>CM027845.1:1237500-1837500 GCA_016097545.1 Eucalyptus victrix
CCTGAATAGTGAGCTTCAAAGAAAACTTGAAGAGAACAAACGATTCAAAACGAGTAAGTTTGTTTCAGCATCGCATCTATACTTTCTAAGAATCTCAACTAGGGTTTCAAAAGTGCCACACTTCAGAGAACCATTCCATTACACAAGAAAGAAATACAATTATCCTTAAAAACCTTTCTAGGATTAATCATACTCCCACTAGGAAGACTCCAAACAAGAAATAGAACTGAAATAGAATTCATCTACAAAAGAATTTAATGTTCCATTTGTGACGTAAGTAGAAAATTTAATAAAATCCTGATGGTACTCAAATCCTAATTGAGAAGACTAACACAAAAATCAACTAAAAGAAGAATCCAAATCCTAGGTGTCACAGGCTAGCAACGACCATCATCATCAAATCTTTCTAAAAACATCGGCCTGTTTGATATTGTTGCCTTCATTAGTGGCTATAGTTCATGATTTATCCTCAATATAATAGACATCATCACAACAAACTCAAGCAGAAACTGATTTCGAAGGTTAAAATAACACATTGAGAATTGAGGTCATTTCTTTTCATCTCTCGCAATGAAATAACACTTATAGAGTGCCATGTCACTTGTTAAACCAGCTCAGAAAGTGTTCCTAGCATTCGTCGTGCTTAAGGACCATGAAGCAGCTCTCATGTGCCAAAGCACAGGTATCATGTATATGCATTTTAACATGAAAGTTCAATTTTCCAAAGCGTGATGTGTTTTGCAATAACTCCGCCAAAAGATGTATCCATGAATGTGCCTTCCACGTTAGTATTCCCATCAATAGAGATATACTGTTGATGCAGACAAAAGGATTTACTAAGTTGATATTTGGATATCGATGTTTTTACCAAGCTTCAGTGAGTATGGATGTTGTGAAATTCTACAACTCAATGACCTAAAAGATCATATTGAGATCAAATTGGAATTGATTCAGAAGTATGAAGTAACAAGTTGAGAATTGAGATCATATCTTTTCATCTCTTGCAATGCAAATAAACCACCCAAAGAAGCATCTTCATCAAACAAGGGAATTATAAAAGTGAACTCGTAAAGAGATTCAAAGAGAAAAGGTCATTGATCTGCAGGAAATAGGAAGCTTCATGATCCATATTGTTCTGCATCTATTTAGACATTTCGTAGAACAAAGGTTGTAAAGTAGTCCCTTGCGAGCTACGAATTGTGAATTAGAGATATAATTTTTTTTTTAACATGAAGAATTAGCAAAAAAGATGCATAACCATTCATCATCTTAGTTCTATCCAGCCTGGTATTTTTAGATTTAGCATTTGACTAATAATTTAATATGTGGAGCCAGGAGCTGTCCCTCTCATGAATTACTCATTTCTTCATTCTATGGTTTCACTTGAATTGATAAAAAAGAAATACAATAATTGACTTGGCATAAAGTAACAATAGTTGACTTGGCATAAAGTAAGTTTATCCGCAACTTATCTTGGATATATACACCTTCTCATTAAGAGAAAAATTACCACATTAAAGATGTATTCAGAAGTTGAATGTCACTTGACTCTATCCCTTTTTGTACAAGTATATCATCATCATTAGTATGATATCTACTTTCTGGTTCTAGTGATCCATTTAAATCATGTATGCAGGTAGATTGTCGCGTGATTCTTTGCATACTAGGCGACTATTTATGCATACACAAGTATATATTATAAGGCTGTTGGGGAAATAGGATTTCTCGTCATTTGTGCTCGTATATAGACTTCTTTGTAAGTCCCATCCTGAAAAAAAGTTAGGTAATTTGATTTTATATGTTAATTCGCACACACAAAAAATAGGAAGTTGGTTTCTTACATACAGCAAAATGAATAAAAATTGAACTGCTCAACTTGTTTATTTAAACTGAGAATCTCACTGAACTCCTTACGAATGCACCTAATGTATTATCATGGAAAGGTTAGAGAACCGACCAGAATATATTGTTCCACATTAGCCTGGTATGTAGTCGCATCACTTGCAGATCTACGATATTGATCAATTGTCATTCAGATTCTGAAAAATTTGCAAAGATAACATATGAGCTCAGCCACTGGGAATACATTCTCCAAATTAATCAGTATCATCAAAACTAAAATAATCAAACATTAACAAAATTAATGATCATTTTTGTGAATCATGCATGACTTCCAGTGAATATGTATAACCATCACTCACAAACAGAATATGCAAGTAGCATAAGCCTCTGCGAGAAGCTTTTAGCCTCTCAGCAACTTATTTGAAACGATATGAAGTACTTGCAAAAGTCTTGGTTGCCCACCTTATACTTTGTAAATAATTGATGCCACAGAGAGTGTGTAGAGAAGTAAAAAGTAACACTAATGAGAACTTAAATGAATAGGTCGCTCGTCACTTGTAGGAATACATCTAAGAGATAAGAGCAAAACAAGAAATCCTTCTTGTTCTCAAGCCAAAGGCTAAATAAGTTATGAATCAAAACAAGTCTACCGTCTCATTCATCATAGCATGCTTATATAGATGACTATGGAACAATCCTTCAAGCATGAGTAATTACCAAGACTCATTGAACAGACAAAAAGACTCATAGAAAAGACAAAACTAGTCTTGCTAGAAAACAACTATATTTAAATAAGGACTTCAGAAACTTAAATGACATTTACTAAACCTTGAAAACATAAGAATCAAATGTAGTTGGTGTAAGTCTCCTAGTTTTACTAGTTCTGAATTAATGGAATGCTCTGGCATCAATAATCGTGCCAGCAATATTTTTCTTCAAATTTTAGCGTAAATGTTCAATTTCACAATACAAAAGTATATCATGGGCGCGTGCAAAGGTATATTTAAATGCGAGCGCAGATGCAATGTTATTTGGCCCAGCCCAAAGTCTTCAATATATTCCACACGCCACTCCATGTAAGTAAGAAGTAAGAACAGCACATGATGCTCGAAAAATCATTGTGAAGCAGTACAAGGACTCACTATTTCAGAGAGAAATTGTAAGAACAAGCAGTTGCACCTACATTTAACTTGTGACTTTAAGTACTTTTTTTCCCGGTAAATGAAGAATAGGGAGTACTTACATGGTGGAGCAGCTAAAATGGCAAACATGTACAATTGCAGTCACTTTTGGACGTAAATACTCTATTTATAAGAAATCCGAGAGATTAGTGTCTCGTGTCGCATTAGCATTAATCTATTATACTAGCGAATGCACTCAATCCCATAAAATCACCACTACACAAATCTAGTCAAGCCCATAAACTTATTCACCTTTCAGAGCACCCTATAATTAAAAGAACCTGAAGTTGAAGATGTCAGGACTTGTTTCACAGGCTTTTGCTTAGGGTTAAAGTACCATTAAAAAATCAACTTGAAAATCTTTTGCAGGTTTTGTTTGATTCAGAAGAGAGATTAATTATGCTTTAAGTTTCGATTCAATGAACCATGATTTGAATGCTTCTTGATTATGGCAGTAGATATGTAACACATTATTTGATTTCCCGACTAACATAATGCGTTTCATATGAAATTTCTAGTTTTTGCCTTGTGTGATGGTCATAAACTTGAAACATGGATCTGCATGATTCGTAAGATAGCTATTATCCCATAGGATACATAAAATAGCCTTAATTCACGTCTAAGTGGTATAATTACAACGAACTGAATCAAACAGGGTATGGTTTGAAGGCTTCACCCTTTTCAACTTGAGTTTGGTTTTCTTCAACAATTTTCCAAGCAATCAACTCTGTTTGGAAAAGATCTACTTCGAATAGAATAATACCTAACTGCATATGCGCTTAATCATCATGCCCCAAGAATTAAATTATGGAGATCAATCCCTAGAAGGTGCCTTAACACCTATAACACTTCAAAAAGGAACACTACACGGCGTGTTCATTTCATATCAATGTGGAATTGGGGGGAAGGCTGAACTGTTACTTGTCGAAACCAGAAGGACCAAACAATATCAGTCCCTAGTTTCACTAACATCAGATTATGTTTTCATTCCCCACGACAAAGTACTAATTATCCTAACATGTGAAGTAGCTGGGGGAGATCAGTACTTGCAAGATATTCAACAATTCGTTTCCTCAGAAGAACCGTTAAGAAAGAGGGAGTCCAACTCCAATGCCACAGCGTACACAATGAATGCCTTCGATCTTCTAATCCCCCACATCTAGCCAATTGATTAGGTACACCCCAGTGCACTAATTATCCAAAAAAATGCGAAAGAGAAGATTTTATAGTTTCATGCTTCCTTTCCTCAGCTAATTTCAACTAGGATATTTGAATAAAAGGCATTGTTCTTAAAATGGTTAGTCCATGATCGAAGCGGAATAGCATTCAACGCTTGACCAAAACCAAAAATGGCAGTAAAAAAAAAATAAAATGCCATGACGCTGTCTATTATTTACACTTCACAAACACACAGCGTATATATGTGCATGTGCCCTCATTTTGGACATAAGAATGTCAACATGGCTCAATCACGTTGCCCATCTAAAAGCAACTCGAGAAATTATAAAATCGGTATGTGAACGTACTCGGAATTGCTTGAGACCTCGTAAAGCCCTTCTTTCTGTGAAAAGATGATCACGGCAACTTCGGCATTGCAGGGGACGGAGAGCTCATAAGCTTTCTTCAGTAGCCCCATCCGGTGCTTTGGGAAGGTGACTTGCTGGCTCGTCGCTCTCAATTCACCTCATCTGAACTTTGCCTCTCGCCATGATTAAATTCTTCCTACATACATGATGCTTATCAACCCTAGGATGGCAAGTACTCAAACGTAGCGATGAACATAACCAATATACCTCAACGATCAAAAATAATAACTCACCAGGGTCTTTGGCAGTGTCAACCAGCTCAAGATTTATCTTTTTATCCACCTCCTATTGTCTAGACTTTAGACTGAAATTCTTCAGAAGCTAAAAACACCGCAAGACAAATCACACTTCTTCTTTTTTTTCCAAACAGACATGAACTACAGGATAAATCACACTTCATCATTCGAACACAAGCAAAAACCTCAGGATAAAGATTTCACAGTCAAAGGTGGGAGAATTATAGATCTGCCCAGGGTATTAAAGGGGGAAACTTCTCTACTCTACGTCAGAAAAATGAACCACTATGAATTCAGAAACCTAAAGAGAAATGAGAGCGCGAAGGCAAAAACCAAAAACTGGAACGAAAGAAAAGGATACTTGACAGCCGACGGATCTCTCTTTATTTTGTGGCCACGAACATAAAAAGCAAAAAAAAATCCTCACTATTCCAAATTCAACGAACTTCTACTCAGGGCAAATATGGTGTGAGATACCCATCAAAAGGAAATACAGACAAAAATGGAAAGAAATAAGGAGGAAAGCAAAGCATTCAAGTTCGACCGAAACGGCATCGTCAATTTGGTAATGAAGATTCAAAGAGGCAGCAGGACTATATTTTTTTGATAAAATTATGAAAAGAAGAGTGTAGAGAGAGAGAGAGAGAGAGAGAGAAGATATGTTTCTTTTTTTCCGAAAAAACGTATATTTTGCCAGTGGGTTTCAGCTTCGGCTGTTGTGGCCCGTGGGACATTCGAAAGAGAGAGCGGTAAGAAACGAAACAGGTGAAAAGAAAGAGAAAAAGGTCGTACGCTAAACTATAAATTGTCGACATCATCGTACCAAGGCGTGCGCTATTACCGAATGGGACGTTGACAAGTGGGAAAAATTAGCTCTCACTTGAACTCAGTGGGCCCCCACTCGACCAATGGAAAGAGACTGTCCTTCTCTTGGGCCAAATAGGAACAGCCTCGGGGCTCTTCTTCAATCGGTTCCTCTTAAAGGGTTTTTTCTTTGAGCCAACTCTCTTAAAGGGTTTACGAACACTGGAAGTGCTCGAAATTATTACCATGATATATTGATGGATAAAATAAATACAGATCTATCCTTTAGCTTACCTTTTCTTTATGTTCTTATAATTCCTCATTATTTACGAGTGTAAAAAATATTTTAAACTTTTCAATTTGAGTAAAAGTAAAGGAATTTGGAAAGTTTGACTCTTCAGTTCATATTTCAATTTATTTTTTAGATTATGCACACAGGAGATCAAAGGCCACTCATTATGGTGCACTAAACTTAGATCAGTTGATTTTCTAATTAGCAGAAAACCCAACAATAAAAAAGAAATGTGTTTTTCAACAAGATTGTTATGTTTTGATATAAGCCAAGTAGAGCAGATATATCATGATGTCAATAGTGAGATCAAGGTTAGAAATTCTGGAAATCTCAAAAGTAACAAAGGTTGAGGCTGCAGATAAGACCGCAATTTCTAAAGTCGGTGATATTAAATAGTTAACAAAATTGTAGCACTTTATAGTTATGAGTAGATAAATAAGGCAAATTCGGCTACTGATGCATTATAATTATGCATATATTATTCATGAATTGATTATAAAGAGATAAGGTAGAAAAATATTAGCATTCGTCTTATTTTGAGGCGATAGCTAGTGCTAAATCGTTATAATAGCTAAAAGCTGTGAATGAATAGATTGAATCACTCTATTGGAACTAGATGTTGTAATTTGTTAGTACCCAAGAGCAATCATTAGAAACAAGTGGATCTACAAACACGAGGAGGGCATCGAGGTATAAGGTGAGATTTGTTGCGAAGGGGTGCACACTTCGAGAGAGCATCATTGCTTACAATGAGATGTTTTCTCCTATTATAAGGCATTCTTATATTTGAATATTACCTGCCTTAATTACTACACAATATCTCAAGCTGGAATAGCTCAATGTCAAGATAGCAGTCTTTCACAATAAGTTGAAGGAGTGAATTTACATGAGGCGGTCAAAAAGATTTATTAGTCCAAGTAAAGAAGATCATGTTTGTAATATCCTGAATTTCAGGTTTTGTTTTCGATTTGATAAGTTGGGCTTTTCATAAACACGCCTATAGTTCTTTTCTCTAAGTTGGCCACTCACGAGATAACTAGCCTATCAAGTGAAGCCATTAAGGGATTTTAACGCAATAAACTTGAGAATTCAATCAGAAATCAACTACTCGATCGTATTAGTTTGCAAGGGTTATTATGACACAATTAAAAATCGATCAAAGACTAGAGATAGGTTGATTTAACAGAGGTGTGTGATTAAGTGTGGGTGATTCCACTTGATTGCAAAATTCTCCTTGATTGGCACCATACCAATTTTTCTATCGTATTAGATACCCTGTGCTCATATTTGAAATTTCGAGATTTTCACGATAACCGAAAGTTGCCAATGTGTTGAAGATGTACATTGTGGTTTGAAAATAATCGACCACGGGTCGATTGCACTAAAAATTCATAAAAGCTACTTGGTAGGTTAAGTCACATTAAAATCGCGTCAAATTAAAATTAACCGCAAAATCGGACTCGATTTCAGAAATTGAAAATTATGTCATGTCACAAATTATTTTAGGAACATCGACTTATCCTCTAATCTTCCTTTCAATCACAAGCTTTTCCTCTCCACCAACACCAGCGTCTTTATCCCTCTGCCAGCCCCATCGACACACCATCTCACTGCCACTCCACTTCACCATTTCCCCCACCAACCGAAGCCCAGCCCAACGGCAGCAACTACAAGCTTGCTTCCCTCCTATCTTCAGCCCTTCAACTGAGCAACATCCACCGAATTCTTCCCCATCTGCCACACGTCCACGATCCACCCTCCACGAGTCAAACCCCCCAACGAAGCCTCCCAACGTTGACTCCAGTAGCTCCTTCGACGCCAACTCCATGCTCCTCTTCATTACCAGCAATGTTCCACGAGCCCAACAACACTGCCGAAGCTACTCCTCACGCTTAGCCCAACCCACTCGCCAACCAGCCCACCAGTTCAGCCGTGTGTAGCCGCAACTCAGCCCAGTCCCAAGTAGAGCCCAATCGCAAGCCATTGAAGTCAGCTTAGTCCAAAATTAGAACCAAGTAGAGCAGAATTCCAATCAAGCCATGAGACTTGCAGGGCTGTTTTCAACCTCTTCCAGGCCTCGTTGGGTGTCACCACTTCGGAGTTTGTCACCCGTCTTTGCATCACCATCATCGTGGATTCATTGGATCGCTAAACCGGTGAGTTTACTTACTAAACTCTGCTTAGGAAGTTAATAATGTTTAATGGGTGATTATTTTAGGCTAAGTATGGTTTAGGTGGTTAGTTAGAATGAATTATCGATTTAATTATTCGTTTATGTATGTTAGATGGTTAGATTGGCTTAATTAGAGACTAGATAAGTTGTATTATTTATGTAGATAGGTTCAGAAATTCTTTAGGCCTGTTTTGGTATTTAATTAGGCATTTTCGATCTAATTTTCTATTTATGGCATTTAATGGCATTTATTTAATTATTTTTGGTATTTAGTTAATTATTTATTATTTTTTGAAAATTATACTTGAGATAGCTGGTGACCGGAATTTCATGCTGATTGCAATGATATGCTTGGTTTATTTAATCGAGTGATGATTTGTGCAAATTGAGTGGAAATTGTATATTTGGATATTTATCCCAAAATTGAGTAATTTTGTATTTTAATCTGAAAATACCAAGCATCGGTTTACAATGCCAAAAATATGTTTATGAACTATATAATTAGTGGGAATTTCTAAAAAAAAGATATTGAAATTTTGGCTCAAGCCGACTGTGTACCCATACAAGATTATTTTATCGGGTACTTTTAACATGATGAAAATAGATCAAGCACATTATTTTAATTGAGGTGTTTGAGTGCAAAGTACAATGTTCTTGGCTGGGATTTGATGATCATGTGCTAGTTAAGAGAATTCATCATCCGTTGTGTGACGGATAGACTCGCTAAAAAAGTTTGAATTCCATCTCATCGGCCATCACTTCTTGGTAGAATTAAACATGGCATATTTCTCTCAAATGACCAAGTTTAAATAGAAGCAGATTCCAAATTCTCAACTGCTTCGATGGGCTGAATGATTTTTAAAATACTCTTTTGAAACCAAACATATTCTTGGAAAGAAGAATGTGCTTGCTGACTTGTTGTCAAGACCAAAAGCACCAGCCGAAATCAACATGTACATCAAGAGGCCTGCTTTTCATATTTTCAATCATGGAGGCCTGTGTGATAGTAATCAATTGAAGTGCATGTTAGGTCGTGCTTATGTGACTATGATCAATTGGAATGTGTGATTGAATGAATTAAACGCGCCATATTATGGGACGAAATTGCGTGACACGGTATGTGACGTATCATAACAATTTGGCATTATAATTGGGACTTCTATGGTAAATTGATGGATGGATTAATTGATGGAGATGTGATTTGAGACGCTTCAATTGATTGAGTGTTATTACTACACTTATGTGTTATATGAACTGTACTGACTTGTAGGAGGAATCTGAGGCGAGGTAAGTCCTTTGTCTTGTGTGTGCATAAATAACAATTATGCGTATTTCCTTCCTAGTCGGAGTTTAGGGGGTGAACTTACTTAAACATTGTTTTATCCCATCGTAGGCTTAATTTTTTAGGTCCCTAGTATGAAGAACCTGAAACTTGAGGCAGAAGGGTTAGGAGCATGAGTGGCTCATAAGTTTTTTTTTTGGAGATAGACCTCATATACTTAAACCCTAGAGTTGGCCTCTATTTGTAAACCAGATTGTGATTTTTAATTATGTGTTTGATTTGAAATTTTTTGTCTTGCTTTTCTATCCCATGTTTATTTTTGTCAGGGGATTAGTAATTCGCTTCCACATGTGCATTAAAATGAATGGTTTAGCAACACGTTCTGGGACGTCGCAAATTTATCGACCACCAATGTCACGCCCCGATCCTCGGGGACGCGCCCATCCTTCTCCTTGGTCGATTATTAAATTGCGATATCCCAGGACTACTTATCGCTGACCCTTTCTTTTTTATTTACGCATGCGGAAGCAGTTATAAATCCCCAGACAATAAAACAATGGGATAGGAAAGTAGGCCATATTTTTCATATTGAAATTCACAACCACACTTTCATTAACAACACAACTCATAGTATATTTACAATACTATTTACAGCATAAAAGTCTCACACCTATCTACACTAAGACAGGGTGCACAAAAGGGATGGGATCTCAATCCACATCTGGGTTGTACTCAAGATCCCTCTCTAGATCATCTTCTACTTCAAAATACTTTCTCCCCTTCAGGTTCTTCCTCCTCAGCTTTTCCTCAGGGTCCTGAAATGGTTATTCAATAACCAATGAGACCACGTCTCAGCGAGTCCTACCCCCTAAGACTCGATTAATAAACTAATACACCATACGGTTGCCTAAGCACAACACGAGTCAGAAGACTTACCTTGGCCTCCGTTCCAACTTGCAATTCAAGGTTAAACACAGATATTCAAACAATCTCCGATCAAGCACTGGTCAATCGACTAAGTCGATTACATGTCAATCAGACCCTCTCTCGGTCATTCCCATTCATACCACGATTTCCCAGTGGTGTACTCAATCACCAAATCACATGTGTTTCTCGGGCGTCGTTTTCGCCAATGACATACCGATCACCGACACCGTGCGTTCTTTAAGGCGCCGTTTTCACCAATGATATCCTCGATCACCGAACCACGTGTCCTTTCTAGGGCGCCGTTTTCGCCAAGGTGACATCGGCTATAGACAACATCGTGAGTTCTTTAAGGCATCGTTTTCACCAGTGATATTTCCATAATCACCGAACCACGTTTGTCTATAAGTCATTTACGTGCGTTCTTTAAGGCGCCGTTTTCGCCAGTGATACTCTCAATCACCGAACCACGTATGTCCAATAATATCATACCTGATTGGTCTCAGCCAATAACATTCTCAGTTAGCTCTCACCATTCTCCCTACTATATAGCCCATCAACGTACTGGCGCTATATACCCATATTCGGCCATTACCAATCAAATACTCAATAACAAACAATTTGGAACAATTCCTCAAATTTCACAATTTAAATCAATTCCATAAAAATTGAAGCTCAATTAAATAAACGGACTGCACCACGACAATCAGCACGAAATTCCGGTCACCGGCCATCCCGGTTGAATTTCCGGAAAAATAAATAATTAAATAATTAATTTCGAAAAATAAATAAATAAATAAATATTAAAAATCCAATTTAGGCCCATATTGCTTGATTGGAGCCCGAAACGGGTCGGGAAAAATCCCGAGATACATTCAATAAATAATAGAGCATTTCTACTCCCTAATAGCTATAGCTAACCACCTAACATGCATTCTCAAGTCACTAATTTAATTATTCTAACCTAATCTAACCACCTAAGTGCATGTAATTAAATCTAACCAACCCTAAGGCATAATTAGCAAATTAATAAAGCATTAGTGAGTAAAACTCACTTGATCAAAAGCGGGTATCGAAATACCGCGACGGCGGCCGAAATCGGACTTTCGACGACACCGGCGGACTTGGACCGGGCCTTAAGCTTGGCCCAACAAATCTCAGCCAAATTGAGATTTGTTCTTGCTTTTGGGCTGGACCCAAATTGGGTTGGGCTTGCTGAATTTCTGAACTGAAATTACTTGAGCTTCAAATTGGTGGGCTGGACTTCAATTGGTTGCTGGAAACTGGGCCTCAAAAAGGCTGGGCTGAGTTGCTGCAAAGAAGGTAGGCCGAAGACACTGGAATCTGCTGGCTTTGCTGGGCCCGAAGACTGAATTCTGCTGGGCCAAGGAAATGCGTGACTGCAGGTGACGATGGTGAGCTGGCGGAGAAGAAGTCGTGGACTGCTGGTGTGCTCGATGTTGCCCGCGGGAGAAGGAAGCGCGGGTCAACACAGGGGTTCGACTGGTTCGCTTGTTGACCAAGAGGCGGTAGGCCGTGGACGTGTGGCACTACAACAGGGGAATCGGTGGCGCCGTGGCGTTGAAGATGCTGAAGACGCGCGGGTTGATGAAGAACCGTGAAGATGGCCGACCAACCTCAGTGGAGAAGGGGCATCCGCTGGCAGCTTCGGTCAACAAACGGTGGAGAAGAGGGCACCGTTGACTGGTGTGCTGGCGTGGAGCTGAGGGCACGCACTGGGGAAGACCGAAGATTGGTGTCGCTGCAGTTGCTGGCGTCTTCAATCGTGGGCTTGCTGCGGACGTGTGGCGTGCAGCTTCGGTCTTCAGTGCAGATGGTCGAGGAAGCGAAACGGTGGAGTGAAGAACGCTGGTCAACGAAGAGAACTTCGTTGGTGGAGATGTGCTAGCCGAAGTTGGGTCTTCGCTGGACGATTCGCGAAGTTGCTGGAGAGACCATGCGGATTGAAGCAAGCGGTCGAAGGCAGCTGCTCTTGGTGGTTTTTCTCCTTCAGCTGGCGTGGCTTCTCTATTCTTGGCTCCGTGCGAGGAAAATGGAGAGATGGAGGAGTGAGTGTAACCGGTTAGAGGGGTGAGAGAAAGAGAGAATGGATATGGATGAGTGAGGGGCCCTTTGGCTTTTAATTCTCACACAAATATCTCCCCCAAAACCATTCTTAGCCATGTATAATTTACTTGGCTCACAATGGACTTCTCAAGTACTCTTCTAGAAGCCAAAATGGTCCAAATGTTGTGGCTAGGTGGGGGTACACGAATTTGGGGAAGAATAGGCTTAAATGAACTCAAACTCTCTCTTGAATTAATTCAAATGACCTTAACAAATATCACTTGACTTGTGGATGCCTCAATTGATAATTTTCTTCATCCAATAATCTCTCACACTTCTCAATTGGTCAATTTTGGGCTAGGGGGAGGGGATGATACGAATTTCACCATTTGAACTTCAATTTCTCCAATAAAT
Source organism: Eucalyptus victrix (assembly GCA_016097545.1). Classification (NCBI taxonomy): domain Eukaryota; kingdom Viridiplantae; phylum Streptophyta; class Magnoliopsida; order Myrtales; family Myrtaceae; genus Eucalyptus; species Eucalyptus victrix. The sequence continues at coordinate 1,250,302 of CM027845.1, forward strand.
TCCCAAATTGAGGTCCAATTTCGACGTAGAAAAATCCCAAGAAATTTTCTATAAATCTCCGACACACACAGGCTCAACCCGAAAGTCAAATTTCCCATTAATTTAGCCAATCTGAACTTCGGCCAAACTTCCACGACATCCGAACCCAATTTCCGTAAAAATCTCGGGACCTCCGAAAAATCTTCTGAGACTGAGTTGACGTTCCTAAAATAGCTTGTGACATCACTGAACTTTCGATTTCTGAAATCTGACTCAAATCGACGGTTAATTTCACTCCGGCGTGATTTTAGTGTGACCTAGACTACCGGGTAGTTTTCAGAACTTTTTAGGGCAATTGACTCGTGGTCGATTTTCTTCGAGCCACAATGAACCCACTCGACACATTGGCGACTCTCAATTGTCGTGAAAATCTCGAGGGCTCGATTACCAACACAGGGTACCAAAACGACAGAAAATCAAATTAGTGCCGGTCGACGAGAATTTTCCAATTTAGTGGAGTCACCCACGATCGGCCACACATCTCAGTCGAACCGACCTATCTCTGATTTCAAATCGATCTTTAACTGTGCAGTAATGACCTCTAAAGATGAACACGGTCGAGAAGCCGCTTCCTGGTCGAATTCTCAAGTCCATTGCCTTAATATTCTTTAATGGCATACCCAGCTAGTCTAGTTATCTCGAGAGTGATCAGCTCTGAGAACAACCCTATAGACACGTCAATGAAATGCCCGATTAATTTAATAGAAAACAATACTGAAAATTCTGGATGTCACAACTCTTCCCCTCTTATAAAAATTTCGTCCTCGAAATTTAAACCTTACAAGACTTGATTAAAAAGGTGGGGGTATAATTCTCTCATTGACTCCTCAGTCTCCCATGTTGCTCCTTCTGTACCGTGGTGTTGCCAAACCACTTTGACTAAGGGAATAGTCTTTGTACGCAGAACTTGCTCTTTGCGATCGACAATCTGGACCGGTCTTTCTACGTATGACACATGGTCATCCACGTCCAATTCTTCAAAATTGAGTACGTGGGTCGGGTCAGGCTCATACTTCCTTAACATCGACACGTGAAAGACGTCATGCAATTGCGCCAATCTTGGCGGCAACGCAAGACGATACGCTAAGGTCCCGATTCTCTCAAGAATCTCAAATGGACCTACGTACCTCGGACTCAGTTTGCCCTTCTTACCAAAGCGCGAAGTTCCCCTCATTGGTGACACCTTCAGAAAAACGTGATCACCAACTTGGAATTCCAAAGACCTTCGACGCTTATCTGCATAACTTTTCTGTCTGCTTTGCGCTGTCTTTAATCTATCTCTGATAACTGCCACGGCATCTACTGACTGCTGAACCAACTCTGGGCCTGTTATCTTTCTTTCCCCGACTTCATCCCAACATACTGGTGTTCTGCACGCTCTACCATACAACGCTTCAAATGGAGACATCTGAATACTCTGCTGATAACTGTTGTTGTAGGCGAATTCTACCAGATTAAGCTGATCTTCCCAACTTCCTTTGAAGTCTATAACACATGCTCTCAGCATGTCCTCGAGGGTCTGTATCGTCCTCTCGGACTGGCCATCCGTCTACGGATGATAAGCCGTACTGTACTGAAGTTTTGTACCAAGAGCACTCTGCAAGCTCTTCCAAAAAGCAGCAGTAAATCTCGGGTCTCTATCAGATGTTATCGTAACCGGCACTCCATGCATTCGAACCACTTGGCGCACATATAGGTCTGCGTGCCTATCCAAACTGAGGTCCTTTCGAACTGCAATAAAGTGAGCCGACTTCGTTAGTCTATCGACTACTACCCAGATCGAATCATTCCCTCTCTGACTTCTTGGTAGTCCAGTCACGAAGTCCATCGTGATAAGCTCCCATTTCCATTCCGGGATCGCGAGAGGTTGCAGAACTCCTCCTGGCTTGCAATGCTGAGCTTTTACTTGTTGACATGTCAAACACCTAGCCACATGCTTAGTGATATCCGCCTTCATACCTGACCACCAATAATGTTGACGTAGATTCTGATACATCTTAGTGCTTCCAGGATGAATGCTGTAACTGCTACGATGTGCTTCCGATAAAATTTCTTCTCTAAGCTCTACATCGTTAGGTACAACCAATCGTCCTTGGAATCTTAGAGTCCCGTCATCAGAAATCTGAAAATCAGCCTTTCTTTTCTCTGCGTCTTCCTGAAGAATTCTTTGTACATCTGGGTCTGTCGGTTGGAGTTGTTTAATTCTGACCTGGACATCCGGTTCAATTCTGAGGGCGGCCATAAAACTCGAGAGGTGGCCTACCTCAAATTTGAATACCGAATCTCGAGCTCTCTCGATTAAGTTCCACTCCTTAATCAGTATATGAGCCACTGAAGACTTTCGACTCAGTGCATCGGCGACCTTGTTCGCCTTTCCTGGGTGATACAAAATGTCACAGTCGTAGTCTTTCAGTAATTCCATCCATCGGCGCTGTCTCATGTTCAACTCCTTCTGAGAAAATAGATACTTGAGACTCTGATGGTCCGTGAAGATCTGAAATTTTTCCCCGCACAAGTAATGTCTCCAAATCTTCAGGGCAAATATAATGGCTGCAAGCTCTAAGTCATGCGTTGGATAGTTCAATTCATGAGGTCTCAACTGACGGGAAGCGTATGCAACCACTCTGCCATGTTGCATAAACACGCAACCCAATCTTCTTAAAGACGCATCACTATAGATCTCAAATCCTCCAAGACCAAATGGAATCGTCAGTACCGGTGCGGTAGTCAGCTTTTCCTTCAGCTTTTGAAAACTAGGCTCGCACTTGTTTGTCCATATGAACTTCTCTTATTTCTTCAGGAGTCGAGTCAATGACAACACTGATGTTAAGGCTTTTTTTTTTTTTTTCACAAACTTTCTTAAGTGACTTGTACAACCCATACGGCTTCTGATCTCTGATACTATCGTTAGTCTCGGCCCATTGATAATTGACTTGGTCTTGATCGGGCCCATAGAAATTCTTTCACCAATTTCAGGTGTCTCTCAGGCTCCTTAGCATTTCTCGAATACACTAGAATATCATTGAAAGGTATGATCACAAACTGAACTCAATATTCCTCGAACACTCGGTTTGTCAAATCCATAACAATTAATGGAGTGTTCGCCAAGCCAAATAGCATTACATTATACTCACCAAAGCCATATCAAGTACAACACACCGTCTTCAGTATAACCTCTTTCTTGGTTCTCAACTAATGAAAACCTATCTTCAAGTCGACCTTTAAAACATCTATGGTCTTTATAACTAGTCACACCATTGATTGATCTTCGGCAATGAACACTTGTTCTTGATTGTCACCTGATTGAGCTTACAATGGTTGATGCACACTCGCAACAAACCATCTTTCTTCTTCTCGCAGACAAAACTAATGTTTCCCCAAAGTGATACACTGATATGCACGAATACCTCATTCATCAATCTTCACATCTGCATTTCCAATTCTACCAGTTCAGACAACAACAACTGGTAAGAAACCTTCAAGAGTAGCTCCATCTTGGTGCTAGCTCGATCGCACTTTCTATCTCTCTTTCTGGCGGTAACTCAAGCAATTCCTTTGGAACCATCTTAGAAATTTTCTGTATCACGGCCACCTTCTTCTCATTCTATTTCTCAACTGACACATCCACTACAACTGTCAAATCAATCTTGGCAACCTCAGTTTAACAAACGGATTATCTTTAGCCAACGAGATTAATGAAATTGAATATTCTTTTCGACTCCCAATAACCTCAACACTTTCACATGTTAATGGACTAAATTGGCTTACTCCAAGATCGTGATTCATTATCACTAGATGCTCCTTGAGCCCACACTATTCATGCAGCGTCAAACTCACACCTCAGCAACTAGTCAAGCACAACTATTGCTAGTAATTCCCTTCTCTTTCACTTTTACTTCAACAATTTAAGTTCTACCAAATTAGCACAAAACTCTAATACGTTACTCTGATAAAATCACCTCCAATACATTCTTTCTCTAATTGGTGCAAGATTCATTCTACTCCCATTCCTTTCGCCATCCTAGTGGCATTCTGGCCGCAGTAGCGAAGTCTATGCTACCTTAGACTTTCATTGACAGCCTTTCGCCTGATGGCCATGCTGGTCATCATCACAATAGGTTCTAGTCATACTCAAACATTGGATTTATCCATACCTCCTTCTACAATTCCGACACCTATCTGGTGCGTCTTCTATCTTCTATCAGGTGAAAGCATGTACTCTTTCTGGTTGCCTCATCAGTCTGTTAGGACCACTCTCGACCTCGATCTTTTCTCTGACCGATTTCCATTTCAGCCTAAACTGGATCTGTACCTCGGCTCGAATGCAAAGACTCGCTCTCGGATCACATCTCCACTCTGGATCTCAACAGGTGAAGCGACGACAGCGGTAATGATAGCGACAACCACAACGGCTTGATCCTGAGCTTGCTGGCTCATCCAGTTCCCAAGGAACACTAGCATCAGAATGATCTTATCGGACTTAGGATCATTCGACACTACTACACTAGTACCAACCTGCAGTGGCACTCTTACACTCAAGCTGGTTAGAGCCAACACTCTGCCATAACCACCTCGGGTACCGACCTTTGTCAGTGCTTTATCCCGAGTCACAGAGGAAATTGTCCTCTCACTAGGAGTTCTCAGCTCCTACTCGCTCATGGTTCAGTCTTTATACTGAAACCCGTCTTCCAAATCCACAACAGATTAGAAGGTGAGCGATCCACACACAACAAACAATTCTAGCATTCAGCTCACACAGACATGCACAAGCATGAATTTAAAGGCCTTTCCTACTAACTATCCCATGGTCAACGCTCCTTATCACTCCAATCTTGAACTTAGCTCTGATACCACAAAAAGGGGATGTCACGCCCCGATCCTCGGGGACGCGCCCATCCTTCTCCTTGGTCGATTATTAAATTGCGATATCCCAGGACTACTTATCGCTGACCCTTTCTTTTTTATTTACGCATGCGGAAGCAGTTATAAATCCCCAGACAATAAAACAATGGGATAGGAAAGTAGGCCATATTTTTCATATTGAAATTCACAACCACACTTTCATTAACAACACAACTCATAGTATATTTACAATACTATTTACAGCATAAAAGTCTCACACCTATCTACACTAAGACAGGGTGCACAAAAGGGATGGGATCTCAATCCACATCTGGGTTGTACTCAAGATCCCTCTCTGGATCATCTTCTACTTCAAAATACTTTCTCCCCTTCAGGTTCTTCCTCCTCAGCTTTTCCTCAGGGTCCTGAAATGGTTATTCAATAACCAATGAGACCACGTCTCAGCGAGTCCTACCCCCTAAGACTCGATTAATAAACTAATACACTATACGGTTGCCTAAGCACAACACGAGTCAGAAGACTTACCTTGGCCTCCGTTCCAACCTGCAATTCAAGGTTAAACACAGATATTCAAACAATCTCCGATCAAGCACTGGTCAATCGACTAAGTCGATTACATGTCAATCTTGACCCTCTCGACTATTCCACATTTAATTTTCAATAATTAAGTGCATTTCATAGTGCAAACATCAACATAATTGGAGAGCATCTTCTCTTTACCTACTCAATACGAAGGCGTGTCTTCAAAATAAAGATGCAATCCAACTTCCACAGTTGCTAATACTAATTGAGTTCCTTAAACAAAAGGCAACCATAACATTCTCAAAGACTCTTATACAAAGCTAAAAGGCTCCTAAACTAGATTTAGAAATTTGAATACCCTAAGAATCACACAAATATTTATCAGTTGAGATGACATAAATTTTTTCCCCTTTAACAAACCAACAACCTTAAGTTGGGTTCACAAGTAGAGTGTGTTTAGAAACTTGATTATACATCTGTAGTTATCTCTCCGCTATTTACAGTATCTACATGTAATGGTTGATACAAAGAGAAGTAGGTATGTGTCACGCCCCGATCCTCGGGCACGCACACATCCTTCTCTTGGTCGATTTTATAATGCGATATCCCAGGACTATGTATCGCCAACCCTTTTATTTATTAAGCACATGCGGAAGCAGTTAAAATCCCCAGACAATAAAACGATGGGATAGAAAAGCAGGGCTATATTTTTTATATTGAAACTTATAACCAAACTTTTATACAAAACACAAACCAGAGTACTTCACAACTTTTTTTACTCCAAACTCTATTCATATTAAAAAGGAGATCTCAAAAGAAGATGAAATTTCAGTCCATTCGAGCCATACTCAAGGCCCCTCTCGGGATTATTTTCTTCTTCAAAAAATCCTTCTCCTCATATTTCACCTCCGAGTTCTCCTTCCCAAACTTCTCCTCCTCAGCTCCTCATCGGGGTCCTGAAATGTTTTCCCAAAAACGGGATAAGACTACGTCTCGGCAAGTTCTACCCCACTAAGGCTCGATTAGTAAACCATTATACTATAGGTTGCCTAAACATGCACAGGGCAGAGGATTTACCTTGACCTCAAATCTCACCTGCAAGTCAGTACAATTCACAATAGGCACCCATTTACTCCAAACAAATCGAACCAGTCGATTACATGTCACACTAATCATTCTCCACAGAGGAGTATCTAAAAGCTAGGCTACGTGCACTCTCTAGGACGACATTCCAAGTCTCCGAGTCACGTGTCTCGAACCTTGGGCCCACGTGCATTCTCTAAGGTGACCTCTTCGCCAATGTGGTACATCAAGTCACCGAGCCACGTGCCCTTTTAGATGCTATTTATGTGCATTCTTTAAGGCACTCATTTGCCAAGGTGACGCATCAGATCACCAAGACACGTGTCCTTTTTTACGATACTTGGGCCCACGTGCCTTCTCTTAGGTGCTAACTCATCAAAGTGATGCATCAATTCACCGAGCCACGTGCCCTTTTAGATGCCAAACTCTGTCACCGAGCCACGTGCATTCTCTAGGAGGACATACTGAGTCTCCGAGCCATGTGCATTCTCTTAAGCGACCTCTTCGCCAAGATGACATATTAAATCACCGAATTCATGTGCATTCTCCAGGTAATATTCCAATTCACCGAGCCCATGTATTTTCTTTCAGGTGATAACCAATACCCAACGATTTCTCAATCAAATAATTAACAAACCACTCAATATGAATAATTCCTAAAAATTCATAATTAAATAAATTTCATACAAATTGCAGCTCAATTAAATAAACGGACTATGCCATGACGATCAGCACGAGATTTCGATCGTCGGTCATCAAAAGCTTAATTTCCGAAAAATAATTAATTAATTAATTTCGAAAATTAATTAATAATTATCAAAAATTCAATTTAGCACAAAATAAAGCCCAATTAAATAAATGGATTTCACCACAATCACCAGCATAAAATTCCGGTCTCATGCCATCTCAGTTGAATTTTCGGAAAATAAATAATTATTTAATTTAATTCCGAAAATTAATATTTAAATACCAAAAATTCCACTTAGGCCCGAAAAGCCTAATTGAAGCCCGATTAGGGTCGGGAAAAATCTCGGGCTACCCTCAATAAATAGTAGACTATGTCTACTTGCTAAATACACATTCAATTTGTCTAATTTACATCACAATTAACTAATAATCGCTAATCTATTCTAATCTAACAACCTAAACCTAATTAATTTAAACTAAGCAACCCTTAAGAATAATTAGCCAACTAATCAGAGATTAGTGAGATTACTCACCGAAATCGCGCGCAAATCAGATCAATCCGACGGGGGCGACGCAAGGAACAACAAACTCCAAAGCGGGCCTCGGGTTCAGGGCCCGGAAATGGCCCAAAAGTAGGCCAAAGGTGCTAGAAACTCACTTCGTGGGTTGTTGATCAAGGCTGGTCGAAGCTTGTCCAGCAGCTAGGGCGGCTAGAGCGGCGAGGGGAGGCCAGCGAAGGGCAAGGGGCACATCGGGGGGCCGAGTGGTGGCCGGACGAAGCTGGGCGGTGGCCGGAGATGGCTGGACGGGGTGGAACCGAGCTGAGTAGAGGCCGAACAGGGCTGGACGGCGCACGGCGAAGACGGCAGGCGCAGGCAGGAGGTGCCGGGGTGCGTGGCGTTGCGCGGGCGTGCGGTGCAGGCGGCGGGACGGGCAGCAACGGCGAGCTACAGCTTCTGTTCTTCCTCAGCTTCTGGTTCGCACGAAGGAGAAGAAGAAAGAGGAAGAATGTAGTCATGTGGGGTGGGAAGAAGAGAGAGAAGAGAGAGATAAGTATTGACCAGTCAAAGAAAAGAGAGAGAGAGAGAGAAGTCGATTGGGGGGGAGCTGTCCGCACGAAGGGGGGAAAAGGGAGAGGGAAGAGAGATAGAAAAAAAAAAGAGAAAAAGAGAGAAAAAGAAGAGAGAAGGAGGGAGAAAAATAAAATCAAATAATACAATTATTCTTATTTTATTTCTTTTCTCTTTCCCTTTTTATTTCATTTCGGTCTTCAATTTTTCTTCCGATAATTTCTTTCTTGAAATTTCGGACTCATCAATAAATTGACGAACGATGAGAAAATGTCCCAAAAAAAAAAAAAGAATTATGACGCGCTTAAAATTCGATTCCCAAAATTGAGTTCAATTTTACGGTTAAAAATCGATCAGACGTGATTTTAACCAAATCCAACTAATTAGGTAGCTTTTAGGGATTTTACTATAGATACATCTCTTAATGGTTTGATTCAATAGGCTAGTTAACTAGAGAGTGATCAGCTCAGAGAAAAAGGGCTATAGGCACGTCGACGAAATGCCCATTTCACTTTATCGAAACGGGATCGAATTTCAGGATGTCACAACTCTTCCCCTTTTATAAAAATTTTGTCCTCGAAATTTAAACCATTACACTTTATTCAAAAAGGCGGGGGTACAACTGTCTTATCGACTCTTCAGTCTCCCAAGTTGCTCCTTCAATGCCGTAGTGTTGTCAGACCACTTTAACTAACAGAATGGTCTTTGTACGCAGAATTTACTCTTTACGATTGACAACCTGAACCGGGCTTTCAACGTATGACACACGGTCATCCACGTCCAATTCCTCAAAATTGAGCACATGGGTCGGGTCAGACTTGTACTTCCTTAACATCGACACATGAAAGACGTTATGCACTTACGCCAATCTTGGCGACAACGCAAGACGATATATTAGGTTTCCGATTCTTTCAAGAGTCTCAAACGGACCTACGTACGTCAGACTCAATTTGCCTTTCTTACCAAAGCGTGAAGTTCTCCTCATTGGTGACACTTTCAGAAAAACGTAATCACCAACTTGGAATTTCAAAGACCTTCGACGCTTATCTGCATAACTTTTCTGCCTGCTCTGCGCTGTCTTTAATCTGTCTTTGATCACTGCCACGACATCTACTGATTGCTGAACTAACTTTAGGCCTATTATCTTCCTTTCTCTGACTTCATCTCAACACACTAGAGTTCTGCATGCTCTGCCATACAACGCTTCAAATGGAGCCATCTTGATGCTCTGCTGATAACTGTTGTTGTAGGCGAATTCCACCAAATGAAGCTGATCTTCCCAACTTCCTTTGAAATCTATTACACACGCTCTTAGCATGTCTTCAAGAGTCTGAATTGTTTTTTCAGATTGGCCATCCGTCTGAGGATGATATGCCGTACTGTACTGAAACTTTGTACCTAAAGCACTCTGCAAACTCTTCCAAAAAGTAGCAGTAAACCTCGGATCTCTATCGGATGTTATCGTAACTGGCACTCCATGCATATGAACCACTTGACGCATATACAAGTCTGCGTGCCTATCAAGACTAAGGTCCTTTTGAACTGCAATAAAGTGAGCCGACTTTGTCAGTCTGTTGACTACTACCCAAATCGAATCATTCCCCCTCTGACTTCTTGGTAGTCCAGTCACGAAGTCCATTGTGATATACTCCCATTTCCACTTTGGGATTGCAAGAGGTTGCAGAAATCCTCCCAACTTGCAATGCTGGGCTTTTACTTGCTGACAAATCAAACACTTGACCATATGTTTAGCGATGTCTGCCTTTATACCTAACCACCAGTAGTGTTGACGCAAATTCTAATACATCTTAGTGCTTCCAGGATGAATGCTGTAATTGCTACGATGTGCTTCAGATAAAATTTTTTCTCTAAGCTCAACATCATCAGGTACAACCAAACATCCTTGGAATCTTAGAGTCCCATCATCAACAACTTGAAAATCAAACTTTCTTTTATCTGCGTCTTCCTGAAGAATTCTCTGTACATCTGGGTTTGTCGGTTGGAGTTGCTTGATTCTAACTTGAACATCCGGTTCAATTCTGAGGGCGGCCACAAAACTCGAGAGGTGGCCTACCTCAAATTTGAATTCCGAATCTCGACCTCTCTCGATTAAATTCCACTCCTTAACCAAGATTCATGCCACTGAAGACTTCCAACTCAATGTATTGGCGACCTTGTTCGCCTTTCCCGAGTGATATAGAATATTACAATCGTAATCCTTCAGCAATTCCATCCATCGGTGCTATCTCATGTTCAACTCCTTCTGAGAGAACAAATACTTGAGACTCTGATGGTCCATGAAGATCTGAAACTTTTTCCGCACAAGTAGTGCCTCCAAATCTTCAATGCAAATATGATAGCTGCGGGTTCTAAGTCATGCGTCGGATAATTCAATTCATGAGGTCTCAACTGCGGGAAGCATGTGCAACAACTCTATCATGTTGCATCAGTACGCAACCCAATCTCCTGAATGACGCATCATTATAGATCTTAAATCCTCTAGGACCAGATGGAATCATCAGCACAGGTGTGGTAGTCAGCTTTTCCTTTAGCTCTTGGAAACTACGCTCGCACTTGTTTGACCATATAAATTTCTCTTCTTTCTTCAGGAGCTTTGTCAAAGGCGACGCTATCGATGAGAACCCTTCCACAAACCGTTTGTAATAACCTGCTAACCCTAGAAAACTTCTGATCTCTGTCACTGTCGATGGTCTCGACCACTTGATCACGACTTCTATCTTGCTCGCCTCAACGGAGATTCCTTCCCCGGAAATCACATGACCTAAGAACGCAACACGAGTCAACTAAAATTCGCATTTGCTAAACTTAGCATACAGCTGATGAGTTCTTAAGGTTTGAAGCACTAATCTTAGATGATTCTCATGCTCTTTATCACTTCTTGAATAGACCAAGATGTCATCAATGAACACGATCACAAACTGATCTAGATATTCCTTGAACACTCTGTTCATCAAATCCATAAATGCAGCTAGAGCATTCGTCAATCCAAATGGCATCACTGTGAACTCATAATACCCATACCAGGTACGAAATGCTGACTTAGGAATATCCTCTTTCCGAATCCTCAGCTGATGGTATCCTGTCCTCAAGTCGATCTTCGAGAATATTGATGCCCCTTGTAGTTGATCAAACAAGTCATCTATCCTCGGCAATGGATATTTGTTCATAATCGTTACCTGATTAAGCTGCCGATAGTTGATGCACAAACACAACGAACCATCTTTCTTCTTAACAAACAGAACTGGCGCTCCCCAAGGTGATGCACTAGGACGAATAAATCACTTATCCAGTAATTCTTGCATCTGCACCTTCAGTTCCTTCAACTCAGATAACGCAATTCGATAAGGTGCCTTTGAGATCGGTTCTATCCCTGGTGCTAACTCGATCACAAATTCAATTTCTCTTTCTAGCGGTAACCCTGGCAATTCTTTTGGAAAGACATCTGCTCCTGTATCACTGCAATATCTTCCATTTTCAGCTCTTCAACTGTTGTATCCATGACAGTTGCTAAGTACCCTCAACAACCCTTGTCTAACAAACGAGCTGCTTCCGACGACGAGATTAAGGAAATCGAAGGTCCTCCTCGATTCACGACAAACTCGAAGCTCTTACCCCATAATGGGTAAAACTGAATCGCCTTGCGATAGCAGTCCATTTTAGCTCGTTGATTGGTGAGCCAGTCCATGCCAATTATCAAATCAAAATCATACATGGCTAGGACTAACAAGTCAATTTTCCCCACTTGCTCACCAATCTCTAACTTGCACCCTGAACACCCCAAAGCAGCAATAACTTTATCTTTCAAGGGTGTAGATATGCAAATTGTCGACTCCAACAATACAGGACTCAACCCTAGCATCCTAACATATTGCTCGGCAATGAAGGAATGGGTTGATCCCGAATCAAACAAAGCATAAGCAGGTTGGTCATTGAGCGAGACTGTACCTGTGATCACGCCAGGCGCAGCTTCTGCTTGACCTTGGGTAATCATGTACACAGTGCTTTGAACTAGAGGTCTCCTTGCAGTGCATTCTGAGGGGCATACCCTCCTATCTATCTCATCGGTAGCGGCGGCGGCAACTAAGGTTGTCCTCTTTACTTCTTTGGACAAAATTTGGCTAAGTGGCCCTGTTGGCCACATTTGAAACATGCACCCGTCCTAGCTGGGCACAGTGCTGTCCCATGTCTTTTTCTACACAAGCGACACGCATCATTTCTAATAAGTCCTGGCTTATTAAATCCACTCTTTTTGCTGGGTGGGCTTTGGAATCTATTTCCAAACATCGGCCTCTTTCCTTGACGGATGTTGTCTCTATAAGAGCTAAACTTCGATCCAGATGAGGTAGCTTTATCATTCTGATCTTTCTCAATTTTCTGAGCTCTCCGATATATGTCGTTATAAGTCTTCAGATCTAGAAGAACTAAGGCGCTTCTCAAATCTTGCCTAAATCCATCTCTGAACCTCCTCACTCGGTTCACAGGATTCTCAATTAACTCGAGGGCATATCGCGAAAGTTCAGCGAACTTCACCTCATACTCATCAACAGATAGGGACCCCTAGTGAAGACGTTGAAATTCTGCCATCTTCACCTCTCTAACAGTCTCAGAGAAAAACTGATCATTGAAGGCTTCACGGAAAGTGTTCCAGTCCTGAACAGCACCTTCCGGAAAGATCATTTCACGACTAGTCATCCACCAAGTGTCCGCAACTCCCTCTAGCTGGTAAGTAGCTAACATTACCTTCTCAGCCTCGTTGCACATCAGTAGTGTAAACGCCTTCTCAAGTTTCTGAATCCATGAAGAAGCAGCTTCGGGATCTCCAGACCCGGTAAACAATGGCAGATTTAATTTTAGGAAATGCTCCACCAACTTATGGATTGGTCTTGCAGCGACCACTATCTCTGGTGGATTTTCAACATTCACAGCGGCTGGAGCAACGGCAGGTGCGATTGCAGGTGCGGCAGCAGGGGCAACTCCGGTGGCGGCAGCAGCGGCGACAGTTGCAGTGGCCTGAGCAGCGGCTTCCACAATAGCAGCTTGCTGATCCATTCTATTACCCATCACTTCCAAAACACGCAAGATCCCATCCACCCTGGGATCATTAGGGGTTGCTACCCCGACATCTACGACAGGTGGAATCATTCCACTCGTGCTAGCCTGTGCTGGCGCTCGACCACGTCCACCTCGGGTTCTGACACGACTCGGAGCTCTACCCCAAATAACGGCCCTACTGGTCCTCTTTGCAAGAGTTCTCAGCTTCTGATCGCTCATGGTGTAGCTTTACTCAACTAACACATGTTTCCAATTCAACACCGAATTAGAAACAGAGCGACCCAAACAATAACAATTTTAGCACTCAGCTAATACAGACATGCACCAGCATGAATTTAAAGGCCTTTCCTACTAACTATCCCATGGTCAACGCTCCTTATCACTCCAATCTTCAACTTCACTCTGATACCATAAAAAGGGGATGTCACGCCCCGATCCTCGGGCACGCACACATCCTTCTCTTGGTCAATTTTATAATGCGATATCCTAGGACTATGTATCGCCGACCCTTTTATTTATTAAGCACATGCGGAAGTAGTTAAAATCCCCAGAAAATAAAACGATGGGATAGAAAAGCAGAGCCATATTTTTCATATTGAAACTTATAACCAAACTTTTATACAAAACACAAATCAGAGCACTTGACAACTTTTTTTACTCTAAACTCTATTCATATCAAAAATGAGATCTTAAAAGAAGATGGAATTTCAATCCATCCGGGTCATACTCAAGGCCCCTTTCGGGATTATCTTCTTCTTCCAAAAATCCTTCTCCTCAGATTTCACCTCCAAGTTCTCCTTCTCAGACTTTTCCTCCTAAGCTCCTCATTGGGGTCCTAAAATGTTTTCCCCAAACCGGGATGAGATTACGTCTCAACGAGTTCTACCCCACTAAGGCTCGATTAGTAAACCATTATACTATAGGCTGCCTAAACACGCACAATGCAGAGGACTTACCTTGGCGTCAGATCTCACCTGCAAGTTAGTACAATTCACAATAGACATCCATTTACTCCAAACAAATCGAACCAGTCGATTACATGTCACACTAATCATTCTCCATGGAGGAGTATCTAAAAGCTAGGCCATGTGCATTCTCTAGGATGACATTGAGTCACATGCCCTTTTAGATGACAAACTCTATCATCGAGCCACGTGCATTCTCCAAGAGGACATACCGAATCTCCGAGCCATGTGCATTCTCTTAGGCGACCTCTTTGCCAAGATGACATATTAAATCACCGAATTCACGTGCATTCTCCAGGTGATATTCCAATTCAGCAAGCCCACGTATTTTCTTTCAGGTGATAACCAATACCCAATGATTTCTCAATCAAATAATTAACAAACCACTCAATATGAATAATTCCCAAAAATTCATAATTAAATAAATTCCATACAAATTGCAGCTCAATTAAATAAATGGACTGTGCCATGACGATTAGCACGAGATTTCGGTCGTCGGCCATCAAAATCTTAATTTCAAAAAATAATTAATTAATTAACTAATTTCGAAAATTAATTAATAATTATTAAAAATTCAATTTAGCACAAAAAATCCCAATTAAATAAATGGACTTCACCATAGTCACCAGCATAAAATGCCGGTCCTGGGCCATCTTAGTTGAATTTTCGGAAAATAAATAATTATTTAATTTAATTCCGAAAATTAATATTTAAATACCAAAAATTCCACTTAGGCCCGAAAAGCCTAATTGAAGCTTGATTAGGGTCGGGAAAAATCTTGGGCTACCCTCAATAAATAGTAGATTATGTCTACTTATTAAATACACATTCAATTTGTCTAATTTACATCACAATTAACTAATAATCGCTAATCTATTCTAATCTAACCACTTAAACCTAATTAATTAAAAATAAGCAACCCTTAAGCATAATTAGCCAACTAATCATGGATTAGTGAGATTACTCACCGGAATCGTGCGCAAATCGGATCAATCCGACGGGGGCGACGTGAGGAACAACAAACTCCAAAACAGGCCCCAGGTTCGGGGCCCACAAATGGCCCAAAAGCGGGCTCGAAGGTGTTGGAAACCCACTTCGTGGGTTGCTGATCAAGGCTAGCCGAAGCTTGTTCGGTGGCTAAGGCGGCGAGGGGAGGTCGGCGGAGGGCAATGGGGGCGCCGGGAGTCGGGCGGTGGCCGGACGAAGCTGGGTGGTGGCCGAAGATGGCTAGACGGGGCGGAACCGAGCTGAGCAGAGGCCGAACGGGGCTGGACGGGGCACGGCGAGGACGGCAGGTGCAAGCAGGAGGCGGCGGGGTGCGTGGTGTCGCGCGGGCGTGCAGTGCAAGCGGCGGGACATGCGGCGACGGTGAGCCGCAGCGTCTATTCCTCCTCAGCTTCTAGTTCGCACAAAGGAGAAGAAGAAAGAGGAAGAATGCAGTCACGTGGGGTGGGAAGAAGAGAGAGAAGAGAGAGATAAGTATTGATCGGTCAAAGAAAAGAGAGAGAGAGAGAGAAGTCGGTGGGACGGGGGGGGGGCAGGAGCTGTCCGCACGAAGGGGGGAAAAGGGAGAGGGAAGAGAGAGAGAAAAAAAAAAGAGAAAAAGAGGGAAAAAGAAGAGAGAGGTAGAGAGAAAAATAAAATCAAATAATACAATTATTCTTATTTTATTTCTTTTCTATTTCCCTTTCTATTTCCTTTCGGTCTTCAATTTTTCTTCCGATAATTTCTTTCTTGAAATTTTGGACTCGTCAATAAATTGACAAACGATGAGACAATGTCAAAAAAAAAAAATTATGACGCGCTTAAAATTCGATTTCTGAAATCGAGTTTAATTTCGTGGTTAAAAATCGATCAGATGTGATTTTAGTCAAATCCAACTAATTAGGTAACTTTTAGGGATTTTATTGCAGATACATCCCTTAACGGCTTTACCCAATAGGTTAGTTAACTCATGAGTGATCAGCTCAGAGAAAAAGGGTCATAGGCACGTCAACGAAATGTCCATTTCACTTTATCGAAATGGGATCGAATTTCAGGATGTCACAGTATCTATTTGTCTAAATTAAGTAATGGATAAGTGTTGGAGAAGTAATGCTAAATCATGCATTGGCATAATATACACATCGTTGATTGATCAAAGATTTTAGCCCATGGATCATTGTTTGGACATGTATAAGAGGGTATTGTGGAAAGTCATCATTTAGTTTATTGGTAACTTGGTTAAAATGATTGAAAAAGAACCACTCATTACAAATAACATTTTGTGTAAACAAATAATCCAATTTTACATTTAAGAAAATTCAAAAGGGATTCTTGTCATTTTGATGAATAGCATTCATCCTAACAAATTTGACAATTAATAGTATTCTCACTTGATATTAATGTGCTACCCCACATCACTTTCATTAAAAAAGTGTTGAAAAAATTCTAGACATTTTATATTTGTGTCAATTTAGTCATAAACTTTTTTACTTGGCCCTAATTCAATCATTTTCAGCCAATTTTGGCCAGATTTTACTGATTGGGTGTCGGCCAGTCGACATGGACAATTTTTAATAATATTTTTCAATTTTTCAATTTTTTGACTTTCTTTTTTTCCTTCTCCTCTTCCTTCCTCTAGCCAATCCTCGTACCTCGACGATTGGCCAAAGGTGATGGCTGGTGAAGCTTGAGCCCTCGCCAATTATTGCGACGGCAAGCCTCATAGCCCAAGCCACGAAGGCGGCCTTGCACCAAGTTGGCAAGGCTTGCCCTCATCGAATCTGAGGTCCAAGCCTCGTGACCATGGTTGGCAAGGCTTGAACCTCATTGCCCAGCACAAGGTCGCCTTCGCGGCCACTAGCGAGGGCTTGAGCCTCACCGGCCATCGCCTCTAGCTGATCACTGAGGTCTGGCAACTGGTTGCAGGAAGGAGGAAGATAAGGAAAAAGGAAAAAAGAAAAAATAATAAAATAAGAAAAATATATTAACATATTATTAGAAATTGTCCACGTCAGCGCCGATTGTACCACATCAGCCAACCAACGCCCAGTCAACAAAATCCGACCAAAATTAATCATAAATGATTGAATTAGAATCAAGTAAAAATGTTTATGACTAAATTGGCATAAATGAAAAAAAAAAATTTAGGACTTTTTAAACACTTTTCTTTCACTTTCACATGTTTGTTTGATGCACAAAATCCTTTTTTTCTTATTTATGAGGACACTAAGGTACTTTTCTTGGCATGAGATTGACTCATCCAAGACAATGTTCTTATTTTAAGAAAATGAATTATTGTAGTATGATGTTTTATTTAAAAATAACACTAGTAGTGGATTATAGCTGACAAGCTATGTGACATCCCGATTTTCCAATCCTATTTTCAATAAATTGAGACGGGCATTTCGTTGACACGCATATAGTTCTTTTCCTTGGGTCGGCCACTCATGTGAAAACTAGTCTATCGGGTGAAGCCGTTAAGAGTTTCTAATGCATCAAACTCATGAATTTGACTAGGAAGCGACCTTTCGACCGAGCTAATCTGCAAGGGTCATTACGGCACAAATAAAAATTGATTAAAGACTGGAGATAGGTTGACTCGACAGGGGCATATGATCGAGTGTAGGTGATTCCACCAGATCGCAAAATTCTTGTCGATCGACACTGGACCGACTTTCCTATCGATTGGGTACCCTGTGTTCGTATTTGAAATCTTGAGATTACGCCGACAACCGAAAGTCGCCAATGTTTCAAAGATGTACATTGTGGCTTGAGATGATCAACCACAGGTCAAATGCATGAAAATTTCTAAAGGCTACCCGGTAGGTTGGGCCGCACTAGTATCGTGCCAAAGAGAAATTAACCGTGGAATTGAGATCAAATTCAGAAATTGGAAGCCTGGGTGTGTCACAAATCATTTCCGGATCATTGGCTTATCTTTAGAAGATTTTTCATGTAATTAGAGTTTTTCAGCAATTAAATCAGAAAATGGTTAATTTGGCTCGAGAAATTAGTAGGCCCGCTTTTGGTCGTACTTTTGGGACTTAAGTTGATTATATGGACAAGTGAAGATGTGAATTGAAGTGTAGTGACATTGGATTAATTTTATAAACTTCAATTGGACTCAATTGGAAGAGAACTGAATGGAATTGGAGAAATTAGAGTACAAGATTTCATGCCACGGCGGAAAAGTAAATTGCAACCATTGGAAAATGTTGTGGGAGGTTTGGAGATAGTGGGGTATGACATCACTTGATGATGTCATGGTGGGCCATTGTGTGGGATTAAAGAAAGAGAAAAAGAGAAAAGAAAAATGGTTTCATCTCTCTCTCTCGCTCCTTCCTCTCTCTCCTCCTTCTCTCTCTCCCGTTGCCTTTCTCCTTCATGTCTTTGGTGCGAAGACTAGAAAAATCGCAAAGGAGAAGCTGGAGCAGCCATGGCCGACCGCCCGCCCGCTCGCACGCCGTCGTCGCCGTCGCAGCCCCTCGCCTCGCCGCTCGCCCTAACCGCTCGCATCTCCATCTCTCTCCATCTCTAGCTCGTGCTCGACGCCTCCGCAGATCTGGGGTGGACGCCGAAGCAGTAGCCAGCAGCGCCGCCGTCGCCCGTTTGTCAGAGCTTGCCGTCGCAGTTGCTGTTCACCCGCACGCCGGTCGCCGTGCCCACTCGTCGTCGCACCGCCTTCGCCATCTCCAGCCTTTGTCCGCGCCAGCCCGAGCTCCATCCCCTCCGTCCAGCCGTTGTCGCCATCGCTAGGGTCGCCGAGAGTCTCGCCGGAGCTGCCGCCTCACCCGCACGAGCTGCCACCGCCCTCCTCCGCCCATTCTGACGTCGGATCCGCCCTTCTCGGCCCTAAATCAGTGGCTGGAAAAATGGGTATGACAGCCCATGTTTGGCCCTTTTTGGCCACCTTCCCGAGCCCGGATGCTCGGCCCGCCTTGAGGAAAGTCGATCCTCGCATCGTTCCCGTCGTTTTGGTTCGCTCGGTTCGCTAATCTGGTGAGTCTAGCTCACTAAACCTCGCTTAGAGGATTAATTATGCTTTAGGTGTGCTTAGCTTAAGTTAATTAAGCTTAGGTGGTTAGTTTAGTTTATTTAATTGTGAATTAGATTAAGAGGTTAGTTTAACTTAAAGTATGTTTATTTAAGGTTAAATGGATGTTTATATTAGTATAATGGTGATTTGACATAAATGAATTACTTTTGGGATTAAATAAATATTTCGAAATTGTTTAATAATTTAATAATATTTTATTATTCGGAATTATTAAAATATTATTATTTAATTAATTTTCGGAATAAATTTAATTATTTATTAAATTTCGAAAATTTCGTCGGGACCTTATTTGCTCAGAATTTCGTGCTGATCGCTGCTGTGTAATCACATTTTGAAATTGATGATTGGATATTATAAATTGAGCATGGATCGTGAAATATATGGATATCATTATTTAATTAATTTTCGGAATAAATTTAATTATTTAATAAATTTCGAAAATTATTTTGTGACTCTAAATTCTCAGAATTTTGTGCTGATCGCTGCTGTGCCTTTAGAATTTGAATTTGATGAATGGATGTGGCAAATTGAGTGTTGATTGTGATGAATAAGAATTTTATTCATAAAAATCCAAGTATCGGTTTTGATACAAAAATTAGATTTTAATAATTATATTAAATAGTGGGGTTTGAAAAAGTGAGATATTAGCTTTACGGTTCGAAATTAGCGTGCCCCCACACACGTGAGTAATTTCTGGAGTATTTTTAATATGAAGAAAAATTGCCGGGATCACTATTTTAAGTGGAAGTATTGAGTGAAATATAAAGTGTCCTAGGGCCGCGTATGCTTTGGCTGTGTGATAATTAAGAGGAATCATCTTGAGCTGTTGAGCCGGACTTGCCCCTATATGGGATGCCCACGCGGTAGATGCGGGTCGCAGTTGATTCTGGGCCATGCTCCTTCAGGAACGCCGTCGATGTACTGATGAAGCCGCGCTCCATGGGGGGAGGCGATGCCTGGCTATTTGCCAGTAGATAGCCGAACTGCGAGCAGGCTATGCCCTTGTGTGGCAATGAATAACAATTGGAATGCATGTTGAGTGTTGTTGATGTGTCGGATTATGGGACGAAATTGTGTGACATGGAATGGGACGTGTCATAACGATTTAGTCTTATAATCAGGACCCCCGCGGTTGTTGGTTATATGAAAGTGAATACGTTTCGGTTGTTTAAGTTCCTCTTACTATCTGTGATTGAGTGATTTGATTTGCGCTAACCTGCATGAAGGAACTGAGGCGAGGTAAGTCTTCTGTGTGATGTGGCTAGACCACCCAGGGTGTATTTTCTTTCTAATAGGGGTTTAGGGGGTTAAACTTGCTGAGACATCGTCTCATCCCGGTTGTGGGATTAAAATTTCAGGTCCCTGATGGACGGAGCGACCCGATAGCCTTGGTTGGCCTAAAGGAGTTACGGAAGTGAAATAATAAGGATTGGAGAACGTGTCCGACTTGTAGGTCGTAGGACAGTTTCTTTTTTTAGAGCTGGTCTTTTGTAGACTTTGGCTGTAGGCCTTTGTCTGTAACTCCGTTGGTTTATGTAAGTGATTGGTTGCAAATTTGCTTCCTGCTTTTCTATCCCGTATTTCATTGTCAGGGGTTTTGTAATACGTTCCGCTTGCGCAATAATAAATCAATAGGGTCGGCAACACTACCTGAGAATGTCGCATTTGCATGACCATGGTGGGATGTTGGCGCGCTCGAGGTTCGGGGCGTGACAAGCTAGCCATGGATCTTTATGTAGACTAACCCAAACTCATTCCTAATAAGTGATTAAGGAGAGGGGCCCATTGTCTTTCTAATCCAAGCTTGTACACAGACTTTTCTATCACGAAATAGGAAAACAAAGGGAAAAATAAAAAGCTTATACATAAATTTCATTTCCTTTTTCTTATTTATTTGTATATCTTCTTATTAATTGCTAAGTTGGATGCATTGTCCATCTTAGTCATCTCATGTGTCATAGGAGAATTATCTAAAAGATCTTAAAGTTATTCCAATTGTGATAACTTTTTTTACCAATTCAGCCCCAAATCTTTTTAATTCAATCCATCTAGTCAAATTTGATTGATTGGTGTTGATATAAATGTAGGATGGTGTCAGTCATTCGGCGAACATTGACATGAAATATTTTTTCGAATTTTCAATTTTTTTTCCCATCTTCCTCCCTTTGGCCAATCAGAGGTGAGGGCCAACAAGGTCACCTCACGGACCAATGATGAGGCTCGCCCCCACTAACCACGCAAGGGTGAGCCTCACCCAACCATGGCGAGGCTCTGCTACATCTAGCGAGGCTCGATCTCATCCAACCATGACGAGGGGGAGCTTCAACAACCACTGCAAGGTTGACCCTCGCCAAACCTAACCATGGTGAGCCCAGTGACAATGAGGCTAACCTCTCCATGGCTGGGCGAGGCCTCACTAGTGGCTGAGGTGGCTAAGGTCAAGCCTCACCCTCGCCACTAACCAATGAGGGTGAGTCTCACCATTGGCCGACAAGACTAACCTATGGTTGATGATGATCATATAGAGAAAGGAGGACGGGAAAAAAATAAAAAGAAATAGAAAAAGGAATAAATAAAAAATTATTTAAAAATTTGAAAAAAAATTAAAAAATTAAAAAATTATCTTGTCACTGGACGGTCCAATTGACCAAATTTGATTAGATAGATTGAATTGACACAATTACAATGAGTTTAACGCTTTTTCAATAATTTTTCCCATGTGTCACTCATTATCCTTAAATGTCTGTCCCTCCAATCCCCTGCCAATTAAGGCATCACTCACGAGCTCAAATGGAAGCTAGCTTCTATCAAATGGAAAAAAGTTGGACCTCTTTGTTTGGAATGAGTTACAAGTCTACTCAGTAACCTTTAGGGGTGTCCGACCAAAAACAAAAACCTTAAAGGGGTGTCCTCAGACCAAAAAACAAAATAAATTAAAAACCTCAATGAGGTGTCCAATGATGTTGAAATGCACGCAAGCAATTCGAAAATATGTTCAATAGAGACGTTTCTTTCTTGGAATCAACCGATGTTGTAATTCAAATTTCAAGTCCAAGGTGCAGGCAAGTTATTTCCTTTGTTTCGCTGAATCTTCCTTGTATATGTCCTTGTCATTGTTCACTTCTAATCTAATCTTTGGCTTCGCTATTCTTACTCGTGGATTTTTGAAATGACTACTATGAATCCCATGCACATGTTGTCTTGGCAGTGCTAAGGGAATCTAGCTGAGTAAGGATATCACCGAGTGATATTGCTATAGTTTTTATTTTATTCTATTGAACGGGTATTATTAGGGTGATGGCGAACCAGTTTAACTCTCCGATAATCCGATGAACAACCCCGTCTCAACATCTGTACTCCAGCTACTCCAGCTATGTATTGCTGCTGCTCCCGAATGAGCTGTTGATTGCCCAGGATTTGCAAGACACTGAAATTGAAAGAAAAAAAAAAAAAGGACCCAAAATGCTTTTAAATTTAATGAAATAACAAATGCAATTGTATGGTGATGGAGACTCTGGAAACCTTCACTGAATTAAAATGGGAAAAAGCTTCAACACAATTTGAGATTTACAAGTAGTGAACAAGCCTTTCACTGGATCTAATTAGGTGGCGAAGCATTTGTCTATGCACTCAGATCTATTAATTGTCTCTGGGAAATTTCAATTTTTCCCGACATCTAACTCTAGAAGAGGTTCTCTCCTCCATGGTCGGAAAAAAAAATACCCTAAAAGTGGTTAGCAACAGCAGCCAAGCAGTTCCTCCTATAGTCAATGTCTAAAGTACATACTAGTATCTCATGAAAGTAATATCCTCTATGTTATTGTAATTTTATAAAAACTGGTCATATTAAAAGGCTATTAGTTTTTGTTATCGAGTTAGTGTTTTCTACACGGATCATCTAATGTTTACAACATCATAGAAAGACACAAACTTTCATTCCTTCTACAATCCCATGTTAGAAGCATAGAATTGTACCTGATGATAGCAAGTTGGGTAGTAGTTTTCTCAACATTAACTACTCAGAAACATCGTGCTACTAATTTTTATTACCGTATTGGCAATTACTAACTTTTTGATATTTTCACTAGGAAAGTTGAATTTATCCCAACAACTAACTCTAGAAGTGATTCTCTCTTCCATTCTAATAAAAGACAAGGATAAAAAATAAAAAAGCTCGAAAAGTGATTAGGTACGCCAAATGTGATCACTAAAAGTTTTGGCTGCATCTATAGTCCCCAGTTGGAAAACCCAATACGTTCTTATTGAAATGAATATTCTCAAAATTGCGATATCCACAATGCGGGTCACTACTCAGTGTTAGTAACCTTCTTCTTTTCAAGTCAGTAACTTCTAAGCAGATCAAGTAATGGTCAGCACAGAAAGACACAGATTTGGGTCCATCTACAATCCTACAGTCCTACAGTCTAATATACATAGTTGTATCTCTTGATCGTAATTCCCCTAAAATTTGTTTTCCCAACATCACTTCGTAACTCTGTATTAGTAACTTCTATCATGGAGTCAATCACTTTCTTAATAGATCAAGTGCGGGACCATAGAAGCACATAGAGATCTGAGTTTGTCTACAGTTCCATGCAAAAGAGATAAGTAGTATTATTGTATCTCGTGACAGTAAATTTATCAAAGTGACAGTAATTTTCTCAACTTGGATTAGCAGCTTAGTGCTTGAAATAAGTTTCAAGCAGATCATACGGTCTCAAGATCATAGAATTCTTCGGTGATGTTCAACCTATCTGCTCTTTT
Source organism: Eucalyptus victrix (assembly GCA_016097545.1). NCBI lineage: Eukaryota > Viridiplantae > Streptophyta > Magnoliopsida > Myrtales > Myrtaceae > Eucalyptus > Eucalyptus victrix. The sequence goes on from CM027845.1 coordinate 1,274,409, forward strand.
TAACTTATGCTATCAAAAACAAAACTTCTCACAGATTGAGAAAGGTCCAACATAAATACAGGTACATAACCCTGAAATTAAGTACCTCTCATTATGCGTTGTCCTTTTCGTAAAAACTGGTCATGTAGCAGTACTCTTTAAAGGTTTTAACACCAGGACCAATAGAGAGCAAGACAAACTGATGACCGGCAAATTTAACCAGGACAATAAACTGTGCAGCACACAATCTACTAATATTAATTTGATGGACAAAAGCAACAAGCTTCTTCACTACACAAGCGTGTTAGAACATTAGGGCAAAAACCATTATTAATCATTAAAGACCTCTCTCTGGTCTTAGCAGATCATAGAACTGCACAGTTAGATCATACACGAAAATGATTGAGAGGTTCTATTGCAGGTTTCACAAGTTTGTGGATAGTGGTTAATATATGCACAGAAACGTGATGATGCATGACAAGTGACAGGAAGGAAATAAAACCACAGATGGGAAAGAGGGTGACACCTTTGCAAGCAGCTTTTCATTCTCTTCTTTCAGAGACCTCTCCTGAAGTACACCAAATAAAGTTGCTAGATTAATATAACCAGGAATTTAACAATACCTGATGAGATCGGATATGCATTCATCATATTTGTCCACATACCTTTGCTTGTAACTGCTGTATCTGATCATTGAATAATTGAGCCTGTAAAAGATATCCATAGAAATATTTTAAGTTTCGTGTGTGCGCATATCTTCCCCATACGTTTCTTAGCACAAGGTGGTAAAAAAAGAGAGAAAATAAGTTGAAATGATGGTAGATAGAAATGAAAGGACAATGCTTCGCAAATTGTCCAGAAACATAGTTCAAGTGAGAAGTAGTACATGGAAATCGGTGAGGTTAATAAAATAAAAAAAACTCATGATATTCTATTATGTCGTGCCAAAGAATGCAGGTATTTTTTTTTTTTTTTTTTTTCATGTTGATAAGTATTAATTTGTGTCAATAAGTGCCAAGAAACCATTGATAAGAAATGATCGATGAATTTTTTTTTTTTTTTGGGTCAGAGAAGAAAAGCCAGTCATTTAACCAAACCAAATAAACTTGTTAAATAATCAAATAAGAGTTGGTGACACGGAATTAGTTGGTTACTTAATCACAGAAAAGTTAGTAACTCCTATAATTAAGATTGGTAATTTCTAGTTGGGTTCCCAAGTAAGGCAAACATTTATGTGCGTACGAGTCTTATAAGTGAAGATGAAGAGGAGTGAAACTATTTTTATCAACAGAATTTATTTTATAACTAAGAAAGTGATAAAGAGAAGAACTATCTGCTGAAGTTGTTGGCACGTAAGACAGATGAGAAACAGTAGACCTCACTCTCCACCATAAGACAACGTTTCCACTCTATCTCAAGAGTAGTCAAAGAAATGGCTAGAGTAGGAAAAATTGCACTAAGAAACGCCAAATAGGAGTTGGTAATAGTCACACGAAAGTTGGTAACCCAAATAGAGTTAGTAATTTAAGTGAAATATAAGTTTGTCTTGGTAAATATATATAACAACTATCACAATTAAAGAAATGGTAAAAAAAGAAAAAAAAGTAAAAGTTGATAAAAAGAAAGAGATATTGATAATTGCACATTGTTAAAAGGAGTTGGTGATTTCATAAAAGTGTTGGTAAATTATTAATAAATTAGTTAGAAATCAGGTAACTGCAAATTTTTTTATTACAATTTTTTGTCACATACAACTCTTTCAAAAGTTTACCAGCCTTTAAAAATATTCAATCTTTTTTCTGTCGAAAAAGGAACAATAGAGTCGTCCAAATAACTCTAGGAAAAATAATGATAGAAGAATAACCATGACATTTTCCTTCTTTATTGGAAAAAGAGAAAGGGTCAGTAACGATGAAGAAAAAGGGTGATTTGTGAATGTGCTTTCATTCTTTTATATTAGGTAGAAAATGCCATGTATGCTTGGAGAAAAATTGATTCTCTCCTTTCAGACGCCAAGTTTAACGTGTTTAGTCTACATGCAACTGCAGTCTTTATTGAAACTGGTTCCTCCCCTGAATGCAATTGCAGTCTCTATTGAAATTGGTCAGTCTTGTTAGTCGTTCGAGGGAAATTGTTTCTCATTGTTTTCTTTCCCTTCTCACCATATCCAGGCCTCCAAAAACAGCAGCTACTCGATGAAAGTTCTCAAAACACTTTAGGCTCAGAGAAAAGGACAAATATGCCAAGGACGCGTGTACCTTTCTTTCCCTAATGCTGCTCAGACTTCGCTCGAGCTGATCCCCTATCTCTTGGATTTCGTCAATCGAGCAAGATCCGAGACATTGTCCTGATAGCTTCCTGATGTAAAAAAGAAAAGGAGTACCATAGTTTAGGGAATTAGATATCAAGAATCCATTTCAATCCACAATATATAAGAGAGAAGTCTCAAAATTTGTGGACCGTAGAGAAACTTCAAGAAGCTGAATCTTCCTCTCCATATCCGTGGTTTCTTGCTTCAGATGCTGCACATATATGGAAATTGTGATATTTATGAATCCAGTGAACCGAATAATACAAACTGAACAAATGTGAAATTAGTAATGGATAAAACCAATCATAGTGAACAAATCTGTCACACCACAGGATCCTGCAAAACTAAGACTGCTACTACAAGAATCCTAATGTTCTTGCAAAATTTGTAGCTGGACACAAACCATGGTCGCTTCTATGGCTTAGCGCCTCAGCAATTCTTGACATCAAAAGTAGGGTTCTTATCAAGAACGTGGTTCGATATTATTACAATCTGCAAATACTTACGTATAGGCTCACACCAACTGCCAATTTCAAAACTTCCTTCCAGAAAACAATAAGATGTAGATGCCCAAGGAGGTGATGTTTTCGAGGTATCACGTGGAGGGTGATGAGTGGGATTTCAGAAGCTGAAAGCATTTTAGACGACCAGTTAATGTCCTGAGGACATGTACATAGATCAAAATAGCACTTTTAATGTTTCAATTAACTTGAAACCTATTTGTCTCTCTATACATATCAGCAGTTTCTCCTCTCTGCTTCCCAGTGATTGCCAAACCAGAAAGTAAGTTCATCCGCTACTTATCTCGGATATATACACCTTCTCATTAAGAAAAAACTTACCACATTAAAGATACACTCGGAAATTGAATGTCACTTGACTCTATCCCTCTTTTTACAAGTATATCATCATCATTAGTATGATCCCTACCTTGTGATTCTAGTGATTCATTTAAATCATGCATGCGGGTAGATTTCTCATGTGATCTTTGCATATGAGGCGACTATTTATGTATACACGAGCACATATTATAAGGTTGCTGGGGAAATAGGATTTCTCGCCATCTGTGTTCGTGTATAGACTTCTTTGTAAGCCCTATCCTTAAAAAAGATATGTTTGATGTTATATGTAAATCCACCAGGGAAAAAAAAAAAAAAACAGCAGGAAGTTGCTTTCTTACATACAGCAAAATGAATGAAATCGAACTGCTCAACTTGCTTAACCTCTAAAAAATGTGCTTGAATAGTTCAAATATGACTAGTCCGACACTATTGACTTCTATTGACTAACAAACTTGGCAACTTGTATAATTAAACTGAGAATCTCACTGAACTCCTTACGAATGCACCAAATGTATTATCATGGAAAGGGTAGAGCACTGACCAGAATATATTGTTCCATATTAGCCTGGTACGTATCCGCACCATTTGTAGATCTACGATATCGATCAACTGTCTTTCGGATTCTGAAAAATTTGCCAAAAAAGCATATGAGCTCAGCCACTATGAATACATTCTCCAAATTAATCAGGTATCATCAAAACTAAAGTAATCAAACATTAAACATTATTATTTTTGTGAATCATGCATGACTTCCAGTGAATATGTATCACTACCACTCACGAACAGAATATGCAAGGACCATAAGCCTCCGCAAGAAGCTTTTAGCGCCTCAGCAACTTATTTGCAACTATGTGAATTACTTGGAAAAGTCTTGGTTGTCCTCCTTATACTTTGTAAATAATTGACGCGGAGGGAGTATAGAGAATTAGGAGGTAACACAAATGAGAACTTAAATGGAAAGCTCGCTCGCCATTCAGAATTCATTTAAGAGATAAAAGCAAAACAAGAAACCCTTCTTGTTCTCAAGCCAAAGCTAAATAAGTTATGAATCAAAACAAGTCTATCTTTTCACTCATCATAGCATATGCTTATGTAGATGAGTTTGGAATGACCCCTTAAGCATGAGTAATTGCCGAGACTCATTGGAAAGATAAAAAAGACTCATAGTAAAGATAAAACTAGTTTTACTAGAAAAAAACTATAAGTAAATAAGGACTCCGGAAACTTAAACGACATTTACTAGACCTTGAAAATATGAGAATCAAATGTAGTTGGTTGTAAGTCTCCTAGTTTTACTAGTTCTGAATTAATAAAATGCTCCGACATCAATAACCATGCCAGCAATATTTTCCTTCAAATTTTAGCGTGAAAATGTTCAACTTCACATTATAAAAGTATATTATGTGCGCATGTGAAGTATATTTAAATGTGAGTGAATTAATGCAATGTTTTTTGCTCAAGCCCAAAGTCTCCAATATTCCACATACCACTCTTTGTCAGTAAGAAGTAAGAACAGCACATGATGCTTGTAAAATCATCAGTTGCATTATGAAGCAGTACAAGGACTCACTACTTCTGAGAGAAATTATAAGAGCAAGCAGTTGCACCTACATTTAACTTGTGACTTCAAGCACTTTTTTTCCCGTAAATGAAGAACAGGGGGTACTTACATGGTGGAGCAACTAAAATGGCAAACTTGTACAATTGCAGTGCTCTATGAGTAAGAAGTCCAAGAGATCAGCGTGTTGTGTCATGTTAGCCTCAATCTATTATACTAGTGAATGTACTCGATCCCGTAAAATCACCACTACACAAATCTAGTCAAGCCTATGACCTTATTCACCTTTCAAAGCATCGTATAATTAAAAGTACCTAAAATAGAAGATGTCAGGACTTGTTTCACACTTTTTTGTTTAGGGTTAAAGTACCATTAAAAAAACAACTTGAAATCTTTTGCATGTTTTGTTTGGTTCAGAAAAGAGATTAATATTGCTCTAAGTTTCAATTCAATGAACCACGATTTGAATTGCTTATTGATTATGGTGGCAGATAGGTAACAAATTATTCAATTTCCCGACTAATAAATGTCATATAAAATTCTAGTTTTGGCCTTGTGGTATGATCATAAACTTGAAAGACGGATTTGCATGATTAACCATTATCAGATAGGGTACATAAAATAGTATTAATTCAAGTCTAAGTGGTATAATTACAACAAACTGAATCAAACAAGGTATGGTTTGAAGGCTTCACACTTTTCAACTTAAGTTTGGTTTTCAACTTCCAAGCTATCAAATTTGTTTGGGAAAGATCTACTTCAAATAGATTAATACCTTACTGCAAATACGCTTATATGCCCCAAGAATTAGTTATGGAAATCAATCCCTAGAAGCAGCCTTAAAACCTAAACACTTCAAAAAGGAACACCATACGGCATGTTCATTTCATATCAACGTGGAATTGGGGCGAAGGCTGACGAAATAATATCAGTCCCCAGTGTCACTAACATTAAATTATGTTTTCATCCCCCAAGACAAAGTACTGAGTATTCTAACATGTGAAGAAGCTGGAAGAGATCAGTACTTGCAAGATATTCAACAATGAGTTTCCTCCGAAGAACCATTAAGAAAGAGGGAGTCCAACTCCAACGCCACAGCGTACACAATGAATGCCTTTGATCATCAAATCCCCCGCATCTAGCCATTTGATTACGGTACACCCCAGTGCAATGACTATCAAAAAGAAAAGCGAAAAAGAAGATTTCATAGTTTCATACTTCCTTTTCTCGGCTAATTTCGACTAGGATATCTGAATAAAAGCCATGTTTTTAAAAATTGTCCGAAAATGAGAACCAAATTGGTCATCATGGTGAGTTAGTCCATGATCGAAGGGGAAAGACACTAAACGCTTGACCAAAACCAAAAATGGTAGAAAAGAAAAGGCGAATAAGAAAAAAAACCCATGCCATGATGCTGTCTCTTTTTTACACCTGACAAACACACAGCATATATGTGTGTATATGCCCTCCTTTTGGACATAAGAATGTTAACAAGGCTTAATCATGTTCCTTATCTAAAACCATTTCGAGAAATTAAAAAATCAGTATGCAAACGTACTCAGAATTGCTTGAGAACTCGTAAAGCCTTCCTTGCTGTGAAAAGATTATCACGGCGACTTCGGCATCACAGAGGACCGAGAGCTCAAAAGCTTTCTTCAGTAGCCCATTACGGCGCTTCGAGAAGGTGACTTGCCGGCTCGTCGCATTCTCAATTCGCCTCATCTGAATTTTGCCTCTTGCCATGATCGAATTGTCCCTACATACATGACGGTTATCAACCCTAAAATGACAAGTATTTAAACATAGCGATGAACTTAACAAATATACCTCAACAATCAAAAACCACAACTCACCAGTGACTTCGTGCAGCTTCAACCAGCTGAAGATTTATCTAGACTTTAGAGTGAAGTACTTGAGAAGCTAAAAACACTGCAAGAGAAATCACTCTTTTTTTTCAAATAGAGATAGACTATTTCATCATTCAAACACAAGTCAAAAAGCACAGGATAAAGATTTCACAAAAGCAATGGTCGGAGAAATATGGATCTGCCCAGCGTAACAAAAGGGGAAGCTTCTCCACTCTGTCAGAAAAATGAACCACAAAAATTTCAGAAACCCTAAAGAGGGACGAGAGGGCGAAGACAAAAAACCAAAAAACTAGGATGAACGCAAAGGATACATTAGCATTGATGGATCTCTCTTTATTTTGTGGCCACAAACATGAAAAGAAGAAAAAAAGTTATTATTCAAAATTCAATGATCTTCTACTCAGGGCAAATATGGTGTGAACCATGAAAAGGAAATACAAACAAAAAAGGAAAGAAACAGGAGGAAACCAAAGCATTCAAGTTCAACGAAAACGGCATGGTTAATTTGGTAACGAAGATTCAAAGAAGCAGATGGATTATCTTGTTTTGGTAAAATTAATAAATAGTGTAGAGAGAGACAGAGAAAAAGAGAAAGAGAGAGAAGATTTTTTGTTTTTTCCGAAAAAACGTATATTTTTAATAAAAAGAGCGTAGCGAGAGAGAGACAGAGGGACATGCGAAAGAGAGAGCAGCGAGAAACGAAACAGGTGAAAAGAAAGAGAAAAGGTAGTACGATAAATATGAGAATTGTCGACATCATCGTACCATGACGTGCGCAGTTAACCAATGGGACGTTGACCAGTGGGAAAAATTATCTCTCGCTCAAATTCAGTGGGCCTCCACTAGACCAATGGAGCGAGACCCTGTCTTTTTCATGGGTCAAGTAGGAACAGCCTCGGCGCTCTTCTTCAATCGATTCCTCTCTCAATGGGTTTGTGAGCACTAGGAGTACTCGAAATTATTACCATGATAAATTCATGGGTAAAATAGATACAAGAACTATCCTTTAGCTTATCTTTCCTTTATGTTCTTCTTATAATTCCTCATTATATAGGGGAGTAAAAAATACCTAAAACCTTTCGATTCGAGTAATAAGTATGGGAATTTGGGAAGTTTTATGCTTTGATTCGGGTTTTAGGTTTTTTTTTTTCCGCTTATGCACATGAGAGTTCAAAGGCTACTGACTATGGTGCACTAATCTCAGATCACTTAATTTTCTAATTAGCAGAAATATGATCTTCGACGAGAATATTATATTTCTTTAAAAGACTAGCGAAACAAACATATCATGGTGTTTCGGAACAAAAAAAGAAACAAAAAAAAATCTTTTTTCTAAGAACAATTTTTAAAAATAAGTCATTTTTTTTCTTTTCTATTTTTCTTTTGTTCATCTTCCTTGCCGCGGCCATAGCTCGTTGCTCGCCACCGTCGCCCGACCACCAACAATTGTTGTTGCTGCCGCTCGACTGCCGACAATTGTTGTTGCTACCGCTCGACCGCCGATTGTTGTCACCGCCCATTGTCCACAACCCATCAGTCATCATTAGCTATCGACATTTGGCAGTTCATGAGCAAGAAGAAAAAATAAATAAATGCAAAAAATTATGAATTGTACCAAACTCATTTATATTCTTTTCTCTTTCGAAAATATAAATTTTATATATTATTTTACTCATAAATTGTTCTAATGAGTAGAAAAACTATTTTTGAAAAGAAATTGTTCCTCGAAGTTAAAACGTTACCATGCACGACCTAAATAAGGAGCAAAATTGTAGCACTTTATAGTTGTGAGTAGATAGAGAAGGCAAATTGGGCCACTTATACATTATAATTCTACATTTATTACTTATGCATTGACAGTGAAGTAATAATGTATAAACATATGAGCTTTCGTCTTATTTCAAGAGAATAGCTAGTGCTGAATCTTTATAGTGGGTAGAGGGTATGAATAAAGAGATGAAATCACTCCATTAGAACTAAACATGGGATCTTGCTAAAGTATTGAAGAGCCACAATATCATTGGAAACAAGTGGGTTTACAAATGGAAGGAAGGCATCGAGGTATAAGGTAAGACTTATTGTGAAGGGTTATACTCAACAAAAAAGCATTGACTACAACAAGGTCTTTTCTCCTATTATAATACATACTTATATTTGAATATTACTTGTCTTAATTGCTACACATGATCTCAAGCTAGAACAATTGGATGTGAAAATGGCAATTTTTCACAATGAGTTTGAGGAATGGATTTACATGAGGCAGTTAAAAGGATTTGTTATTTCAGGTAAGGAAAACCATGTTTATTTATTAAATAAATCTTTTTACTGGTTAAAACAATCTCCTAAATAATGGTATAATTATTTTGATGCTTTTATGGCTGAGGCTATTTGAAAGTTAGTTGGACAGCTTACTTTAGGAGATTGGAGGATGGATCTTTGATAAATCTAATATTATTTGTTGATGACATATTGATAACAATTAAGATTATGTGGGAAATTGATGTTTTAAAGAAACGGTTGAATGCTGAGTTTTAGATGAAAATTTTGGGTGCTACATAGAAGAAGGAGAGATGTCAAAAACACTTATTGGATCAACTATATGAAGAGATTTTGTTTTAAATTATGCTGTAAATTTTGCTTGCAATTGGGTTGATTATTTGTAAATACTATGGGTTTAGGTATACTTTAACTGTGGGAAATAATTGAGCATGTAAATGATTATTAGTTCAATGATTCTCCAATTATTAATAGATTATTTGCTTCTAGTCCTTCTCGTTGAAGAGTTACCGACACAGAGACCGAACCACGTAAATTCCTAAAGTTTTTTCTTGGTCCTGACTTATTTCTATGGTAATTTTGTATTGATTTAATTTGCAAGATCCAATGTTTTCCACATTAATTTTACAAAGTTTAGAAGGACAAGTCACCATATCAATTACAAAATACAAAAGATGAGGACAACATAGCTAATGCAATGTGGATTCATGAGGACACCAAAATAGCATAGGCCTTTGATTAAATCACATATCGATAACATAGGCCTTTAATTAAATCGCATATATTTACTAATATATTAAGCCAAAGCACGCACCTTATGCATACGACCAACATGCACCATTTGTCATGTTTCTACATCACAATAATCTTGACCCTCTCAACTATTCCACATTTTTTTTTTCAATAATTATGTACATTTTATAGTGCCAACATCAACATAGTTGGAGAGCATCTTCTCTCTACCAACTCAATACGGAGGCATGTCTTCAAAATGAAGATGGTTCATTGCCATCATAACTTCAAGGATCGAGATTATCTTCGAGTTGAGAACCGGGAACATATATTTTGCCCTTGTGATTTTTGATATGATGAGGATCCAGCATCATGGATTTGACAAACCGACAAAGAATATCTAGATCAAATCGTGTGGTGTGACATTCTAGCATAGGATGAGGATCACGAGCCCTTTGCACATCGATCGATTGTTAATAGGCATAGATCGGAAAATTTGTGGGGATTGGACCTACAAAAGGTTTGTGAAAGAATTTTCAGCATCGGCATCATCGTGATTGACCTCTTAGAAGAAGAGAAATTCATCACTAATATAAGTAAGAATTGACTATCGCCTAAACTCTTCATTTGGCTTTGACATGAAGTATTTAGTGATGTGTCACGTATTGATACAACATGAGAAGATTATGCATCACGACCAGACCCAATAAGCACCATTTGTATAATAGTGATATCATCACTTTGGAGGAACAAGAAATGACTCATCGAGAGTCTTCAATTGTGCATCAAAGTGTAGACTTTTGCAAAAAGACTTCGAATTTGGTTTCCAAATTGACTACCTTTTGAATTTATAGCTCTCAACTATTCCACATTTTGGCCAGCAGAATTTTTCATATAATTATGTACATTTTATAGTGCCAACATCTTGTCGGAACATCAGAATCGGCATTAGCTAGATTAGTAAGCTGATATGAAGATAAATACCAACTTGCAAGTGTCGAAGTGTCGGTAAGTGGAAGCAATAAAATATATCACAATGAAACATTATGATAGGCTTGCTAAAATTCCTAATACCATTTGAGAATAGTGGTTGATCTAGATGGAGTTGGTCCACTTTGACAATATAGATCTTGTTTTGAGTGTGATATCAGATTTTTTGGACTACGATTTTTAAATTGGGCATTTCATCGAATAGTGTTTTCTGCGATTGGCCACTCATGAGATAACCAAATAGATTTGAAAATTCGAATGGATCGACTTCTCGAATCTTTAGAGATCATTGCATTTAAAATCAAAGATAGATCGAATCTTTGAGATTTTCACGACAATCGAGAGTCACAATGGGTCAAGTGGGTTTAATCGAAAGTGAATCGAGCGGAGGAGGTTCCAAGCGATTTCGTATTAGCCATTTTGGACCAATTCATATGTCAGAAGATTGGGTGGTTGATGGCAGCCAAGGAATAAATGCTTGGCCTAGAGTGAGTATGGGAGATTTTGTGGAAAGATCAGAGCTAAGGGGCCTCATTGGCTTTCCTTAATCCTTCGCTCATATGCTTCTCTTTCATTTTCTCTTTGTTGATTTCCCTCAGCCATTTCACCAATTTCCTCAGCTTCTTTATATTTCCTTCATCTTTTCCCATGAACAACTCCACTCACCGAAACCCCAAGCTCGTTGAATAAAATATTGACAAAAAACCAAAGTTCCACACTCTTCACAACTCTTTACTTTACTCTATTGACATCATGGACTCTTCCTCCTCAACTTTATGTCTCGGCGAGTTCTACCCACTAAGACTCAATTAGGGAACCAATACACTACTCGATGCCTAAGCAAACACAGGTTAGAGAACTTACCTTGGCCTCGATCTCAACCTACTGCAATTCAAGGTTATATATAGACACTTCATAAATCACAACGAACAATCAATCAAACCACAACAATCGGATCAATCATTGATCAATCGAACTAGTCGATTACAAGTCAATCGAATCATTTCTAGATCATTCACCCCATCCCACATAACCTCCAATAGTACACTTAGTCACGAGCTCCATCAATGCTCTCGCGGGCGTCATTTTCGCCAAGGTGACATAAGTAACAGCGAGGTCTCTACGTGCGTTCTTTAAAGGCGCCGTTTTACGCCTGATGATATTCCCCATCACCGAACCGCCCGTCATAGGTCACGAATCATTGGCAGTCTACGTGCGTTCTTTAAGGCGCCGTTTTCACAGTGATTTCCTAATCACGAACACGCCTGCCATAAGTCATAGACAGTCTACGTGCGTTCTTTAAGGCGTCGTTTTCGCACGGTGATGTACTTTATCACCGAACCACGTCTATGCCGTACTTGATCGTCTCGAGCGATGGGAATTCTCGGTTAGTTCTCATCACTCTCTCCAACTGACAGCTCAACAAGGCATTACAATTGCTAACTAGCCATACACGGCCATCTACCAATCAATAATTCAATTTCACTCAATTTCAATCAATTTAGGGTAAATCCTAAAATATCACAATTTATTTAATTTCATACAACATAGAGCTCAAATAAATAAACGGACCACACCACGACGATCAGCACGAGATTTACCGATCCTCGGCCATCAAAATCTTAATTTCCGAAAAATAAATAATTAATTATTAATTTCGAAAATTAATTAATTAATATTAAAAATTCAATTTAGCTCCAAATAAAGCCCGATTCAATAAACGGACTTCACCACGGTTATCAGCATAATTTTCCGGTCACGGAGCCATCCCAGTTGAATTTTCGGAAAATAAATAATTATTTAATTAATTTCGAAAATTGATTAATATTAAAAATTAAATTTAGCTTAACATAAAGTCCGATTAAATAAACGGAACGCCGATCATCAGCAAAAATTTTCCGGTTCTAGACCATCTCCTTGACTTTTTCGGAAAATAAATAATTATTTAATTTAATTCCTGAAAATTAATAATTAAATACCAAAAATTACACTTAGGCTTGAAAAGCCCAATTGAAGCCCGATTAGGGTCGGGAAAAATCCCGGGCTACCCTCAATAAATAGTAGACCACGTCTACTTGCTAAATACACATTCAATTTATCTAATTCACATCACAATTTGCTAATAATTGCTAATTTATACTAATCTAACACATAAACCAAATTAATTACAACTAAACAATCAATAAGCGTAATTAGTCCACTAAGCAAGGATTAGTGAGATTACTCCCAAATCGCGCGCAAGTCGGATCAATCCCAGCGGCCGGCCGGCGCGAAGGATCCCGAAGCTTCCCAAAGCACGGCTCGGGTTCGGGGCCGGAAACGGGCCAGCGGCCACGAACCCGCGAAACCCACTCGCGAGTTTCTTGGATGGTAAAAACAAGAAAAGAGAGGATTGGGGACGGTAAGAGGTCGGGAGAAAGCGGGCGGGGCTCCCGGTAAGGCGGGACGGCGCTCCGGCGGCTGCTCGGCCGCTCCGGTGGGCCGAAACGAGACCCGAATAAATTTGGGTGCGGGAGGATCGCGAGCCTTGCATGGCTGTGCACGGGCCGGCGAAAGCGCGGACGTACGGGCGAAGCAGGTGTGCGGTGCGCGCAGGGGACGGTGGCGGCAAGCGGTGGCTTACACTCCCGGTCTCCTGCAGCACGGGATTTCGTCCGCTTGCTTTGAGAAGAAGGAAGAAGAGAGTGACGAGAGAGAGGATGATGGGGAAGAGAGAGAGAGAAAGAGATTTGGGCGGTCAAAAGATAAGAAGGAGGAGAAAAGCCAATTTAAGTGGCAAAGGGAGTGTTCGACGGGGTGGGGCTGCGCACGAAGGGGGGAGAGAAAGAGAGAAGAGAGAGAAAAAAAGAGAAAAGGGAGAGAAAAAGAAAAGAAAAGAATACTACTATTCTCATTTTTTCTTTTCTCTTTCTATTTCCCTTTCTATTTTCTTTGGTCTTGATTTTCGCCGACAATTTCTTTCTTGAAATTTCAGACTCGGCAATAAATTGATAGACGATGAAACGGTCCTAAAATGGTGTGACACGTCGAATATTCGATTCCCAAAACCGAATTAAATTTCATGATTAAAATCGACCGGACGTGATTTAGTCCAATCCAACAAATTAGGTAGCTTTTTAGGGATTTTACCGCGGATATATCCCTTAACTACCAATAAGTTAGTTAACTCATGAGTGATCAGCTCAGAAAAAGGACAGTAGGCACGCCGACGATATGCACATTTCATTTTTTGACGAACCGGGTCGAATGTAATGTCATGACTCTTCACCTCTTATAAAAATTTCGTCCTCGAAATTTAAACCCTCACACTTTGCTCAAAAAGGTGGGGGTATAATTGTCTCATCGACTTCCATCTCCTAAATCGCTCCTTCAGCACCGTGGTGTTGCGAGACCACTTTGACCAACGGAATGGTCTTTGTCGCAGAACTTGCTCTTTGCGATCGACAATCTGAGCCGGGCTTTCCACGTATGACATACGATCCACGTCCAATTTCTGAAATTGAGCACGTGGAGTCGGGTCGAGCTCATACTTCTTAACCTCGACCGTGAAGACGTCATGCACTTGCGCAAACTTGGCAACGCAAGACAATACGCTGGGTTTCCATTCTTTCAGAATCTCAAACGGACCTACGTACCTCGGACACAACTTGCCTTTCTTACCAAAGCGCGGGGTTCCCCTCATTGGTGACACTTTCGGAAACGTGATCACCAGCTTGGAATCTCAAAGACCTTTGGCTTATACGCATAACTCTTACTTTTCTAAGCTGTCTTTAATCTATCTCTAATCACTGCCACGGCATCCTCTTGATTGCTGAACCAACTCTGGGCCTGTTATCTTCCATTCTTCGACTTCACCCCAACATATTGGCGTTCTGCACGCTCTGCCATACAACGCTTCAAATGGAGCCATCTTGATGCTCTGCTGATAACTATTGTTGTAGGCGAATTCCACCGAATGGCCAGTCCTCCCCCGGAGTTCCTTTGAAGTCATGCACATGCTCTCGACGCATATCCTCAAAGTCTGAATCGTCCTTTCTGACTGGCCATCCGTTTGAGGATGATATGCCGTACTGTACTGTAGCTTTGTACCCAAAGCACTCTGTAAGCTCTTCCAAAAAGCAGCAGTAAACCTCAGGTCTCTACCAGATGTTATCGTAACTGGCACTCCATACATACGAACCACTTGACGCACATACAAGTCTGCATGTCTATCCAGACTCAGGTCCTTTCGAACTGCAATGAAGTGAGCCGACTTTGTCAACCTATCGACTACTACCCAAATTGAATCATTTCCCCTTTGACTCCTTGGTAGTCCAGTCACGAAATCCATCGTGATATGCTCCCATTTCCATTCTGGGATCGCGAGAGGTTGTAGAAATCCTCCCGGCTTGCAATGCTGCGCTTTTACTTGCTGACAAGTCAAACACTTGGCAACGTGTTTGGCAATGTCCGCCATACTGACATGAGTAGTGTTGGCGCGGTTTTGATACATCTTAGTCTTGCGGGATGAATCTTCATGCTTCTTTCGATGTGCTTCGATAAAATTTCTTCTCTAAGCTCGACATCGTCGGGTACAACCAAACGTCTTTGAAACCTTAGAGTTCCGTCATCAGCAATCGAAAATCAGCCTTCCTTTTATCTGCGTCTTCTGAAGAATTCTCTGTACATCGGGTGCGCGGTTTGGAGTTGCTTGATTCGGCTTGGACATACGGTTCAATTCGAGGGTGGCCATAAGACTCGAGAGGGTGGCATACCTCAAATTTAAATTCTGAATCCCGAGCTCTCTCGATTAAGTTCCTCCTTAGCAAGATTTGTGCCAGAAGACTTTTCGACTCAATGCGTGGCGACCTTGTTTAGCCTTTCATCGGGTGATATAAAATATCCTGGTCGTAGTCTTTCAGCAATTCCATCCATGCGTCGTTGTCTCATGTTCGGCTCATACAAGAGAACAAATACTTGAGACTACGATGGTCCCGTGAATATCTGCTTTTCCCCACACAAGTAGTGCCTCCAAATCTTCAACGCAAATATGATGGCTCGAGTTCCTAGGAGTCATCACGTCGGATAATTCAATTCATGAGTCTCAGCGCCGGGAAGCGTATGCAACCACTCTGCCATGTTGCATCAGCACGCAACCCAATCCCACGAATGGCGCATCACTATAGATCTCGAATCCTCCGAGGACCGAGATGGAATCGTCGGTCTACCCAGTGCGGTAGTCAGCTTTTCCTTCAGCTCTTGAAAACTTTACTTCGCACTTGTCTGTCCATATGAACTTCTCATTTCTTCGTGAGCTTTGTCGAGGCGAGGCTGTCGATGAGAACCCTTTCACAAATCGTACGTAACCCTTTGCTAATCCTAAAAAACTTCTGATCTACGGCCAACGCGATGGTCTGACCACTTGATCACGGCTTCTATCTTGCTCGAGATCGCGGAGATTCCTTCTCCGGGAGATCACATGACCTAAGAACGCAGCAGAGTCAGCCAAAACTCGCATTGCTAAACTTAGCATACAATTGATAGGTTCTTAAATTACGGAGTACTACTCTCGAGATGATTCACATGCTCTTCATCACTTCTCGAATAGACTAAGATATCATCTAATACAATCACAAAGCTGGTCTAAGTATTCTTTGAACACTCTGTTCATCATATCCATGAAAGCTTAGGCTTTGGACATTCGTCAATCCAAAGCGGCATCACGTAGCAAACTCGTGTGGCCATACCGGGTGCGAAATGCCGACTTAGGAATATCCTCTTTCCAATTCTCCAGGCTGATGATATCTGTTCTCAAGTCGATCTTCGAGAATATCGCGCTCCTTGCGATTGATCAAACAAGTCATCTATCCTCCGGTAATGGGTACTTGTTCTTGATCGTTACTTGATTAATTGCCGATAGTCGATGCACAAAAGCATAATGAACCATCTTTCTTCTTAACAAAAAAGCAGGCGGTGCTCCCAAGGGCGATGCACTGGGACGAATAAATCCTTTATCTATTAACTCTTGCATCTGCCTTCGTTCCTTCAACTGGGGATAACGACATTCGATAAGGTGCCTTTGAGATCGGTTACGTCACAGTGCTAGCTCGATTACAAATTCAATCTCTCTTTACGCGGTAACCAAGTTCTTTTGGAAAGACATCTGGAAACTCTTGTACCACTGCAATATTTTCCATTTTCAGTTCTTCAACTGTCGTATCAACGACAGTCGCTAAGTACCCTCTGCAACCCTCGTCTAACAAACGAGTTGCTTCTAGCGACGAGATTAAGGAAATCGTAGGTCCTCCTCGATTCCCGACAAACTCGAAACTCTTACCCCCTAACGGGTTAAACTGAATCGCCTTGCGATAGCAGTCCATTTTAGCTCGTTGATTGGTGAGCCAGTCCATGCCAATTATCAAATCAAAATCATACATGGCTAGGACTAACAAGTCCAATTTTTTCCCCACTCGCTCACCAATCTCTAATTTGCAGACATCCCAAACGGCAAGCCTTTATCTTTCAAGGTGTAGATATGCAAATTGCCGATTTCAACAACATGAGGATTCAATCCTAGCATCCTAACATATTGTTAGGCAATGAAGGAATAGGTTGCTCCCGAATCAAACAAGGCATAAACGGGTTGGTCATTGAGCGAGACCATGCACCTGATAGCATGACTGACTTCGGCGACCTTGGGTAATTGCGTACACGGTGCCTTGAGATGGAGGTCTACTGCTGTCCTCCTTGTGGTGCTTACGAGGGGCATACCCTCCTATCGTCTCATCGGTGGCGGCGGCGGCAGGTTTGGTTGTCTCTGCTTCTTTGGACAATACCTTGCAATGTGGCCACCAGCCACATTCATGGCCTGCTCTGTTCTTGGACACGGAGGTGTCCCGTGTTGTCTTCCACATGAGCGACAAGGATTAATCCTATTAGGCATCGGTCTATTGAATCCGCTTCTCTTGAAGGGTGGAGCATTGGGCCTACCTCCAGGCATGGGTCTCTTCCCTTGACGGATATTTTCTCGATGGGAGCTAAACCTCGATCCGGATGAGGCAGCTTGTTCATTCAGTCCTCGTTCTATCATCTGAGCTCGACGATAAACCTCTCTGTAATCTTTCAAGTCCCATGGTAGCAGAGGTTGTTTCAATTCAGCACGAAGACCGCTTTTGAACTTCCGAGCTTTCTCTTCAGGGTCTTCTATCAACTTAGGAGCATGCGCCTGTGATAGTTGCGGAGCTTGACCCCATCTTGGTCAAGCTTGTCATGCTCCCTTAGCGGAGACGGTGGAACTCCTCTATCTTTTGTTCGACGTGCACAAAGAAATCGATCATTTAAAACTCTGGAAGGTGTCCCATCCTTGGACCACCTTCGGGAACACTATATCCTTGGCAGATCTCCACCATATATTAGCGTTACCTTGAAGTTGTTGCCGGCTAGTGACACCTTTCCTCCTCATTGCACATCGAAGTGCAAATGCCTTCTCTAAATCCACTGTACCCATAGAGCGCGGCCTCGGGGTCTCGGTACTGAATTTCGATGATTCATTTTTAAAAAGCTGATCCACTAAGCGATCCCTCCCGAGCGGCTACAGCTCTGGTAGT
Organism: Eucalyptus victrix; assembly: GCA_016097545.1. NCBI lineage: Eukaryota > Viridiplantae > Streptophyta > Magnoliopsida > Myrtales > Myrtaceae > Eucalyptus > Eucalyptus victrix. The sequence goes on from CM027845.1 coordinate 1,292,552, forward strand.
ATTTCGATGAACCCAGGCCAGGTGGAAGCGCCAGAGTCTTTGTGACATGGGCGAAACGAGCGGTATGCGATGACGGCAGCTACGCGGCAATAGCGGCATTGGCATGTGGCAGCTGGCCCCGGCTTCAACAGCGCGGTAAGGCGGCGATTTGATCTGGGCTGTTGCCCCATCATCTCCGCATAGCATCTGGGCCTGGTTATTCCGACGGATCCTTGCTCACACGGCGGCACCAACCGACCTGGTGGTGCCACTCTAGCATCTACAACGGGTGGAATGGTTCCATGTACATAATGCCATAACATTTGGAGAGCATCAAACTCAATACAAAAGGGATGTCATGTCTTCAAAATGATATCCGCGGGGACTATGTCGCAGGCCCTTTCTTTTTCATTAAGCACATGCGGAAGCGATTATAAATCCCCAGACAATAAAACAATGGGATAGAAAAAGTAGGCCATATCTTTCATATTGAAATCCACAACCAAACCTTTATACATGACAAAAAACATGCACTCATTTGTCATTTCGTTTCTCAAGATCCTTCTCGGGATTATCTTCTTTCAAAAACAATAATCTTGTTTTCCCCACCTATGTCTCTTCACCCCCTAAGACTTTAGGGAACCAATACACTACTCGATTGCCTAAGCACGGCCACGAGTTAGAGAACTTACCTTGGCCTCGGTCTCAAATCGTAAATTCCTAAAGTTTTTTCTTGGTCCCATCTCCCTTGACTTATTTCTATGGTAATTTTGTATTGATTTAATTTGCAAGATCCAATGTTTTCCACATTAATTTTACAAAGTTTAGAAGGACAAGTCACCATATCAATTACAAAATACAAAAGATGAGGACAACATAGCTAATGCAATGTGGATTCATGAGGACACCAAAATATTTTGATTAAATCACATATCGATAACATAGACCTTTTTTTCTTGGTCCATATGATATACTACTTATTTCTAAATTTTGTATTGATTTAATTTGCAAGATCCAATGTTTTCCACATTAATTTTACAAAGTTTAGAAGGACAAGTCACCATATCAATTAAATCGCATATATTTACTAATATATTAAGCCAAAGCACGCACCTTATGCATACGACCAACATGCACCATTTGTCATGTTTCTACATCACAATAATCTTGACCCTCTCAACTATTCCACATTTTTTTTTCAATAATTATGTACATTTTATAGTGCCAACATCAACATAGTTGGAGAGCATCTTCTCTCTACCAACTCAATACGGAGGCATGTCTTCAAAATGAAGATGCTATAAAGCTTCCACAGCTGCTAATACTAATTTGGTAACTTGGACAAAAGACAATAGTAACATTCTCAAGGAACCTTATACAAAGCTAAAAGGGTGCTAAGCCAGATTAAAAAATCTATATACCCAAGGAATCACACAAATATTTGTCAGGGGATGGCGGATATTTTCTCCTTTAGCAAACCAACAACCTTAAGTCAAGTTGACAAATAAAGTGTGTTTACATTTGTAGTTATCTCCCTGCCTTTCACAGTATCTACATGTAATAGTTGACACTAAGAAAATTATGTATTTGCTTGTCTAAATTAAGTAATGGTTAAGTATTGGAGAAATAATGCTAAATTATGCATTGATATAATATACACATCATTGTTTAATTAAAGATTTCAACACCTGGTTCATTATTTCGATACATATAAAATGGGTATTCTAGAAAGTAATCATTTGGTTTATTGGTAGTTCAATTAAAATGATTGGAAAAGAACTACTCATTACAAATAGTATTTTGCATAAGAAGATAATTCAATTTTACTTTTAAAAATACTTCAAAGAGATTATTGTCATTTTGATGAATGGGATTCATTCAAATAAATTTTACATTTAAAAGTACTCTTACTTTATATTGATTTACTTCTTCACGTCACTTTCTCAGGTTTATTTGATGCACACAATCCCTTTTTCTTATTTATTAGGACATTGAGGTACTTTTCTTGGCATGGGATTGACTCATCCAAGACAATATCCTTGTTTTAACAAAAGGAATTATACTAGTATGATGTTTTATAATAAAAAATCACATTAGTTGTGATCTCCTGAATTTCCAGTTCTGTTTTCAATTAAATGAATCGGGCTTTTCATCGATGCGCCTATAATTCTATTATCTGAGCTGATCACTCACGAGATAATTAGTCAATCTGGTGAAGCCATTAAAGGATTATAACACAATAGATTTGAGAATTCGACCAGCAATGTGCTAATATGAAAGGATCATTATGGTACAGTTAAAAATCGATTAGAGATCGGAGATAGGTCAACTCGACTGAGCCATGTGATTAAGTGTGGATGATTCCACCTAATTGCAAAATTCTCGTCGATCGGCATTAAACCAATTTTCTTTCGTTTTAATACTTTGTGTCCGTATTTGAAATTTCGAGATTTCCACGACAATCGAGAGTCGTCAATGTGTCGAAGATGTACAATGTTGCTTAGAAATAATCGACCACGGGTCAATTGCACTAAAAATTCCTAAAAATTCTGTCATGTCACAATTCAATTTAAGACCGTTGACTTACCATTCAAAATTTTTTTTGCAAACTGAGATATTTGGCAAAATTTCAAAGTATGGCCATTTTTGTCCGGAAAAATCAAAGGACCTTGGATTCAATTGGAGGGGAAATGGTTCAATTTGGGGGAAATTGGTACAAAATTCGTAAGTCCCTTAGTGTGCAATATTTGAGACATCAATGAAGCTTCTATGGCAAGATTGAGGGATGTAAGTTGGCTTAGATGACAGCCAAGACAAGTGAGGGCCAAGCAATGATCAACTAAAGGATATTTAGGCATTTTTTGGCCCCTCCAATTGCAATTATCTTCTTCTTCTTTAGTAGCTTGCTTTTTCCATTTCCAAACCACTCTCGAAGCTTGGAGAAACTAGAGAAAAACTGACAACCATCCCCCTAGCTCATCACATGCCCGCCAAGCCACGGGAGCCACTACTCATGCTGCATGAGCCCATTGCGCATCTCCTTGCCAGTCCATGCCTCTTGCTTGTTGTCCTGCTTGTCCCGAGCCACCTTGCCGTCCCCCGAGCTGCCCAGGCCATCGTCGAAGCCCCTTGGCCGCCGTCCAACCGCTATTTGCCTCCGCTTGGCCCACTGTAGCCGCCTGCCAGGCCTCCTCGCCATTTTAGCTCAACCAGCAGCCTTGCACTAGCTCCTTCGACCCAAGGTCTGTGGCCGAAACCAACAAGGGCTTTGAGACTTCAAGACCTGTTTTCAGGCCTGTCCGATCTCCCCTTGGTGTCGCCGTAGGGTTGTTTGTTACCTGTCTCTGTGTCACCGTCGTCGTGGACTCACCGAAACGCTAAACCGATGAGTTTACTTGCTAAACTCTGTTTAGAGAGTTAATGACGATTAATGGGTGATTAATTTAGGATAAGCATGGTTTAAATTGTTAGTTAGCATGGATTAGTGATTTAACTATCAATTGTGCATGTTAGGTGATTAGAATAGCATAATTACAGACTACATAAATTGTATTATTTATCTAGATAGGTTTGGAAATTTTTCAGGCCCATTCGGGCCGTTAATTAAGCATTTCCGACCTAAGTTTACGTTTTGGTAATTAATTGTATTTATTTAATTATTTATTATTTTCTGGAAATTATATTGGGATGGTCGATGACCGAAATTTCACGCTGATTATAGTAGTATGCTTAGTTTATGCAATTGAATGCTATTTTGTGCAAATTGAGTGGTGATTGTAATTTTGGGTATTTATCCCAAAATTATGTAATTTTGGTATTTAATCAGAAAAAAACAGGCTGTAGATTTTTAATGCCAAATTTTTTTTAGGCACTATATTTGATAGTGGGATTTTTGAAAAGAAAAATATAGCATTTTGGCTCAGACCAACCGTGTACCCACACACGATTATTTTTATCGGGTGTTTCTAACACGATAAAATTATGCCAAGTTCATTATTTTAATTGAGAAATTAGTTTATAAAGCACAAGGTCCTTGGCCGAGATTGATTTATCATGTATCAGCTTGTGTGAGCAATGATCGTCAATATTACGCCCTGATTTTCGAGCGCACGCTCATCCCTCAACCGGTTGATTAATAGCAACGTCCCAGGACGCATCGTTGACCCTTTCATTTTAATACGCATACGGAAGCAGATATAAAATCCCCAAACAACAAAACAATATGATAAAAAAGTAGAATGAAAAACTCGAACCTGAAAACCAACACACTTATATACATATATAACAACTCAGTTATATATGTACATATACAAGCCACACTGAAAAGTCGATTCCTATACAAACAGGTTCAACACTAACAAGTTATCAAACAGGAGTGGGGGTCTCAATCTTCATCTGTGTCATACTCCGAATCATCCTCGGGGTCTTCCTCCGGGTCATCCTCTGGTTCCTCTTTAGGTTCTTCTTCAGGTTCCTCCTCCTGTTCGACGATCTCTTCTTCTTCTTCACTCCAATTACCATCCTTGGCTAAGTACACTGGAGAGTCAGATTCATCCTTAAGCTTAGGATCTTTTGCATCCACCACCGATCCATCTTTAGAGTCCGTTGTACCCTTACCAAAAGCAGCTTTCAAAACGAACTAAGGTACATCATATTCTGGCATAGGACCCTTCCTTTGCCTATCATGAAAGTAGCAATACCATGACTAGTACTTATAGGACACCTTATCGGCTTCATTCATGTCAACCCAGACGGTGGACATCATTAGTACATATGCTAATCATTCAGGGTGGGGGTGTATCGAAAAATGATAACTTATTTTTGTAATCTCCTCTGACATACCAAAATGCACGAGAGAAGATGAGGGTGCTACCATCTGTGGACCTGAAATGTTATCCTACAATGGGGCGAGATGATGTCTCTACGAATTCTACCCCTTAAGATTCGATTAGAAAGCCAATATGCCATAAAGGCTGCCTAAGCACAATATGAGTTATAGGACTTACCTTGATCTCAGTTCCATCTTACAAATCAATAACATTTACAGATGCCTCAAATCACATCAATCACTAAATTCGTAACATCAGATCAAATAATTGATCAATCGACCTAATCCATTATATATCACTACGATTTTTCCCCTGTCGATACATTCAATATCACATATTCTCCAAGATGGTATATCTAGTTACTGAGCCAACGTGTATTCTTCAAGATGATATACCTAATCACCGAGCTCACGTGCATTCTCTAGGATGACATACCCAGTCATCGAGCCCATGTGCATTCTCCAAGGTGATATATCGAATCACTGAGCCAACAAATATAATGTCTTTCTCCGAGATGACATTTTTAGTCATTGAGCTGACGTAGTATGGCATTTTTTCTCAACTTTTATCATACTCGATAAAATAGTCGCGTTTGGGTACACGGTTGGCTTTAGCCAAAATATAATTTTCTTTCCACAAATCTCACAATTTCATATGGTCCACCAAAATATTTTTGGCGTAGTAAACCGACACTCGTTATTTTCCAATCAATTACAAAAATTAATTAATTTAGAAATAAAATCATAAAATCACAATTAAATCAATTTAACACAAATTAAAGCTCAAATAAATAAACAGACTGCACCACAATAACTAGTATAAAATTCCGACCGTCGGCTATTTCAGCTTAATTTCTGGAAAATAAATAATTAGTTAAATAATTACGAAAATATTAAATAAATAGCAATAAATCTAATTTAGGCTCGTAATACCTAATTGAAAGCCGAAACGAACCCAGAAAAATTTTAAGATTTGTTCAATAATTAATAAAGCGTGTCTACTCGGTAAATGCACTAGCCATTTGCCTAACATGCATTCATAAAGCACTAATTTAATTGCTCTACTTTAATCTATCCACATAATCATATTTAATTAAATCTAATCAATCCCTAAGCATCATTAGCCTACTAAGCGGGGTTTAGTGAGTAAAACTCACTTGTTTAACGAGCGGTTTAGTGCAAAATGATGGGAACGTCGCAGGGCTCGACTTTCCTTAAGACGGGCCTAGCAACCAAGGCTCGGGACTACCTCAAAACGGGCCTAGAGCTTGTTGGAAAACCCTTTGGTTTCTCCTCTATTCTTGGCTGCAAACAAAGAGAACAAGAGCTGAGCAAGGCAAGCAAGACCAGTGAAGGCTCGGGGAAGGATGCACAGCACTTGGTGGGCTGAACGGTGGCTCTGATGGGCTTCCATAGCCACTTACAGCGGCTGGAAAGCCATCTAGATGCACAGACAGAGGTGGACAACAGCTAGGACGTACAGACAAGGTTGCTGGACGTCGGGCTGGGCGGTGGCACGGCAAGGCAGCGACATGGGCGGACAGCTACGGTGGCGGGGGCGTGCGACGATGGGGTTCCTCTAGTGGGTGGCTATCCTTAGGTGGTCTTTTTGCTGACTGCTGGTGTGCAAAAATGGAGGAGATGGAGAGGCAAAGCTGGTTGATTGCCTTGGTGAGGAAGAGAGGGGGACAAAGGCACAACCAATTGCCAAATTTTCCATTCCCTTGTCTCTTTGACCATCCACCACCACCCATGTCTTCCTTGGCTGCAATTCAACCACTTATGCACTCTCCACAACTCTTGAAATGGTCTAAAATGGGCTAGGCAAGTGGGCATGCGAATTTGACAAGTTTTGGCTTCAATAAGACTTAATTTCCTTTACAATCCAATCTCATTTGGCCCTTACAAATTCAATTGACACATCAATTATCAAATTGGTATTTTTTATCACCAATTGATCCATCTTGAGCGATCAAAAATGATCCCGGCCTTTTTCTAAACAAAAACGGCCCAAGGACGACTTTTCCCAAAAAGTCTCTGGTTGCAGATAAATCTTCTGAAACTGAGTCGACGCTCTTAGTATTTATTGCGACATGACAGAATCTTCAATTTTTGAAATCGGACTCGAATTCGTAGTTAATTTCCATTCAGCGCGTTTTTAGCGTGACTTAGGTTACCGAGTAACTTTCAAAAAATTTTCAATGCAAATGACCCATGGTCGATTCTTTTCGAGCAACAATAAACCCACTCGACACATTGGCAACTCTCGGTTGTCGTGAAAATCTCAAGAATTCAAATACGGACACGGTACCAAAACAATAGAAAAATCAGTTTAGTAACGGCCGACGAGAATTTTTCTAATTTAGTGTTATCACCCACAATTAGCCACATCACAATCGAACCGACCTATTTCTGATCTCAAATCAATTTTTAACTGTGTTGTAATGACATCTAAAAATGGACATGGTCAAGAAGTCGATTCCTAGTCGAATTCTCAAGTCTGTTTTATTAAAATTCATTAATGGCTTCACCGGATAATCTAGTTATCTCAAGAGTGATTAGCTCTAAGAACAGCCATATAGGCATATCAATGAAATGCCCAATTTATTTAATAGAAAACATGATTGAAAATCTGGGATGTCACAATCAGCTTGTGAGAGCAATATTATGTATCAACTTTGGTGAGTTATAATATGTATAAGCTTGGGTAAGCTATAATATATATTTACTTGTGCGAGTAACCATCTACATCAGTTTGTGCGAGCATAAATATACTTTAGCTTGTGTGAGCAATGATTAAATTGATTGAATTGATAGATGGTATCAATTGGATTGAATTGATTGGTTGAGATTATGAATTGTATTGACGTGCAGAAGAGAACTGAGGCAAGATAAGTCTTTTAACTTGTGTGTATAGCTACCTCTAGGCATATTTCCTTCATAGTAGGAGTTTAGGGAGTGAACTTGTTAAGACATTGGCTCACCCTGTCGTGGGCTCAACCTTTTCAAGTCCTTAGATGGCGGTTCCTCCGAAACATTTTAGCCAACCCAAGAGGATTACCAAGCAGGTCACTGATATTCCTGTTCCCGAGGGCTATGGAGTCTGGGTCAATGAACTCATGATGACCACCGTCTGGGTCAATGCGGGCCTACCTCCAAGGGTACCCCATCATTTCAGAGCGTGGTATCGTCGCAGGCTCAATGGACATACAGAGGGTCCTCTGTAGGATTTTGAGGTCCTAGTTTCGATGTTAAAAGTCATTTAGCGAGGGTACAACTAACCCTTCTGATGGTATAGTAGTGGACCCAAATCCCTAGAAGACTAGAGGACTTGTAGGCTTTTCTACTTTGGTGGATTTTTGTTTTTAGACTAGTCTTGTATATAAACCGAGGTGTTTATAAAAATGTTTTGGTTGTGAATATATTTCCTACTTTAATATCCCGTGTCGATTGTTGTTAGGGGTAATTATTTCACTTCCGCATGTACATTAAAATTGAATGGGTCGGCAACGCATCTTGGGATATCACAAATTTATCGACCACCAAGAGATTGGCACACGCTCGAAGATCAGGGCATGACATTAGTATTTGAGTATAGCTGACAAACTGGCCATGGATCTTGGTGTAGACCAACCCAAATTTAATCCTAACAAGTGGCTAGGGAGAGGATCCCATTGTCTTTCCAATCTAAGCTCGTCCATAGATTTTTCTATCACGAAAAAGGAAAACAAAGTGAAAAATAGAAAACGTATACATAAATTTTATTTCCTTTTTCTTATTTATTTGTATATCTTCTTACTAATTGCTAAGCTGGATGCACTGTATATCTTAGTCATCTCATGTCACTTATTATCTTTAAATGTCTATCCTTCCAATCCCCTCCCATTTAAGGCATCGCCTTGGGAACATTCATCATTCACGAGCTCACATGGAAGCTAGCTTCCATCAGATGGAAAAAGTTGGACCTCATTGTTCGGGATGAGTTACAAGTCTACTGAATAGCCTCATGTTGAAACATGACAATTTTGATTCCAGAATATTTCAGATGCCCATGACCCTTATGTTTGCATATGTCGATATAAGGAAAAACATAGAGGTAATGGATGAACCTTTTTTGGCTTCGCCAACCTTTAAAAGGTGTCCGATCAAAAACAAAAACCTTAAAGAGGTGTCCTCAAACCAAAAAAGTAAAATAGATTAAAAACCTTAGAGGTGTCCAATGATGTTGAAATTTTCGCAAGCAGCTCGAAAATATGCTCAACGGAGATGTTTCTTTCTTGGAATCAACCAATGTGTAACTCAAATGTGACGCCCAAGGTGCAGGCAAGTTATTTCCTTCATTTCGCTCAATCCTCCTCGTATATGTCTTTGTCATTGTTCATTTCCAATATGATCTTTCTTTGCCTTCGCTATTCTTACCCGTGGATCTTGGAAATGACTACCATGAATCCCATGCATATGTTGCTGTGGCAGTGCTAAGGGAAATCTAGCTAATTAAAGATATCACCGAGTTATATCGCCATCATTCTTATTTTATTCTATTGAACAGGTATTACTCTCTGCCAATCCGACGAAAAACCCGATCTCACCATTTGTACTTCGGCTGCTCCGGCTGCTCCGGCTATGTATTGCTGTTGCTCTTGAATTAGCTGTTGATTGCCCAGGATTTGCAAGACACTGAAATTGGAAGAAAGAAAGAACGGACCCAAAATGCTTTTAAATCTAAAAAAATAAAAAATGCAATTGAACGGTGATGTAGTACTTGGAAACCTTCACTCAATTAAAATGGGAAAAAGCTTCAATGCAATTTGAGATTTACAAGTAGAGGACAAGCCTTTCGCGGGATCTAGTTAGGTGACGAAGCATCTATCTATGCACTAAGATCTATTAATGGTCACTGGGAGATTTCAACTTTCCCAACATTTGACTCTAGAAGGGGATCTCTCCTCCATGGTCGGAAGAAAAAAAAGAAAAGAAAAGAAAAGGAAACTCTAACTATGGCTAGCTACGCCAGACATAACTACGAGCTTTGGTTCCACCAATAGTCAATGTCTAAAGTACAGACTATCTCATGAAAGTAACATACTCTATGTTGTAATTTTTTCAATAGTGGTCAATTTAAAAGGCTACTAGTTTTTGTTATCGAGTTAGAATTTTCTAAACAATCGACTAATGGTTACAAAATCATAGAAAGACACAGGAACTTTCAGTCCTTCAACAATCCCATGTTAGAAGTATAGAATTGTACATGATGATGGTAGTTGGGTAGTACGTCTCTCAACATTAATTACTCAAAACATTGTGCTGCTAATTTTTATTGCCATATTGGCAATTACTAACTTCATGATATTTTCACCAGGAAAGTTGAATTTATCCCAACAACTCTAGAAGTGATTCTCTTCCGTTCTCGAAAAAGACAAGAAAAAAAACAAGCTCGAAAAGTGATTATGTATGCCAAATGTGCTCACTAAGAACTTTTGCTGCATCTATAGTCCACAGTTGGAAAACCCAATATATTCATCCGTGAAATAAATATTCTCAAAATTGTGATATTCACAACGTAGGTCACTAACTTAGTGCTAGTAACCTTTTTCTTTTCAGGTCAGTAACTTTCCAAGCATATCAAGTAATGGTCATGGGAGCACAAAAAGACACACAGATTTGGGTCCGTCTACAGTCCTACAGTCCTATAGTCCAATACACAGTTGTGTCTCTTGATCACAATTCCCCTATAATTTGTTTTCCCAACATGAGTTCGTAACTCTGTACTAGTAACTTCCATTATGGAGTCAATCACTTTCTTAACAGATCAAGTGCGGGATCATAGAAGGACAGAGATTTGAGTTTGTCTACAATTCCATGTAAAGAAGAAAAATAGAATTGTATCTTGTGACAGTAAATTTATCAGCGTGGTGATAATTTTGTCCGCTTGGATTAGTGGCTTAGAGGTATTATTAAGTTTCAAGCAGGTCATACGGTCTCAAGATCATAGAATTCTTCGGTGATGTTCAACCTATCTGCCCATCCTAACTTACGCTATCAAAAACAAAACATCTCACCAATAGAGAAAGGTTCAATATAAATACCGGTACATAACCCTGAAATTAAGTATCTCTCATTATGTATTGTCCTTTTCATAAAAACAGATAACGTTGCAGCACTCTTTAAATGTTTTAACACCGGGACTAATAGAAAGCAGGACAAATTGATGACCAGCAAATTTAACCAGCACAACAAACTGTACAGCACACAATCTACTAATATTGGTTTGATGGACAAAAGCAACAAGCTTCTTCACTACACAAGCCTATTAGAACATTAGGGCAAAAACCATTATTAATCATTAAAGACCTCTCTTTCTGGTCTTAGCAGATCATAAAACTGCATTGTTAGATCAGACATGAAAATTATTGAGAGATTCTATTGCAGGTTTCACAAATTTGTGGATAGTGGTTAATATTTGCGCAGAACCGTGATGATGCATGGCAAGTGATAGGAAGGAAATAAAAGCACCGATGGGAAAGAGGGCGACACCTTTGCAAGAAGCTTTGCATTCTCTTCTTTCAGAGACCTCTCCTGAGGTAAACCAAATAAAGTTGCTAGATTAATATAACCAGGAAATTAACAATGCCTGATGAGATCGGATATGCAATCATCATATTTGTCCCCTTACCTTTGCTCGCAACTGCCGTATCTGATCGTTCAATAATTGAGCCTGTAAAAGAGTTCCGTAGAAATATTTTAACTTTCGTGTGTGCATGTTGTCCCCATACCTTTCTTATTACAAAGTAAGAAAAAAAGAAAAGAGAGAAAATAAGTTGAAATGATGGACGATAGAAATGAAAGGACGATGCTTTGCAACTTGTCCAGAAACATAGTTCAAGTGAGAAGTAGTACATGGAAATCGGCAAGGTTAATATAATAAAAAAACTCATGGTATTCTATTATTTCGTGTTATAAGTATCAATTTGTGTGAATAAGTGTCAAGAAATCATTTATAAAAAATGATCGATGACTTTTTTTTTTTGTCAGAGAAGAAAAGCCAGTTATTTAACCAAACCAAATAAACTTGTTAACTAATCAAAGAAGAGTTGGTAACACGGAATTAGTTGGTTACTTAATCAGAGAAAAGTTAGTAACTCCTATAATTAAGATTGGTAATTTCTAGTTGGGTTCATAAGTAAGGCAAATGTTTATGTGTGCACGAGTCTCATAAGTGAAGGGTAAAGACGAGTGAGAGTATTTTTTTCAACGGAATCTATTTTATAACTAAGAAAGTGATAAAGAGAAGAAAGATCTGCTGAAGTTGTTGGCAAGTAAAACAGAAGAGAGAGAGTAGACGTCACTCTCCACCATAAGACAATTTTCCACTATCTCAAGAGTAGTCAAAGGAAGGGTTAGAGCAGGAAAAATTGCACTAAGAAAGACCATATGAGCGTTCGCAAGTTAGTCCCAAAAAAAAAAAAGTCTATAAGTCTATAAAGTTAGTCAAATAGAGTTAGTAACCCAAAAAGAGTTAGTGATTTAAGCAAAACATAGGTCTATAAGTCATACAAATAAATATCTGCAAATATATATAAGAGCTATTAAATTTAAAGGAACGGCAAGAAAAAATAAATAAAATTTAATAAAAAATAAGAGAGATTGATAATTGCACATTGTTGAAAAGAGTTGTAAATTTCACAAAAGTGTAAGTAAGTTACCAATAAGTCACCTAGAAATCAGGTAATTGAAAACTTTTATTTTTTTATAATGGTTTTTTGTCACTTACAACTCTTTCATAGGTTTATCAAAAACTATCCAATTTATTTTGGAAAGACGAACAATAGAGTCGTCCAAATAATGATAGAAGAATAATCGTGATCTTTTCCTTGTTTACTGGCAAAAAAAGAACAGGTCAATAACTATGAAGAAAAAGGGTGATTTGTAAATGTGCTTTCATTCCTTCATATAAGGTAGAAAACGCCATGTATGCTCGGAGAAAATTGATTCTCTCCTTTCAGATGCCAAGTTTAACGTTTTTAGTCTATTCAGTTCCAATCTTACAAGGCGATTAGAGTCTCTATCGAAATTGGTGTTTTGGCTCCTGTATGCATATGGTCAGTCTTGTTAATTATTTGAGGGAAATTGTTTCTCATTGTTTTCTTTCCCTTCTCACCATATCCATGCCTCCAAACACAAGGGCTACTCGATGAAAGTACTCAAGACATCTACTTCGCTCAGAGAAAGGACAAATATGCCAAAGACACATGTACCTTTCTTTCCCTAATGCTGCTCAAACTTCGCTCGAGCTGATCCCCTATCTCTTGGATTTCGTCCATCGAGCAAGATCCAAGACATTGTCCTGATAGCTTCCTGATGTAAAAAAGAAAAGGAGTACCATAGTTTAGGGAATTAGATATCAAGAATCCATTTCAATCCACAATATATAAGAGAGAAGTCTCAAAATTTGTGGACCGTAGAGAAACTTCAATAAGCTCAATCTTCCTCTCCATATCAATGGTTTCTTGCTTCAGACGCTGCACATATATGGAGATTGTAATATTTATGAATCTAGTGAACGGAACCATACAAACTGAACGAATTTGAAATTAGTAATGGATAAAACCAATCGTAGTGAACAAATCTGTAACACCACAGGATCCTGCAAAACTAAGATTGCTACTATAAGAACCCTAATGTTCTTGCAAAATTTGTAGCTGCCATAGTGAATTCTATGGCTTACCACCTCAGTAATTCTTGAGATCAAAAGTAGGGTTCTTATCAAGAATGCGATTCGGTATTATTACAATCTGTAAATACATACAGATACGTTCACACCAACAATCAATTTTAGGACTTCCTTCAAGAAAACAATAAGATGTAAATGCCCAAGGAGGGCATGTTTCTGAGGCATAAAGTGGTGGATGATGAGTGGGATTTCAGAAGCTGAAAGAATTTTAGAGGACCAGTCAATGTCCTCAGGACATGTACAAAGACCAAAATAGCACTTTTAATGTTATAATTAACTTGAAACCTATTTTTCTCTCTATACATATCAGCAGTTTCTCCTGTCTGCTTCCCAGTCATTGCCAAACCACACGAATAAGAGTGGTAAGGCTGCAATAATATTACAAGTCCTTTAGCTAACCATAACAGTGTAAGAGTTTTCCTAATCTTGGCTACATTAATTGATATTGTAATTTACCGTTTTACGGGATTTGATCTAAGGTGATATAGAAGGTTTCTTATTTAGTCTAATATGGAGCTAGCTAGTGTGAGCCAAGTTGAGCCTAGCTCGTAATGAGATGACCTAGTTGGAAACTCTATAAATAGTGCTTAAGTCTCTCCTCTAACCCTAATTCTCACAAGTATCCTCACATAAAGAGTATTTACCTAGTGCTAATGGGTGAGGGGCTGTCTCATTGAGCCAGTGATACAAATGGCAATAAAAAAGAACTTGAATTAATCTTAAAGAAATTCAACAATTGACTTGGCATAAAGAAAGGATAATTGACTTGGTATAAAGTAAGTTTATCCGCAACTTATCGTGGATATATACAACCTCTCATTAATAGAAAACTTACAACATTAAAGATGTATTCAGAAGTTGAATGTCACTTGACTCTATCCCTCTTTGTACAAGGATATCATCATCATTAGTATGATCCCTACTTTGTGGTTCTAGTGATCCATTTAAATCATGTATGTAGGTACATTGTTGCGTGATTCTTTGAACACGAGGCAACTAAATGTGTATACACAAGTATATATTATTAGATTGTCGGGGAAATAGGATTTCTCGCCATTTGTGTTTGTATATAGACTTCTTTGTAAGTCCCATCCTGAAATAAGTTATGTAAAGTGATGTTATATGTTAATCCACACACACACGGGAGAAGAAAAAAGAAGAAGAGGAAGTTGCTTTCTTACATACAGCAAAATGAATAGAAATTGAACTGCTCAGCTTGGTTAACCTCTACATAATGTGCTTACGAATGCACCTAATGTATAATCACGGAAAGGTTAGAGAACTGACCAGAATATATTGTTCCATATTAGCCTGGTATGTAGCCGCATCATTTGTAGATCTACAATATCGATCAATTGTCTTTCGGATTCTGAAAATTTTGCAAAGATAACATATGAGCTCAGCCACTGGGAATACATTCTCCAATTAATCAGGTATATTCAAAACTAAAGTAATCGAACACTAAACAAATTAATAATCATTTTTGTGAATCATGCATGACTTCCAGTGAATATGTATCACCATCACTCACTAACAGAATATGCAAGGAGCATAAGCCTCAGCAAGAAGCTTTTAGCCTCTCAGCAACTAATTTGCAACGATCTGAAGTACTTGGAAAAGTCTTGGTTGCCCACCTTATACTTTGCAAATAATTGATGCCGGAGAGAGTGTAGAAAAGTAGAAAGTAACACAAATGAGAACTTAAATGAATAGGTCGCTTGCCACTCGTAGGAATTCATCTAAGAGATAAGAGCAAAACAAAAAATCTTTCTTGTTCTCAAGCCAAAGTCTAAATAAGTTACGAATCAAAACAAGTCTACCTCCTCATTCATCATAGCATGCTTATATAGATGAGTTTGGAACAACCCTTCAAGCATGAGTAATTACCAAGACTCCTTGAAAAGACAAAAAGACTAATAAGAAAGACAAAACAAGTCTTACTAGAAAATAACTATAATTAAATAAGGACGCCAGAAACTTCAATGACATTTACTAAACCTTGAAAATATGAGAATCAAATGTAGTTGGTTGTAAGTCTCCTAATTTTACTAGTTCTGAATTAATGGAATGCTCCGGCATCAATAATCATGCCAGCAATATTTTTCTTCAAATTTTAGCGTAAATGTTCAATTTCACATCATAAAAGTATATTATGTGCACACGTGAAGTATATTTAAATGTGAGCGCAGAGTGAGCTAATGCATTGTTTTTGCCCAAGCCCAAAGTCTTCAATATATTCTACATGCCACTCCATGTCAGTAAGAAGTAAGAACAGCACATGATGCTCTTAAAATCATTGTGAAGCAGTACAAGGACTCACTACTTCAGAGAGAAATTGTAAGAGCAAGCAGTTGCACCTCCATTTAACTTGTGACTTCAAGTACTTATTTTCCCGTGAATGAAGAAGAGGGACTACTTACATGGTGGAGCAACTATTGCAAACATGTACAATTTCAGTCACTTTTGGACAGAAATACTCTATTTATAAGAAATCCAAGAGATCAGTGTGTTGCATCACGTTAGCCTTAATCTATTATACTAGTGAATGCACTCGATCCCATAAATCACCACTACACAAAGCTAGTCAAGCCCATAATCTTATCCACCTTTCAAAGCACCCTATAATTTGAAGAACCTGAAGTTGAAGATGTCTGGACTTGTTTCACAGGCTTTTGCTTAGGGTTAAAGTACCATTAAAAAATCAACTTGAAAGTCTTTTGCAGGTTTTGTTTGATTCTGAAAAGAGATTAATTATGCTTCCAGTTTCGATTCTATGAACTGCAATTTGTAATGCTTCTTGATTATGGCGGTAGATAGGTAATTCGTTATTCGATTTCCTGACTAATATAATGCCTTTCATATGAAATTTCTATTTTTTGCCTAGTGTTATGGTCATAAAATTGAAACAGGGTTCTGTATGATTTGTAAGATAACTATTATCACATAGTATACATAAAATAGTCTTAATTCACGTTTAAGTGGTATAATTACAACGAACTGAATCAAACAATGTCTGGTTTGAAGGCTTCACCCTTTTCAACGTAAGCTTGGTTTTCTTCAACAATTTTCCAAGCAATCAACTTTGTTTGGAAAAGATCTACTTCGAACAGAATAATACCTAATTGCAAATACGCTTAATCATCATGCCTCGATAATTAGTTACGGAGATCAATCCCTAGAAGCAGCCTTAAAACTATAACGGTTCAAAAAGGAACATTACACGGCGTATTCATTTCATATCAATGTGGAATTGGGGAGAAGGCTGAACTGTTACTTGTCAAAACCAGAAGGACCAAACAATATCAGTCCCTAGTTTCACTAACATCAAATTATGTTTTCATTCCCCAAGACAAAGTACTAACTATCCTAACATGTGAAGTAGCTGGAGGAGATCAGTACTTGCAAGATATTCAACAATTCGTTTCCTCAGAAGAACCATTAAGAAAGAGGGAGTCCAACTCCAACGCCACGGCATACACAATGAATGCCTTTGATCAGCTAATCCCCCACATCTAGCCATTTGATTAAGTACACCCCAGTGCATTGACTATTCAAAAAAATGCGAAAGAGAAGATTTTATAGTTTCAAACTTCCTTTCCTCAGCTAATTTCAAGTAGGATAATTGAATTAAATTCATTGTTTTCGAAAATTGTCCCAAAATGGGAACTAGATTGGTCATCATGGCGGGTCAGTCCATGATCCAAGGGGAATAGCACTGAACGCTTGACCAAAACCAAAAATGGCAGGAAAAAAAAAGAAGAATAAGAAAGGAAAAAAAAATCATGCCATGATGCTGTCTCATATGTGCACTACACAAACACAGCGTATATACGTGCATTTTGGACATAAGAAAGTTAACATGGCTGGATCACGTTCCCCATCTAAAATCAACTCCAGAAATTATAAAATCTGTATGTGAACGTACTCGGAATTGCTTGAGAACTTGTAAAGCCTTCCTTTCTGTGAAAAGATGATCACGGCAACTTCGGCATCACAGAGGACCGAGACCTCATAAGCTTTCTTCAGTAGCCCAGTCCGGCGCTTTGAGAAGGTGACTTGCCGGCTCGTTGCGTTCTCAATTCGCCTCATCTGAACTTTGCCTCTCACCATGATTAAATTCTTCCTACATACATGATGGTTATCAACCCTAGAATGAGAAGTACTCAAACATAGCGATGAACATAACAAATATACCTCAACGATCAAAAATAACAACTCACCAGGGACTTTGGCGGCGTCAACCAGCTGAAGATTTATCTTTTTATCCACCTCCTATTGTCTAAACTTTAGACTGAAGTTCTTCAGAAGCTAAAAACACTGCAAGACAAATCATACTTTTTTTTTTTTTTCCAAACAGACATGAACTATATCATCATTCGAACACAAGCAAAAACCACAGGATAAAGATTTCACAATCAAAGGTCGGAGAATTATAGATTTGCCCAGGGTAATTAAAGCTTCTCTACTCTACGTCAGAAAAATGAACCACAATAAATTCAGAAACCCTAAAGAGGGATGAAAGCGCAAAGGCAAAAACAAAAAATCTGGAAGGAAAGCAAAGGATATTTGGTAGCTGACGGATCTCTCTTTATTTTGTGGCCACAAACATAAAAAGGAAAAAAAAAACCTTACTATTCGAAATTCAACGATCTTCTACTTAGGGCAAATATGGTGTGAGCTACCCATGGAAAGGAAATGCAAACAAAAAAGGAAAGAAATAAGGAGGAAAGCAAAGCATTCAGGTTTAACCGAAACGGCATGGCCAATTTGGTAATGAAGATTCAAAGAGGCAGAAGGATTATCTTTTTTTGATAAAATTAAGAAAAAGAAAGTAAAGATAGATAGATAGATAGAGAGAGAGAGAGAGAGAGAGAGAGAAGATATTATGTTTTTTTCTTTTTTTTCGAAAAAACGTATATTATGCCAATGGGTTTCAGCTTCGGCTGTTGTGGCCTGCGTGACATTCGAAAGAGAGAGCTGTAAGAAACAAAACAGGTGAAAACAAAGAGAAAAAGGTGGTGCGCTAACTACAAATTGCCGACATCATCAGACCATGCCGTGTGCTGTTACCGAATGGGCCGTTGACAAGCGGGAAAACATTATCTCTCACTTAAACTCAGTGGGCTTCCACTCGACCAATGGAAAGAGACTGTCCTTTTCTTGGGCCTAATTGGAGCAGCCTCGGCGCTCTTCTTCAATCGGTTCCCCTCTTGATGGGTTTACGAGCACTAAATTCATGAACAAAATAAATACAGATCTATCCTTTAGCTTATCCTTTCTTTATGTTTTTCTTATAATTCCTCATTATTTAGAAGTGTAAAAAATACCTAAAACTTTTTGATTTGGGTAAAAGTAAAGGAACATGGAAAGTTTGACACTATAATTTGGGTTTCTATTTTTTTTTTAATTATGTATTAGGAGATCAAAGGCCACTAGTGCACTAATCCTAGATCTTTTGATTTTTTTTTTATTAGCAGAAATGTGATCTTTGACCATCCAACCACCAAAAGGAAATGTGATCTTCAAGAAGATTACTATGTTTTGATAGAAGACAAGTAGAGCAAATATATCACGGTGTCAATAGTGAGGGAGAGCTTGGAAATTCTAGAAACCTTAAAGATAACAAATGTTGAGGTTGTAGATGAGATTGTGATTCCTGAAATTAATGATATTAATTAGCTAGCAAAATTGTAGCACTCTATAGTCATGAGTAGATAAAGAAGGCAAATTGGGCCACATATAGTGATTGTGCATATATTACTCATGCATTGATTGTAAAGAGATAAGATAGAAAAATATGAGCTTTTATCTTATTTTGAGGCGACAGTGCTAAATCGTTATAGTGACTAGAGGTTATGAGTGATTTAGATGAAATCACTCCATTGGAACTACATGTGGCAGCTTGTTAAAGTACCCAAGAGCCAAAACATCATTGAAAACAAGTGGATCTATAGACAGAAAGAGGCCATCAAGGTATAAAGTGCCTTTTGTTGCAAAGGGATGTACACTATGAGAGAGCATCATTGATTACAATAAGGTGTTTTCTCCTATTGTAAGGAATCCTTATATTTGAATATTACTTGCCTTAATTGTTTCACAAGATCTCGAGCTGGAATAGCTGAATGTCAAGATGACAATTTTTCACAATGAGTTGAAGGAAAAAATTTACATGACGCAGCCAGAAGGATTTGTTATTCCAAGTAAGGAAAACCATGTTTGTTTATTAAAGAAATCATTTTATGGGTGGAAACAATCTCCTAAACAATGGTATAATTGTTTGAATGCTTTTATGACAAGTCAAGATTATTTGAAAGTCAGTTGGACAGCTTACTTTAGGATTATGGAGGACGAATCTTTGATTTATCTATTATTATTTGTTGATGACATATTGATAACGGTTAAGATTTTGTATGAAATTGGTGTGTTGAAAAGGTAGTTGAATGTTGGGTTTCAGGTGAAAAATTTGGGTAATAAATAAAAGAGAAAAATGTGAAAAATGCTTATTGGATCAACTGTATGAAGAGCTTTTGTTCCGAATTGTGCTGTGAGTTTTACTTGCAATTGAGTTGTTTATTTATAAAGACCATAGGTTTTGGTGTACTTTAAGTGTGGGAAACAATTGAGCATGTAAATGATTATTAACATTAAAATTCTTCTATTGTTAGTAAACAATTTGCTACTAGCTCTTCTCATTAAGGAGTTACCAACACATAGACAAAACCACGCAAATTCCTAATGTTTTTCCTTCTTGACTTATTGCTATGGTGATTTTGCATTGATTTAATTTGCAGGTTCCAATATTTTCCACATTAATTTTACAAAAATTTAGATGGACAAGTCAACATATCAATTTAAAAATACAAAAGATGAGGACAACATAGCTAATGCAATGTGGATTCATGAGGATGCCAAAATAGCACAGGCCTTTATTTAAATCACATATCAATAACACAGGCCTTTAATTAAATTGCATATCTTTACTAATATATTCAACCAAAATACACACCTTACGTATATGACCAACATGCCCCATTTATCATGTTTCTATGTCATAACAATCTTGACCCTTTTGACTATTCCAATTTTTTTTTTCAATAACTAAGTACATTTTATAGCGTTAACATCAACATAGTTGGAGAGCATCTTCTCTCTACCAATTCAATATTGAGGCAAGTCTTCAAAACAAAGATGCAATACTAATTGAGTTTCCTGGACAAAAGGCAGCCATAACATTCCCAATGACCCTTTCACAAAACTAAAAGGCTTCTAAGCCAAATTCGGAAATCTAAATACCTTAGGAATCACACAAACATTTATCGATTGAGATGGTAGACATTTTCTCCTTTAGCAAGCTAACAACTTTAAGTCGGGTTGACAAATAAAGTGTGTTTACAAACTCTATCATAAATTTGCAGTTGTCTCCCCACTACTCACAATATCTACACATAATGGTTCATTACTGAGAGAAGTATGTATGCATTGTCTAAATTAAGCAATGGTTAAGTATTTGAGAAGTAATGCTAAATCATGCATTGGCATAATATACACATCGTTGATTGATTAAACATTCTAACCTGTGGGTCATTATTTCAACATGTATAAAAGGGTATTTTGGAAAGTCATCATTTGATTTACCGATAGTTTGGTTAAAATGATTGAAATAGAACTACTCGTTACAAATAACATTTTGCATAAACAGATAACCAATTTTACTTTAAAAAAAATTAAAAGGGAATTCTTATAATTTTGGTCAATGGGTAACAAATTTTACATTTAAAAGTACTCTCACTTAATATTGATTTGCTTCCCCACATCACTTTCACAGGTTTATTTGATGCATAAAATCCGACACCCGGACCCTTGGAGTATCAAAAGTTGGCATAAAGGGACACTTAAGTACCAAAAATCACGAAAGTGACACTTAAGTGTCAAAATCGGAGAGAAATGACTTACTTAAGTGTTATTATGGCCAAAATCCGGCCAAAACGCTGACATATCAATTTTTCGACGAAGCGAGTGCAAAACGACGTCATTTTTGTACGACGTGGCAAAAAAATTAATACAAAAATTAATTAAATTAAATTGAAAACTAAATTTATTTAAAATATTTAAAAATAAAAATATTAATATTAAAAATATTTTAAAATTTTAAATATTTTAAATAAATTTAGTTTTCAATTTAATTTAATTAATTTTTATATTAATTTTTTACCGCGTCAACATTAAAACGATGTCATTTTTGCATTGTTTAGCCACGTCAATGTGCAAAATGACGTTTTGTACCTGCTTCACCGAAAAATTGACACGTCAGCATTTTGGCTTGATTTTGGCTGGAGCGGCACTTAAGTGATTCATTTCTCTCCGATTTTGGCACTTAGATGTCTTTTTATGTCAACTTTTGGTACTTGAAGCAATCTTTTACCCATAAAATCCATTTTTCTTATTTATGAGGACATTTAGGTACTTTTCTTGGCTTGGGATTAACTCATCCAAGACAATGTTCTTGTTTTAAGAAAATGAATTATTGTAGAATGATGTTTTATATAAAAAAAATTACATTAGTATTGGTTTATAGCTGAGAAGTTGGCCATGGATCTTGATGTAAACCAACCCAAATTCATTCCACAAGTAACTAAGGAGGGGCCGTCATCTTTCGAATCCAACCTTGTCCATAGATTTTTCTATCACAAAAAAGGAAAACAAAGGGAAAAATAGAAAGCTCATACATAAATGTTATTTCCCTTTTCTTATTTATTTGTATATCTTCTTACGATGCATTGTACATCTTAGTCATCTCATGTGTCACGGGAAGATAATAAAAAAAGTTATAAACTCATTATAATTGTGTCAATCTTATCAATAACTTCTTTTTATCAATTTAATCTTAAACATTTTGCAATTATGTTCATTCAGTTCATTCAACCAAATTTGGCTAGTTGACACTGACACTAACATGAATGCTAACCGACGTCGGCCATCTGGTGTCAACCATCCTACAAATGCTGATGTGCTAATTTTTAATATAATTTTTTTCTTTTTATTTTTCCATCTTCCTCCTTCCTCTGGTCGATTAGAGGCATGGGCTAGCTAGGTCAACCTCGCTAGCCAATGATGAGGCTCACCCTCGCCAGCCACTACCATGGCTGAGCCTTGCCCAACCATGATAAGGCCTTACTAGATTTGGCAAGACTCGACCTCACCCAACCATGGTGAGGGGGAGCTCCACCGACCACTAGCAAGGTCGACTCTTACCAAATCTAACCATGGCAAGGCCCCGACGTCAGCCTTACTAGTGGCCAATGGAGGCGAGCCTCGCCATTGGCCAAAGAGGCTAACCTATGGCTGCCAGCAATCGACCAAAGGAAGTAAGAAGAAGAAGAAGAAAAAAAGAAAAAGAAAAAGAATAAAAAAAACTATTTAAAAATTGTCATGTCAATATTCACAAGATAGTTAGCACCAACTAGATGCTAGTATCCACATCAAAGCATCGACTAACTAAATTTGGTCAGATGGATAAAATTAACACAATTACAAAAGTTTTATAACTGAATTGATTAAAAAAATAAAAAATTTAAAATTGAATTGACACAATTACAAATAATTTAAAACTTTTTATGATAACTTTCCCCACGCATCACTGATTATCCATAAATGTCTATCCCTCCAATCCCCTTCCAATTAAGACATCCCCTTGGGAACATGTCATCATTCATGAACTCAGATGGAAGCTAGCTTCTCAGATGAGAAATGTTGGACCTCGTCTTTTGGGATGAGTTACAAATCTACTGAGTAGCCTCATGTTGCAACACGTCAATTTTGATTCAAGAATATTTCAAATGCCCATGACCCTTACATCTGCATATGTCAACGCTGAGGAAAATTATAGAGGTGATGGATGAAATTTTTTTAGCTTAGCCAATCTTTAAGGGGTGCCCGACCAAACACAAAACCTTAAAGAGGTGATGTTGTTGAAATGCACGCAAGCAACTCGAAAATATGCTCAACAGAGACGTTTATTTCTTGGAATCAACCGATGTGTGATTCAAACGTGAAGCCCAAGGTGCAGGCAAGTTATTTCCTTTGTTTCACTAAATCTTCCTTATATATGTTTGTCATTGTTCATTTCTAATCTATTCATTGCCTTCGCTTCTCTTACTCATGGATTTTCGAAATAACTACCATGAATCCCATGCACATGTTGTCGTGGCAGTGCTAAGGGGAATCTAGCTGAGTAAAGATATCACTGAGTGATATTGCCGTAATTCTTATTTTATTCTATTGAACATGTATTATTAGTGTGACATCCTGATATTCGACCTCGTTTCGATAAAGTGAAATGGGCATTTCGTCGACGTGCCTATGGCCCTTTTTCTCTGAGCTGATCACTCACGAGTTAACTAACTTATTGGGTGAAGCCGTTAAGGGATGTATCTGCAGTAAAATCTCTAAAAGCTACCTAATTAGTTGGATTGGGCTAAAATCATGTATGATTGATTTTTAACCATGGAATTTAATTTGGTTTCGGGAATCGAATATTCGAGCGTGTCACAATTCATTTTTAGGATCCTATCTCATCGTCCGTCAAATTATTGATGAGTCCGAAATTTTAAGAAAGAAATTATCGGAGGAAAAATCGAAGACCCAAAGAAATTAAAAAGGGAATGAGAAAAGGAAAATAATATAGGTAATAAGAAAATGGTGTTTTCTTATTTAAAATATTATTTTCTTTTCCCTTTTTCTTTCTCTCTTTTCTCTCCCCCTCCCCCTCGTGCGATTTTCCCCCCCACCGACTCACTTTTCTCTCTCCTTTTGACCAGTCAAAACTCTCTCTTATCTCTTCTCTCTCTCTCCTCTCTCCTTCTCTCTCGACTCTCTCTCCCTCCTTCCCCTGTTCGCTCAACACCAAACGGAACCAGAGCAGAAGAAGAAGCGAAGACAGCAGCACCGAGAGGGGAAGACCAGAGCAGCTTGCCGTCGCCGCCTGTGCTCCGCCGCTTGCTGCCCGCCCTCGCCTCTCCCTCGTGTCCCTCAGCCGTCATTGCCCTTCTTCTTCTCCTTTCTGGTTTGTGCGAAGTTAGAAGCGGACCAAAGCAGAAGCAGCAACCAGCCGCTAGTTGCCGCCGCGCCGGAGCCGGACCTTCGTTCGCGCGGCGCCCGCCCGCGCACGCCACCCCATGTCCGTCGCTCACTGCCGCCCATTCCCCGCGCGACCTAGCCCTGTTCACCTCTGCCCAGCCTTGTTCAGCAAGCTTAGGCCGTGGCCCGACCCCCTCCGGCCATCGTCCGACCTCACCGGAGCTCCGCCTGCTCTCCCGATCCCTTGCCGCCCCCAACCCTCTCTCTTTCACTCTATTTTGCAGCCGAACCAGCAAACCCGCGGGTGGGTTTCCAACTGGTTCGTGGGCCGTTTTGGGACATTTCCGGGCCCAGAACCCAAGCCGTGCTTGGGGTTTTATCATTCCTCGCGTCGCCCTCGTCGGATTGATCTGATTTGCGCGCAATTCCGGTGAGTAATCTCACTAATCCCGGATTAATTGGCTAATTATGCTTAAGGTTGGTTTAGTTTTAATTAATTATGTTTATGTTGTTAGATTAGAATAAATTAGCAATTATTAGTCAATTGTGATGCGATTTAAATAAATTGATTGCGCAATTAGCAAGTAGACATGGTCTACTATTTATTGGAAGTATCTCGGGAATTTTCCGACCCCTAATCGGGCTTCAATTTGGTGATTCGGGCTTAAGTGGGATTTTTGGCATTTAAATATTATTTTTCGGAATTAAATTAATTAATTATTTATTTTTCGAAAATTCAACTGGGATGGCTAGTAACCGGAAAATTATGCTGATGACCGTGGTGAAGTCCGTTTATTGAATCGGGCTTTATTTGGAGCTAAATTGAATTTTTAATATTAATTATTTAATTTTTGAAATTAATTAATTATTTATTTATTTTTCGGAAATTAAGGTTGAGATGGCCGACGAATAGAATTTCGTGCTGATTGTCGTGGCGCAATCCGTTTATTTATTTGAGCTCAACGTTGCATGGAATTAAATAAATTGTGATATTTTAGGGATTTACCCTAAATTGATTGGAATTGATTGAGTTTGAATTATTGATTGGTAAATTGCCAAGTATGTTATTCAGCATTTATAATGTCTTATTGAATTGATTGTTAATTATTTGATTGAGAAATCGTTGGGTATTAATTATCACCTGAAAGAAAATACGTGGGTTCAGTGAATCGAAATATCACCTAGAGAATGCACGTGTGTTTAGTGGTTGAATATGTCATCTTGGCGAAGAGGTTGCCTTAGAGGATGCACGTAAATTGTTGAATGTTGATCATGCCTATGTGGCGATAATTGATCATGCCTGTGTGGCGATAGTTGATCCTGCCTATGTGGCTGAAAGTAATTGGAATGCCTAAGGGCATGCTCATAAAGTGTTTATTGTACATCACGTTGGTGAAAGTGACACCTAAGAGCATTAATGTAGCTCTGTGACTAAGTATTTTATTGGAGATTGTATAGTGTGGAGTGAGATAACCTAGAAATGGTCCAACTGACATGTAATCGACTAAGTCGATTGATCGTTGCTTTGATCTGATGTCGTAATCTGATTGATTAAACTGAAATGACCGATGAATGGTCAGATTGATATGAAATCGACTAGGTCGATTGATCGAGATATCGATCTGTGATGTGATGGCTTGGGTGTCTATTGAACTGTGTTAATATGCAGGTGGAATCTGAGGCCAAGGTAAGTCCTCTATCCTATGAGTGTGTAGGCAGCCTATAGTATAATAGTTTACTAATCGGGCTTAGTAGAGTAGAACTCGCTGAGACGTAGTCTCATCCCGGTTTGGGAAAAACATTTCAAGATCCCGACGAGGAGCTGAGGAGGAGGAATTTGTGAAGGAGAACTCTGAGGTGAAATTGAGGAAGAGAATGATCTGAGTGAAGAGGAATCAGAGGAGGATCAAGATGATCCCAAGTATGATTTAGACGAGGATTAAAATCTCATCTCTTTGTGAACCCTTTTGTATATGTGTAGATAGAGTGAGACTCTAAAGTTGCGAATAGTTTGTGAAGTGCTTTGTCTAATGCCATGTATAAAGGTTTGGTTGTAAATTTCAATATGAAAAATATAGCCTGCTTTTCTATCCCATTATTTTATTGTCTGGGGATTTATAATTACTTTCGCATGTGCTTAATAAATGAAAGGGTCGGCAATATATAGTTTTGGGATATCGCATATTAAAATCGACCAAGAGAAGGATGTGTGCGTGCCCAAGGATCGGGGCGTGACAATTAGGGTGATGGCGAACTAGTTTAACTTTCTGGCAATCTAATGAACAACCCGGCCTCACCATTTGTACTCCAGCTGCTTCAGCTATGTATTGTTGTTGTTCTCGAATGAGCTGTTGATTGCCCGGGATTTGCAAGACAATGAAATTGGAAGAAAGAAAAAAAGGACCCAAAATGCTTTTATATTTAATTAAATAACAAACGCAATTGAATGGTGGATGGAGAACCTGGAAACCTTCACTCAATTAAAATGGAAAAAAAGCTTCAACACAATTTGAGATTTACAAGCAGTGAACAAGCGTTTCAATTAGGTGACAAAGCATCTGTCTATGCACTCAAATCTATTAATGGTCACTGGGAAATTTCAAACTTTTCCCAACATCTGACTCTAGAAGAGGCTCTCTCCTACATGGTTGGGAAAAAAAAAACTCTACAAGTGGCTAGCTACGCCAGACATGACTACAAGCTTTGGTTCCACCTATAGTCAATGTCTAAAGTACAGACTAGCATCTGATGAAAGTAATATACTCTATGTTGTTGTAATTTTTTCAACAGTGGTCATATTAAAAAGCTATTGGTTTTTGTTATCGAGTTAGTAATTCCTAAACAGATCAACTAATGGTTAGAAAATCATAAAAATACACAGAAACTTTCAATCCTTCAACAATCCCATGTTAGAAGCATAGAATTGTACATGATGGTAAGTTGGGTAGTAGTTTTCTCAAAATTAATTACTTAGAAACATTGTGCTACTAATTTTTATTGCCATATTGGCAATTACTAACTTGTTGAATTTATACCAACAACTCTAGAAATGATTCTCTTCTGTTCTAAAAAAAGACAGGAATGAAAAACAAAATGTCACGCCCCGAACCCCGAGGTCGCGCACATCCCACTGCGGTCGATCAAATATGCGACATCCCAGGATACGTCGCCGACCCATTCATTTCATTACGCATGCGGAAGCGAAACAAATCCCCCGACAACATTTAACTTGGGATAGAAAAGCAGGCAATCAATCACAATACCAAACACTCATTCACAACCACATAAGTTTAAATACAACTCTGGACTGTCTACAAAATAGACCAGCTCAACGAATAGGGAACTATCCTAAAGCCAACTAGCAGGACACGTTCACCGATACTTCAGTCTCCACCTTTCCAGACTTAGGGCTTCGGGTCATCCACGACCACCATCTAGGGACCTGAAATTTTAATCCCACAACCGGGATGAGACGATGTCTCAGCAAGTTCGACCCCCTAAACCCCTATTAGAAAGAAAATACACTCCGGGTGGCCTAGCCACATCACACAGAAGACTTACCTCGCCTCAGTTCCTTCCTGCAGGTTAGCACAATTTCAAATCACTCAATCACAGATAGTAATATGAACTTAACAACCGGAACGCATTCTTTTTCATATAACCAACAACCGCGGGGGTCCTGATTATAAGACTAAATCGTTATGACACGTCCCATTCCATGCCACACAATTCCGTCTCATAATCCGACACATCAATAACACCCAACATGCATTCCAATTGTTATTCACTGCCGCACAAGGGCATAGCCTACTCGCTGTTCGGCTATCTACTGACACTCATGCCAGGCATCGCCTCCCCCATGGAGCGCGGCTTCGTCGACGTCGACGGCATTCCCGAAGGAGCATGGGCCCAGAATCTACTGCGACCCGCATCCACCGCGTGGGCATCCCATATAGGGGCAAGTCCGGCTCAACAGACCAGGACGGTTCCTCTTAGTTATCACACAGCCACAAAGATACTCGGCCCCGGACACTTTATATTTAAATCAATGCTTCCACTTAAAATAGTGATCCCGCCATTTTTCTTCATATTAAAAATATTCCAGAAATTACTCACGTGTGTGGGGACACGCTAATTTCGAATCAACAAGCCAATATCTCTCTTTTTCAAACCCCACTATTTAATATAATAAATAAAAATCCAATTTTTGCATCAAAACCCGATACTTGGGTTTTTATCAATAAAATCTCTATTTATCACAATCAACACTCAATTTGCCACATACATTCATCAAATTTAAATTCTAAAGGCACAGCAGCAATCGGCACGAAATTCTGATAATATAAGGTCCCGACGAAATTTTCGAATTTTAATAAATAATTAAATTTATTCCGAAAATTAATTAAATAATCATATTCCTATTTTTCACAATCCACATTCAATTTATAATATCCGACCATCAATTTCAAAATCCGAATACACAGCAGCGACCGGCACGAAATTCTGAGAATTTAGGGTCCCGGCAAAATTTTCGGAATTTAATAAATAATTAAATTTATTCCGAAAATAATTAAATAATCATATTTTAATAATTTCGAATATTGACATAATATTAAATTATTAAATAATTTCGAAATGTTTAAATAAATCAAAAGTAAATTCCTTTATGTCACATCAAGGTTTATTTTAAAAATAAACCTACTTAACCCTTAAACTAAACATGTTTAACTTTAATTAAACAACTTAATCTAATCCATATTTAAATAAACTAATCTACCAACCTAATCTTACTTAACTTAGACTAAGCATACTTAGGGCGTCATTAACCCTCTAATCAAGATTTAGTGAGTTAAACTCACCAGATTAGCGAGCCGAGCAGACCAAAACGACGGGACGACACGAGGATCGACTTTCCTCAAAGCGGGCCGAGCATCCGGGCCCGGGAAGGCGGCCAAAACGGGCCAAACAGGTGCTGCATACCCATTTTTCTGGGTTGCTGATCGGGGCCGAACGGAGGGCTGCACGGCGGCGGCTCGGGCGCGGAACCGGCGGAGAAGAGGGGCGGCAGCTCGAGCGGGCTAAGGCGGCGGCGCACGGCGGTCCACGGTGGCTCCGGCAGCTCTTGCGCGAGCTGAACAGCAGCTCGGGACGACGAGCTGGGCGGAGCGGCACGCGGGCGCGGGCTTCGCGCGGACGACGGCGACCGCGGCAGCTCCGGCGGCGAGCTGGCGGCGACGGGCAACGGCGGCGTGGCTGGCTGCTGCTTCGGCTTCTTCCATGGCTGGGCGTGCGAAGAAGGAGAAGAAAAAATGGAGATGGAGTCGCACGGGAGGAGGAAGAAGAGAGGGAGGAGAGAGAAGAAGGAGAGAGAGAGAGAGAGAGAGAGAGAGAGAGAGAGAGAGAGAGATGGGGGGCTTTTTCTTTTTCTTTTTTTCTTTTCCTTTAACCCACAAAAAGTGGCCCACCATGACATCATCCATGATGTCATACTCCACTCACTCCCACAACCTCTTCCAATGGGTGCACTTTCATTTTCCGCCGGGTCCAACACTTTGTGCAACAATTTCTTCAATTCCATTTGATTCTCTTCCAATTGAATCAAATTGAAGTTCATAAAATTAATCCAATGCCATCACACTTTAATTCACATCTTCACTTGTCCATAGAACAAACTTAAATCCCAAAAGCGCGACCAAATGCGGGCCTACTAATTTCTCGAGCCAAATTAGCCATTTCTTGATTATTTTGCTGAAAAGCTCGGCTTGCATGGAAATTTTCCCAAAGATGATTCAATGATCTTGAAATGATTTGTGACACACCCAGACTTCCAATTTCTGAATTCGATCTCAACTCCACGGTTAATTTCACTTTGGCACGATACTAGCGCGGCCCAACCTACCGGGTAGCCTTTAGAAATTTTCATGCATTTGACCTGTGGTTGATCATCTCAAGCCACAATGTACATCTTTGAAGCATTGGCGACTTTCGGTTGTCGGCATAATCTCAAGGTTTCTAATACGAACACAGGGTACCCAATCGATAGAAAAGTCGGTCCAGTGCCGATCGATAAGAACTGTGCAATCTGGTGGAATCACCCACACCTGATCACATGCCTCTGTCGAGTCGACCTATCTCCGGTCTCTAATCGACTTTTATTTGTGCCGTAATGACCCTTGCAGATTAGCTCGGTCGAAAGGTCGCTTTCTGATCAAATTCTCGAGTTTGATGCATTAGAACCTCTTAGCGGCTTCACTCGATAGACTAGTTTTCACATGAGCGGCCGACTCAAGGAAATGAACTATATGCGTGCCAACGAAATGCCCGTCTCAATTTATTGAAAATAGAACCGGAAAATCGGGATGTCACACAAAAAGCCTCGAAAAGTGATTAGGTATGCCAAATGTGATCACTAAGAACTTTGGCTGCATCTATGTCCCCAGTTGGAATTCCCAATATATTCTTCCGAGAAATAAATATTCTCAAAATTGTGATATTCACAACACGGGTCGCTAACTTAGTGCTAGTAACATTTTTCTTTTCCAGTCAGTAACTTTCCAAGCATATCAAGTAATGGTCATGGGAGCAAAAAAGACAGATTTGGGTCCGTCTACAGTCCTACAGTCCTATAGTCCAATACACAGTTGTATCTAAAATTTGTTTTCCCAACATGAGTTCGTAACTCTATACTAGTAACTTCCATTACGGAGTCAATCACTTTCTTAACAGATCAAGTACGGGACCATAGAAGGACACGGAGATTTGAGTCTGTCTACAATTCCATGTAACAAAGAAAAGTAGAATTGAATATTATGACAGTAAATTTATCGGTGAGGTGATAATTTTCTCAACTTGGATTAGTAGCTTAGAGCTAGTAATAAGTTTCAAGCAGATCATACAGTCTCAAGATCATAGAATTCTTCGGTGATGTTCAACCTATCTGCTCATTCTAAATTACCCTATCAAAAACAAAACTTCTCACGGATAGAGAAAGGTTCATGTAAATACCGGTACATAACCCTGAAATTAAGTATCTCTCGTTATGTATTGTCCTTTTCATCAAAACTGATAATGTTGCAGTACTCTTTAAATGTTTTAACACCAGGACTAATAGAGAGCAGGACAAATTGATGACCAGCACTATAAACTGTACAGCACACAATCTCATAATATTGGTTTGATGGACAAAAGCAAAAGCTTCATCGCTACACAAGCCTATTAGAAAATTAGGGCAAAAAACATTATTAATCATTAAAGACCTCTCTTTCTGGTCTTAGCAGATCATAAAACTGCATTGTTAGATCATACATGAAAATTATTGAGAGATTCTATTGCAGGTTTCACAAATTTGTGGATAGTGGTTAATATATGCACAGAAGAGTGATGATGCATGGCAAGCGATAGGAAGGAAATAAAAGCACCGATGGGAAATGGGGCGACACCTTTGCAAGAAGCTTTGCATTCTCTTCTTTCAGAGACCTCTCCTGAGGTAAACCAAATAAAGTTGCTAGATTAATATAACCAGGAAATTAACAATGCCTGATGAGATGGGATATGCATTCATCATATTTGTCCACTTACCTTTGCTTGTAACTGCCGTATCCGATCGTTGAATAATTAAGCCTGTAAAAGAGCTCCGTAGAAATATTTTAACTTTCGTGTGTGTGCATGTTGTCCCGAAACCTTTCTTAGTACAAGGTAAAAAATAATAAAAGAGAGAAAATAAGTTGAAATGATGGACGACAGAAATGAAAGGACGATGCTTTGCAACTTGTCCAGAAACATAGTTCAAGTGAGAAGTTGTACATGGAAATCGGCAAGGCTAATATAATAAAAAACTCACGGTATTCTATTATTTCATGCCAAAGAGTGCGGACTATTTTTTTGTTTCGTGTAAATAAGTATCCACTCGTGTCAATAAGTGTCAAGAAACCATTGGTAAAAATTGACCGATGACTTTTTTTTTTTTTTTTTTTTTTTTTTTTTGTCAGAGAGGAAAAGCCAGTTATTTAACCAAACTGAATAAACTTATTAACTAATCAAACAAGAGTTGGCAACACAGAATTAGTTGGTTACTTAAACAGAGAAAAGTTAGTAACTCCTATAATCAAGATTGGTAATTTCTAGTTGGGTTCGTGAAGGGTGAAGAGGAGTGAAAGTATTTTTATCAACAGAAATTATTTTATAACTAGGAAAGTGATAAAGAGAAGAAAGATCTGCTGAAGTTGTTGGCACGCAAGACAGGAGAAAGAGTAGACCTCACTCTCCACCATAACACAATGTTTCCACTCTATCTCAAGAGTAGTCAAAGGAAGGGTTAGAGTAGGAAAAATTGCACTAGGAAAGTCCAAATAAGCGTTGGTAAGTTAGTCCCAAAAAAATAAGTCTATAAGTCTATAAAGTTAGTCAAATAGAGTTAGTAACCCAAAAAGAGTTAGTAATTTAAGCGAAAAATAGGTCTATAAGCTATTCACATAAATATTTGCAAATATATATAAGAGCTATTGAATTTAAAGGAATGGCAAGAAAAAATAAATAAAAGTTAATAAAAAATAAGAGATATTGAACCACCGCTTGTAGTAGCCCAGTTGGATAAAACTACCATGATCCTTTGCGAAGAGGAGAGGAGTTTGAATCTCATTGGCTGCACGGGACTTTAAGTGTGACGTCGGGGTGGTAGGTCCTCTGCTAGCGTCGCCCCAGGGTTTACCTCCCGTTATCCCGGGCCTGTCGAGCTGTCCGTGTTGGTACAGTGCACGGGTTCCTTGGGTCATCAAAAAAAAAAAAATAAGAGATATTGATAATTGCACATTCTTGAAAAGAGACGATGATTTCATACAAGTGTAAGTTACCAATAAGTCACTTAGAAATCAGGTAATGGAATACTTTTTTTAATCACGGTTTTTTCTCACTTACAACTCTTTCATAGGTTTATCAAAAACTATCCAATTTATTTTGGAAAGACAAACAATAGAGTCGTCCAGATAACTTCGGGAAAAATACTGATAGAAGAATAATCATGATCTTTTATTTGTTTATCGGGAAAAAAAAAAAAGAAAAGAATAGGTCAATAACTATTAAGAAAAGGGGTGATTTCTGAATGTGCTTTCATTCTTTCATATAAGGTAGAAGACTACTATGTATGCTTGGAGAAATATTCATTCTCTCCTTTCATATGCCAAGTTGAACATTTTTAGTCTATTCAGTTCCAATCTTATCATGTGATTGCAGTCTCTATTGAAATTGGTGTTTCGGCTCCTGTATGGGTATGATAAGTCCTGTTATTCATTTAAGGGAAATTGTTTCTCATTGTTTTCTTCCCCTTCTCACCACATCCATGCCTCCAAATACAGCGGCTACTCTACGAAAGTTCTCAAGACATCTACTTCGCTCAGAGAAAAGGACAGATATGCTAAAGGCGCATGTACCTTTCTTTCCCTAATGCTGCTCAAACTTCGCTCGAGCTGATCCCCTCTCTCTTGGATTTCATCGATTGAGCAAGATCCAAGACATTGTCCTGATAGCTTCCTGATGTAAAAAAGAAAAGGAGCACGATAGTTTGGGAATTAGATATCAAGAATCCATTTCAATCCACAATATATAAGACAGAAGTTTCAAAATTTGTGGACCGTAGAGAAACTTCAAGAAGCTCAATCTTCCTCTCCATGTCAGTGGTTTCTTGCTTCAGACGCTGCACATATATGGAGATTGTGACATTTATGAATCCAGTGAACGGAACAATACAAACTGAACAAATTTGAAATTAGTAATAAATAAAACCAATCATAGTGACCAAATTTGTAACACCACAGGATCATGCAAAACTAAGACTGCTACTATAAGAACCCTAATGTTCTTGCAAAATTTGTAGCTGCCATAGTCAATTCTATGGCATACCACCTCACTAATTCCTGAGATCAAAGGTAGGGTTCTTATCAAGAACGCGGTTCGATATTATTACAATCTGCAAATACATACATAAAGGTTCAACACCAACAATCAATTTTAAGACTTCCTTCAAGAAAACAATAATATGTAAATGCCCAAGAAGGGCATGTTTCTGAGGCATAAAGTGGTGGATGATGAGTGGGATTTCAGAAGCTGAAACCGTTTTCGAGGACCAGTTAATGTCCTGAGGACATGTACAAAGATCAAAATAGCACTTTTAATGTTATAAGTAACTTGAAACCTATATGTCCCTCTGTACATATCAGCAGTTTCCCCTCTCTGCTTCCCAGTCATTGCCAAACCACATAAGAGTGGTAAGGCTTGCAATAATATTACAAGTCCTTTATCTAACCGTAACAGCACTTTGATAGCACAGCTTTGGTGGCTCTCTCAAATTATTCCCACCTGTACTAGACTAACATTTTCAGATACCTGGCTTTTCATGTAAAGTATGAAATTTGGATGAGTTTTCTAGAATTTGGTTCACGAGAGGTAATGCATACTTAAAGAGAATAATTCTAGACATATTAAGGCTTGTCTCCTAAATTTTTTTTACTTTATGACCCCCCAAAAAAATTCATTTACTAATTGATGATGTAGATTCCTGATAGGTACTTAAACGAGTTTACTAACTTAAATAACATTTATGCAATGGCACATCGCTTAGCAAACCAATGTAGAAGGTATTCCCCCCATTCCTCATGCTTAAGAACCATGAAGCATCTCTCATGTACAAAAGCACATGTATCACATAAATGTATTTAACCTTGTAAACGTTCAATTTTTCATTTTCCATTTTTATTTTTTATTCCAAGTGAAACATTTACTGCTATTTTTCACCCAAAAAAAAAAAAAAAAAAGCCATTTACTGCTATCACTCAGACAAGAGATGTACTTATGAATGAACCCTCCAAGTTGCTATCCCCATTAATGGTCATATTCTGTTGATGCAGACAAAAAGACTTACAAAGTTAAAATTTGAAATATTGACGTTTTCACTAAGCTTTGGTGACAATGGATGTAATGAAAATAAACAACTCAAATAAGAGTTGAAAATGATTAGGATTCTTCTTCTAGTTGAAATAGCGATCTTATCAATTAAGATTTGAGCACTGTTAGGATTTAATTAAGTTCATTATTCTAGTAGTGGGACATTGTATTTCTTGTATAGATGTTTTCTATTTCAATCAGGTTATGTTTCCTATTAAAATCAGGTTTCTTATTGAGAAGTTTCCCATACTAAGTAAGAGTAGATTTCTAGAATAATTTAGCAATTTTCTTTTTAAAGTCGTGATGCGATAATACTCCTACATGTGATGCCTAAGAAACCCCATTTGTGATGCTCAGGCAGTTTTATGTCTGACGCCTAAAAAAATTACCTATTTTGAGTTGTCGTCCATTGAAAATTCTCTTCAAGTTCTTATTAAGTTGAACTCACTGCTTAGGGAGATATCATCCACTATATCAATTTTGTATAATGGTAGAGATGATATGTCCTGAATAGTGAGCTTCAAAGAAAACTTGAAGAGAACAAACGATTCAAAACGAATAAGTCTCTTTCGGCATCACATCTATACTTTCTAAGCATCTCACCTAGGGTTTCAAAAGTGCCACATTTCAGAGAACGATTCCATCACACAAGAAAGAAATACAATCCTTAAAAACCTTTCTAGGATTAATCATACTCCCACTAGGAAGACTCCAAACAAGAAATAGAACTGAAATAGAATTCATCTACAAAAGAATTTAATGTTCCATTTGTGACGTAAGTAGAAAATTTAATAAAATCCTGATGGTACTCAAATCCTAATTGAGAAGACTAACACAAAAATCAACTAAAAGAAGAATCCAAATCCTAGGTGTCACAGGCCAGCAACGACCATCATCATCAAATCTTTCTAAAAACATCAGCCTGTTTGATATCGTCGCCTTCATTAGTGGCTATAGTTCATGATTTATCCTCAATATAATAGACATCATCACAACAAACTCAAGCAGAAACTGATTTTGAAGGTTAAAATAACACATTGAGAATTGAGGTCATTTCTTTTCATCTCTTGCAATGAAATAACACTTATAGAGTGCCATGTCACTTGTTAAACCAGCTTAGAAAGTGTTCCTAGCATTTGTCATGCTTAACGACCATGAAGCAGCTCTCATGTGCCAAAGCACGGGTATCATGTATATGCATTTTAACATCATGAAAGTTCAATTTTCCAAAGCGCAACGTGTTTTGCTATAACTCCGCCAAAAGATGTATCCATGAATGTGCCTTCCACGTTAGAGTTCCCATCAATAGAGATATACTGTTGATGCAGACAAAAGGATTTACTAAGTTGATATTTGAATATTGATGTTTTTACCAAGCTTCAGTTAGTATGGATGCTGTGAAATTCTACAACTCAATGACCTAAAAGATCATATTGAGATCAAATTGGAATTGATTCAGAAGTATGAAGTAACAAGTTGAGAATTGAGATCATATCTTTTCATCTCTTGCAATGCAAATAAACCACGCAAAGAAGCATCTTCATCAAACAAGGGAATTATAAAAGTGAACTTCTAAAGAGATTCAAAGAGAAAAGGTCATTGATCTGCAGGAAATAGGAAGCTTCATGATCCATATTGTTCTGCATCTATTTAGACATTTGGTAGAACAAAGGTTGTAAAGTAGTCCCTCCCGAGCTGCGAATTGTGAACTAGAGATATAATTTTTTTTTTTAACATGAAGAATTAGCAAAAAAGATGCATAACCATTCATCATCTTAGTTCTATCCAGCCTGGTATTTTTAGATTTAGCATTTGAATAATAATATAATATGTGGAGCCAGGAGCTGTCCCTCTCATGAATTACTCATTTCTTCATTCTATGGTTTCACTTGAATTGATATAAAAGAAATACAATAATTGACTTGGCATAAAGTAAGTTTATCAGCAACTTATCTTGGATATATACACCTTCTCATTAAAAGAAAAATTACCACATTAAAGATGTATTCAGAAGTTGAATGTCACTTGACTCTATCCCTTTTTGTACAAGTATATCATCATCATTAGTATGATATCTACTTTCTGGTTCTAGTGATCCATTTAAATCGTGTAAGCAGGTAGATTGTTGCGTGATTCTTTGCATACTAGGCGACTATTTATGGATACACAAGTACATATTATAAGGTTGTTGGGGAAATAGGATTTCTCGTCATTTGTGTTCGTATATAGACTTCTTTGTAAGTCCCATCCTGAAAAAAGTTAGGTAATGTGATTTTATATGTTAATTCACACACAAAAAAGAGGAAGTTGGTTTCTTACATACAGCAAAATGAATAAAAATTGAACTGCTCAACTTGTTTAATTAAACTGAGAATCTCACTGAACTCCTTATGAATGCGCCTAATGTATTATCATGGAAAGGTTAGAGAACCGGCCAGAATATATTGTTCCACATTAGCCTGGTACGTAGCCGCACCACTTGCAGATCTACGATATCGATCAATTGTCATTCGGATTCTGAAAAAAATTGCAAAGATAACATATGAGCTCAGCCAATGGGAATACATTCTCCAAATTAATCAGTATCATCAAAACTAAAGTAATCAAACATTAAAAAAATTAATGATCATTTTTGTGAATCATGCATGACTTCCAGTGAATATGTATAACCATCACTCACAAACAGAATATGCAAGTAGCATAAGCCTCTGCAAGAAGCTTTTAGCCTCTCAGCAACTTATTTGAAACGATATGAAGTACTTACAAAAGTCTTGGTTGCCCACCTTATACTTTGTAAATAATTGATGCCACAGAGAGTGTAGAGAAGTAAAAAGTAACACTAATGAGAACTTAAATGAATAGGTCACTTGTCACTCATAGGAATTCATCTAAGAGATAAGAGCAAAACAAGAAATCCTTCTTGTTCTCAAGCCAAAGGCTAAATAAGTTATGAATCAAAACAAGTCTACCGTCTCATTCATCATAGCATGCTTATATAGATTTGTTTGGAACAACCCTTCAAGCATGAGTAATTACCAAGACTCATTGAACTGACAAAAAGACTCATAGAAAAGACAAAACTAGTCTTACTAGAAAACAACTATACTTAAATAAGGACTTCAGAAACTTAAATGACATTTACTAAACCTTGAAAATATAAGAATCAAATGTAGTTGGTTGTAAGTCTCCTAGTTTTACTAGTTCTGAATTAATGGAATGCTCCGGCATCAATAATCGTGCCAGCAATATTTTTCTTCAAATTTTAGTGTAAATGTTCAATTTCACGTTACAAAAGTATATTATGTGCGCACGCGAAGTATATTTAATTGCGAGCACAGATGCAATGTTTTTTTGGCCCAGCCCAAAGTCTTCAATATATTCCACATGCCACTCCATGTAAGTAAGAAGTAAGAACAGCACGTGATGCTTGAAAAATCATTGTGAAGCAGTACAAGGACTCACTACTTCAGGGAGAAATTGTAAGAGCAAGCAGTTGCACCTACATTTAACTTGTGACTTCAAGTACTTTTTTTTCCCGGTAAATGAAGAATAGGGAGTACTTACATGGTGGAGCAACTAAAATGGAAAACATGTACAATTGCAGTCACTTTTGGACGTAAATACTATATTTATAAGAAATCCAAGAGATAAGTGTGTCGTGTCGCATTAACATTAATCTATTATACTAGCGAATGCACTCAATCCCATAAAATCACCACTACACAAATGTAGTCAAGCCCATAAACTTATTCACCTTTCAGAGCACCCTATAATTAAAAGAACCTGAAGTTGAAGATGTCAGGACTTGTTTCACAGGCTTTTGCTTAGGGTTAAAGTACCATTAAAAAATCAACTTGAAAATCTTTTGCAGGTTTTGTTTGATTCAGAAGAGAGATTAATTATGCTCTAAGTTTTGATTCAATGAACATGCTTCTTGATTATGGCAGTAGATAGCTAACATATTAATTGATTTCACGACTGACATACTGCGTTTCATATGAAATTTCTAGTTTTTGCCTTGTGTTATGGTCATAAACTTGAAACATGGATCTGCATGATTTGTAAGATAGCTATTATCACATAGGATACATAAAATAGCCTTAATTCACGTCTAAGTGGTATAATTACAACGAACTGAATCAAACAAGGTATGGTTTAAAGGCTTCACCCTTGTCAACTTAAGTTTGGTTTTCTTCAACAATTTTCCAAGCAATCAAATTTGTTTGGAAAAGATCATCAAATTTGTTTGGAAAAGATCATCAAATTTGTTTGGAAAAGATCTACTTCGAATAGAATAATACCTAACTGCAAATACGCTTAATCATCATGCCTCAAGAACCTAGAAGCAGCCTTAACACCTATAACACTTCAAAAAAGAACACTGCAGGCGTGCTCATTTCATATCAATGTGGAATTGGGGGGAAGGCTGAACTGTTACTTGTCAAAACCAGAAGGACCAGACAATATCAGTCCCTAGTTTCACTAACATCAAATTATGTTTTCATTCCCCAAGACAAAGTACTAACTATCCTAACATGTTAATTAGCTGGGGGAGATCAGTACTTGCAAGATATTCAACGATTCGTTTCCTCAGAAGAGCCATTAAGAAAGAGGGAGTCCAACTCCAACGCCACGGCGTACACAATGAATGCCTTTGATCATCTAATCCCCCGCATCTAGCCAATTGATTAGGTACTCCCCAGTGCACTGACTATCCAAAAAAATGAGAAAGAGAAGATTTTATAGTTTCATGCTTCCTTTCCTCAGCTAATTTCAACTAGGATATTTGAAAAAAAGGCATTGTTCTTAAAAATTGTCCGAAAATGAGAACTAGATTGGTCATCATGGTGGATTAGTCCATGATCGAAGGGGAATAGCATTCAACGCTTGACCAAAACCAAAAATGGGAGGGGAAAAAAAAAAAACATGCCATGACGCTGTCTATTATTTACACTTCACAAACACACAGCGTATATATGTGCATGTGCCCTCATTTTGGACATAAGAATGTCAACATGGCTCAATCACGTTGCCCATCTAAAATCAACTCGAGAAACTATAAAATCAATATGTGAACGTACTTGGAATTGCTCGAGAACTCGTAAAGCCTTCCTTTCTGTGAAAAGATGATCACGGCAACCTCGGCATCGCAGAGGACCAAGAGCTCATAAGCTTTCTTAGCCCAGTCCGGCGCTTTGAGAAGGTGACTTGCTAGCTCGTCGTGTTCTCAATTCGCCTCATCTGAACTTTGCCTCTCGCCATGATTAAATTCTTCCTACATACATGATGGTTATCAACCCTAAAATGGCAAGTACTCAAACGTAGCGATGAACATAACAAATATACCTCAACGATCAAAAATAATAACTCACCAGGACTTTCGCAGCGTCAACCAGCTCAAGATTTATCTTTTTATCCACCTCCTATTGTCTAGACTTTAGACTGAAATTCTTCAGAAGCTAAAAACACCGCAAGACAAATCACACTTCTTTTTTTTCCAAACAGACATGAACTATATCATTATTTGAACACAAGCAAAAACCACAGGATAAAGATTTCACAATCAAAGGTGGGAGAATTATAGATTTGCCCAGGGTATTAAATGGGGAAGCTTCTCTACTCTACCTCACAAAAATGAACCACAATAAATTCAGACACCCTACAGAGGGATGAGAGCGCGAAGGCAAAATCCAAAAAACTGGAACGAAAGCAAAGGATATTTGGCCGCTGACGGATCTCTCTTTATTTTGTGGCCACGAACATAAAAAGCAAAAAAATAATCCTTACTACTCCAAATTCAACGATCTTCTACTCAGGGCAAATATGGTGTGAGATACCCATCAAAAGGAAATACAGACAAAAAAGGAAAGAAATAAGGAGGCAAGCAAAGCATTCAAGTTCGACCGAAACGGCATGGTCAATTTCGTAATGAATAGTCGAAGAAGCAGAAGGATTGTCTCGTCTTGATTAAGTTATTAAAAAGAGAGTAGAGAGAGAGAGAGAGAGAGAGGAGATATTAAGTTTTCTTTTTAAAAGAAACGTATTCTTTGCCAGCGAGCATCAGCTTCGGCTGCTGTGGCCTGCGGGGCATTCGAATGAGATAGCACCAAGAAACGAAACGGGTGAAAAGAAAGAGTAAAAGGTCGTACGATGGCCATAAATTGTGGACATCATCGTACCATGGCGCGCGCTGTTAACGAATGGGACGTTGACAAGTGGGAAAAAAAAATCTCTCGCTTAAACTCAGTGAGCCTCCACTCGACCGATGGAAAGAGGCTCTGTCCTTTTCTTGGGCCTAATAGGAACAGCCTCGGGGCTCTTCTTCGCGGTTCCTCTCCTAATGGGTTTAAAATAAATACAGATCCATCCTTTAGCTGGTCTTTTCTTCATGTTCTTCTCATAATTCCTCATTATTTAGGGGCGTAAAAAATACCTGAAACTTTTCAATTTGGATAAAAGTAAAGAAATTCAGAAAGTTTGACGCTTCAGTTCAAATTTCAGATATTTTTTTCTTAGGTTATGCACATAGGAGATCAAAAGTTACTAATTATGGTGCACTAATCCAAAATCACTTGATTTTCTAATTAGGAGATATGTGATTTTGGACATAACTATTATGTTTTGATAGAATATAAGTAGAGTAAACATATCACGATGTCAATAAAATGGTGGAGCTTGGAGACTCTGGAAATCTTAGAAATAACAAAGATTGAGGCTACAGATAAAATCACAATTCCTAAAATTGGCGATATTAAACAGCTAAAATCATGAGTAGACAGAGAAGGCAAATTGGACAATCGACATTATGATTATACATAAATTACGCACATATTGATTATAAAGAGATAAGGTAGGAACACATGAACCTTCGTCTTACTTTGAGTCAATAGCTAGTATTGAATCATTACAATAGCTAGAAGTTATGAGTGACCTGTTGGAATCACTCCATTAGAACTAGACATAGGAGCTTGTTAAAGTAGCCAAAAGCTAGAATATCATTGGAAACAAGTGGATTTATAAATGGAAGGAGGGCATCAAGGTATAAGGTGAGACTTGTTGCAAAGGATTGTACACTAAGGGTATGCAACCGGACCAGGTAAACCTAGTTCCCAGACCGGTTCACTTGAAAAACAGGGTCGGGAATCAGTTCTAGTTGAAACCGGTCTAGGAACCGGTTCCCAAAATTCAGAACCGGTCTAGGAACCGGTTCTGAGGGATTAACCCAACCGAGAACCGGATTGATCAAACCAGTTCGGGAA
The DNA here is from genome assembly GCA_016097545.1 of Eucalyptus victrix. Lineage (NCBI taxonomy): Eukaryota > Viridiplantae > Streptophyta > Magnoliopsida > Myrtales > Myrtaceae > Eucalyptus > Eucalyptus victrix. The sequence continues at coordinate 1,335,360 of CM027845.1, forward strand.
CCGGATCGATCAGACCAATTCGGGAACCGGTTTGTAAGCCAACCTAAAAGTCCAAAACCCTGATTTGTTCCCTTGTTTTTATCTTTACCTCACACCCACAGACTTCTTCATAGAGTTTTCCTTCGTCGCGCCATCACCAGCTCCCCGTCACGCCATCGCCAGATCCAACTCCTCGTCGCGTTGCTTCCTCATCTGCATTCATCTGCTTCCTCGCCAAGCTATCACCAGCTCCTCGTCGCACCATCACCATATCCAACTCCCTGTCACACTCCTTCCTCATCTACATTCATTTGCTTCCTCGTTGCGCCATTGCCAGCTCACCCCCATCGCTAAGCCCCTCGTCAACAAGAAGCTTGGCAAGCGTGCCCTCAAGCTCGTTTGCAGAGGTAATGCCCCATCAAACCCTTACTTGTTGTCTCGTGTTAACATGCATTCTTGCTCCCTTTCTCCTTTCGGTTGGTTGGCGAGTTGATGATGAGTTTTGGGTACGTGATTCGTCAGATATATAGTGATCGACAATCTCGACTCTTTATGAAACCTATTTGATGGAACTTTAGTTGGAACTGGGTGCATCGAAATGCCGATTCTCTTTGTCGATGAGCTAAATATTCACTGCAAATGGCAAGCGCAAGGGGGCGGGGTGGGCTTAAATGGGTGTGCTGTGTGTTTGTGGTTCGATTGAAATTTCTTTAGGCTGACTATTGGCATGTCCTTATGGTTCTTCTTGATTGGCAGCTGTTGAAGACAAATGCTTGAAAAGATGCTTGAAGGAGGTTATTAAAAACATTTGGCGCGGTCACAAAGGGTACGAATTTATCCTTTTTTTCTAGTTTGAGCACAAATGCTAGTCGATGCAAGGTCGAATGAAATCTATGTAGTTGCTTGGAGCCACGTCTTTTGTTCTGCACAGCATTGGCTGGGGAATGTTTAGGTTGTTGTTGAGCCCAGATATTCGAAAAGAGATTTGATTTACTATAAAAACTAATATGTTTTTGTAGAATCATAATGCTATATAATTTGTTTTCGATTTTTACTTAATGAATCAAGACAAAGACATATTAATAGAATACGGAAGTTGTTTGTGTAAATCGTCGATGGATTTTTGGTTGGGATTCACTTTTGATTTCGGTTTTGAGATTAGAATGGTTCTATTTTCTTTGAAATCGATTATTCCGCGGGTTTGGAAGCGTGCATGGTGATACGTAGGAACTTTTGGATAATAATGAGAGTCATTAGCATTTCGATTGATAGTGTTTTTAATTGCTAGTCCTCACGGTTTTTATGCAAAACAGGTTGTAAGGTTGCTGTTTAGAAATTTTTATGCAAAACACATTCCAATATAAACATGGTTGACCTTGTAACCGGACCAAAAATTAGAGTGGGTCAGGTACAGAGTTCAATACAAACAAAGCTAGGTACAAGGTCCAAAAAATGGAAACCAATTATAATAGAGTCGGGTACGGGGTCCAAGTCTAGATCCTACCCACCCCCTAGACCTGATCACCCATATTGTATACAATGAGAAAGCATCATTGATTACAACAAGGTGTTTTCTCCTATTTTAATATGACATCCTGAAATTCGACTCCATTTCAATAAAGTGAAATGGGCATGTCGTCAACGTGCCTATGGCTCTTTTTCTCTAAGCTGATCACTCACGAGTTAACTAACCTATTGGGTGAAGCCATTAATAGATGTATCCGCGGTAAAATCCCTAAAAGCTACTCAATTGGTTAGATTGGACTAAAATCGCGTTTGATTGATTCTAACCATGAAATTTAAATTGGTTTCGGGAATCGAATATTCGAGCGTGTCACAATTCATTTTTAGGATCTTGTCTCATCATCCGTCAAATTATTGACGAGTCCGAAATTTCAATAAAGAAATTATCGAAGGAAAATTGAAGACCAAAAGAAAATAAAAAGGGAAAGGGAAGAGAAAAGAAAAGAAAAGAAAAATAAGACTATGGTATTATTTTAGTCTATTTCTTTTCTCTCTCTCTCTCCTTTTCTCTCTTTTTCTCTCTCTTCCTTTTCTCTCTTTTTCTCTCTCTCTCTCTCTTCCCTCTCCCCTTTCCCCCCTTCTTGCGATTTTCCCCCCTCACCGACCGAATACCCTCTCCTCTTAGCTGTCTTCCTCTTTCTTTTTATTTTTTGACTAGTCAAATCTCTCTCATCTCTCATCTCTCTCTCTCTCTCTCGTCACTCTTTCTTCTTCCTTCTTCTCCGTGCAAACAAACGGAACCAGAAGCTGAAGAAGATCGGAAGAGCTCGCCGAAGCCGTCGCCACCTGCACCGCCGCCCGGACGCCCATCGCTCGCCGCCATTCCGCCGTCCGCGCGCCCCCGCGTCCGTCCCCTTGCACCCAGTCCTCCCCCGCGCGATTCCAGCTACTGTTCAGCTCGGCCCGACGCCTCCGACCACCACCCAGCTCCGTCCGGCCACCGTTTGGACCCGCTAGAGCTCCCCTCACCCTCCGCCGGCCTCCCCTCACCGCCCTAGCCACCGGACTAGCCTCGGCCAGCCTTGAACAGCAAGTGGCCAAGTGGGTATCTAGTGACTTCGGGCCCTCTTTTGGGCTGTTTCCGGGCTCCAAACCCGAGCCGTGCTTTGGGAAGTTTTGTTCCTCGCGTCGCCCCCGTCGGATTGATCCGATTTGCGCGCGATTTGGTGAGTAATCTCACTAATCCCGGATTAATTGGCTAATTATGCTTAAATTTGGTTTAGTTTTAATTAATTATGTTTAGGTTGTTAGATTAGAATAAATTAACAATTATTAGTCAATTGTGATGCGATTTAGATAAATTGATTGCGCAATTAACAAGTAGACGTGGTCTACTATTTATTGGAAGTATCTTGGGAATTTTTCGATCCCTAATCGGGCTTCAATTTGGCGATTCAGGCCTAAGTGGGATTTTTGGCATTTAAATATTATTTTTCGGAATTAAATTAATTAATTATTTATTTTCCAAAAATTCAACTAGGATGGCTAGTGACCAGAATATTATGCTGATGATCGTGGTGAAATCTTTTTATTTAATCGGGCTTTATTTTGAGCTAAATTGAATTTTTAATATTAATTATTTAATTTTAGAAATTAATTAATTATTTATTTATTTTTCAAAAATTCAACTGGGATGGCCCGTGATCGGAAATTTATGCTGGTGATCGTGGTGCAGTCCGTTTATTTAATTGGGCCTTATTTTGAGCTAAACAGAATTTTTAATATTTAATAATTAATTTTTGAAATTAATTAATTAATTAATTATTTTTCGTAAATTAAGATTGAGATGGCCGACGATCAAAATCTCGTGTTGATTGTCGTGGCGTAGTCCGTTTATTTATTTGAGCTTTGAATTGTGTTGAATTGATTTAATTGTAGATTTTTAGGATATGTTCCTAAATTGATTATTTGGGTAAATTGAGTACTAATTAAAGTTGTGGATAATTACTTTAGAAATGGGATGAATCATCATGAAAGGCACGTGGCTTGGTAAATAGTACATCATCTCGGAGAATGCACGTGGCTCGGTGATTTGGTATATCACTTCGGAGAATGCACGTGGCTCAATAATTAGTACGTCGCCTTGGAGAATGCACGGGGCTTGATAATTAGATGTCACCTCGGAGAATACACATGGCTCGGTGACGAAGTATGTTGTCTTGGAGAATGCATGTGACTCGGTGACTAAATGTATATATATCACCTCGGAGAATGCACATGGCTCGGTAACGAAGTATGTCGCCTTGGAGAATGCATGTGACTCGGTGATTAAGTGTGGCATCTTGAAAGAGACACATGGGCTCGGTAATTTGATGCATTACCTCGGAGAATGCACGTGGTCTCAATGAGTACATTTGGCATCTTGAAGAGACGTGGGCTCGGTGACTTGATGCATCGCCTTGGAGAATGCACGTGGGCTCGCTGATTCAAAATGACATTTTAAAGAGCAGGTGGCTTGATAATCGATTCCATCACCTTGGAGAATGCATGTGGCTCGGTGATAAAGAATATCGCCTCGGAGAATGCACGTGGCTCGGTGATTGGTTTTATCAGTTGAGACTGAAGAGCAATAGCTAGAATGACCTAGAGTGGTCTTGTTGGCATATAATCGACGAGATCAATTGATCATTGCTTTGATTTGATGTTGTGAATTGATTGACTGAATGGAAATGACCGTGAGTGATCTTGTTGGCATATAATCAACGAGGTCAATTGATCATTGCTTTGATTTGATTTGTGAATTAATTGACTGAATGGAAATGACCGTGAGTGGTCTTGTTGGCATATAATCGACGAGGTCGATTGATCATTGCTTTGATTTGATGTTGTGAATTGATTGACTGAATGGAAATGACCGTGAGTGGTCTTGTTGGCATATAATCGACTAGGTCGATTTGATCGATGCTTCGATCTGTGATGTGATTGCTTGGGTGTCTATTTGACTTGTGCTAACATGCAGGTGGGATCTGAGGCCAATGTACGTCTTCTGCCCTGTCCGTGTATAGACAACCTATAGTATAATGGTTTACTAATCGGGCTTAGTGGGGTAGAACTCGCTGAGACGTAATCTCATCCCAGTTTGAGGAAAACATTTCAGGACCCCGATGAGGAGCTGAGGAGGAGGAGTTTGAGAAGGAGAACATTGGAGGTGAAACCTGAGGAGAAGGATTTTTGAAAGAAGAAGACAATACTGAGAGGAGTCTTAAATATGATCCGGATGGTATGAGATTCTATCTTCTTTTGAGAATCCCGTTTTGATGTGAATACTTATGAAGTGGTTTGTGTTTTGTATAAAAGTTTGGTTATAAAATATGAAAAATATGGCCATGCTTTTCTATCTCATTGTTTTATTCTCTGGGGATTTATAACTACTTCCGTATGTGCATAATAATTGAAAGGGTCAGCGATACATTGTCTTGGGATATCGCATTTTAAAATCAACCAAGTAGAAGGATGTGTGCATGCCCAAGGATCGAGGCGTGACATTTAAGGCATTTTGATATTTGAATATTACTTGTCTTAATTGCTACACAAGATCTTGAGCTAGAACAATCGAATGTCAATATGGCAGTGAGGAGCACATTTATATGAGGCAACCAAAAGGATTTGTTATTCCGAATAAGGAAGAGCATATTTTTTTATTAAGAAATCTGTTTATGGGTGAAAACAGTCTCCTAAATAGTGGTATAATCATTTTGATGTTTTTATGACTAGTTAAAAGTATTCAAAATCAGTTAGATGACCTACTTTAGAAAATAGGAGGATAGATATTTGATTTATCTATTAATATTTGTTGATGACATATTGATAATAGTTAAGATTTTGTATGAAATTGATGTGTTAAAAGAGGTAGTTGACTACTAGATTTCATATGAAAGATTTGGGTACTACATAAAAGAAAAAATGTCAAAAACAATTATTGGAAAAGCTTTTGTTTTGAATTGTGCTGTGAGTTTTACTTGCAATTGAGTTGTTTATATATAAATATTGTAGGTTTAGGTATACTTTAGGTGTGGGAAACAATTGAGCATATAAGTAATTATTAACTCTATGATTCTCCAATTATTAGTAGATTTCTTGCTAGCTCTTCTCGTTAAGAAGTTACCAACACATAGACCAAATCACGTAACTTTATAATGTTTTTTCTTCCTGACTTATTTCTATGGTGATTTTGCATTTATTTAATTCATAAGTTCCAATATTTTCTACATTAATTTTACAAAATTTTAGATGGACAAGCCACCATATCAATTATAAAATACAAAAGATGAAGACAACATAGCTAATGCAATGTGGAATGAAAAGGACACTAAAATAGCACAAGGCCTTTGAATAAATCACATATCGATAACATGGGCCTTTAATTAAATTGCATATCTTTATTAATATATTAAGCCAAAGCACGCACCTTACGCATATGACCAACATGCCCCATTTATCATGTTTCTACATCACAACAATCTTGACCCTCTCAGCTATTTCATATTCTATTTTTTTTTTCAATAACTAAGTACATTTTATAACGCAAATGTTAACACAGTTGGAGAGCATCTTCTCTCTACCAACTCAATACAAAGGCAAGTCTTTAAAACAAAGATGCAGTCCAACTTCCACTGCTGCTAATACTAATTGAGTCTCTTGGACAAAAGGCAACCATAACATTCTCAATGACCTTTATACAAAGCTAAAAGGCCTTTAAGCTAGATTTGAAAATCTAAATATCCTAGGAATCACACAAATATCTATCAATTGAGATGGCATATATTTTCTCTTTTAGCAAACCAACAACCTTAAGTCGAGTTGACAAATAGAGTGAGTTTATCTCCCTGCTACTCACAGTATTTACACGTAATGGCTGATATTAAGAGAAGTATGTATGCGTTTGTCTAATTTGAGTAATGGTTAAGTATTGGAGAAGTAATGCTAAATCATGCATTGACATAATATACACATCGTCAATTGATTAAACTTTTTAACCTATACGTCATTATTTCAACATGTACAAAAGGATATTTTGAAAAGTCATCATTTGGTTTATTGGTAGTTTGGTTAAAATGATTGAAATAGAATTACTGATTACAAATAGCATTTTGAATAAAAAGATAATCCAATTTTACTTTTAAAAAAAATTCAAAAGGGATTCTTGTCATTTTAGTCAATGGGATTCACCCTAACAAATTTCACATTTAAAAGTACTCACTTAATATTGATTTGCTTCCCCATGTCACTTTCACAGGTTTATTTGATGCACAAAATCCCTTTTTCTTATTTATGAGGACATTTAGGTACTTTTCTTGGTTTGGGATTGAGACATCCAAGACAATGTTCTTGTTTTAAGAAAAGGAATTATTGTAGTATGATGTTTTATAAAAAAAAAAAAATACACTAATATTGGATTATAGCTAACAAGCCAACCATGGATCTTGATGTAGACTAGCCCAAATTAATTCCTGACAAGTGACCAGGCAAAGAGACCCATTGTCTTTCGAATCCAAGCTTGTCCATAGATTTTTCCTTCACAAAGAATGAAAACAAAGGGAAAAATAGAAAGCTCATACATAAAATTTGTCTCCTTTTTCTTATTTATTTGTATTTCTTATTAACTGTTAAGTTGAATGCATTGTACATTTTAGTCATCTCATGTGTCACGAGAGAATTATAAAAAAATCCTAAACTTATTGCAATTTGGTCAATTTAGCTCTAAACCCATGAATACTGGCCAGACAGTCAACCGGCTAACGTTGATGTAACAATTTTTTAATTTTTAATTTTATTTTTTCAAATTTTAAAATTTTCTTCCTTTGTTTTTTTTTTTTTTCCCATCTTCCTCCTTCCTCAGGCTGATCGAGGGCATGGGCCGGCAGGGACGAGCCTCACCTAACCATAGTGAGGCCTTGCTAGATCTGGAGACTCAGCCTCACCCTATCATGGTGAGGGTGAGCTTCACTAACTGACAAGGTCAACCCTCGCTAGACCTAGCCATGGCAAGCCCAACAATGGTGAGGCTTGACGAGGCCCCAACATCAGCCTCGCCAATGGTCGGTGGGGGCGAGCCTCACCATTGGTCAGAGAGGCTAAGCTATGATTAGTGGCGATCAGCCAAAGAAAGGAGGAAGAAGGGAAAAAACGAAAATATATATAAGAATTATTTAAAAATACGAAAAATTTATTTAAAAATTATCATGTCAAAATCCACAATGCAGCCAACGCTAGCTGACATCATAACTGATGTCAATGTCAATCGACTCAATTTGGCCAGATAAATTAAATTAGCATAATTGGAAAAGATTTCAAACTCAATTTGTTGAAAAATAAATTTAAAACTAAATTGACATAATTGCAATAAATTTAAGACCTTTATGGTAACTTTTCCCATGTGCCATTGATTATCCTTAAATGTATGTCCCTCCAATCCCCTTCCAATTTAAGGCATCGCCTTGGAAACATGTCATCACTCACAAGCCCAGATGGCAACTAGCTTCTCAAATGAAAAAAGTTGGATCTCATTGTTTGGGATGAGTTACAAATCTAATGAATAGCCTCATGTTGCAACATGACAATTTTGATTCCAAAATATTTCAGATGCCCATGACCTTTACGTCTGCCCATGTCTATGCTAAGGGAAATTATAGAGGTGATGAATGAAAATTTTTTGGCTTAGCCAACCTTTAAGGGGTGTCCGACCAAAAACAAAACCTTAAAGAGGCGTCCTCGGACCAAAAAAATGAAATAAATTAAAAACCTCAAAGAGGTATCCAATGTTGTTGAAATGCACACAAGCAATTGAAAAATATGTGCAATAGAGACGTTTGTTTCTTGGAATCAACCGATGTGTAACTCAAATGTGAAGCCCAAGATGCAGGCAAGTTATTTCCTTCATTTCGCTCAATCTTCCTCGTATATGTCTGTCATTGTTCATTTCTAATCTAATCTTTCTTCGCCTTCGCTATTCTTACTCATGGATCTTGGAAATGACTGCCATGAATCTCATGCATATGTTGCCGTGGCAGTGCTAAGGGGAATCTAGCTGAGTAAAGATATCACTGAGTTATATCGCCATAATTCTTATTTTATTCTATTGAACAGGTATTATTAGGGTGATGGCAAACCAGTTTAACTCTCTGCCAATCCGATAAACAACCTGATCTCACCATCTGTACTCCGGCTGCTCCGGCTATGTAATGCTGTTGCTTTCGGATGAGCTGTTGATTGCCCGGGATTTGCAAGACACTGAAATTGGAAGAAAGAAAGAAAGGACCCAAAATGCTTTTAAATTTAATAAAATAAAAAATGCAATTGAATGGTGATGGAGAACCAAGAAACCTTCACTCAATTAAAATGGGAAAAACCTTAAACGCAATTTGAGATTTACAAGGAGAGAACGAGCCTTCCATGGGATCTAATTAGGTGACGAAGCATCTATCTATGCACTCAGATCTATTAATGGTCACTGGGATATCTCAACTTTCCCAACATCTGGCTCTAAAAGAGGTTCTCTCCTCCATGGTTGGAAGAAAAAAAAAACTCTAACAGTGGCTAGCTATGCCAGACATGACTACAAGCTTTGGTTCCACCTATAGTCAATGTCTAAAGTACAAACTATATAATGAAAGTAACATACTCTATGTTGTAATTTTTTCAACAGTGGTCATATTAAAAGGCTATTAGTTTTTGTTATCAAGTTAAAATTTTCTAAACAATCGACTAATGATTACAAAATCATAGAAAGACACAGGAACTTTCAATCCTTCAACAATCCCATGTTAGAAGTATAGAATTGTACATGATGATGGTAAGTTGAGTAGTACTTTTCTCAACATTAATTACTCAAAACATTGTGCTACTAATTTTTATTGCCATATTGGCAATTACTAACTTCATGATATTTTCACCAGGAAAGTTGAATTTATCCCAACAACTCTAGAAGTGATTCTCTTCCGTTCTCGAAAATGACAAGAAAAAAAACAAGCTCGAAAAGTGATTATGTATGCCAAATGTGCTCGCTAAGATTTTTTGCTGCATCTATAGTCCACAGTTGGAAAACCCAATATATTCATCCGTGAAATAAATATTCTCAAAATTGTGATATTCACAACGTAGGTCACTAACTTAGTGCTAGTAACCTTTTTCTTTTCAGGTCAGTAACTTTCCAAGCATATCAAGTAATGGTCATGGGAGCACAAAAAGAAACAGAGATTTGGGTCCGTCTACAGTCCTACAGTCCTATAGTCCAATACACAGTTGTGTCTCTTGATCACAATTCCCCTATAATTTGTTTTCCCAGCATGAGGTAACTCTGTACTAGTAACTTCCATTATGTAGTCAATCACTTTCTTAACAGATCAAGTGCGGGATCATAGAAGGACACAGAGATTTGAGTTTGTCTACAATTCCATGTAAAGAAGAAAAATAGAATTTTATCTTGTGACAGTAAATTTATCAGCGTGGTGATAATTTTCTCAACTTGGATTAGTAGCTTAGAGGTATTATTAAGTTTCAAGCAGGTCATACGGTCTCAAGATCATAGAATTCTTCGGTGATGTTCAACCTATCTGCTCATCCTAACTTACGCTATCAAAAACAAAACTCCTCACCAATAGAGAAAGGTTCAATATAAATACCAGTACATAACCCTGAAATTAAGTATCTCTCATTATGTATTGTCCTTTTCATAAAAACAGATAACGTTGCAGCACTCTTTAAATGTTTTAACACCGGGACTAATAGAAAGCAGGACAAATTGATGACAGCAAATTTAACCAGCACAACAAACTGTACAGCGCACAATCTACTAATATTGGTTTGATGGAGAAAAGCAACAAGCTTCTTCACTACACAGGCCTATTAGAACATTAGGGCAAAAAACATTATTAATCATTAAAGACCTCTCTTTCTGGTCTTAGCAGATCATAAAACTGCATTGTTAGATCATACATGGAAATTATTGAGAGATTCTATTGCAGGTTTCACAAGTTTTTGGATAGTGGTTAATATATGCACAGAAGAGTGATGATGCACGGCAAGTAATAGGAAGGAAATTAAAGCACCGATGGGAAAGAGGGCGACACCTTTGCAAGAAGCTTTGCATTCTCTTCTTTCAGAGACCTCTCCTGAGGTAAACCAAATAAAGTTGCTAGATTAATATAACCAGGAAATTAACAATGCCTGATGAGATCGGATATGCAATCATCATATTTGTCCCCTTACCTTTGCTCGCAACTGCCGTATCTGATCGTTCAATAATTGAGCCTGTAAAAGAGTTCCGTAGAAATATGTTAACTTTCGTGTGTGCATGTTGTCCCCATACCTTTCTTATTACAAAGTAAGAAAAAAAGAAAAGAGAGAAAATAAGTCGAAATGATGGACGATAGAAATGAAAGGACGATGCTTTGCAACTTGTCCAGAAACATAGTTCAAGTGAGAAGTAGTACATGGAAATCGGCAAGGTTAATATAATAAAAAACTCATGGTATTCTATTATTTCGTGTTATAAGTATCAATTTGTGTGAATAAGTGTCAAGAAATCATTTATAAAAAATGATCGATGACTTTGTTTTTTTTGTCAGAGAAGAAAAGCCAGTTATTTAACCAAACCAAATAAACTTGTTAACTAATCAAAGAAGAGTTGGTAACACGGAATTAGTTGGTTACTTAATCAGAGAAAAGTTAGTAACTCCTATAATTAAGATTGGTAATTTCTAGTTGGGTTCATAAGTAAGGCAAATATTTATGTGTGCACGAGTCTCATAAGTGAAGGGTGAAGACGAGTGAGAGTATTTTTTTCAACGGAATCTATTTTATAACTAAGAAAGTGATAAAGAGAGGAAAGATCTGCTGAAGTTGTTGGCAAGTAAAACAGAAGAGAGAGAGCAGACGTCACTCTCCACCATAAGACAATGTTTCCACTATCTCAAGAGTAATCAAAGGAGGGGTTAGAGCAGGAAAAATTGCACTAAGAAAGACCATATGAGCGTTGGCAAGTTAGTCCCAAAAAAAATAAGTCTATAAGTCTATAAATTTAGTCAAATAGAGTTAGTAACCCAAAAAGAGTTAGTGATTTAAGCAAAACATAGGTCTATAAGTCATACAAATAAATATCTGAAAATATATATAAGAGCTATTAAATTTAAAGGAATGGCAAGAAAAAATAAATAAAATTTAATAAAAAAAATAAGAGAGATTGATAATTGCACATTGTTGAAAAGAGTTAGTGATTTCATAAAAGTGTAAGTTACCAATAAGTCACCTAGAAATCAGGAAATTGAAAACTTTTATTTTTTATCATGGTTTTCTGTCACTTACAACTCTTTCGTAGGTTTATCAAAACCTATCCAATTTATTTTGGAAAGGCGAAAAATAGAGTCGTACAAATAACTCTAGGAAAAATAATGATAGAAGAAAAATCGTGATCTTTTCTTTGTTTATTGGCAAAAAAAGAACAGGTCAATAACTATGAAGAAAAAGGGTGATTTGTAAATGTGCTTTCATTCTTTCTTATAAGGTAGAAAACGCCACGTATGCTCGGAGAAAATTGATTCTCTCCTTTCAGATGCCAAGTTAAACGTTTTTAGTCTATTCAGTTCCAATCTTACAATGCGATTAGAGTCTCTATCGAAATTGGTGTTTTGGCTCCTGTATGCATATGGTCAGTCTTGTTAATTATTTGAGGGAAATTGTTTCTCATTGTTTTCTTTCCCTTCTCACCATATCCATGCCTCCAAACACAAGGGCTACTCGATGAAAGTACTCAAGACATCTACTTCGCTCAGAGAAAGAACAAATATGCCAAAGACACATGTACCTTTCTTTCCCTAATGCTGCTCAAACTTCGCTCGAGCTGATCCCCTATCTCTTGGATTTCGTCCATCGAGCAAGATCCAAGACATTGTCCTGATAGCTTCCTGATGTAAAAAAGAAAAGGAGTACCATAGTTTAGGGAATTAGATATCAAGAATCCATTTCAACCCACAATATATAAGAGAGAAGTCTCAAAATTTGTTGACCGTAGAGAAACTTCAAGAAACTCAATCTTCCTCTCCATATCAGTGGTTTCTTGCTTCAGACACTGCACATATATGGAGATTGTGATATTTATGATTCTAGTGAACGGAACCATACAAAAAACAAATTTGAAATTAGTAATGGATAAAACCGATCATAGTGAACAAATCTGTAACACCACAGGATCCTGCAAAACGAAGATTGCTACTATAAGATCCCTAACGTTCTTGCAAAATTTGTAGCTGCCATAGTGAATTCTATGGCTTACCACCTCACTAATTCTTGAGATCAAAGGTAGGGTTCTTATCAAGAACGCGGTTCGATATTATTACAATCTGCAAATACATACATAAAGGTTCACACCAACAATCGATTTTAAGGCTTCCTTCAAGAAAACAATAGGTTGTAAATGCCCAAGGAGGGCATGACTCTAAGGTATGGTGGATGGTGAGTGGGATTTCAGAAGCTGAAAGCATTTTAGAGGACCAGTTAATGTCCTGAGGACATGTGCAAAGATCAAAATAGCACTTTGAATGTTATAATTAGCTTGAAACCTATTTGTCTCTATATACATATCGGCAGTTTCTCCTGTCTACTTCCCAGTCATTGCCAAACCACATGAATAACAGTGGTAAGGCTGCAATAATATTACAGGTCCTTTATCTAACCATAACTGTGTAAGAGTTTTTCTGACGTGGGCTACATTATTTAATATTTTAATTTACTATTTTATGGGGTTTTGTCTAAGGTGAGATAGAAGGTTTCTTAATTAATTTAATATCGAGTTGGCTAGTGTAGGCCGAGTTGAGCCTAGCCCCTAGTGTAGGCCGAGTTAAGCCTAGCCCCTAGTGTAGGCCGAGTTGAGCCTAGCCCGTAATGAGAAAACCTTGTTAAAAACTCTATAAATAATGCTCAAATCTCTCCTCTAACCCTAATTCTCACAAATATCCACACATAAGGAGTATTTACCTAGCGCTAAAGGGTGAGGAGGCCGTTTCATTGAGCTAGTGATATGGAGGACAATAGAGAAAAATAACTTGAATTGATCTAAAAGAAATTCAACAATTGACTTGGCATAAAGGAAGGATAATTGACTTGACATAAAGTAAATTTATCCGCAACTTATCGTGGATATACACACCCTCTCATTAATAGAAAACTTACCACATTATAGATGTATTCAGAAGTTGAATGCCACTTGACACTATCCCTCTTTGTACAAGGATATCATCATCATTAGTATGATCCCTACTTTGTGGTTCTAGTGATCCATTTAAATCATGTATGCAGGTAGATTGTTGCGTGATTCTTTGCATACGAGGTGACTATTTATGTATACACAAGTATATATTATTAGATTGTCGGGGAAGTAGGATTTCTCGCCTTTTGTGTTCGTATATAGACTTCTTTGTAAGTCCCATCCTGAAATAAGTTATGTAATGTGATGTTATATGTTAATCCACACACACACACGGGAGAAAAGAAAAAGAAATAAAAAAAACGAGGAAGTTGCTTTCTTACATACAGCAAAATGAATAAAAATTGAACTGCTCAGCTTGCTTAACCTCTACATAATGTGCTTACGAATGCACCTAATGTATCATCATGGAAAGGTTAGAGAACTGACCAGAATATGTTGTTCCATACCAGCCTGGTATGTAGCCGCATCATTTGTAGATCTACGATATCGATCAACTGTCTTTCGGATTCTGAAAAATTTGCAAAGATAACATATGAGCTCAGCCACTAGGAATACATTCTCCAAATTAATCAGGTATCGTCAAAACTAAAGTAATAAAACACTAAACAAATTAATAATCATTTTTGTGAATCATGCATGACTTCCAGTGAATATGTATCACCATCACTCACTAACAGAATATGCAAGGAGCATAAACCTCTGCAAGAAGCTTTTAGCCTCTCAGCAACTAATTTGCAACGATCTGAAGTACTTGGAAAGTCTTGGTTGCCCACCTTATACTTTGTAAATAATTGATGCCAGAGAGAGCGTAGAAATGTAGAAAGTAACACAAGTGAGAACTTAAATGAATAGGTCACTTGCCACGAATAGGAATTCATCTAACAAATAAGAGCAAAACAAAAAATCATTCTTGTTTTCAAGCCAAAATCTAAATAAGTTACGAATCAAAACAAGTCTACCTCCTCATTCATCATAGCATGCTTATATAGATGAGTTTGGAACAACTCTTCAAGTATGAGTAATTACCAAGACTCCTTGAAAAGACAAAAAGACTTATAGGAAAGACAAAACAAGTCTTACTAGAAAATAACTATAATTAAATAAGGACGCCAGAAACTTAAATGACATTTACTAAACCTTGAAAATATGAGAATCAAATGTAGTTGGTTGTAAGTATCCTAATTTCACTCGTTCTGAATTAATGGAATGCTCCAGCATCAATAATCATGCCAGCAATATTTTTCTTCAAATTTTAGCGTAAATGTTCAATTTCACATCATAAAAGTATATTATGTGCACACGCGAAGTATATTTAAATGTGAGCGCAGAGTGAGCTAATGCATTTTTTTTGCCCAAGCTCAAATACTTCAATATATTCTACATGCCACTCCATGTCAGTAAGAAGTAAGAACAGCACATGATGCTCGTGAAATCATTGTGAAGCAGTACAAGGACTCACTACTTCAGAGAGAAATTGTAAGAGCAAGCAGTTGCACCTGCATTTAACTTGTGACTTCAAGTACTTTTTTCCCGGTAAATGAAGAAGTGGGAATACTTACATGGTGAGCAACTAAAATGGCAAGAATGTACAATTGCAGTCACTTTTGGACATAAATACTCTTTTTATAAGAAATCCAAGAGATCAGTGTGTCGTGTCATATTAGCCTTAATCTATTATACTGGCGAATGCACTCGATCCCATAAAATCACCACTACACAAATCTAGTCAAGCCCATAATCTTATTCACCTTTCAGAGTACTCTATAATTAAAAGAACCTGAAGTTGAAGATGTCAGGACTGGTTTCACAGGCTTTTGCTTAGGGTTAAAGTACCATTAAATAATCAACTTGAAAATCTTTTGCAGGTTTTGTTTGATTCAGAAGAGAGATTAATTATGCTTTAAGTTTCGATTCAATGAACCATGATTTGAAATGCTTCTTGATTATGGCGGTAGATAGGTAATTCGTTATTCAATTTCCCGACTAATATAATACATTTCATATGAAATTTCTAGTTTTTTTTCTTTTTGGTGACCCAGGATCCGCCAGGCTCGACTTTCACTTATGATAAGCTAGCCCACAGCCCGTACAGTACGCGATACACCTCGGACCAAATATCAATACCTAGGAAGAATACCTGGGAAGAAGCTAGCATAGGACCCCACCACCATCGTCCCCCACTTAAGACGTGTTACAAGCTGCGGAATTTAGACCTTGGGACCTCTATGATAAAGTGCCCAAAGCCGAACTAACACAGCTGCCCACCATGGGTTGAAATCTATTGTTTTTGCCTTGTGTTATGGTCATAAACTTGAAGAATGGATCTTCATGATTTGTAAGATAGCTATTATCACATAGGATACATAAAATAGTCTTAATTCACGTCTAAGTGGTATAATTACAACGAACTGAATCAAACAAGGTATGGTTTGAAAGGCTTCACCCTTTTCAACTTAAGTTTGGTTTTCTTCAACAATTTTCCAAGCAAACAAATTTGTTTGGAAAAGATCTACTTCGCGTAGAATAATACCTAACTGCATATACGCTTAATCATCATGTCCCAAGAATTAGTTATGGAGATCAATTTCTAGAAGCAGCCTTAACACCTATAATACTTCCAAAAAAAAACACTACACGGCGTGTTCATTTCATATCAATGTGGAATTGGGGGGAAGGCTGAACAGTTACTTGTCCAAACCAGAAGGACCAAACAATATCAGTCCCTAGTTTCACTAACATCAAATTATGTTTTCATTCCCCAAGACAAAGTACTAACTATCCTAACATGTGAAGTAGCTGGGGGAGATCAGTACTTGCAAGATATTCAACAATTCGTTTCCTCAGAAGAACCATTAAGAAAGAGGGAGTCCAACTCCAATGCCACAGCGTACACAATGAATGCCTTTGATCAGCTAATCCCCCACACCTAGCCATTTGATTAGGTACACCCCAGTGCATTGACTATTCAAAAAAATGCGAAAGAGAAGATTTTATAGTTTCATACTTCCTTTCCTCAGCTAATTTCAACTAGGATATTTGAATAAAAGTCATTGTTTTTAAAAATTGTCCGAAAATGAGAACTAGATTGGTCATCATGGTGGGTTAGTCCATGATCGAAGGGGAATAGCACTGAACACTTGACCAAAACCAAAAATGGTAGGAAAAAAAAAGCAGAATAAGAAAAAAAAAACCCATGCCGTGATGCTGTCTCTTATTTGCACTTCACAAACACACAGCGGATATATGTGCATGTGCCCTCATTTTGGACATAAGAATGTCAACATGGCTCAATCACGTTGCCCATCTAAAATCAACTCGAGAAATTATAAAATTGGTACGTGAACGTACTCGGAAGTGCTTGAGAACTCGTAAAGCTTTCCTTTCTGTGAAAAGATGATCACGGCGACTTCAGCATCGCAGAGGACTGAGAGCTCATAAGCTTTCTTCAGTAGCCCAGTCCGGCGCTTTGAAAAGGTGACATGCCGGCTTGTCGCGTTCTCAATTCGCCTCATCTGAACTTTGCCTCTCGCCATGATTAAATTCTTCCTACATACATGGTGGTTATCAACCCTAGAATGGCAAGTACTCAAACATAGCGATGAACATAACAAATATACCTCAACGATCAAAAATAATAACTCACCAGGGACTTTGGCAGCGTCAAGCAGCTCAAGATTTATCTTTTTATCCACCTCCTATTGTCTAAACTTTAGACTGAAGTTCTTCAGAAGCTAAAAACACTGCAAGCCAAATCACACTTTTTTTTTTCCAAACAGACATGAACTATATCATCATTCGAACACAAGCAAAAACCACAGGATAAAGATTTCACAATTAAAGGTCGAAGAAATTATAGATTTGCCCAGGGTAATTAAAGGGGGAAACTTCTCTACTCTACGTCAGAAAAATGAACCACAATGAATTCAGAAACCCTAAAGAGGGATGAGACCGCGAAGGCAAAAACCAAAAAACTGGAACGAAAGCAAAGGATATTTGGCAGCTGATGGATCTCTCTTTATTTTGTGGCCACGAACATAAAAAGCAAAAAAAATCCTTACTATTCCAAATTCAACGATCTTCTACTCAAGGCAAATGTGGTGTGAGATGCCCATCAAAAGGAAATACAGACAAAAAAAAAGAAAGAAATAAGGAGGAAAGCAAAGCATTCAAGTTCGACCGAAACGGCATGGTCAATTTGGTAATGAAGATTCAAAGAGGCAGAAGGATTATCTTTTTTTGATAAAATTATGAAAAAGAAAGTGTAGAGAGAGAGAGAGAGAGAGAGAGAGAGAGAGGATACGATTTTTTTTCTCGAAAAAATGTATATTTTGCCGGTGGGTTTCAGCTTCGGCTGTTGTGGCCTGTGGGACATTCGAAAGAGAGCAGTAAGAAACGAAACAGGTGAAAAGAAAGAGAAAAAGGTCGTACGCTAAACTATAAATTGTCGACATCATCATACCATGGCGTGCGCTGTTACCGAATGGGACGTTGACAAGTGGGAAAAATTATCTCTCACTTAAACTCAGGGGGCCCCCACTCGACCAATGGAAAGAGACTCTGTCCCTTTCTTAGGCCAAATAGGAACAGCCTCGGGGCTCTTTTTCAATCGGTTCCTCTCTTAAAGGGTTTACGAGCGCTGGGAGTGCTCGAAATTATTACCGTGATATATTCACTGATAAAATAAATACAGATCTGTCCTTTAGCTTATATTTGCTTTGTGTTCTTCTTATAATTTCTCATTATTTATGAGTGTAAAAAATACCTGAAACTTTTCGATTTTGGTAAAAGTAAAGGAATTAGAAAAATTTGATGCTTCAGTTTGGATTACAGTTTATTTTTTAAATTATGCACACAGGAGATCAAAGGCCATTCACTATAATGCACTAATTTTAGATCACTTGATTTTCTAATTAGCAAAAATGTGATCTTTGACCACCCAACCACCAAAAAGAAATGTGATCTTCGATAAGATTGCTATATTTTGACAGAAGGCAAGTAGAGCAAATATATCACAATGTCAGTAGTGAGGTGTCCGACAAAAAAATTAGTGAGGTGGAGCTTAGAAACTCTTGAAACCTCAAAGGTAACAAATGTTAAGATTGCAAATAAGATCGTGATTCCTAAAGTTAGTGATATTAAATAGCTAACAAAAACGTAGCACTCTATAGTCATGAGTAGATAAAGAAGGCAAATTGGGCTACCGATACATTATGATTATGAATATATTATTCATGCATTGATTATAAAGAGATAAGGTAGAAAAATATAAGCCTTTATCTTATTTTTAGGCGATAGCTAGTGCTAAATCGTTATAGTAACTAGAGGTGATAAGTGAACAAATGAAATCACTTAATTGGAACTGGATATGATAGCTTGTTAGTACCCAAGAGCCAAAACATCATTAGAAACAAGTGGATTTACAAACACAAAGAGGGCATCGAGGTATAAGGTGAGACTTGTTGCAAATGGATGTACACTTCGAGAGAGTATCATTGGTTACAACGAATTGTTTTCTCCTAATATAAGGCACTCTTATATTTGAATATTAATTGCCTTAATTGCTACACAAGATCTCAAGCTGGAATAGCTGGATGTCAAGAGGGTAGTTTTTCATGATGAGTTAAATGAGTGGATTTACATGAGGTAATCAAAAGGATTTATTATTCTAAGTAAGGAAAATCATGTTTGTTTATTAAATAAATCATTTTATGAGTGGAAACAGTCTCCTAACCTAAGCAGTGGTATAATCATTTTGATGCTTTTATAACTAGTCAAGACTATTCAAAATTAAAAGAACGCTTCAAGTGCTAAAAGTTATGAAAATGACATTTAAATATCAAAATTGGAGTAAAATGAATCACTTAAGTACCAATCCAACTAAAATCCAACCAAAATGCTAACGTGCGCAATTTCCAGCGAAATGAGTACAAAATGGCGTTGGTGTTGTTTTGCACGTTAATGTAGCTAGACTATGCAAAAATGACGTCATTTTGGTGTTGATGTGGTAAAAAACTAATATAAAAATTAATTAAATTAAATTTAAAATCAAAATTATTTAAAACATTTAAAAATACAAATACAAATATCAAAAAAAAAAAAAAAGGGAAGGGAGGTGACAAAGGGTTGAGCCCTTGTCACCGGGCGAAAGGGCCGGCGATGAAGGGGAGAGGGTTGGCCAGGGTCATTAGGCCCTGGCCAAGGGCCGGCTACCAAGGCCAGAGCCAAGGCCTGACAAACCTGGCCGACCCTTCCCCCTCTATTGCTAGCCCTTCTCATTGACGACGAGGGCTCAACCCTCAGCCACCTCTCTCCTTTGCGAAAAAAAATTAATTAATTAATTAATTAGTTTTTTAAAATATTTTTTTATCTTTAAATGTTTTTAAAAGTTAATTTAATTTAATTTAATTATTTTTTACTACGTTAGCACCAAAATAACGTCATTTTTGCATTGTCTAGTCATGTCAGTATGCAAAACAACACCATTTTGCATTTACTTCGCTGAAAATTGCGCATGTCAGCATTTTGGCTAAATTGGCACTTAATAATTTATTTTACTCCAATTTTGACACTTAAGTGTTACTTTTGTAACTTTTGGCACTTAAGTATTCTTTCGTGCCAACTTTTTGCATTGTAGTGCTCCGAGTGTCCTATTCAAAAGTTAGTTGGATAGCTTAAGAATTTGAAGGATGAATATTTGATTTATCTATTATTATTTGTTGATAACATATTAATAACAATTAAGATTTTTTTTTATGAAATTGGTATTTTTTTTTTGGTTAGTCCTACTCTATTCCTACTCTACACTCACTCTCAGACTTTTGCCCTGCCTCTTACAGGGCGTGAGAGTCGAAACCCACTCATGAAACTTACGCATCCCCACCCCATCTCCCCCTAAGAATGTGGGGATTTGAACCCCTCACCCTCCTTTTCCATGATGGAAGGGTGGCTATTGAGGCGAATCCCAGTGGTTAAATTGGTGTGTTGAAAAAACAGTTAAATGTTGGGTTTCAAATGAAAGATTTGGGTAATACATAAAAGAAAAAAATGTCAAAAATGCTTATTGGATCAACTGTATGAAGAGCTTTTGTTTTGAATTGTGCTGTGAGTTTTACTTACAATTGAATTATTTATTTATAAATACTATAGGTTTAGGTGTGGGAAACAATCGAGTATGTAAGTGATTATTAACTCTATGATTCTCTAATTATTAGTAAATAATTTGCTGTTAGCTCTTCTTGTTAAGGAGTTACCAACACATAGATTAGGCCACGTAAATTCCTAATTTTTTTCTTCTTGACTTATTTCTATAGTGATTTTGCATTGATTTAATTTGCAAGTTTAGATATTTTCCATATTAATTTTACAAAAATCTAGATTGACAAGTCGCCATATCAATTATAAAATACAAAAGATGAGGACAACATAGCTAATGCAATG
This sequence comes from Eucalyptus victrix, assembly GCA_016097545.1. Classification (NCBI taxonomy): domain Eukaryota; kingdom Viridiplantae; phylum Streptophyta; class Magnoliopsida; order Myrtales; family Myrtaceae; genus Eucalyptus; species Eucalyptus victrix. The sequence goes on from CM027845.1 coordinate 1,356,502, forward strand.
TGGATTCATGAGAACAACAAAATAGCATAGGCCTTTGATTAAATCAAATATTGATAACACCCATTTAATTAAAGGGAAAAAACCACTAAACACCCCAAACTTTGCCCAAAGTAACACATTTATTCTAAACTTTTTTTTGTGACATGAAAAACCTTGAAATTCGCCAATCATGACACATTTACCGCAAATTTTTTTCGTGACATAAAAAACCATAAACTTTTATCCATGTAACACATTTATCTTAAATTAGAGGGTATTTTGATCTTTTTTTTTCTTTTTTTTCTTCTTTTTCTCTCTTCCCTCCGTTGGCCATGGCGGAGGGAAGCCGACATTCAACGAGGGCACCCCTCGCCTGATGTAGGCGAGGGTGGCCCTTGCTGGCATCGGGCGAGGATGGTCCTCGCCCGACCTAACTGAGGGCTGTCAGGCACCCCTCACAAGGCCCTTGCCAACGTTGAGCAAGGGGTGCCCTCGCTATATCTGGCGAGGGCCGTCTTCGCCCAAAGAAAGCGAGGGCGGCCCTCGCCCAACGCAAGCGAGGGCAGCCCTCGTCGACATTGGGCAAGAGGTGCCCTCACCCAACCCAGGCGAGGGCCATCCTTGCCCGACACCAGCGAGCGTTTCTTTAGCTAGCCCAAGCAAGGGCTGCCCTTGCCCGACACTAGTGAGGGTGACCATCGCCAGACACCGGCTTCCCTCTGCCGGCCACACCATGGCTAGCGAAGGGAAGAGAGAAAAAGAAGAAAAAAAAGAAAAAAGAAAAAGGAAAAATAGAAATAATAAGACGAAAATGCCCTTAATTGGGTAAATGTGTCATAATTTGTAAAGTTTGGGACTTTTTATATTACAAAAAAAAATTGGGTAATTTATCACGTTGGGCAAAGTTTAGGGTTTTTTGTTATTTTTTCCTTAATTAAATCGGATATCTTTACTAATATATTAAGCCAAAGCACGCACCTTATGCATACGACTGACATGCCCCATTTATCATGTTTCTACATTACAACAAGGTTGACCTCTTGACTATTCCACAATTTTTTTTTTAATAACTAAGTACATTTTATAGCACAAACATCAACATAGTTGGAGAGCATCTTCTCTCTACCAACTCAATACAGAGGCATGTCTTCAAAACAAAGATGTAATCCAACTTCCACTACTACTAATGCTAATTGAGTTTCTTGGACAAAAGGCAACCATAACATTCTCAATAACCCTTACACAAGCCTAAAAGGCTCCTAAGCCAGATTTGAAAATCTAAATATCTTGGGAATCACGCAATTATTTATCAATTGAAATGGCAAATATTTTCTACTCTAGCAAACTAAAGATTGTAAGTCTAGTCGACAAATAGAGTGTGTTTTTAGAAACTCTATCATACATTTGCAGTTATCTCCCCGCTACTTACAGCATTTATACATAATGGCTAATACTAAGAGAAGTATGTATGCATTTGTCTAATTTAAGTAATGGTTAAGTATTGGAGAAGTAATGCTAAATTATGCATTGGCATAATATACACATTTTAACCCGTGGGCGATTATTTTGACATGTACAAAAGGGTACTTTGGAAAGTCATCATTTGGTTTATCGGTAGTTTGGCTAAAATGATTGAAATAGAACTACTCATTACAAATAGCATTTTGCATAAATAGATAATCCAATTTTACTTTAAAAAGAAAAAATTCAAAAGGGATTCTTGTCATTTTGGTCAATGGGATTCATCCTAACAAATTTTACATTTAAAAGTACCATCACTTAATATTGGTTTGCTTCCCCACGTCACTTTCACGGGTATATTTGATGCACAAAATCACTTTTTCTTATTTCCAAGGACATTTAAGTACTTTTCTTGGCTTGGGATTGACTTATCGAAGACAATGTTCTTGTTTTAAGAAAAAGAATTATTGTAGTTTGATGTTTTATATAAAAAAAAAAAAAAATCACACTGGTATTGGATTATAGTTGACAAGCTGGCCATAGATCTTGATGTAGACTAGCCCAAATTCATTCCTAACAAGTGACCGTGGGGAGAGGCTCATTGTCTTTTGAATCCAACCTTGTCCATAGATTTTTCTATCATGAAAAAGGAAAACAAAGGGAAAAATAGAAAGCTCATACATAAATTTTATTTCTTTTTTCTTATTTATTTGTATATCTTCATATTAATTATTAAGCTAGAAGCACTATACATCTTAGTCATCTCATGTGTCAAGTGAGAATAATCAAAAAAGTTTTAAACTTATTATAATTGCGTCAATTTAGTCATAAACTTTTTTTTTTAACAAATTCAGTTTTAAAAATTTTGCAAATATGCTAATCTAGTTCATTCAGTCAAATTTGACTAGTTGACGCTAACATGAACGTTGGCCTAAGTCGACTGTCCAGCGCTGACCATCCTGCGAACACTAACGTAGCACTTTTTAATATAATTTTTAATTTTTTTTGAGTTTTTTTTTAAATTTTTTTCCTTTATTTTCTTATGAATAGATTGCACGAATATATGAAAAATCCACCATCATATCATCAAAAATATTAAATCGCCATTCCTCATAAGTTAATTTTCGGTCATCAGAAAATAATGGGCTCGGGCTAATTCCCTCTCTTCATGGGCTTAGCCCAACTCATCAAATTAAAGCTTAGAACCATCAATTCAAACCCATTTATCACCAGTCCAATGCAATTATAAAAAAAAAATGCTATGCAATTTAATTCTAGTTTTTTTTAGGGTTAAAAATTAATCTCAAATTTTCTATGCAATAAATGATTGGATTGCCAAAATTTAGGTGTCAATATCATATGTATGGAATGGAGTTGTTCTACCGTTAAATGTGTTTGGGATAAATCTTAACACTATAGCTATTAAACAATCTTGTATGAGAAAACAATCTTGCCCAGTTATGAGGTGCTGTAAATTTAAGGAATAAGTGTACTAAAAGTTCTAAAATTTATCAAAAAAATGCAATTAAGTCCTAAAACTTTTAAAAAAAAAAAAAATGCAATCATATCACAAAACTTGTCAAATTTGTGCAATCAAATCTTTCCATTAACTCCTTCACCATTTTCCCTTAGTCTAGATGGATGGAGTTAATAAAAGGATTTGATTGAACCAATTTAATAAATTTTATGATTTGATTGCACTTTTTAAAAGTTTTAGAATTTTCAATGCACTTATTTCTAAATTTAAAATATGTATTGCCAAACAAGCACGTTATGGCATTTGGCAATATAATCACAGCACAACATAGTTACGATATGGTTACAATTGTGCCAAACGAAGTCTTTACTAACTATAGGCTCCATTATCTTATTTTCTTTTATTTTTTAATTTTATTAGTAGAAATGGCAATTGCAATAAGATATTCCCAGCATCCTTGAACCCCACCACCCAATTAACTAGAAGAAATCATCAAACTTTTACCAATATAAAAAAGGGGGAAGAGTAGAACCAATTAGGCACTTTGTCTCTTTCTTGGTGACATTTGATCGTGTGCATTTGATGTTTGCTATCTCTAAGTGGATGTATTTGAAAGTCGGCCTATCATAGGCAGACCTCTTGAAACATCATATGTAGCTTGGCCAGGAGCCCGATAATTTTTTTCAGTGTGTTAATAGTTACACAATTCCACTTTAGAATGGTGACATAATAATGTCCTTGGCCTTGCCCTTAAATGGTCAAAGATCCCTCTCATTATGCAAGCATTTGATTTTTTCTAACTTTTTCTTTTTAGGATCAGATCAAAAAATTTCGATCCTTCTTGCCGTTCAGGGAAGTTCTTCCTTCCAAATATATGGTCCCAGATTTAATTAATTTGCATACTCCTCAATGAGCTGATCAGGCATTGCCTTGCTCCATATTCGTGTAAACTAAGCCGATAACACTGCTAAAAATACATTGCAGAATTTGAATGTTCTTTTTTTTTTCTTTCTGAAGAAGAAGATATAATTGAACTCAATACTTGCTCTCGTCCACCCACCTTTTAGAGCGCAATGTCCGACCATCTTTTGCCTAAGAGAAGAGTACCGGATGCTTTCTCAATTACATTGGCCAAAAACTATCATCTTTTTTGCCTAAGATGATCAAGAGTTTCTCTAAAAATTTGCCATCAATCTTGATTTTCTTAGTTTCAATAATGTAGCAAGATGTTCAGTATCATGCTCTAGAAAATTATTATTCCAAACTTTATGTAATTTAATGGATCTCTTTTTATCTATTTAGAGTGTTAAATTCTACCGATATATCACCTAAAATAACTACTCTTGAGTTATCCTGATAATTACCTCTTCCTATTTTAGTATTTTCCCTCTTATAATGGGAGTTATGAGGGATTATCCTGATCTGCTAGTTTAATTAGTTAAACTAGATGATCCAAACGTAGGAAAACCACAAAAAAAAGAGTAGTTATAAAAGAAGATGTAGTAGATTGAAGTTGCTTGCTCTTAGCCCTGCGTTGCATTGCCAAACGTAGTACAACGCAATAATTGAAAGGTTTATAGAAAATAAAGCCCGTATTACAAGTTCACACACATTAGTGAAAGACGGGGAATCAATGCGATGTGATTGCTGAGAAAAGAAAACACCATAAAGTCGTTGGAACAAACTTTAAGAAATCTTGCATAGGACACATAAATGGAAAGAACCAATCAGCTGCTGATAAAATTCCACGCTTTGAAAGAGCGACAAACCAGGAGAGTCCACGTCACGTCGATGAAATGCTATTGGACGTCCATTTCCCAAAATTCACTCAACCACAGCACTGTAGATTTCCCAGTTCTTGAGTGACTGCATGAATGACTTTGTTCTTGTCATGGATAATTCCACAAGCCTTCTAAATTGGGGTACTCCTGTGATTCCTCCGGCCGGGGCGGGCTCAAGAGCATCCCCTCCGCCATGTTGGTTAACAGGTTCGGCATATTCAAAACGGCGTCCTCGTCGATGAATTCTTCCCCCGAGGCCGCCGTGTGCCTGTTTGAGCCGATGCCGAGATCCCACCTCAGGAGCCTCGAAGCCGCTGCTGTCGATGCGGTAGCACGTATGTCGGATGGCGACGTGGAAGGCGGAATAGGATATGTGAGGACCGAACTCGGGAAGTTCAGGAGGGCGCCAGGGCCTTTCAGGGCAAGGGCGGCGATGTCATAGGCAGCCGCAGCCATCTCCGGGGTGGGGTAAGTGCCAAGCCAAATGCGTGTAGCTTTACGTGGCTCTCGTATCTCGGACACCCATTTCCGTCCCCGAGACCGGATCCCGCGGTACTTAGGGTGTCTCCTGGAGACTGGCGGATGACGACTACGAGCTGGTGAGCTGGAAGCGCCGGCCAGCGGGGAGTGCTGATCCATGGTAGTGGCTGCGGGGGATGCGGGTGGGGAATCCTCCGGCGTGGGAAGAGCACACTCGAGAGGGTGAGGTGGCGGAAAAAGAGTATTATAGGGTAGAAGTGTATGGTTGGTTTAAACAAGAGTAGAAGGCTGATCGCCCAGTTATCTAATACAAACACAAGCACCTGGACATACATGAAGGTGTTAAATATGAACGGTATATAGTACGAACGCGATGCTCCTCAGGCTTACGGTGGTAGGGTTCCACTACGATGTTAGCTACTGCCGACAAGAAAAAAATAATAAAGTCAAGATGGGGGCAAATGCGGATGTATCACTGCTCGCGGCGGCTTGCGTACTTGGACTCAGAAAAATCGAGTCGTCATTTTCTCGTGGTCCTTTTTGGTCCCCAACCCCTACCCCCCCAATCCGCCCTAATTCAGTACGTCCTAATTTACCATAAATCTTGATAATCTAAACCAACTTTTATGCGCGTACCATCTATATTACATTGAACATGTGATTATATTATGTTGTCTTGAATTCTAGCGCTGTGTGATCGCATCAATCGAGTAGGAATCGGATGTAAAGATTTCGTGCTTCTATTGTTGAAAAGACATAATGATTTCCGCATTTCGAGTTGCTCGGTTCAATCTGTAATGTTTCTTTTATTTACATGAAATCATATCAGAATATATTATACTATTGCGAATCCGCTGGCAAAGAAGATGCAGATACTCCAATTAACTCAAGTGTAGAAGTGCAGAGGAGTATATGTTCGGATGAAAATGTCAATCCGCTCCTAGTCAAATCTGCCACAGATTATTTAACCTCTGAATCAACCGAACTTACTTATATTCATTCCAACAACTTGGCGACATCACGTCAAGAAACTACGCTTCATGGACAAAGATGGGCCTTTTCACATAATAGACAGCGAAACCAATGAACACTCGTTGGCAACATACTCAAAAGATTTCAGATTTTATCGACGAGGCGAGCCAAGAGGAAGTAATCTAGCTTCGACTCGAGTGCGTGGTCCAAAAGCGAAATTAATTTGTACGTGGAAGTACGGTAGAGAGCCATACGTGTCTTACTTCCAGGCGTACTAATTATTGCAGCCCGAGGACACGAAAGGTGAAAGTTGGGGCTGGGCATTCACCCATCTTTTTCTTGGGGCCAAAAGAGAGCGTAAGATCAGAATTTGGTGACGCGTAAGTCGTTGGATTCCTCATGCCTAAAGAGGCGTCTCCTTTTGTTCTAATCCCGGCATGTCGGCAGACTGACAAAATCCCTAGTCTAAATTCTAGGTCCGAATGCTCCCTAGGAAGGGCAAGTTTGTTGAAACGATAGCGCCGAACTTTAGTGCTCCTCGTCCTGTCTATCTTCTACATGGTTTGAAGCGCTTGTTACCCAACAAGATTCTAAAGACTTGCCTCTTTAGGCATGTCACAGATTGCATGCCATTGGATATAGAGGACTACCACACACGGTTCTGAATTAATCAAAATATGTTCGAATATCTTAAATTGCAGATTATGGAGTTTCTATGTTCATATATATATATATATTACATGAAGTCAGGATTTTGGCAAATACAAGTCAATGAAAATGATAAATACAAGACAGCATTTACAGTCTCTTTTGGCTAATACGAATGGAATGTTATGACATTCGGTCAAAGAATTATGAACGAAATTTTTAATCCTTATTTAGAATATATCATAGTTTATATAGATGATGTTCTAGAGTATTCTCTTCCAATATAGAACTACATTTGAAACATTTATCTACTTTTATAAAAATAATCATACAAAACGGTCTTGTAGTCTCTCCTACTAAAATTGCACTCATCAAAACCAAGATTAAATTTACTCAGATCCAAGTCCTATACATAGGGAAGAAGTAAGGATAGAAGATTTCAACAAATCTATAGAAAATTGGAAAATTCCTAAAATATAGCTTAAGGAAATATACAAACAATCAAAATTGAAATTTTTCAAAAAATTAGACTATGTCATAGCCACTAAAGAAAGGGATGTTCCTCTTTCTAATTCCTATGAAAAAAAGACTAACCATTAGGGACACTTTGGACTAAGGTTTTTTGGAAATTCAAAGGCCTTGAAAATGGGTTTTTTGAGTGTTTCGACTAGTGATGGGAACTCCTCTTTCTAGTTCAGCATTTTTATTGACATAAAAAGCAGAGCAGCTCCACGGTGATTGGCTTTTCCTTATGAGTTTTTTACTTATGGAGTCGATCATTTTCTTAACGGATCGAGTGCGGGACCATAGAAGGACACAGAGATTTGAGTTTGTCAACAATTCCATGTAAAAAGGAAAGTAGAATTGAATATTATGACAGTACATTTATCAGTGTGGTGGTAAATTTCCCAGCTCGGATTTGTAGCTCAAAGCTAGTAATAAGTTTCAAGCAGATCATACGTTCTCAAGATAATAGAATTCTTCAGTGATGTTCAACCTATCTGCTTATTCTAACTTACGCTATCAAAAACAAAACTTCTCACGGATAGAGAAAGGTTCAATGTAAATACCGGTACATAACCCTGAAATTAAGTATCTCTCATTATGTATTGTCCTTTTCATCAAAACTGACAACGTTGCAGTACTCTTTAAATGTTTTTAACACCAGGACTAATACAGAGCAGGACAAATTGATGACCAGCAAATTTAACCAATACAGTAAACTGTACAGCACACAATCTCCTAATATTGGTTTGATGGACAAAAGCAGCAAGCTTCTTCACTACAAAAGCCTATTAGAACATTAGGGCCAAAAACATTATTAATTATTAAAGACCTCTCTCTCTGGTCTTAGCAGATCATAAAACTGCATTGTTAGATCATACATGAAAATTATTGAGAGATTCTCTTGCAGGTTTCACAAGTTTGTGGATAGTGGTTAATATATGCGCAGAAGAGTGATGATGCATGGCAAGTGATAGGAAGGAAATAAAAGCACCGATGGGAAAGAGGGCGACACCTTTGCAAGAAGCTTTGCATTCTCTTCTTTCAGAGACCTCTCCTGAGGTAAACCAAATAAAGTTGAGAGATTAATATAACCACGAAATTAACAATGCCTGATGGGATCGGATATGCATTCATCATATTTGTCCACTCGCCTTTGCTTGTAACTGCCGTATCTGATCGTTGAATAATTAAGCCTGTAAAAGAGTTCCGTAGAAATATTTTAACTTTCGTGTGTGTTCATGTTGTCCCGATACCTTTCTTAGTACAAGGTAAAAAATAATAAAAGAGAGAAAATAAGTTGAAATTATAGACGATAGAAATCAAAGGACGATGCTTTGCAACTTGTTCAGAAACATGGTGCAAGTGAGAAGTAGTACATGGAAATCGGCAAGGTTAATATAATAAAAAAAAATCACGGTATTCTATTATTTCGTGTCAAAGAGTGCGGGCTATTTTTTTGTTTCGTTTTAATAAGTATCCATTTGTGTCAAGAAGTGTCAAGAAACCATTGGTAAAAAATGATTGATGACTTTTTTTTTTTTTTTTGTCTGAGAAGAAAAGCCAGTTATTTAACCAAACCAAAAAAACTCGTTAACTAATCAAATAAGAGTTGGTAACACAGAATTAGTTGGTTATTTAAACAGAGAAAGGTTAGTAACTCCTACAGTTAAGATTGGTAATTTCTAGTTGGGTTCCCAAGTTAGGCAAACTTTTATGCTTGTACGAGTCTTATGAGTGAAGGGTGAAGAGGAGTGAGTATTTTTATCAACAGAAATTATTTTATAAATAAGAAAGTGATAAAGAGAAGAAAGATCTGCTGAAGTTGTTGGCACGTAAGACAGAAGAGAAAGACTACACCTCACACTCCACCATAACACAATGTTTCCACTCCATCTCAAGAGTAGTCAAAGGAAGGTTTAGAGTAGGAAAAATTGCACTAAGAAAGACCAGATAAGCGTTGGTAAGTTAGTCCCAAAAAATAAGTCTATAAGTCTATAAAGTTAGTCAAATAGAGTTAGTAACCCAAAAAGAGTTAGTAATTTAATCGAAAAATAGGTCTATAAGTTATTCAAATAAATATTTGCAAATATACATGAACTATTAAATTTAAAGGAATGGTAAGAAAATATAAATAAAAGTTAATAAAAAATAAGAGATATTGATAATCGCACATTATTGAAAAGAGTCGGCGATTCCATACAAGTAAGTTACCAATAAGTCATTTAGATATCAGGTAATTGAAAAAAAAAAAATTATCACGGTTTTTTGTCACTTTTTACGACTCTTTCATAGGTTTATCAAAAACTATCCAATTTATTTTGGAAAGACAAACGATAGAGTTGTCCAAATAACTCAGAAAAATAATGATAGAAGAACAATCATGATCTTTTCCTTGTTATTGGAAAAAAAGAATAGGTTAATAACATTTACCAAAAAAAAACAAAAAGAAAAGGTTAATAACTATGAAGAAAAAGGGTGATTTGTGAATGTGCTTTCATTCTTTCATATAAGGTAGAAAACGCCATGCATACTTAGAGAAAAATCGGTTCTCTCCTTTCAAATGCCAAGTTTAACGTTTTTAGTCTATTCAGTTCCAATCTTACCATGCCATTGCATTCTCTATTGAAATTGGTGTTTTGGCTCTTGTATGCATATGATCAGTCCTGTTAGTCATTCAAGGGAAATTGTTTCTCATTGTTTTCCTTCTCACCATATTCATGCCTCCAAACACAGTAGCTACCCGACAAAAGTTCTCAAGACATCTACTTCGCTTAGAGAAAAGGACAAATATGCCAAAGACACATGTACCTTTCTTTCCCTAATGCTGCCCAAACTTCGCTCGAGCTGATCCCCCATCTGTTGGATTTCGTCGATCGAGCAAGATCCAAGACATTGTCCTGATAGCTTCCTGATGTAGAAAAGAAAAGGAGTACCATAGTTTAGGGAATTAGATATCATTAATCCATTTCAATCCACAATATATAAGAGAGAAGTCTCAAAATTTGTGGACCGTAGAGAAACTTCAAGAAGATCAATCTTCCTCTCCATATCAGTGGTTTCTTGCTTCAGACGCTGCACATATATCCAGTAAACGGAACAATACAAACTGAACAAATTTTAAATTAGTAATGGATAAAACCAATCATAGTGAACAAATCTGTAACACCACAGGATCCTGCAAAACTAAGACTGCTACTACAAAAACCCTAATGTTTTTGCAAAATTTGTAGCTGCCACAGTCAATTCTATGGCTTACCACCTCAGTAATTCTTGAGATCAAAAGTAGGGTTCTTATCAAGAACGAGGTTCGATACTATTACAATCTGCAAATACATACATACAGGTTCACACCAACAATCAATTTTAAGACTTCCTTCAAGAAAACAATAAGATGTAATGCCCAAGGAGGGCTTGTTTCTGAGGTATAAAGTGGTGGATGATTGAGTGGGATTTCAGAAGCTGAAAGCATTTTAGACGACCAGTTAATGTCCGGAGGACATGTACAAAGATCAAAATAGCACTTTTAATGTTGTAATTAGCTTGAAACCTATTTGTCTCTCTATACATACCAGTAGTTTCTCCTCTCTGCTTCCTCGTCATTGCCAAACCACATGAATAAGAGTGGTAAGGCTTGCGATAATATTACAAGTCCTTTATCTAACCATAACAGCACTTTGATAGCACAGCTTTGGTGGCTCTCTCAAATTATTCCCACCTGTACTAGACTAACATTTTGAGATACTTGAGATACTTGACTTTTGCTGTAAAGTATGAAAAATGGATGAGTTTTCTAGAATTTGGTTCACGAGAGAGAATGCACACTTAAAAAGAATAATTCTAGACATATTAAGACATGTCTCCTTAATCTTTTTACTTTATGACCCAAAAAAAAAAAAAAAAAATCTTTTACTAATTGATGATGCAGATTCCTGATAGGTACTTAAACGAGTTTACTAACTTAAATAAAATTTATGCAATGCCACATCGCTTAGCAAACCAATGTAGAAGGTATCCCCAGCATTCCTCATGCTTAAGAACCATGAAGCATCTCTCATGTACCAAAGCACATGTATCACATATGTATTTAACCTTGTAAAAGTTCAATTTTTCATTTTCTATTTTTCAATATTTTTTCAAAGTGAAACGTTTACTGCCATGACTCAGACAAGAGATGTATTTATGAATGTGCCTACCAAGTTGCTGTCCCCATTAATGATCATATTCTGTTGATGAAGACAAAAAGACTCACAAAGTTAAAATTTGAAATATTTATGTTTTCACTAAGCTTTGGTGACGATGGATGTAATGAAAATCAACATCTCAAATAAGAGTAAAAAATGATTAGGATTCTTCTTCTAGTTGAAATAGTGATCTTATCAATTAAGATTTGAGCACGGTCAGGATTTAATTAAGTTCATTATTCCAATAGTGGGACATTGTGTTTCTTGTATAGATGTTCCCTATTTCAATCGGGTTTCTTATTGAGAAGTTTCCCATATTAAGTAAGAATAGGATTTCTAGAATAGTTTAGCAATTTTTTTTTTTTTTGAATTCGTGATGTGATAATACTTTTACATGTGGTGCCTAAGAAACCCCATTTGTGATGCTTGGGCAGTTTTATTTCTGATGCCTAAAAAAATTACCTATTTTGAGTTGTTGTCCATTGAAAATTCTCTTCAAGTTCTTGTTAAGTTGAGTTCACTGCTCAGGGAGATATCATCCATTATATCAATTTTCTATAATGGTAGAGAAGATTTGTCCTGAATAGTGAGCTTCAAATAAAACTTGAAGAGAACAAATGATTCGAAAGAGTAAGTTTTTTTCAGCATCAGATCTATACTTTCCAAGCATTTCACCTAGGGTTTCAAAAGCTTTACACTTCAGAGAACCATTCCATCACACAAGAAAGAATTACAATCATCCTTATAAACCTTTCTAGGATTAATCATACTCCTACTAGGAAGACTCCAAACAAGAAATAGAACTGAAATAGAATTCATCTACAAAAGAATTTAATATCCCATTTGTGACGTAAGTAGAAAATTCAAAAAAAAAAAAAAAAAAAAAATCCTGATGGTACTCAAATCCTAACTGAGAAGACCACCTCAAAAATCAACTAAAAGAAGAATCCAAATCCTAGGTGTCACGGGCCAGTAACGACCATTCTCATCAAATCTTTCTAAAAACATTGGCTTATTTGATATTGTTGCCTTCATTAGTGGCTATAGTCCATGATCTATCCTCAATATAATAGACATCATCACAACAAGCTCAAGCAGAAACTGATTCCGAAGGTTAAAATAACACATTGAGAATTGAGGTCGTTTCTTTTCATCTCTTGCAATGAAATAACACCTATAGAGTGCCATGTCAGTTGGTAAACCAGCTCAGAAGCTTTCCTAGCACTCCTCATGCGTAAGAACCATGAAGCAGCATCGGGAAAGTTCAATTTTCCAAAGCACAACGTGTTTTGCTATAACTCAGCCAAAAGATGTATCCATGAATATGCCTTCCACGTTAGTGTTCCCATCAATAGAAATATACTGTTGATGCAGACAAAAGGATTTACTAAGTTGATATTTGAATATTGATGTTTTTACCAAGCTTCAGTGAGCATGGATGTTGTGAAATTCTACAGCTCGATAACCTAAAAGATTATATTGAGATCAAATCAGAATTGATTCGAAAGTATAAAGTAACACGTTGAGAATTGAGATAATCTCTTTTCATCTCTTGCAATGCAAATAAACCACACAAAAGAAGCATCATCTTCATCAAACAAGAGAATTATGAAAATGAATTTCTAAAGAGATTCAAAGAGAAAAAAGTCATTGATCCGCAGGTTATAGGAAGGTTCATTATCCAAATTTTTCTGTATCTATTTAGACATTTCGTAGAACAGAGGTTGTAAAGTAGTCCCTTGCGAGCTGCGAGTTGTGAATTATATATATATATTAACATGAAGAATTAGCAAAAAAGATGCATAGCCATTCATCATCTTGGTTCTATCGAGCCTGGTATTTTTAGATTTAGCATTTGACTAGTAGTTCAATATGTGGAGCCAGGAGCTGTCCCTCTCATGAGTTATTCATTTCTTCGTCCTATGGTTTCAACTAAATTGATCAAAAACAAATTCGATAATTGACTTGGCATAAAGTAAGTTTATCCGCAACTTATCTTGGATATATACACCTTCTCATCAAGAGAAAACTTACCACATTAAAGATGTATTCGGAAGTTGAATGTCACTTGACTCTATCCCTTTCTGTACAAGTATATCATCATTATTAGTATGATATCTACTTTGTGGTTCTAGTGATCCATTTAAATCATGTATTCAGGTAGATTGTCGTGTGATTCTTTGCATACAAGGTGACTATTTATGCATACACAAGAATATATTATAAGGTTGTTGGGGAAATAGGATTTCTCGCCATTTGTGTTCATATATAGACTTTTTTGTAAGTCCCATCCTGAAAAAAGTTAGGTAATGTGATGTTATATGTTAATCCACACACACAAAAAAGAGTAAGTTGGTTTCTTACATACAGCAAAATGAATAAAAATTGAACTGCTCAACTTGCTTAACCTCTACATAATGTGCTTGAATAGTTAAAATATTACTACTCCGAAGTTATTGACTTCTATTGACTAACAAACATGGCAACTTGTTTGATTAAACCGAGAATCTCACTGAACTCCTTACCATGCACCTAATGTATTATCATGGAAAGGTTAGAGAACTGACCAGAATATATTGTTCCATATTAGCCTGGTACGTAGCTACATCATTTGTAGATCTACAATATTGATCAATTGTCTTTCGGATTCTGGGAAATTTGCAAAGATAACATATGAGCTCAGCCACTGGGAATACATTCTCCAAATTAATCAGTATCATCAAAACTAAAGTAATCAAACATTAAACAAATTAATGATCATTTTTGTTAATCATGCATGACTTCCAGTGACTATGCATCACCATCACTCACAAACAGAATATGCAAGGAGCATAAGCCTCTGCAAGAAGCTTTTAGCCACTCAGCTACTTATTTGCAACGATATGAAGTACTTGCAAAAGTCTCAGTTGCCCACCGTATACTTTGTAAATAATTGATGCCAGAGAGAGCATAGAGAAGTGAGAAGTAACACAAATGAGAACTTAAATGAATAGGTTTTTCGTCACTCATAAAAATTCATCTAAGAGATAAGAGCAAAACAAGAAATCCGTCTTGCTCTCAAGCCAAAGGCCAAATAAGTTATGAAACAAAACAAGCCTACCTCAAAATTCATCATAGCTTGCTTATATAGATGAGTTCGGACTAACCCTTCAAGCATGAGTAATTACCAAGACTCATTGAAACGACAAAAAGACTCATAAGAAAGACAAAACTAGGCTTACTAGAAAACAACTATAATTAAATAAGGACTCGGGAAACTTGAATGACATTTACTAGACCTTGAAAATATGGGAATCAAATGTAGTTGGTTGTAAGTCTCCTAGTTTTACTAGTTCTGAATTAACGGAATGATCCAGCATCAATAATCATGCCAGCAATATTTTTCTTCAAATTTTAGCGTAAATGTTCAATTTTACATTATAAAAGTATATCATGGGTGCATGCGAAGTATATTTAAATGTGAGGGCAGAAGTAAACCAATGCAATGTTTTTGGCCCCAGCCCAAAGTCTTCAATATATTCTACAAGCCACTCCATGTCATTAAAAAGTAAGAACAGCATATGATGCTCGTAAAATCATTGTGAAGCAGTACAAGGACTCACTACTTCAGAGAGAAATTGTAAGAGCAAGCAGTTGCGCCTACATTTAACTTGTGACTTCAAGTACTTTTTTTCCCGGTAAATGGAGAACAAGGAGTACTTACATGGTGGAGCAACTAAAATGGCAAACATGTACAATTGCAGTCACTTTTGGACATAAATACTCTATTTATAGGAAATTCAAGAGATCAGTGTGTAGTGTCACATTAGCCTTAATCTATTATACTAGTGAATGCACTCGATCCCATAAAATCACCACTACACAAATCTAGTCAAGCCCATAATCTTATTCACCTTTCAAAGCACCCTATAATTAAATGAACCTGAAGTTGAAGATGTCAGGACTTGTTTCACAGGATTTTGCTAAGGGTTAAAGTACCATTAAAAAATCAACTTGAAAATCTTTTGCAGGTTTTGTTTGATTCAGAAAAGAGATTAATTATGCTTTCAGTTTCAATTCAATGAACTGCGATTTGTAATGCTTCTTGATTACGGCGGTAGATAGGTAATTCATTATTCGATTTCCTAACTATAATGCGTTTCATATGAAATTTCTAGTTTTTGCCTTGTGTTATGGTCATAAACTAGAAAATGGATCTGTATGATTTATAAGATAACTATTATCACATAGGATACATAAAATAGTCTTAATTCATGTCTAAGCGGTATAATTACAACGAACTGAATCAAAAAAGGTATGGTTTGAAGGCTTCACCCTTTTCAACTTAAGTTTGGTTTTCTTCAACAATTTTCCAAGCAATCAAATTTGTTTGGGAAAAGATCTACTTCGAATAGAATAATACCTAACTGCAAATACGCTTAATCATCATGCCCCAAGAATTAGTTATGGAGATCAATCACTAGAAGCAGCCTTAACACCTATAATACTTCAGAAAAAAAAAAAAAAACTACACGGCGTGTTCGAATTGGGGGGAAGGCTGAACTGTTACTTGTCGAAACCAGAAGGACCAAACAATATCAGTCCCTAGTTTCACTAACATCAAATTATGTTTTAATTCCCCAAGACAAAGTACTAACTATCCTAACATGTGAAGTAGCTGGGGGAGATCAGTACTTGCAAGATATTCAACAATTCGTTTCCTCAGAAGAACCATTAAGAAAGAGGGAGTCCAACTCCAACGCCACAGCGCACACAATGAATGCCTTTGATCATCTAATCCCCCGCAACTAGCCAATTGATTAGGTACCCCTCAGTGCACTGACTATCCAAAAAAATGCGAAAGAGAAGATTTTATAGTTTCATGCTTCCTTTCCTCAGCTAATTTCAACTAGGATATTTGAAAAAAAGGCATTGTTCTTAAAAATTGTCCGAAAATGAGAACTGGATTGGTCATCATGGTGGGTTAGTCCATAACCGAAGGGGAATAGCATTCAACGCTTGACCAAAACCAAAAATGGCAGGACAAAAAGGAGAATTAAAAAAAAAAAAATGCCATGACGCTGTCTATTATGTGCATGTGCCCCCATTTTGGACATAAGAATGTCAACATGGCTCAATCACGTTGCCCATCTAAAATCAACTCAAGAAATTATACAATCGATATGCGAACGTACTTGGAATTGCTTGAGAACTCGTGAAGCCTTCCTTTCTGTGAAAAGATGATCATGGCGACCTCGGCGTCGTAGAGGACCGAGAGCTCATAAGCTTTCTTCAGTAGCCCAGTCCGGCGCTTTGAGAAGTTGACTTGCTGGTTCGTCGTGTTCTCAATTCGCCTCATCTGAACTTTGCCTCTCACCATGATTAAATTCTTCCTACATACATGATGGTTATCAACCCTAGGATGGCAAGTACTCAAACGTAGCGATGAATATAACAAATATACCTCAACGATCAAAAATAATAACTCACCTGGACTTTGGCAGCGTCAACCAGCTCAAGATTTATCTTTTTATCCACCTCCTATTGTCTAAACTTTAGACTGAAGTTCTTCAGAAGCTAAAAACACCGCAAGACAAATCACACCTTTTTTTTTTCAAACAGACCAAAATAAACCACAAGACAAATCACACTATATCATCATTCGACCTTACCAAAAAAAAAACTATATCATCATTCGAACACCAGCAAAAACCACAGGATAAAGATTTCACAATCAAAGGTGGGAGAATTATAGATTTGCCCGGGGTATTAAAGGGGGAAGCTTCTCTACTCTACGTAAGAAAAATGAACCACAATAAATTCAGAAACCCTACAGAGGGATGAGAGCGCGAAGGCAAAAACCGAAAATCTGGAACGAAAGCAAAGGATATTTGGCAGATCACGGATCTCTCTTTATTTTGTGGCCACGAACATAAAAAAGCGAAAAAAAAAAAAAATCCTTACTATTCCAAATTCAACGATCTTCTACTCAGGGCAAATATGGTGTGAGATACCCATAAAAGAAAATACATAAAAAAAAGGAAAGAAATAAGGAGGCAAGCAAAGCATTCAAGTCCGACCGAAATGGCATCGTCAATTTCGTAATGAAGATTCGAAGAAACAGAAGGATTGTCTCGTTTTGATTAAGTTATGAAAAAGAGAGTAGAGAGAGAGAGAGAGAGAGAGAAGATATTAAGTTTTTTTTTTTTTTTTCAAAAAAAACGTATCCTTTACCAGCGGGCTTCGGCTTCGGCTTCGGCTCTTAGGGCCTGTGGGACATTCGAAAGAGAGAGCACTACCAAACGAAACGGGTGAAAAGAAAGAGAAAAAGGTCGTACGATGGTCATAAATTGTAGACATCATCGTACCATAAATTGTTAACGAATGGGACGTTGACAAGTGGGAAAACATTATCTCTCACTTAAACTCAGTGGGCTTCCGCTCGACCAATGGAAAGAGACTCTGTCCTTTTCTGGGGCCTAATAGGAGCAGCCTCGGGGCTCTTCTTCAATCGGTTCCTCTCTCGATGGGTTTACGAGCACTAGGGCACTCGAAATTATGACCATGATAAATTCATGGACAAAATAAATACAGATCTATCCTTTAGCTTATCCTTTCTTTATGTTCTTTTTATAATTCCTCATTATTTAGAAGTGTTAAAAATACCCAAACTTTTTTATTTGGGTAAAAGTAAAGGAACATTGAAAGTTTGACGCTATAATTTGAGTTTCAGTCTTTTTTTTCTTTTTTTGAATTATGCATATAGGAGATCAAAGGCCACTAGTATCCTAGATCATTTGATTTTTTTTTATTAGCAAAAATGTGATCTTTGACCACCCAACCACCAAAAGGAAATGTGATCTTTGAGAAGATTGATATGTTTTGACAGAAGACAAGTAGAGCAAATATATCACGGTGTCAATATTGAGATAGAGCTTGATAAATTCGGAAACCTTCAAGGTAACAAAGGTAGAGGTTGCAGACAAGATCACAACTCCTGAAATCAATTATATTAATCAGAAAGCAGGACAAATTGATGACCAGCAAATTTAACCAGCACAACAAACTGTACAGCACACAATCTACTAATATTGGTTTGATGGACAAAAGCAACAAGCTTCTTCACTACACAAGCCTATTAGAACATTAGGGCAAAAACCATTATTAATCATTAAAGACCTCTCTTTCTGGTCTTAGCAGATCATAAAACTGCATTGTTAGATCATACATGAAAATTGTTGAGAGATTCTATTGCAGGTTTCACAAATTTGTGGACAGTGGTTAATATATGCGCAGAACCGTGATGATGCATGGCAAGTGATAGGAAGGAAATAAAAGCACCGATGGGAAAGTGGGCGACACCTTTGCAAGAAGCTTTGCATTCTCTTCTTTCAGAGACCTCTCCTGGGGTAAACCAAATAAAGTTGCTAGATTAATATAACCAGGAAATTAACAATGCCTGATGAGATCGGATATGCAATCATCATATTTGTCCACTTACCTTTGCTCGCAACTGCCGTATCTGATCGTTCAATAATTGAGCCTGTAAAAGAGTTCCGTAGAAATATGTTAACTTTCGTGTGTGCATGTTGTCCCCATAACTTTCTTATTACAAAGTAAGAAAAAAAGAAAAGAGAGAAAATAAGTTGAAATGATGGACGATAGAAATGAAAGGACGATGCTTTGCAACTTGTCCAGAAACATAGTTCAAGTGAGAAGTAGTTCATGGAAATCGGCAAGGTTAATATAATAAAAAAACTCATGGTATTCTATTATTTCGTGTTATAAGTATCAATTTGTGTGAATAAGTGTCAAGAAATCATTTATAAAAAATGATCGATGATTTTTTTTTTTTTGTCAGAGAAGAAAAGCCAGTTATTTAACCAAACCAAATAAACTTGTTAACTAATCAAAGAAGAGTTGGTAACACGGAATTAGTTGGTTACTTAATCAGAGAAAAGTTAGTAACTCCTATAATTAAGATTGGTAATTTCTAGTTGGGTTCATAAGTAAGGCAAATATTTATGTGTGCACGAGTCTCATAAGTGAAGGGTGAAGACGAGTGAGAGTATTATTTTCAACGGTATCTATTTTATAACTAAGAAAGTGATAACGAGAAGAAAGATCTGCTGAAGTTGTTGGCAAGTAAAACAGAAGAGAGAGAGTAGACGTCACTCTCCACCATAAGACAATGTTTCCACTATCTCAAGAGTAGTCAAAGGAAGGGTTAGAGCAGGAAAAATTGCACTAAGAAAGACCATATGAGCGTCGGCAAGTTAGTCCCAAAAAAAAAAAAAGTCTATAAGTCTATAAAGTAGTCAAATAGAGTTAGTAACCCAAAAAGAGTTAGTGATTTAAGAAAAACATACGTCTATAAGTTATACAAATAAATATCTGCAAATATATATAAGAGCTATTAAATTTAAAGGAATGGCAAGAAAAAATAAATAAAATTTAATAAAAAAATAAGAGAGATTGATAATTGCACATTGTTGAAAAGAGCTGGTGATTTCATAAAAGTGTAAGTAAGTTACCAATAAGTCACCTAGAAATCAGGAAATTGAAAACTTTTATTTTTTATAATGGTTTTCTGTCACTTACAACTCTTTCGTAGGTTTATCCAAACCTATCCAATTTATTTTGGAAAGACGAAAAATAGAGTCGTCCAAATAACTCTAGGAAAAATAATGATAGAAGAATAATCGTGATCTTTTCTTTGTTTATTGGCAAAAAAAGAACAGGTCAATAACTATGAAGAAAAAGGGTGATTTGTAAATATGCTTTCATTCTTTCTTATAAGGTAGAAAACGCCATGTATGCTCGGAGAAAATTGATTCTCTCCTTTCAGATGTCAAGTTCAACGTTTTTGGTCTATTCAGTTCCAATCTTACAATGCAATTAGAGTCTCTATTGAAATTGGTGTTTTGGCTCCTGTATGCATATGGTCACTCTTGTTAGTTATTTGAGGGAAATTGTTTCTCATTGTTTTCTTTCCCTTCTCACCATATCCATGCCTCCAAACACAACGGCTACTCGATGAAAGTTCTCAAGACATCTACTTCGCTTAGAGAAAAGGACAAAGAAGCCAAAGACACATGTACCTTTCTTTCCCTAATGCTGCTCAAACTTCGCTCGAGCTGATCCCCTATCTCTTGGATTTCGTCCATCGAGCAAGATCCAAGACATTGTCCTGATAGCTTCCTGATGTAAAAAAGAAAAGGAGTACCATAGTTTAGGGAATTAGATATCAAGAATCCATTTCAATCCACAATATATAAGAGAGAAGTCTCAAAATTTGTGGACCGTAGAGAAACTTCAAGAAGCTCAATCTTCCTCTCCATATTAGTGGTTTCTTGCTTCATACGCTGCACATATGTGGAGATTGTCATATTTATGAATCTAGTGAACGGAACCATACAAACTGAACGAATTTGAAATTAGTAATGGATAAAACCAATCGTAGTGAACAAATCTATAACACCACAGGATCCTGCAAAACTAAGACTGCTACTACAAAAACCCTAATGTTTTTGCAAAATTTGTAGCTGCCACAGTCAATTCTATGGCTTACCACCTCAGTAATTCTTGAGATCAAAAGTACGGTTCTTATCAAGAACGTGATTCGGTATTATTACAATCTGTAAATACATACAGATATGTTTACACCAACAATCAATTTTAAGACTTCCTTCGAGAAAACAATAAGATGTAAATGCCCAAGGAGGGCATGTTTCTGAGGCATAAAGTGGTGGATGATGAGTGGGATTTCAGAAGCTGAAAGAATTTTAGAGGACCAGTCGATGTCCTCAGGAAATGAACAAAGACCAAAATAGCACTTTTAATGTTATAATCCACTTGAAACCTATTTTTCTCTCTATACATATCAGTAGTTTCTCCTGTCTGCTTCCCAGTCATTGCCAAACCACACGAATAAGAGTGGTAAGGCTGCAATAATATTACAAGTCCTTTAGCTAATCATAACAATGTAAGAGTTTTTCTGATGTGAGTTATATTACTTGATATTGTAATTTACTGTTTTACGGGGTTTGATCTAAGGTGAAATAGAAGGTTTCTTAATTAATCTAATATAGGGCTAGCTAGTGTGAACCAAGTTAAGCATTGCTCGTAATGAGAGGACCTAGTTGGAAACTCTATAAATAGTGCTTAGGTTTCTTTTTTAACCCTAATTCCCACAAGTATCCTCATATATGGAACATTTACCTAGCGCTAAAGGGTGAGGACCTATCTCATTGAGCCAATGATAAGGAGGGCGATAAAAAAGAAGAACTATAATTAATCTAAAAGAAATTCAACAATTGACTTGGCATAAAGAAAGGATAATTGACTTGGTATAAAGTAAGTTTATCCGCAACTTATCGTGGATATATACACCCTCTCATTAATAGAAAACTTACCACGTTAAAGATGTATTCGGAAGTTGAATGTCACTTGACTCTATCCCTCTTTGTACAAGGATAACATCATCATTAGTATGATTCCTACTTTGTGGTTCTAGTGATCCATTTAAATCATGTATGTAGGTAGATTGTTGCGTGATTCTTTGCCCACGATGCAACTATTTATGTATACACAAGTATATATTATTAGATTGTCGAGGAAATATGATTTCTCGCCATTTCTGTTCGTATATAGACTTCTTTGTAAGTCCCATCCTGAAATAAGTTATGTAATGTGATGTTATGTGTTAATCCACACACACACACACGGGAGAAGAAAAAAGAAGAAGAGGAAGTTGCTTTCTTACATACAGCAAAATGAATAGAAATTGAACTGCTCAGCTTGCTTAACCTCTACATAATGTGCTTACGAATGCACCTAATGTATAATCACGGAAAGGTTTGAGAACTGACCAGAATATATTGTTCCATATTAGCCTGGTATGTAGCCGCATCATTTGTAGATCTACGATATCGATCAATTGTCTTTCGGATTCTGAAAATTTTGCAAAGATAACATATGAGCTCAGCCACTGGGAATACATTCTCCAAATTAATCAGGTATCTTCAAAACTAAAGTAATCAAACACTAAACAAATTAATAATCATTTTTTGTGAATCATGCATGACTTCCAGTGAATATGGATCACCATCACTCACTAACAGAATATGCAAGGAGCATAAGCCTCAGCAAGAAGCTTTTAGCCTCTCAGCAACTAATTTGCAACGATCTGAAGTACTTGGAAATGTCTTGGTTGCCCACCTTATACTTTGCAAATAGTTGATGCCAGAGAGAGTGTAGAAAAGTAGAAAGCAACACAAATGAGAACTTAAATGTTAAGACTGCATATGAGTCCGTAACTCCTAAAGTCAGTGATATTAAATAGCTAGCAAAATCGTAGCACTCTCTAGTCATAAGTAGATAGAGAAGGCAAATTAGGCCACCGATACATTATGATTATACATACATTATTTTTGCATTTATTGTATAGGGATAAGGTAGAAACAAATGAACATTTGTCTTATTGTGAGGCGATAGTTAGTGCCAATAGTTATAGTGGATAGAGGCTATAAGTGAATTAATGGAATCACTTCATAAGAACTAGACATGGGAGCTTGTTAGACCGTTGAAAATCATTGAAAACAAGTGGATTCACAAATGGAAGGAGGGCATCAAGGTATATGGGGAGACTTGTTGTGAAAAGATGTACACAAAGAGAGAGCAGCATTGGTTACAACGAGGTATTTTCTCCTATTGCAAGACAATATTATATTTGAATATTACTCACCTTAATTGCTATACAAGATCTTAAGCTAGAAGAGCTGGAAGTGAAAATGGTAGTTTTTAATAATGAGTTGAAGGAGCGGATTTACATAAGGCAACCAAAAGGATTTGTTATTCCATGTAAGGAAGACCATGTTTGTTTACTAAAAAAATCATTTTATGGATTAAAAAAGTCTCCTAAACAATAGTATAATTGTTTTGATGTTTTCATATCTAATCAAAACTATTCAAAAGTCACTTGGATAACTTACTTTAGGAGATTGGCGAATAAATTTATGTATTATTATTTTTTGATAACATATTGATAACAATTAATATTTTGTATAAAAATTGATGTGTCGAAGAGGTAGTGGAATATGAGGTTTCATATGAAAGAGTTGGGTACTAAATAGAAGAAAAAATGTCAAAAACGCTTATTGGATCAATTGTACGAAGAGCTTTTCTTTTATATTGTGTTGTAAGTTTTACGTGCAATTGAATTGTTTATTCATAATACTGGGTTTAGGTGAAACAATTAAGCATGTAAGCAATAATTAACTCTATGATTCTCCAATTATTAATAGATAATTTGCTGCTAACTCTTTTCATTAAGGAGTTACC
Source organism: Eucalyptus victrix (assembly GCA_016097545.1). Classification (NCBI taxonomy): domain Eukaryota; kingdom Viridiplantae; phylum Streptophyta; class Magnoliopsida; order Myrtales; family Myrtaceae; genus Eucalyptus; species Eucalyptus victrix. The sequence goes on from CM027845.1 coordinate 1,380,309, forward strand.
AACATATAGAACAAATTGCATAAATTCCTAATTTTTTTTGTCTTGACTTATTACTTTGGTGATTTTGTATTGAATTAATCTGCAAGATTCAATATTTAACATTTTAATTTTACAAAATTTAGATGGACAAGTCACCATATCAATTATAAAATACAGACAATGAGGACAACATAACTAATGCAACGTGTATTAATGAGGACACCAAAATAGCACAGGCCTTTGATTAAATCACATATTGATAACACATGCCTTTAAAACGCATATCTTTACTATTATATTAAGCCAAAGTGCACACCTTACGCATACGACCAACATGAACCATTTATCATGCTCCTACATCACAACAATCTTGACCCTCTCGACTATTCCACATTTAATTTTCAATAATTAAGTACATTTTATAGTGCAAACATCAACATAATTGGAGAGCATCTTCTCTTTACCTACTCAATACGAAGGCGTGTCTTCAAAATAAAGATGCAATCCAACTTCCACAGTTGCTAATACTAATTGAGTTCCTCGGACAAAAGGCAACCATAACATTCTCAAAGACTCTTATACAAAGCTAAAAGGCTCCTAAACCAAATTCAGAAATCTGAATACCCTAAGAATCACACAAATATTTATTAGTTGAGATGACAGAAAATTTTTCTCCTTTAACAAACCAACAACCTTAAGTTGGGTTCACAAGTAGAGTGTGTTTAGAAACTTGATTATACATTTGTAGTTATCTCTCCGCTATTTACAGTATCTACATGTAATGGTTGATACAAAGAGAAGTAGGTATGTGTTTGTCTAAATTAAGTAATGGATAAGTATTGGAGAAGTAATGCTAAATCATGCATTGGCATAATATACACATCATTGATTGATCAAAGATTTTAGCCCATGAATCATTGTTTGGACATGTATAAAAGGGTATTGTGGAAAGTCATCATTTAGTTTATTGGTAACTTGGTAAAAATGATTGAAAAAGAACCACTCATTACAAATAACATTTTGTGTAAACAAATAATCCAATTTTACTTTTAAGAAAATTCAAAAGTGATTCTTGTCATTTTGATGAATAGGATTCATCCTAACAAATTTTACAAATAATAGTATTCTCACTTGATATTAATTTGCTACCCCACATCACTTTCACAAGAAAAGTGCTAAAAAATTCTAAACATTTTATATTTGTGTCAATTTAGTCATAAACTTTTTTAGTTAGCTCTAATTCAATCATTTCCAGCCAATTTTGGCCAGATTTTACTGATTGGGCATTGGCCGGCCGACATGGACAATTTTTAATAATATTTTAATATTTTTCAATTTTTTTTTCCTTCTCCTCTTCCTTCCTCTAGCCAATCCTTGTACCTTAACGATTGGCAAAAGGTTATGGCTAGCGAAGCTCCAGCCCTCGCCAGTTGTTGCGAGGGCAAGCCTCATAGCCCAAGCCACGATGGCGGCCTTGCATCAAGTTGGCAAGGCTTGCCCTCATCGAATCTGGCGAGGTTCAAGCCTCGTGGCCATGGTCGGCAAGGCTTGAACCTCATCGCCTAGCACAAGGTCACCTTCGCGGCCACTAGCGAGGGCTTAAGTCTCGCCGGCCATCGCCTCTAGCCGATCGTTGAGGTCTGGTGACGAGCTGGAGGAAGGAGGAAGATAAGGAAAAAGGAAAAAATAAAAATTAAGAAAAATATATTAAAATATTATTAGAAATTGTCCACGTCGGCGCCAATCGTACCACATCAGCCAACCGATGCCCAGTCAACAAAATCCAGCCAAAATTAGTCAGAAATAATTAAATTAGAATCAAGTAAAAATGTTTATGACTAAAATGGCATAAATGAAAAAAATTTAGGACTTTTTAAACACTTTTTGTTCACTTTCACATGTTTGTTTGATGCACAAAATCCTTTTTTCTTATTTATGAGGACACTAAGGTACTTTTCTTGGCATGAGATTGACTCATCCAAGACAATGTTCTTATTTTAAGAAGATGAATTATTGTAGTATGATGTTTTATATAAAAATAACACGAGTAGTGGATTATAGTTGACAAGCTAGCCATGGATCTTTATGTAGACTAACCCAAACTCATTCCTAACAAGTGACTAAGGAGAGGGGCCCATTGTCTTTCTAATCCAAGCTTGTACACAGACTTTTCTATCACGAAAAAGGAAAACAAAGGGAAAAATAGAAATCTTATACATAAATTTTATTTCCTTTTTCTTATTTATTTGTATATCTTCTTATTAATTGCTAAGTTGGATGCACTGTTCATCTTAGTCATCTCATGTGTCATAGGAGAATTATCTAAAAGATCTTAAAGTTATTCCAATTGTGATAACTTTTTTTACCAATTCAGCCTCAAATATTTTTAATTCAATCCATTTAGTCAAATTTGATTAATTAGCATTAATATAAATGTAGGATGGTGTCAGTCATTTAGCGAACATTGACGTGAAATATTTTTTCGAATTTTTAATTTTTTTTCCCATCTTCCTCCCTTTGGCCAATCAGAGGTGAGGGCCAACAAAGTCACCTCGCGGACCAATGATGAGGCTCACTCCCACTAACCACTAGCAGGGTGAGCCTCACCCAACCATGGCAAGGCCTTGTTACATCTAACAAGGCTCGATCTCACCCAACCATGATGAGGGGGAGCTTCAACAACCACTACAAGGTTGACCCTCGCCAAACCTAACCATAGTGAGCCTAGTGACAATGAGGCTGACCTCACCATGGCTTGGCGAGGCCTCACTAGTGGCTGAGGTGGATAAGGTCGAACCTCACCCTCGCCACTAACCAACGAGGGTGAGTCTCGCCATTGGCCGACAAGACTAATCTATGGCTGATGACAATCATCTAGAGAAAGGAGGACAGGAAAAAAATAAAAAGAAAGAGAAAAAGGAATAAATAAAAAAATTATTTAAAAATTAAAAAAAAATTAAAAAATTATCTTGTCATTGAACGGTCCAAATGACCAAATTTGGTTAGATAGATTGAATTGACACAATTACAATGAGTTTAACGCTTTTTCGATAATTTTTCCCATGTGTCACTCATTATCCTTAAATGTCTGTCCCTCCAATCCTCTACCAATTAAGGCATCACTCACGAGCTCAAATGGAAGATAGCTTCTATCAAATGGAAAAAAGTTGGACCCCTTTGTTTGGAATGAGTTACAAGTCTACTTAGTAGCCTCATATTGTGACATGATAATTATGATTCCAGAATATTTCAAATGCCCATGACCCTCACATCTACATGTCTACGCTGATGAAAATTATAGAGGCGATCGATGAACAGTTTTCGGCTTAGCCAACCTTTAAGGGTGTCTGACCAAAAACAAAAACCTTAAAGAGGTGTCCTCAAACCAAAAAACAAAATAAATTAAAAACCTCAATGAGGTGTCCAATGATGTTGAAATGCACACAAGCGATTCAAAAATATGTTCAATAGAGACGTTTCTTTCTTGGAATCAACCAATGTTGTAATTCAAATTTCAAGTCCAAGGTGCAAGCAAGTTATTTCCTTTGTTTCGCTGAATCTTCCTTGTATATGTCCTTGTCATTGTTCACTTCTAATTTGATCTTTGGCTTCGCTATTCTTACTCATGGATTTTTGAAATGACCACCGTGAATCCCATGCACATGTTGTCTTGGCAGTGCTAAGGGAATCCAGCTGAGTAAGGATATCACAGGTGATATTTCTATAGTTTTTATTTTATTCTATTGAATGGGTATTATTAGGGTAATGGCGAACCGGTTTAACTCTTTGGTAATCCGATGAACAACCTAGTCTCAATATCTGTACTCCAGCTGCTCCAGCTATGTATTGCTGCTGCTCTCGGATGAGCTGTTGATTGCCCAAGATTTGCAAGACACTGAAATTGAAAGAAAGAAAACAAAAGGACCCAAAATTCTTTTAAATTTAATGAAATAACAAATGCAATTGTATGGTGATGGAGACTCTGGAAACCTTCACTGAATTAAAATGGGAAAAAGCTTCAACACAATTTGAGATTTACAAGTAGTGAACAAGCCTTTCACTGGATCTAATTAGGTGGCGAAGCATTTGTCTATGCGCTCAGATCTATTAATTGTCAATTGTCACTGGTAAATTTCAATTTTTCCCGACATTTGACTCTAGAAGAGGTTCTCTCCTCCATGGTCTGAAGAAAAAAAAAAAAAAAAACTAAAAGTGGTTAGCAACACCAGCCAAGCAGTTCCACCTATAGTCAATGTCTAAAGTACACACTAGTATCTCATGAAAGTAATATCCTCTATGTTATTGTAATATTATAAAAAGTGGTCATATTAAAAGGCTATTCGTTTTTGTTATCGAGTTAGTGTTTTCTACACAGCTCATCTAATGTTTACAACATCATAGAAAGACACAAACTTTCATTCCTTCTACAATCCCATGTTAGAAGCATAGAATTGTACCTGATGATAGCAAGTTGGTTAGTAGTTTTCTCAACATTAACAACTCAGAAACATCGTGCTACTAAATTTTATTACCGTATTGGCAATTACTAACTTTTTGATATTTTCACTAGGAAAGTTGAATTTATCCCAACAACTAACTCTAGAAGTGATTCTCTCTTCCATTCTAATAAAAGACAAGGATAAAAAATAAAAAAGCCCGAAAAGTGATTAGGTACGCCAAATGTGATCACTAAAAGTTTTGGCTGCATCTATAGTCCCCAGTTGGAAAACCCAATACGTTCTTATTGAAATAAATATTCTCAAAATTGTGATATCCACAATGCGGGTCACTACTCCGAGTTAGTAACCTTTTTCCTTTCAAGTCAGTAACTTCTAAGCAGATCAAGTAATGGTCAGCACAGAAAGACACATATTTGGGTCCATCTACAATCCTACAGTCCTACAGTCTAATATACATAGTTGTATCTCTTGATCGTAATTCCCCTAAAATTTGTTTTCCCAACATGAGTTCGTAACTCTGTATTAGTAACTTCTATCATGGAGTCAAATCACTTTCTTAATAGAGCAAGTGCGGGACCATAGAAGCACATAGAGATCTGAGTTTGTCTACAGTTCCATGCAAAAGAGATAAGTAGTATTATTGTATCTCGTGACAGTAAATTTATCAATGTGACAGTAATTTTCTCAACTTGGATTAGGAGCTTTGTGCTTAAAATAAGTTTCAAGCAGATCATACGGTCTCAAGATCATAGAATTCTTCGGTGATGTTCAATCTATCTGCTCTTTTTAACTTATGCTATCAAAAACAAAACTTCTCACAGATTGAGAAAGGTCCAACATAAATACAGGTACATAACCCTGAAATTAAGTACCTCTCATTATGCGTTGTCCTTTTAGTAAAAACTGGTCATGTAGCTGTACTCTTTAAAGGTTTTAACACCAGGACCAATAGAGAGCAAGACAAACTGATGACCGGCAAATTTAACCAGGACAACAAACTGTGCAGCACACAATTTACTAATATTAATTTGATGGACAAAAGCAACAAGCTTCTTCACTACACAAGCGAGTTAGAACATTAGGGCAAAAACCATTATTAATCATTAAAGACCTCTCTCTGGTCTTAGCAGATCATAGCACTGCACTGTTAGCTATTGCAGGTTTCACAAGTTTGTGGATAGTGGTTAATATATGCACAGAAACGTGATGATGCATGACAAGTGACAGGAACGAAATAAACCACAGATGGGAAAGACGGTGACACCTTTGCAAGGAGCTTTTCATTCTCTTCTTTCAGAGACCTCTCCTGAAGTACACCAAATAAAGTTGCTAGATTAATATAACCAGGAATTTAACAATGCCTGATGAGATCGGATATGCATTCATCATAGTTGTCCACTTACCTTTGCTTGTAACTGCTCTATCTGATCATTGAATAATTGAGCCTGTAAAAGATATCCATAGAAATATTTTAACTTTCGTGTGTGTGCATATCTTCCCCATACGTTTCTTAGCACAAGGTGGTAAAAAAAGAGAGGAAATAAGTTGAAATGATGGTAGATAGAAATGAAAGGACAATGCTTCGCAAATTGTCCAGAAACATAGTTCAAGTGAGAAGTAGTACATGGAAATTGGTGAGGTTAATATAATAAAAAACTCACGATATTCTATTATGTCGTGCCAAAGAATGCAGGTTTTTTTTTTTTTTTTTTTTCATGTTGATAAGTATTAAATTGTGTCAATAAGTGCCACGAAACCATTGATAAAAAATGATCGATGATTTTTTTTTTTTTGTCATAGAAGAAAAGCCAGTCATTTAACCAAACCAAATAAACTTGTTAAATAATCAAATAAGAGTTGGTGACACGGAATTAGTTGGTTACTTAATCACAGAAAAGTTAGTAACTCCTATAATTAAGATTGGTAATTTCTAGTTGGGTTCATAAGTAAGGCAAACATTTATGTGTGCACGAGTCTTATAAGTGAAGATGAAGAGGAGTGAAACTATTTTTATCAACAGAATTTATTTTATAACTAAGAAAGTGATAAAGAGAAGAACTATCTGCTGAAGTTGTTGGCACGTAAGACAGATGAGAAACAGTAGACCTCACTCTCCACCATAAGACAACGTTTCCATTCTATCTCAAGAGTAGTCAAAGAAAGGGCTAGAGGAGGAAAAATTGCACTAAGAAACGCCAAATTAGGAGTTGGTAAGTTATAAAGTCAGTCAAAAAGTTGGTAACCCAAATAGAGTTAGTAATTTAAGTGAAATATATAAGTTTGTCTTGGTAAATATATATAACAGCTATCACAATTAAAGAAATGGTAAAAAAAGAAAAAAATAAAAGTAATAAAAAAAAAGAGATATTGATAATTGCACATTGTTAAAAGGAGTTGGTGATTTCATAAAAGTGTTGGTAAATTATTATAAATTAGCTAGAAATCAGGTAACTGCAAATTTTTTTTTTACAATTTTTTGTCACATACAACTCTTTCAAAAGTTTACCAAACCTTTAAAATATTCAATTTTTTTCTGTCAAAAAAGGAACAATAGAGTCGTCCAAATAACTCTAGGAAAAATAATGATAGAAGAATAACCATGACATTTTCTTTGTTTATTGGCAAAAAAAGAACAGGTCAATAACGATGAAGAAAAAGGGTGATTTGTAAATATGCTTTCATTCTTTTTATTAGGTAGAAAATGCCATGTATGCTCGGAGAAAATTGATTCTCTCCTTTCAGATGTCAAGTTCAAGTTTAACGTGTTTAGTCTCTTACATGCAACTGCAGTCTTTATTGAAACTGGTGTTTTGAATGCAATTGCAGTCTCTATTGAATATGGTCACTCTTGTTAGTTATTTGAATTAAATTGTTTCTCATTGTTTTCTTTCCCTTCTCACCATATCCATGCCTCCAAAACAACAGCTACTCGATGAAAGTTCTCAAAACATCTTTAGGCTCAGAGAAAAGGACAAAGATGCCAAAGACACATGTACCTTTCTTTCCCTAATGCTGCTCAGACTTCGCTCGAGCTGATCCCCTATCTCTTGGATTTCGTCAATCGAGCAAGATCCAAGACATTGTCCTGATAGCTTCCTGATGTAAAAAAGAAAAGGAGTACCATAGTTTAGGGAATTAGATATCAAGAATCCATTTCAATCCACAATATATAAGAGAGAAGTCTCAAAATTTGTGGACCGTAGAGAAACTTCAAGAAGCTCAATCTTCCTCTCCATATCCATGGTTGCACATATGTGGAAATTGTCATATTTATGAATCTAGTGAACAGAATAATACAAACTGAACAATTTGAAATTAGTAATGGATAAAACCAATCACAGTGAACAAATCTGTAACACCACGGGATCCTGCAAAACTAAGACTGCTACTACAAAAATCCTAATGTTTTTGCAAAATTTGTAGCTGGACACAAACCATGGTTGCTTCTATGGCTTAGCGCCTCAGCAATTCTTGAGATCAAAAGTAGGGTTCTTATCAAGAACGTGATTCGATATTATTACAATCTGCAAATACATACAGATATGTTTACACCAACAATCAATTTTAAAACTTCCTTCCAGAAAACAATAAGATGTAAATGCCCAAGGAGGGATGTTTTCGAGGTATAAAGTGGAGGATGATGAGTGGGATTTCAGAAGCTGAAAGAATTTTAGAGGACCAGCTAATGTCCTGAGGACATGAACAAAGACCAAAATAGCACTTTTAATGTTATAATCCACTTGAAACCTATTTTTCTCTCTATACATATCAGCAGTTTCTCCTCTCTGCTTCCCAGTCATTGCCAAACCAGAATAAGAGTGGTAAGGCTGCAATAATATTACAAGTCCTTTAGCTAATCATAACAATGTAAGAGTTTTTCTGATGTGAGTTATATTACTTGATATTGTAATTTACTGTTTTACGGGGTTTGATCTAAGGTGAAATAGAAGGTTTCTTAATTAATCTAATATAGGGCTAGCTAGTGTGAACCAAGTTAAGCATTGCTCGTAATGAGAGGACCTAGTTGGAAACTCTATAAATAGTGCTTAGGTTTCTTTTTTAACCCTAATTCCCACAAGTATCCTCATATATGGAACATTTACCTAGCGCTAAAGGGTGAGGACCTATCTCATTGAGCCAATGATAAGGAGGGCGATAAAAAAGAAGAACTATAATTAATCTAAAAGAAATTCAACAATTGACTTGGCATAAAGAAAGGATAATTGACTTGGTATAAAGTAAGTTTATCCGCAACTTATCTGGATATATACACCTCTCATTAATAAAAACTTACCACATTAAAGATGTATTCGGAAGTTGAATGTCACTTGATTCTATCCCTCTTTGTACAAGGATAACATCATCATTAGTATGATTCCTACTTTGTGGTTCTAGTGATCCATTTAAATCATGTATGTAGGTAGATTGTTGCGTGATTCTTTGCATATGCAACTATTTATGTATACACAAGTATATATTATTAGATTGTCTGGGGAAATATGATTTCTCGCCATTTCTGTGATCATGTATAGACTTCTTTGTAAGTCCCATCCTGAAAAAGTTATGTTTGATGTTATGTGTTAATCCACCAAGAAAAAAGAAGAAAAAACAGCAGGAAGTTGCTTTCTTACATACAGCAAAATGAATAGAAAACCTTAAAAAATGTGCTTGAATAGTTCAAATGACTCAGCTTTGACTTAACCAAACATGGCAACATAATTAAACTGAGAATCTCACTGAACTCCTTACGAATGCACCAAATGTATTATCATGGAAAGGTTTGAGAACTGACCAGAATATATTGTTCCATATTAGCCTGGTATGTATCCGCATCATTTGTAGATCTACGATATCGATCAATTGTCTTTCGGATTCTGAAAATTTTGCAAAATAACATATGAGCTCAGCCACTAGGGAATACATTCTCCAAATTAATCAGGTATCTTCAAAACTAAAGTAATCAAACACTAAACAAATTAAAATTATTTTTTTGTGAATCATGCATGACTTCCAGTGAATATGGATCACCATCACTCACTAACAGAATATGCAAGGACCATAAGCCTCAGCAAGAAGCTTTTAGCCTCTCAGCAACTTAATTTGCAACTATGATCTGAATTACTTGGAAATGTCTTGGTTGTCCTCCTTATACTTTGCAAATAGTTGATGCCAGAGAGAGTGTAGAAAAGTTAGAAAGCAACACAAATGAGAACTTAAATGTTAAGACTGCATATGAGTCCGTAACTCCTAAAGTCAGTGATATTAAATAGCTAGCAAAATCGTAGCACTCTCTAGTCATAAGTAGATAGAGAAGGCAAATTAGGCCACCGATACATTATGATTATACATACATTATTTTTGCATTTATTGTATAGGGATAAGGTAGAAACAAATGAACATTTGTCTTATTGTGAGGCGATAGTTAGTGCCAATAGTTATAGTGGATAGAGGCTATAAGTGAATTAATGGAATCACTTCATAAGAACTAGACATGGGAGCTTGTTAGACCGTTGAAAATCATTGAAAACAAGTGGATTCACAAATGGAAGGAGGGCATCAAGGTATATGGGGAGACTTGTTGTGAAAAGATGTACACAAAGAGAGAGCAGCATTGGTTACAACGAGGTATTTTCTCCTATTGCAAGACAATATTATATTTGAATATTACTCACCTTAATTGCTATACAAGATCTTAAGCTAGAAGAGCTGGAAGTGAAAATGGTAGTTTTTAATAATGAGTTGAAGGAGCGGATTTACATAAGGCAACCAAAAGGATTTGTTATTCCATGTAAGGAAGACCATGTTTGTTTACTAAAAAAATCATTTTATGGATTAAAAAGTCTCCTAAACAATAGTATAATTGTTTTGATGTTTTCATATCTAATCAAAACTATTCAAAAGTCACTTGGATAACTTACTTTAGGAGATTGGCGAATAAATTTATGTATTATTATTTTTTGATAACATATTGATAACAATTAATATTTTGTATAAAAATTGATGTGTCGAAGAGGTAGTGGAATATGAGGTTTCATATGAAAGAGTTGGGTACTAAATAGAAGAAAAAATGTCAAAAACGCTTATTGGATCAATTGTACGAAGAGCTTTTCTTTTATATTGTGTTGTAAGTTTTACGTGCAATTGAATTGTTTATTCATAATACTGGGTTTAGGTGAAACAATTAAGCATGTAAGCAATAATTAACTCTATGATTCTCCAATTATTAATAGATAATTTGCTGCTAACTCTTTTCATTAAGGAGTTACCAACATATAGAACAAATTGCATAAATTCCTAATTTTTTTGTCTTGACTTATTACTTTGGTGATTTTGTATTGAATTAATCTGCAAGATTCAATATTTAACATTTTAATTTTACAAAATTTAGATGGACAAGTCACCATATCAATTATAAAATACAGACAATGAGGACAACATAACTAATGCAAAGTGTATTAATGAGGACACCAAAATAGCACAGGCCTTTGATTAAATCACATATTGATAACACATGCCTTTAAAACGCATATCTTTACTATTATATTAAGCCAAAGTGCACACCTTACGCATACGACCAACATGAACCATTTATCATGCTCCTACATCACAACAATCTTGACCCTCTCGACTATTCCACATTTAATTTTCAATAATTAAGTACATTTTATAGTGCAAACATCAACATAATTGGAGAGCATCTTCTCTTTACCTACTCAATACGAAGGCGTGTCTTCAAAATAAAGATGCAATCCAACTTCCACAGTTGCTAATACTAATTGAGTTCCTCAGACAAAAGGCAACCATAACATTCTCAAAGACTCTTATACAAAGCTAAAAGGCTCCTAAACCAAATTCAGAAATCTGAATACCCTAAGAATCACACAAATATTTATTAGTTGAGATGACAGAAAATTTTTCTCCTTTAACAAACCAACAACCTTAAGTTGGGTTCACAAGTAGAGTGTGTTTAGAAACTTGATTATACATTTGTAGTTATCTCTCCGCTATTTACGGTATCTACATGTAATGGTTGATACAAAGAGAAGTAGGTATGTGTTTGTCTAAATTAAGTAATGGATAAGTATTGGAGAAGTAATGCTAAATCATGCATTGGCATAATATACACATCATTGATTGATCAAAGATTTTAGCCCATGAATCATTGTTTGGACATGTATAAAAGGGTATTGTGGAAAGTCATCATTTAGTTTATTGGTAACTTGGTAAAAATGATTGAAAAAGAACCACTCATTACAAATAACATTTTGTGTAAACAAATAATCCAATTTTACTTTTAAGAAAATTCAAAAGTGATTCTTGTCATTTTGATGAATAGGATTCATCCTAACAAATTTTACAAATAATAGTATTCTCACTTGATATTAATTTGCTACCCCACATCACTTTCACAAGAAAAGTGCTAAAAAATTCTAAACATTTTATATTTGTGTCAATTTAGTCATAAACTTTTTAGTTAGCTCTAATTCAATCATTTCCAGCCAATTTTGGCCAGATTTTACTGATTGGGCATTGGCCGGCCGACATGGACAATTTTTAATAATATTTTAATATTTTTCAATTTTTTTTTCCTTCTCCTCTTCCTTCCTCTAGCCAATCCTTGTACCTTAACGATTGGCAAAAGGTTATGGCTAGCGAAGCTCCGCCCTCGCCGGTTGTTGCGAGGGCAAGCCTCATAGCCCAAGCCACGATGGCGGCCTTGCATCAAGTTGGCAAGGCTTGCCCTCATCGAATCGCGAGGTTCAAGCCTCGTGGCCATGGTCGGCAAGGCTTGAACCTCATCGCCTAGCACAAGGTCACCTTCGCGGCCACTAGCGAGGGCTTAAGTCTCGCCGGCCATCGCCTCTAGCCGATCGTTGAGGTCTGGTGACGAGCTGGAGGAAGGAGGAAGATAAGGAAAAAGGAAAAAATAAAAATTAAGAAAAATATATTAAAATATTATTAGAAATTGTCCACGTCGGCGCCAATCGTACCACATCGCCAACCGATGCCCATCAACAAAATCCAGCCAAAATTAGTCAGAAATAATTAAATTAGAATCAAGTAAAAATGTTTATGACTAAAATGGCATAAATGAAAAAAATTTAGGACTTTTTAAACACTTTTTGTTCACTTTCACATGTTTGTTTGATGCACAAAATCCTTTTTTTCTTATTTATGAGGACACTAAGGTACTTTTCTTGGCATGAGATTGACTCATCCAAGACAATGTTCTTATTTTAAGAAGATGAATTATTGTAGTATGATGTTTTATATAAAAATAACACGAGTAGTGGATTATAGCTGACAAGCTAGCCATGGATCTTTATGTAGACTAACCCAAACTCATTCCTAACAAGTGACTAAGGAGAGGGGCCCATTGTCTTTCTAATCCAAGCTTGTACACAGACTTTTCTATCACGAAAAAGGAAAACAAAGGGAAAAATAGAAATCTTATACATAAATTTTATTTCCTTTTTCTTATTTATTTGTATATCTTCTTATTAATTGCTAAGTTGGATGCACTGTTCATCTTAGTCATCTCATGTGTCATAGGAGAATTATCTAAAAGATCTTAAAGTTATTCCAATTGTGATAACTTTTTTACCAATTCAGCCCCAAATATTTTTAATTCAATCCATTTAGTCAAATTTGATTAATTAGCATTAATATAAATGTAGGATGGTGTCAGTCATTTAGCGAACATTGACGTGAAATATTTTTTCGAATTTTTAATTTTTTTTCCCATCTTCCTCCCTTTGGCCAATCAGAGGTGAGGGCCAACAAAGTCACCTCGCGGACCAATGATGAGGCTCACTCCCACTAACCACTAGCAGGGTGAGCCTCACCCAACCATGGCAAGGCCTTGTTACATCTAACAAGGCTCGATCTCACCCAACCATGATGAGGGGGAGCTTCAACAACCACTACAAGGTTGACCCTCGCCAAACCTAACCATAGTGAGCCTAGTGACAATGAGGCTGACCTCACCATGGCTTGGCGAGGCCTCACTAGTGGCTGAGGTGGATAAGGTCGAACCTCACCCTCGCCACTAACCAACGAGGGTGAGTCTCGCCATTGGCCGACAAGACTAATCTATGGCTGATGACAATCATCTAGAGAAAGGAGGACAGGAAAAAAATAAAAAGAAAGAGAAAAAGGAATAAATAAAAAAATTATTTAAAAATTCAAAAAAAAAAAAAAATTAAAAAATTATCTTGTCATTGAACGGTCCAGGCGACCAAATTTGGTTAGATAGATTGAATTGACACAATTACAATGAGTTTAACGCTTTTTCGATAATTTTTCCCATGTGTCACTCATTATCCTTAAATGTCTGTCCCTCCAATCCTCTACCAATTAAGGCATCACTCACGAGCTCAAATGGAAGATAGCTTCTATCAAATGGAAAAAAGTTGGACCCCTTTGTTTGGAATGAGTTACAAGTCTACTTAGTAGCCTCATATTGTGACATGATAATTATGATTCCAGAATATTTCAAATGCCCATGACCCTCACATCTACATGTCTACGCTGATGAAAATTATAGAGGCGATCGATGAACAGTTTTCGGCTTAGCCAACCTTTAAGGGTGTCGACCAAAAACAAAAACCTTAAAGAGGTGTCCTCAAACCAAAAAACAAAATAAATTAAAAACCTCAATGAGGTGTCCAATGATGTTGAAATGCACACAAGCGATTCAAAAATATGTTCAATAGAGACGTTTCTTTCTTGGAATCAACCAATGTTGTAATTCAAATTTCAAGTCCAAGGTGCAAGCAAGTTATTTCCTTTGTTTCGCTGAATCTTCCTTGTATATGTCCTTGTCATTGTTCACTTCTAATTTGATCTTTGGCTTCGCTATTCTTACTCATGGATTTTTGAAATGACCACCGTGAATCCCATGCACATGTTGTCTTGGCAGTGCTAAGGGAATCCAGCTGAGTAAGGATATCACAGGTGATATTTCTATAGTTTTTATTTTATTCTATTGAATGGGTATTATTAGGGTAATGGCGAACCGGTTTAACTCTTTGGTAATCCGATGAACAACCTAGTCTCAATATCTGTACTCCAGCTGCTCCAGCTATGTATTGCTGCTGCTCTCGGATGAGCTGTTGATTGCCCAAGATTTGCAAGACACTGAAATTGAAAGAAAGAAAACAAAAGGACCCAAAATTCTTTTAAATTTAATGAAATAACAAATGCAATTGTATGGTGATGGAGACTCTGGAAACCTTCACTGAATTAAAATGGGAAAAAGCTTCAACACAATTTGAGATTTACAAGTAGTGAACAAGCCTTTCACTGGATCTAATTAGGTGGCGAAGCATTTGTCTATGCGCTCAGATCTATTAATTGTCAATTGTCACTGGTAAATTTCAATTTTTCCCGACATTTGACTCTAGAAGAGGTTCTCTCCTCCATGGTCTGAAGAAAAAAAAAAAAAAAAGTGGTTAGCAACACCAGCCAAGCAGTTCCACCTATAGTCAATGTCTAAAGTACACACTAGTATCTCATGAAAGTAATATCCTCTATGTTATTGTAATATTATAAAAAGTGGTCATATTAAAAGGCTATTCGTTTTTGTTATCGAGTTAGTGTTTTCTACACAGCTCATCTAATGTTTACAACATCATAGAAAGACACAAACTTTCATTCCTTCTACAATCCCATGTTAGAAGCATAGAATTGTACCTGATGATAGCAAGTTGGTTAGTAGTTTTCTCAACATTAACAACTCAGAAACATCGTGCTACTAAATTTTATTACCGTATTGGCAATTACTAACTTTTTGATATTTTCACTAGGAAAGTTGAATTTATCCCAACAACTAACTCTAGAAGTGATTCTCTCTTCCATTCTAATAAAAGACAAGGATAAAAAATAAAAAAGCCCGAAAAGTGATTAGGTACGCCAAATGTGATCACTAAAAGTTTTGGCTGCATCTATAGTCCCCAGTTGGAAAACCCAATACGTTCTTATTGAAATAAATATTCTCAAAATTGTGATATCCACAATGCGGGTCACTACTCCGAGTTAGTAACCTTTTTCCTTTCAAGTCAGTAACTTCTAAGCAGATCAAGTAATGGTCAGCACAGAAAGACACATATTTGGGTCCATCTACAATCCTACAGTCCTACAGTCTAATATACATAGTTGTATCTCTTGATCGTAATTCCCCTAAAATTTGTTTTCCCAACATGAGTTCGTAACTCTGTATTAGTAACTTCTATCATGGAGTCAAATCACTTTCTTAATAGAGCAAGTGCGGGACCATAGAAGCACATAGAGATCTGAGTTTGTCTACAGTTCCATGCAAAAGAGATAAGTAGTATTATTGTATCTCGTGACAGTAAATTTATCAATGTGACAGTAATTTTCTCAACTTGGATTAGGAGCTTTGTGCTTAAAATAAGTTTCAAGCAGATCATACGGTCTCAAGATCATAGAATTCTTCGGTGATGTTCAATCTATCTGCTCTTTTTAACTTATGCTATCAAAAACAAAACTTCTCACAGATTGAGAAAGGTCCAACATAAATACAGGTACATAACCCTGAAATTAAGTACCTCTCATTATGCGTTGTCCTTTTAGTAAAAACTGGTCATGTAGCTGTACTCTTTAAAGGTTTTAACACCAGGACCAATAGAGAGCAAGACAAACTGATGACCGGCAAATTTAACCAGGACAACAAACTGTGCAGCACACAATTTACTAATATTAATTTGATGGACAAAAGCAACAAGCTTCTTCACTACACAAGCGAGTTAGAACATTAGGGCAAAAACCATTATTAATCATTAAAGACCTCTCTCTGGTCTTAGCAGATCATAGCACTGCACTGTTAGCTATTGCAGGTTTCACAAGTTTGTGGATAGTGGTTAATATATGCACAGAAACGTGATGATGCATGACAAGTGACAGGAACGAAATAAACCACAGATGGGAAAGACGGTGACACCTTTGCAAGGAGCTTTTCATTCTCTTCTTTCAGAGACCTCTCCTGAAGTACACCAAATAAAGTTGCTAGATTAATATAACCAGGAATTTAACAATGCCTGATGAGATCGGATATGCATTCATCATAGTTGTCCACTTACCTTTGCTTGTAACTGCTCTATCTGATCATTGAATAATTGAGCCTGTAAAAGATATCCATAGAAATATTTTAACTTTCGTGTGTGTGCATATCTTCCCCATACGTTTCTTAGCACAAGGTGGTAAAAAAAGAGAGGAAATAAGTTGAAATGATGGTAGATAGAAATGAAAGGACAATGCTTCGCAAATTGTCCAGAAACATAGTTCAAGTGAGAAGTAGTACATGGAAATTGGTGAGGTTAATATAATAAAAAAAACTCACGATATTCTATTATGTCGTGCCAAAGAATGCAGGTTTTTTTTTTTTTTTTTTTTTCATGTTGATAAGTATTAAATTGTGTCAATAAGTGCCACGAAACCATTGATAAGAAATGATCGATGATTTTTTTTTGGGTCATAGAAGAAAAGCCAGTCATTTAACCAAACCAAATAAACTTGTTAAATAATCAAATAAGAGTTGGTGACACGGAATTAGTTGGTTACTTAATCACAGAAAAGTTAGTAACTCCTATAATTAAGATTGGTAATTTCTAGTTGGGTTCCCAAGTAAGGCAAACATTTATGTGTGTACGAGTCTTATAAGTGAAGATGAAGAGGAGTGAAACTATTTTTATCAACAGAATTTATTTTATAACTAAGAAAGTGATAAAGAGAAGAACTATCTGCTGAAGTTGTTGGCACGTAAGACAGATGAGAAACAGTAGACCTCACTCTCCACCATAAGACAACGTTTCCATTCTATCTCAAGAGTAGTCAAAGAAAGGGCTAGAGGAGGAAAAACTGCACTAAGAAACGCCAAATAGGAGTTGGTAAGTTAGTCACACGAAAGTTGGTAACCCAAATAGAGTTAGTAATTTAAGTGAAATATAAGTTTGTCTTGGTAAATATATATAACAGCTATCACAATTAAAGAAATGGTAAAAAAAGAAAAAAAAAAGTAAAAGTTGATAAAAAGAAAGAGATATTGATAATTGCACATTGTTAAAAGGAGTTGGTGATTTCATAAAAGTGTTGGTAAATTATTATAAATTAGCTAGAAATCAGGTAACTGCAAATTTTTTTATTACAATTTTTTGTCACATACAACTCTTTCAAAAGTTTACCAGCCTTTAAAAATATTCAATCTTTTTTCTGTCAAAAAAGGAACAATAGAGTCGTCCAAATAACTCTAGGAAAAATAATGATAGAAGAATAACCATGACATTTTCCTTCTTTATTGGAAAAAGAGAACGGGTCAGTAACGATGAAGAAAAAGGGTGATTTGTGAATGTGCTTTCATTCTTTTATATTAGGTAGAAAATGCCATGTATGCTCGGAGAAAAATTGATTCTCTCCTTTCAGACGCCAAGTTTAACGTGTTTAGTCTACATGCAACTGCAGTCTTTATTGAAACTGGTGTTTCCTCTCCTGAATGCAATTGCAGTCTCTATTGAAATTGGTCAGTCTTGTTAGTCGTTCGAATTAAATTGTTTCTCATTGTTTTCTTTCCCTTCTCACCATATCCAGGCCTCCAAAAACAGCAGCTACTCGATGAAAGTTCTCAAAACACTTTAGGCGCAGAGAAAAGGACAAATATGCCAAAGACGCGTGTACCTTTCTTTCCCTAATGCTGCTCAGACTTCGCTCGAGCTGATCCCCTATCTCTTGGATTTCGTCAATCGAGCAAGATCCGAGACATTGTCCTGATAGCTTCCTGATGTAAAAAAGAAGAGGAGTACCATAGTTTAGGGAATTAGATATCAAGAATCCATTTCAATCCACAATATATAAGAGAGAAGTCTCAAAATTTGTGGACCGTAGAGAAACTTCAAGAAGCTGAATCTTCCTCTCCATATCCATGGTTGCACATATATGGAAATTGTGATATTTATGAATCCAGTGAACAGAATAATACAAACTGAACAAATGTGAAATTAGAAATGGATAAAACCAATCACAGTGAACAAATCTGTCACACCACGGGATCCTGCAAAACTAAGACTGCTACTACAAGAATCCTAATGTTCTTGCAAAATTTGTAGCTGGACACAAACCATGGTTGCTTCTATGGCTTAGCGCCTCAGCAATTCTTGACATCAAAAGTAGGGTTCTTATCAAGAACGTGGTTCGATATTATTACAATCTGCAAATACTTACGTATAGGCGCACACCAACTGCCAATTTCAAAACTTCCTTCCAGAAAACAATAAGATGTAGATGCCCAAGGAGGTGATGTTTTCGAGGTATCACGTGGAGGGTGATGAGTGGGATTTCAGAAGCTGAAAGCATTTTAGACGGCCAGCTAATGTCCTGAGGACATGTACATAGATCAAAATAGCACTTTTAATGTTTCAATTAACTTGAAACCTATTTGTCTCTCTATACATATCAGCAGTTTCTCCTCTCTGCTTCCCAGTCATTGCCAAACCAGAAAGTAAGTTCATCCGCAACTTATCTCGGATATATACACCTTCTCATTAAGAAAAAACTTACCACATTAAAGATACACTCGGAAATTGAATGTCACTTGATTCTATCCCTCTTTTTACACGTATATCATCATCAATAGTATGATCCCTACCTTGTGATTCTAGTGATTCATTTAAATCATGTATGCGGGTAGATTTCTCATGTGATCTTTGCATATGAGGCGACTATTTATGTATACACGAGCACATATTATAAGGTTGCTGGGGAAATAGGATTTCTCGCCATCTGTGATCATGTATAGACTTCTTTGTAAGCCCTATCCTGAAAAAGGATATGTTTGATGTTATATGTAAATCCACCAAGAAAAAAAAGAAGAAAAAACAGCAGGAAGTTGCTTTCTTACATACAGCAAAATGAATGAAATCGAACTGCTCAACTTGCTTAACCTCTAAAAAATGTGCTTGAATAGTTCAAATATGACTAGTCCGACGCTATTGACTTCTATTGACTAACAAACATGGCAACTTGTATAATTAAACTGAGAATCTCACTGAACTCCTTACGAATGCACCAAATGTATTATCATGGAAAGGTTAGAGCACTGACCAGAATATATTGTTCCATATTAGCCTGGTACGTATCCGCACCATTTGTAGATCTACGATATCGATCAATTGTCTTTCGGATTCTGAAAAATTTGCAAAAAAAGCATATGAGCTCAGCCACTAGGAATACATTCTCCAAATTAATCAGGTATCATCAAAACTAAAGTAATCAAACATTAAACATTAAACATTATTATTTTTGTGAATCATGCATGACTTCCAGCGAATATGTATCACTACCACTCACGAATAGCATATGCAAGGACCATAAGCCTCCGCAAGAAGCTTTGAGCGCCTCAGCAACTTATTTGCAACTATGTGAATTACTTGGAAAAGTCTTGGTTGTCCTCCTTATACTTTGTAAATAATTGACGTGGAGGGAGTATAGAGAATTAGGAGGTAACCCAAATGAGAACTTAAATGGAAAGCTCGCTCGCCATTCAGAATTCATTTAAGAGATAAAAGCAAAACAAGAAACCCTTCTTGTTCTCAAGCCAAAGCTAAATAAGTTATGACTCAAAACAAGTCTATCTTCTCACTCATCATAGCGTATGCTTATGTAGATGAGTTTGGAATGACCCTTTAAGCATGAGTAATTGCTGAGACTCATTGGAAAGATAAAAAAGACTCATAGTAAAGATAAAACTAGTTTTACTAGAAAGCAACTATAATTAAATAAGGACTCCGGAAACTTAAACGACATTTACTAGACCTTGAAAATATGAGAATCAAATGTAGTTGGTTATAAGTCTCCTAGTTTTACTAGTTCTGAATTAATAAAATGCTCCGACATCAATAACCATGCCAGCAATATTTTCCTTCAAATTTTAGCGTGAAAATGTTCAACTTCACATTATAAAAGTATAGTATGTGCGCATGTGAAGTATATTTAAATGTGAGTGAATTAATGCAATGTTTTTTGCTCAAGCCCAAAGTCTCCAATATTCCACATACCACTCTTTGTCAGTAAGAAGTAAGAACAGCACACGATGCTTGTAAAATCATCAGTTGCATTATGAAGCAGTACAAGGACTCACTACTTCTGAGAGAAATTATAAGAGCAAGCAGTTGCACCTACATTTAACTTGTGACTTCAAGCACTTTTTTTCCCGTAAATGAAGAACAGGGGGTACTTATATGGTGGAGCAACTAAAATGGCAAACTTGCACAATTGCAGTGCTCTATGAGTAAGAAGTCCAAGAGATCAGCGTGTTGTGTCATGTTAGCCTTAATCTATTATGCTAGTGAATGTACTCGATCCCGTAAAATCACCACTACACAAATCTAGTCAAGCCCATGACCTTATTCACCTTTCAAAGCATCGTATAATTAAAAGTACCTAAAATAGAAGATGTCAGGACTTGTTTCACACCTTTTTGTTTAGGGTTAAAGTACCATTAAAAAAACAACTTGAAATCTTTTGCATGTTTTGTTTGGTTCAGAAAAGAGATTAATATTGCTCTAAGTTTCAATTCAATGAATCACGATTTGAATTGCTTATTGATTATGGTGGCAGATAGGTAACACATTATTCAATTTCCCGACTAATAAATGTCATATAAAATTCTAGTTTTTGCCTTGTGGTATGATCATAAACTTGAAAGACGGATTTGCATGATTAACCATTATCAGATAGGGTACATAAAATAGTCTTAATTCAAGTCTAAGTGGTATAATTACAACAAACTGAATCAAACAAGGTATGGTTTGAAGGCTTCACACTTTTCAACTTAAGTTAGGTTTTCAACTTCCAAGCTATCAAATTTGTTTGGGAAAGATCTACTTCAAATAGATTAATACCTTACTGCAAATACGCTTATCATCATCATGCCCCAAGAATTAGTTATGGAAATCAATCCCTAGAAGCAGCCTTAAAACCTAAACACTTCAAAAAGGAACACCATACGGCATGTTCATTTCATATCAACGTGGAATTGGGGCGAAGGCTGACGAAATAATATCAGTCCCCAGTGTCACTAACATTAAATTATGTTTTCATCCCCCGAGACAAAGTACTGAGTATTCTAACATGTGAAGAAGCTGGAAGAGATCAGTACTTGCAAGATATTCAACAATTAGTTTCCTCGGAAGAACAATTAAGGAAGAGGGAGTCCAACTCCAACGCCACAGCGTACACAATGAATGCCTTTGATCATCAAATCCCCCGCATCTAGCCATTTGATTACGGTACACCCCAGTGCAATGACTATCAAAAAGAAAAGCGAAAAAGAAGATTTCCTAGTTTCGTACTTCCTTTTCTCGGCTAATTTCGACTAGGATATCTGAATAAAAGCCATGTTTTTAAAAATTGTCCGAAAATGAGAACCAAATTGGTCATCATGGTGGGTTAGTCCATGATCGAAGGGGAAAGACACTAAACGCTTGACCAAAACCAAAAATGGTAGAAAAGAAAAGGCGAATAAGAAAAAAAAACCCATGCCATGATGCTGTCTCTTTTTTACACCTGACAAACACACAGCATATATGTGTGTATATGCCCTCCTTTTGGACATAAGAATGTTAACAAGGCTTAATCATGTTCCTTATCTAAAACCATTTCGAGAAATTAAAAAATCAGTATGCAAACGTACTCAGAATTGCTTGAGAACTCGTAAAGCCTTCCTTGCTGTGAAAAGATTATCACGGCGACTTCGGCATCACAGAGGACCGAGAGCTCAAAAGCTTTCTTCAGTAGCCCATTACGGCGCTTCGAGAAGGTGACTTGCCGGCTCGTCGCATTCTCAATTCGCCTCATCTGAATTTTGCCTCTTGCCATGATCGAATTGTCCCTACATACATGACGGTTATCAACCCTAAAATGACAAGTATTTAAACATAGCGATGAACTTAACGAATATACCTCAACAATCAAAAACCACAACTCACCAGTGACTTTGTGCAGCTTCAACCAGCTGAAGATTTATCTAGACTTGAGACTGAAGTACTTGAGAAACTAAAAACACTGCAAGAGAAATCACTCTTTTTTTTTCCAAATAGAGATAGACTATTTCATCATTCAAACACAAGTCAATAAGCACAGGATAAAGATTTCACAAAAGCAATGGTCGGAGAAATATGGATCTGCCCAGCGTAACAAAAGGGGAAGCTTCTCCACTCTGTCAGAAAAATGAACCACAAAAATTTCAGAAACCCTAAAGAGGGACGAGAGGGCGAAGAAAAAAAACCAAAAAACTAGGATGAACGCAAAGGATACATTAGCAGTTGATGGATCTCTCTTTATTTTGTGGCCACAAACATGAAAAGAAGAAAAAAAGTTATTATTCAAAATTCAATGATCTTCTACTCAGGGCAAATATGGTGTGAACCATGAAAAGGAAATACAAACAAAAAAGGAAAGAAACAGGGAGGAAACCAAAGCATTCAAGTTCAACGAAAACGGCATGGTTAATTTGGTAACGAAGATTCAAAGAAGCAGATGGATTATCTTGTTTTGGTAAAATTAATAAATAGTGTAGAGAGAGACAGAGAAAGAGAGAAGATTTTTCGTTTTTTCCGAAAAAACGTATATTTTTAATAAAAAGAGCGTAGCGAGAGAGAGACAGAGGGACATGCGAAAGAGAGAGCAGCGAGAAACGAAACAGGTGAAAAGAAAGAGAAAAGGTAGCACGATAAATATGAGAATTGTCGACATCATCGTGCCATGACGTGCGCAGTTAACCAATGGGACGTTGACCAGTGGGAAAACATTATCTCTCGCTCAAATTCAGTGGGCCTCCACTAGACCAATGGAACGAGACCCTGTCTTTTTCTTGGGTCAAGTAGGAACAGCCTCGGCGCTCTTCTTCAATCGATTCCTCTCTTAATGGGTTTGTGAGCACTAGGAGTACTCGAAATTATTACCATGATAAATTCATGGGTAAAATAGATACAAGAACTATCCTTTAGCTTATCTTTCCTTTATGTTCTTCTTATAATTCCTCTTTATATAGGGGAGTAAAAATTACCTAAAACCTTTAGATTGAAGTAATAAGTATGGGAATTTGAGAAGTTTTATGCTTTGATTCGGGTTTTATTTTTTTTTTTTTCGCTTACGCACATGAGAGTTCAAAAGCTACTGACTATGGTGCACTAATCCCATATCACTTAATTTTCTAATTAGTAGAAATGTGATCTTGGACGAGATTATTATCTTTTTTTAGAAGACTAGCGAAACAAACATATCATGGTGTCACTTGAACAAAAACAAGAAACAAAAAAAAATTCTTTTTTCTAGGAACAATTTTTTAAAATAAGTCGTTTTTTTTTTCTTTTCTATTTTTCTTTTGTTTATCTTCATTGCTGCGGCCATCGCTCGTCGCTTGCCACCATCGCCTGACCGCCAACAATAGTTGTTGCTGTCGCTCGACTGCTAACAATTGTTGTTGCTAACACTCGACCGCCGATTGTTGTCGCTGCCCATTGCCCACACCCCACCAATCGTCATGAGCTATCGATGTTTGGCATTTCATGAGCAAGAAGAAAAAATAAATAAATACAAAAAATTATGAATTGTACCAAACTCATTTCTAATATTTTCTCTTTTGAAAATATAAATTTTGTATATTATTTTACTCATATTGTTCTAATGAGTAGAAAAAACTATTTTTGAAAAGAAATTGTTCATCGAAGTTAAAATGTTACCATGCACGATCTAAATAACGAGCAAAATTGTAGCACTTTATAGTTGTGAGTAGATAGAGAAGGCAAATTGGGCCACTTATACAGTATAATTCTACATTTATTACTTATGCATTGACAGTAAAGTAATAAGGTAAAAACATATGAGCTTTCGTTTTACTTCAAGCGAATAGCTAGTGCTGAATCTTTATAGTGGGTAGAGGCTATGAATGAAGAGATGAAATCACTCCATTAGAACTAAACATGGGATCTTGCTAAAGTATTGAAGAGCCACAATATCATTGGAAACAAATGGGTCTACAAATGGAAGGAAGGCATCGAGATATAAGGCAAGACTTATTGTGAAGGGTTTTTTTTTTTTTTTGGTCGGTATTGTGAAGGGTTATACTCAACAAAAAAGCATTGACTACAACAAGGTCTTTTCTCCTATTATAATACATACTTTTATTTGCATATTACTTGTCTTAATTGCTACACATGATCTCAAGCTAGAACAATTGGATGTGAAAATGGCAATTTTTCACAATGAGTTTGAGGAATGGATTTACATGATGCAGTCAAAAGGATTTGTTATTTCAGATAAGGAAAACCATGTTCATTTATTGAATAAATCTTTTTACAGGTTGAAACAATCTCCTAAATAATGGTATAATTATTTTGATGCTTTTATGGTTGAGGCTATTTGAAAGTTAGTTGAACAACTTACTTTAGGAGATTGGAGGATGGATCTTTGATAAATCTAATATTATTTGTTGATGACATATTGATAACAGTTAAGATTATGTGGGAAATTGATGTGTTAAAGAAACGGTTGAATGCTGAGTTTTAGATGAAAAATTTGGGTGCTACATAGAAGAAGAAGAGATGTCAAAAACACTTATTGGATCAACTATATGAAGAGATTTTGTTTTAAATTATGCTGTAAATTTTGCTTGCAATTGGGTTGATTATTTGTAAATACTATGGGTTTAGGTATACTTTAACTGTGGGAAATAATTGAGCATGTAAATGATTATTAGTTCTATGATTCTCCAATTATTAATAGATTATTTGCTTCTAGTCCTTCTCGTTGAAGAGTTACCGACACAGAGACCGAACCACGTAAATTCCTAAAGTTTTTTCTTGGTCTTGACTTATTTCTATGGTAATTTTGTATTGATTTAATTTGCAAGATCCAATGTTTTCCACATTAATTTTACAAAGTTTAGAAAGACAAGCCACCATATCAATTATAAAATACAAAAGATGAGGACAACATAGCTAATGCAATGTGGATTCATGAGGACACCAAAATAGCACAGGCCTTTGATTAAATCACATATCGATAACATAGGCCTTTAATTAAATCGCATATATTTACTAATATATTAAGCCAAAGCACACACCTTATGCATACGACCAACATGCACCATTTGTCATGTTTCTACATCACAATAATCTTGACCCTCTCAACTATTCCACATTTTTTTTCAATAATTATGTAGATTTTATAGTGCAAACATCAACATAGTTGGAGAGCATCTTCTCTCTACCAACTCAATACGGAGGCATGTCTTCAAAATGAAGATGCAATACAGCTTCCATAGCTGCTAATACTAATTTAGTAACTTGGACAAAAGGCAATAGTAACATTCTCAAGGAACCTTATACAAAGCTAAAAGGGTGCTAAGCCAGATTTAAAAATCTATATACCCAAGGAATCACACAAATATTTGTCAGGAGATGGAGGATATTTTCTCCTTTAGCAAACCAACAACCTTAAGTCAAGTTGACAAATAGAGTGTGTTTAGAAACTCTATCTTACCTTTGTAGTCATCTCCCCGCCATTCACAGTATCTACATGTAATAGTTGACACTAAGAAAATTATGTATTTGTTTGTCTAAATTAAGTAATGGTCAAGTATTGGAGAAGTAATGCTAAATTATGCATTAACATAATATACACATCATTGATTAATTAAAGATTTCAACGCCTGGTTCATTATTTTGATACATATAAAATGGGTATTCTGGAAAGTAATCATTTGGTTTATTGGTAGTTCAATTAAAATGGTTGGAAAAGAACTACTCATTACAAATAGTATTTTGCATAAGAAGATAATTCAATTTTACTTTTAAAAATACTTCAAAGAGATTATTGTCATTTTGATGAATGAGATTCATTCGAATAAATTTTACATTTAAAAGTACTCTTACTTTATATTGATTTACTTCTTCACGTCACTTTCTCAAGTTTATTTGATGCACACAATCCCTTTTTCTTATTTCTTTTTGAGGTACTTTTCTTTGCATGGGATTGACTCATCCAAGAAAATATCCTTGTTTTAACAAAAGGAATTATAGTAGTATGATGTTTTACGAAAAAAAAAAATCACATTAGTTGTGATCTCCTGAATTTCCAGTTTTGTTTTCAATTAAATGAATTGGGCTTTTCATCGATGCGCCTATAATTCTATTCTCTGAGCTGATCACTCACGAGATAATTAGTCAATCTGGTGAAGCTGTTAAGGGATTCTTACGCAATAGATTTGAGAATTTGACTAGAAATCTGCTAGCATGAAAGGATAATTACGGTACAGTTAAAAATCGATTAGAGATCGGAGATAGGTCGACTAGCCATGTGATTAAGTGTGGATGATTCCACCTAATTGCAAAATTCTCGTCGATCGACACTAGACCAATTTTTCTTTCGTTTTAATACTTTGTGTTCGTATTTGAAATTTCGAAATTTTCACGACAATCGAGAGTCATCAATGTGTTGAAGATATACAATGTGGCTTAGAAATAATTGACCACGGGTCAATTGCACTAAAAATTCCTAAAAATTCTGTCATGTCACAATTCAATTTAAGACCGTTGACTTACCATTCAAAATTTTTTTTTTTGCAAACTAAGATTTTTGGCAAAATTTCAAAGTATGGCCATTTTTGTCCGGAAAAATCAAAGGACCTTGGATTCAATTGGAGGGGAAATGGTTCAATTTGAGGGAAATTGGTACAAAATTCGTAGGTCCCTTAGTGTGCAATATTTGAGGCATCAATGAAGCTTCTAAGGCAAGATTAAGGGCTGTAAATTGGCTTAGATGACAGCCACGACAAGTGAGGGCCAAGCAATGATCAACTAAGGGATATTTAGGCATTTTTTGGCCCCTCCAATTGCAATTATCTTCTTCTTCTTTAGTAGCTTGCTTTTTCCATTTCCAAACCACTCTTGAAGCTTGGAGAAACTAGAGAAAAATTGACAACCATCCCCCTAGCTCGTCACAGGCCTGCCAAGCCACGAGAGCCACTGCTCATGCCGCATGAGCCCATTGCGCATCTCCCTGCCAGTCCATGCCTCCTGCTTGTTGTCCTACTTGCCTCCTGCTTGTTGTCCTACTTGTCCCGAGCCACCTCGTCGTCCCTTGAGCTACCCAGGCCATCGTCGAAGCCCCTTGGCCACCGTCCAACCGTCGTTTGCCTCCGCTTGGGCCACTGTAGCCGCCTGCCAGCCCTCCTCGCCATTTTAGCCCAACTAGCAGCCTTGCACTAGCTCCTTCGGCCCAAGGTCAGTGGCCGAAGCCAGCAAGGGCTTTGAGACTTCAAGACCCGTTTTCAAGCTTATCCGGTCTCCACTTTGTGTCGCCGCAAGGTTGTTTGTTGCCCGTCTCTATGTCACCGTCGTCGTGGACTCACTGAAACGCTAAACCGATGAGTTTACTTGCTAAACTCTGTTTAGAGAGTTAATGACGATTAATGGGTGATTAATTTAGGATAAGCATGGTTTAGATTGTTAGTTAGCATGGATTAGTGATTTAACATCAATTATGCATGTTAGGTGATTAGAATAGCCTAATTACAGACTACATAAATTGTATTATTTATCTAGATAGGTTAGAAAATTTTTCAAGCCCATTCGGGCGGTTAATTAAGCATTTCCATCCTAAGTTTGTAGTTTTGGTAATTAATTGTATTTATTTAATTATTTATTATTTTCTGAAAACTATACTAGGATGGTCTGTGACCGAAATTTCATGCTAATTATAGTAGTATGCTTAGTTTTTGCAATTGAATACTATTTTGTGCAAATTAAGTGGTGATTGTAATTTTGGGTATATATCCCAAAATTGTGTAATTTCAATATTTAATTAGAAAAAACCGAGCTGTCGATTTTTAACGCCAAAATTTTTTTTAGGCACTATATTTAATAGTGGGATTTTTGAAAAGAAAGATATAACATTTTGGCTCGGACCGACCGTGTATCCACACACGATTATTTTTATCGGGTGTTCCTAACACGATAAAATTAGGCCAAGTTCATTATTTTAATTGAGAAATTGGTTTACAAAACACAAGATCCTTGGCCGAGATTGATTTATCATGTATCCGCTTGTGCGAGCATTATTAAATCGTCACCTTGTGTGAGCAATGATCGTCAATGTCACGCCCTGATTTTCGAGTGCATGCTCATCCCTCACCCGGTCGATTAATAACGACATCCCAAGATGTATCGCCGACCTTTTCATTTTAATACGCATGAGGAAACAAATATAAAATCCCCAAACAACAAAACAATATAATAAAAAAGTAGAATGAAAAACTCAAACCTAAAAATCAACACACTTATATACATATATAAGAACTCAGTTATATATGTACGTATACAAGCCACACTGAAAAGTCGATTCCTATAAAAACAGGTTCAACACTAACAAGTTATCAGACAGGAGTGGGGGTCTCAATCTTCATCTGAGTCATACTCCGGATCATCCTCGGGGTCTTCCTCCGGGTCATCCTCTGGTTCCTCTTCAGGTTCTTCTTAAGGTTCCTCCTCCTATTTGACGATCTCTCCTTCTTCTTCACTCCAATTAGCATCATCGGCTAAGTACACTGGAGAGTCAGATTCATCCTGAAGCTTAGGGTCTTTTGCATCTACCACCAATCCATCTTTAGGGTCCGTTGTACCCTTACCAAAAGCAGCTTTCAAAACGAACCAAAGTACATCATACTCTAGCATAGGACCCTTCCTTCGCCTATCATGAAAGTAGCGATACCATGATCGGTACTTATAGGACACCTTATCGGCTTCACTCATGTCAACCCAAACGGTGGACTTCATTAGTACATATGCTAATCCTTCAAGGTGGGGGTGTATCGGAAAATGATAACTTATTTTTGTAATCTCCTCTGACATACCAAAATGCGCAGGAGAAGATGAGGGTGTTACCATCTATGGACTTGAAATGTTATCCTACAATGGGGCGAGACGATGTCTCTGCGAATTCTACCCCTTAAGATTCGATTAGAAAGCCAATATGCCATAAAGGTTGCATAAGCACAACATGAGTTATAGGACTTACCTTGATCTCAGTTCCATCTTACAAATCAATAACATTTACAGATGCCTCAAATCACATCAATCACTCAATTCGTAACATCAGATCAAATAATTGATCAATCGACCTAATCGATTATATATCACTACAATTTTTCTCCAGTCGATACATTCAATACCACATATTCTCCAGGATGGTATATCTAGTTATTGAGCTAACGTGTATTCTCCAAGATGATATACCTAATCACCGAGCTCACGTACATTCTCTAGGATGACATACCCAGTCATCGAGCCCATGTGCATTCTCCAAGGTGATATATCGAATCACTGAGCCAACGAATATAATGTCTTTCTCCGAGATGACATTCTTAGTCATCGATCTGACGTAGTATAGCATTCTTTCTCAACTTTTATCATACTCGATAAAATAGTCGCGTATGGGTACACGATTGGCCTTAGCCAAAATCTAATAATTTTCTTTCCACAAATCTCACAATTTCATATGGTCCACCAAAATATTTTTGGCGTAGTAAACCGACACTCGGTTATTTTCCAATCAATTACAAAAATTAATTAATTTAGAAATAAAATCATAAAATCACAATTAAATCAATTCAACACAAATTAAAGCTCAAATAAATAAACAGACTGCACCACAATAACCAGTATAAAATTCCGATCGTCGGCTATTTTAGCTTAATTTATGGAAAATAAATAATCAG
The DNA here is from genome assembly GCA_016097545.1 of Eucalyptus victrix. NCBI lineage: Eukaryota > Viridiplantae > Streptophyta > Magnoliopsida > Myrtales > Myrtaceae > Eucalyptus > Eucalyptus victrix. Next base: position 1,410,537 of record CM027845.1, read on the forward strand.
TTAAATAATTACGAAAATATTAAATAAATAGCAATAAATCTAATTTAGGCCCGTAATACCTAATTGGAAGCCGAAACGGATCCAGAAAAAATTTTAAGATTCATTCAATAAATAATAAAGCGTGTCTACTCGGTAAATGCACTAACCATTTGCCTAACATGCATTCATAAGGCACTAATTTAATTGCTTTACTTTAATCTATCCACATAATTATCCTTAATTAAATCTAATTAACTCATAATCATCATTAGCCTACTAAGCAGGGTTTAATGAGTAAAACTCACTTGTTTAACAAGCGGTTTAGTGCAAAACGATGGGAACGTCGCGGGGCTCGACTTTCCTTAAGATGGGCATAGCAACCGAGGCTTGGGACTACCTCAAAACAGGCCTAGAGCTTGCTGGAAAACCCTTTGGTTTCTCCTATATTCTTGGCTGCAAACAAAGAGAACAAGAGCTGAACAAGGCAAGCAAGACCAGTGAAGGCTCGGGGAAGGCTGCACGGCACTTGGTGGGCTGAACAACGACTCTAATGGGCTTCCATAGCCACTTACAGTGGTTGGAAAGCCATCTAGATGCACGGACAGAGGCGGACAACAGCTAGGACGCACATACAAGGCTGCTAGACGTCGAGCTGGGCGGTGGAACGGCAAGGCAGCGACATGGGCGAACAGCTACGATGGCGAGGGCGTGCGACGACAAGGTTCCTCTGGTGGGTGGCTATCCTCAGGTGGTCTTTTTGCTGGTTGCTAGTGTGCAAAAATGGAGGAGATGGAGAGGCAAAGCCGTCATGCTCCGATCCTCGGGCACGCACACATCCTTCTCGCTTGATCGATTTTATAATGCGATATTCCAGGACAGTGTATCGCCAACCCTTTCATTTATTAAGCATATGCGAAAGCAGTTAAAATCCCCAGACAATAAAATGATGGGATAAAAAAGCAGGGCCATATTTTTCATATTGAAATTTATAACCAAACTTTTATACAAAACACAAATCAGAGCACTCTACAACTTTTTACTCTAAACTTTAAACACATCAAAAAGGAGATCTCAAAAGAAGATAAACTCTCAGCCATCCGGGCCATACTCAAGGGTCCTCTCGGGATTATCTTTTTCTTCCAAAAATCCTTCTCAGCTCCTCAGCGGGGTCCTGAAATGTTTTTCCCCAAACTGGGATGAGACTACGTCTCAGCGAGTTCTACCCCACTAAGCCCGATTAATAAACTATTATACTATAGGCTGCCTAAACACACACAGGACAGAGGACTTACCTTGGCCTTAGATCCCACCTGCAAATCAGTCCAATTCACAATAGACACTCATTTACTCAAAACAAATCAAACCAGTCGATTACATGTCATACAAATCAATCCCTACTGTGGGATATTTAAAAGCTAGGCCACGTGTGTTCTCCAGGACGACATTCTAGGTCTCTAAGTTCACATGCCTCGAACCTTGGGCTCACGTGCATTATCTAAGGCGACCTCTTTGCAAAAGTGATACATCAAGTCACCGAGCCACGTGCCCTTTTTACGATGCCCGGGCCCACGTGCATTCTCTAAGGTGCTATCTCACCAAAGTGATGCATCAATTCACCGAGCCCACATGCCCTTTTAGATGCCTCGGTCCACGTGCATTCTCTTAGATGCTATCTCACCAAAGTGATGCATCAATTCACCGAGCCCACGTGCCCTTTTAGATGCCTAAGCCCACGTGCATTCTCTTAGGTGCTATCTCACCAAAGTAATGCATCAATTCACCGAGCCCACGTACCCTTTTAGATACCTGGGTCCATGTGCATTCTCTTAGGTGCTATCTCACCAAAGTGATGTATCAATTCACCAAGCCCATGTGCCATTTTAAATGCCTTGGCCCACGTGCATTCTCTTAGGTGCTATCTCACCAAAGTGATGCATCAATTCACCGAGCCCACGTGCCCTTTTAAATGTCAAACTCTGTCACCGAGCCACGTGCATTCTCTAGGATGACATACCGAATCTCCGAGCCACGTGCATTCTCTAGGATGACATACCGAATCTCCGAGCCACGTGCATTCTCTTAGGCAACCTTTTCGCCAAGGTGACATATTCAACCACTGAATTCACGTGCATTCTCCAGGTGATATTCTAATTCACCGAGCCCACGTGTCCTCTTTCAAGTGGTTAACAATCTACATTCAATACCGACAACCAATGCCCAACGATTTCTCAATCAAATAATTAAATCAACTCAACAAAGCATTGTAAATGCGGAATAACATACTTGGCCATTTACCACTCAACAATTCAATTTCAATCAATTCCAATCAATTTAGGGTAAATCCCTAAAATATCACAATTTATTCAATTACATACAACGTGGAGCTTAAATAAATAAACAAACTGTGCCACGACGATCAGCACGAGATTTCGGTCGTCGGCCATCAAAATCTTAATTTCCGAAAAATAAATAAATAATTTATTAATTTCAAAAATTAAATAATTAATATTAAAAATTCAATTTAGCTCAAAATAAAGCCCGATTAAATAAACGGACTTCACCACGGTCATCAACATAATTTTTCGGTTCCGGGCCATCTCAATTGAATTTTCAAAAAATAAATAATTATTTAATTTAATTCCGAAAATTAATATTTAAATACTAAAAATTTCACTTAGGCCCGAAAAGCTTAATTGGAGCCCACTAAGGGTTGGCAAAAATCCCGAGACACTTCCAATAATTAGTAGACCACGTCTACTTGCTAATTGCGCAATCAATTTATCTAAATCGCATCACAATTGACTAATAATTGCTAATTTATTATAATCTAACAATCTAAAAATAATTAATTAAAACCAAACCAACCTTAAGCATAATTAACCAACTAATAATGGATTAGTGAGATTACTCACCACATCGCGCGCAAATCGGATCAATCCGACGGGGGCAACGCGAGGAACAACAAACTCCAAAGCACGGCTCGGGTTCGGGGCCCGGAAACGGCCCAAAACGACCCACGAACCGGCTGAAAACCCACTTGCAGGTTTGCTGGATCAGCTACAAAACAGAGAGAAAGAGAGAGGGTTGGGGGTGGCAAGAGGTCGGGAGACCAGGCGAAGCTCCGGTGAGGCCGGACGGCGGCTCCGACGGCTTGCTCAGCCGCTCTTGGTGGCTGAACAGAGGCCGAACAGAGGTTGTATCGCACGGCAGGGACAGCAAGCGTCAGCAGCGCACGGGCGGCGAACGGCGGACGTGCGGTGTGCGCGGGCGTGCGGTGTGGCGGCGGGATAGGCGGCGACGGTGGCTGGCTACTGCTTCTGATCTCCTGCAGCTTCTGGTTCGTTCGTTTGCACAGAGAAGAAGGAAGAAGGAAGAGTGACGAGAGAGAGAGAGGGATGAGAGAAGAGAGAGAGATTTGATCGGTCAAAAAAAGAAAAGAACAAAATAAAAGAAAGCAAAGGGGCGGTCGGTGGGGAGGGTTTTCGCACGAGGGGGAGGGGAGAGGAGAGAGAAGAGAGAGAGAAAAAAGAATTAAAATAATAACATTATTCTTATTTTTCTTTTTCTCTTTCCCTTTCCTTTTCTATTTTCTTTTGGTCTTCGATTTTTCCTCTGATAATTTCTTTCTTGAAATTTCGGACTCGGCAATAAATTGATAGATGATGAGACGGTCCTAAAAATGAATTGTAACACGCCCGAATATTCGATTCCTAAAACCGAATTAAATTTCATGATTAAAATCGATCGGACGCGATTTTAGTCCGATCCAACCAATTATGTAGCTTTTAGGGATTTTACCGCGGTTATATCCCTTAACGGCTTCACCCAATAGGTTAGCTAACTCGTAAGTGATCAGCTCAGAGAAAAATGACCATAAGTACGTCGACGAAATGCACATTTCATTTTATCGAAACGGGATCGAATTTCAGGATGTCACAAAAGCTGGCCGATTGCCTTGGTGAGAAAGAGAAGGGGACAAGGGCTTAACCAATTGCCAAATTTTCCATTCCCTTGTCTCTTTGACCATCCACCACCACCCCATGTCTTCTTTGGCTGCAATTCAGCCACTTATGCACTCTCCACAACTCTTGAAATGGTCTAAAATGGGATAGGCAAGTGGGCATGCGAATTTGACAAGTTTTGACTTCAATAGGACTTGATTTCCTTTACAATCCAATCTCATTTGGCCCTTACAAATTCAATTGACACATCAATTATCAAATTGGTATTTTTCATCACCAATTGATACATCTTGAGCGATCAAAAAAGATCCCCGCCTTTTTCTGAACAAAAACAGCCCTAAGACGACTTTTTCCCAAAAAGTCTCTAGTTGCAGATAAATCTTCTGAAACTGAGTCGATGCTCTTAGTATTTATTGTGACATGACAGAATCTTCAATTTCTGAAATCGAACTCGAATTCGCAGTTAATTTCTATTTAGCGTGTTTTTAGCATGACTTAAGTTACCGGGTAACTTTCAAAAATTTTTCAGTGCAAATGACCTGTGATCGATTTTTTTCGAGCAACAATAAACCCACTTGACACATTGGCAACTCTCGATTATCGTGAAAATCTCAAGAATTCAAATACGGACACAAGGTACCAAAACAATAGAAAAATCAGTTTAGTAACGGCCGATAAGAATTTTTCTAATTTAGTGTTGTCACCCACAATTAGCCACATCACAATCGAACCGACCTATTTCTGATCTCAAATCAATTTTTAACTGTGCTGTAATGACCTCTAAAAATAGACATGGTCAAGAAGTTGATTCCTAGTCGAATTCTCAAGTCTGTTTTATTAAAATTCATTAATGGCTTCCCTAGATAATCTAGTTATCTCGAGAGTGATTAGCTCTGAGAACAGCCATATAGGCGCTTCAATGAAATGCTCGATTTATTTAATAGAAAACATGATTGAAAATCTGGGATGTCACAATCAGCTTGTGAGAGCAATATTATGTATCAGCTTTGGTGAGTTATAATATGTATAAGCTTGGATGAGCTATAATATATATTACCATCTACATCAGTTTGTGCGAGCATAAATATACTTTAGCTTGTGTGAGCAATGATTAAATTAATTGAATTGATAAATGGTATCAATTGGATTGAATTGATTGGTTGAGATTATGAACTGTATTGACGTGCAGAAGAGAACTGACGCAAGATAAGTCTTTTAACTTGTGTGTATAGCTGCCTCTAGGCATATTTCCTTCATAGTAAGAGTTTAGGGAGTGAACTTGTTGAGACATTGGCTCACCCTGTCGTGCGCTCAACCTTTTTAAGTCCTTAGATGGCGGTTCCTCCGAAACATTTTGGCCAACCCAAGAAGATTACCAAGCAAGTCACCGATATTCCTGTTCCCAGGGGCCATGGAGTCTAGGTCAATGAACTCATGACGACCATCGTTTAGGTCAATGCGGGCCTACCTCAAAGGGTACCCCATCATTTCAGAGCGTGGTATTGTCGCAGGCTCAATGGACATACAAAGGGTCCTCTGCAGGATTTTGAGGTCCTAGTTTCGATGTTAAAATTCATTTTTAGTGAGGGTACAGCTAACCCTTCTGATGGTATAGTAGTGGACCCAAATCCCTAAAAGACTAGAGGACTTGTAGGCTTTTCTGCTTAGGTGGATTTTTGTCTTTAGACTAGTCTTGTATATAAACCGAGGTGTTTATAAAAGTGTTTTGGTTGTGAATATATTTCCTACTTTAATATCCCGTGTCGGTTGTTGTCAGGGGTAATTATTTCACTTCCGCATGTACATTAAAATTGAATGGGTTGACGACACATCTTGGAATATCACAAATTTATCGACCACCAAGAGATTGGCACATGCTCGAAGATTGGGGCATGACATTAGTATTTGAGTATAGCTGACAAACTGGCCATGGATCTTGGTGTAGACCAACCCAAATTTAATCCTAACAAGTGGCTAGGGAGAGGATCCCATTGTCTTTCCGATCCAAGCTCGTCCATAGATTTTTCTATCACGAAAAAGGAAAACAAAGTGAAAACTAGAAAGCGTATACATAAATTTTATTTCCTTTTTCTTATTTATTTGTATATCTTCTTACTAATTGCTAAGCTGGATGCATTGTATATCTTAGTCATCTCATGTCACTTATTATCTTTAAATGTCTATCCCTCCAATCCCCTCCCATTTAAGGCATCGCCTTGGGAACATTCATCATTCATGAGCTCACATGGAAGCTAGCTTCTATCAGATGGAAAAAGTTAGACCTCATTGTTCGGGATGAGTTACAAGTCTACTAAATAGCCTCCTGTTGAAACATGACAATTTTGATTCCAGAATATTTCAGATGCCCATGACCCTTATGGTTGCATACATTGACATGAGGAAAAACATAGAGGTAATGGATGAACCTTTTTTGGCTTCGCCAACCTTTAAAAGGTGTTCGACCAAAAACAAAAACCTTAAAGAGGTGTCCTCAAACCAAAAAAAATAAAATAGATTAAAAACCTCAGAGGTGTCCAATGATGTTGAAATTTTCGCAAGTAGTTAGAAAATATGCTCAACGGAGATGTTTCTTTCTTGGAATCAACCAATGTGTAACTCAAATGTGACACCCAAGGTGCAGGCAAGTTATTTCCTTCATTTAGCTCAATCCTCCTCATATATGTCTTTGTCATTGTTCATTTCTAATATGATCTTTCTTTGCCTTCGCTATTCTTACCTGTGGATCTTGGAAATGACTACCATGAATCCCATGCACATGTTTCTATGGTAGTGCTAAGGGAAATCTAGCTGATTAAAGATATCACCGAGTTATATCGCCATCATTCTTATTTTATTCTATTGAACAGGTATTATTAGGGTGATGGCGAACCAGTTTAACTCTCTGCCAATCCGATGAATAACCCGATCTCACCATTTGTACTCCGGCTGCTCCGACTATGTATTGTTGTTGCTCTCAAATGAGCTGTTGATTGCCTAGGATTTGCAAGACACATAAATTGGAAGAAAGAAAGAAAGGACCCAAAATGCTTTTAAATCTAAAAAAATAAAAAAATGCAATTGAACGGTGATGTAGTACTTGGAAACCTTCACTCAATTAAAATGGGAAAAAGCTTCAACGCAATTTGAGATTTACAAGCAGAGGACAAGCCTTTCGCGGGATCTTGTTAGGTGACGAAGCATCTGTCTATGCACTCAGATCTATTAATGGTCACTGGGAGATTGCAACTTTTCCCAACATCCGACTCTAGAAGAGGTTCTCTCCTCCGTGGTCGGAAGAAAAAAAGGAAAAAAAAAAATCTAATAGTGGCTAGCGACGCCGGACATGACTATAGACTATCTCATGAAAGTAACATACTTTATGTTGTAATTTTTTCAATAGTGGTCATATTAAAAGGCTACTATCGAGTTAAAATTTTCTAAACAATCGACTAATGGTTACAAAATCAAAAAAAGACACAGGAACTTTCAGTCCTTCAACAATCCCATGTTAGAAGTATAGAATTGTACATGATGATGGTAAGTTGGGTAGTACTTCTCTCAACATTAATTACTCAAAACATTGTGCTGCTAATTTTTATTGCCATATTGGCAAATTACTAACTTCATGATATTTTCACCAGGAAAGTTGAATTTATCCCAACAACTCTAGAAGTGATTCTCTTCCGTTCTCGAAAAAGACAAGAAAAAAAACAAGCTCCAAAAGTGATTATGTATGCCAAATGTGCTCACTAAGAACTTCTGCTGCATCTATAGTCCACAGTTGGAAAACCCAATGTATTCATCCGTGAAATAAATATTCTCAAAATTGTGATATTCACAACGTAGGTCACTAACTTAGTGCTAGTAACCTTTTTCTTTTCAAGTCAGTAACTTTCCAAGCATATCAAGTAATGGTCATGGGAGCACAAAAAGACACAGAGATTTGGGTCCGTCTACAGTCCTACAGTCCTATAGTCCAATACCCAGTTGTCTCTTCATCACAATTCCCCTATAATTTGTTTTCCCAGCATGAGTTCGTAACTCTGTACTAGTAACTTCCATTATGGAGTCAATCACTTTCTTAACAGATCAAGTGCGGGATCATAGAAGGACAGAGATTTGAGTTTGTCTACAATTCCATGTAAAAAAGAAAAATAGAATTGTATCTTGTGACAGTAAATTTATCAGCGTGGTGATAATTTTGTCCACTTGGATTAGTAGCTTAGAGGTATTATTAAGTTTCAAGCAGGTCATACGGTCTCAAGATCATAGAATTCTTCGGTGATGTTCAACCTATCTGCCCATCCTAACTTACGCTATCAAAAACAAAACTCCTCACCAATAGAGAAAGGTTCAATATAAATACCGGTACATAACCCTGAAATTAAGTATCTCTCATTATGTATTGTCCTTTTCATAAAAACAGATGACGTTGCAGCACTCTTTAAATGTTTTAACACCGGGACTAATAGAAAGCAGGACAAATTGATGACCAGCAAATTTAACCACCACAACAAACTGTACAGCACACAATCTACTAATATTGGTTTGATGGACAAAAGCAACAAGCTTCTTCACTACCCAAGCCTATTAGAACATTAGGGCAAAAAGCATTATTAATCATTAAAGACCTCTCTTTCTGGTCTTAGCAGATCATAAAACTGCATTGTTAGATCATACATGAAAATTATTGAGAGATTCTATTGCAGGTTTCACAAATTTGTGGATAGTGGTTAATATATGCGCAGAACCGTGATGATGCATGGCAAGTGATAGGAAGGAAATAAAAGCACCGATGGGAAAGAGGGCGACACCTTTGCAAGAAGCTTTGCATTCTCTTCTTTCAGAGACCTCTCCTGAGGTAAACCAAATAAAGTTGCTAGATTAATATAACCAGGAAATTAACAATGCCTGATGAGATCGGATATGCAATCATCATATTTGTCCACTTACCTTTGCTCGCAACTGCCGTATCTGATCGTTCAATAATTGAGCCTGTAAAAGAGTTCCGTAGAAATATGTCAACTTTCGTGTGTGCATGTTGTCCTCATACCTTTCTTATTACAAAGTAAGAAAAAAAGAAAAGAGAGAAAATAAGTTGAAATGATGGACGATAGAAATGAAAGGACGATGCTTTGCAACTTGTCCAGAAACATAGTTCAAGTGAGAGGTAGTACATGGAAATGGGCAAGGTTAATATAATAAAAAAAACTCATGGTATTCTATTATTTCATGCCAAAGAGTGCGGACTACTTTTTGTTTCGTGTAAACAAGTATCCACTCGTGTCAATAAGTGTCAAGAAACCATTGGTAAAAATTGACCGATGACTTTTTTTTTTTTTTTTGTCAGAGAAGAAAAGCCAGTTATTTAACCAAACCGAATAAACTTATTAACTAATCAAGTAAGAGTTGGCAACACAGAAATAGTTGGTTACTTAAACAGAGAAAAGTTAGTAACTTCTATAATCAAGATTGGTAATTTCTAGTTGGGTTCGTGAAGGGTGAAGAGGAGTGAAAATATTTTTATCAACAGAAATTATTTTATAACTAGGAAAGTGATAAAGAGAAGAAAGATCTGCTGCAGTTGTTGGCACGTAAGACAGAAGAGAAAGAGTAGACCTCACTCTCCACCATAACACAATGTTTCCACTCTATCTCAAGAGTAGTCAAAGGAAGGGTTAGAGTAGGAAAAATTGCACTAAAAAAGTCCAAATAAGCGTTGGTAAGTTAGTCCCGAAAAAATAAGTAAATAAGTCTACAAGTCTATAAAGTTAGTCAAATAGAGTTAGTAACCCAAAAAGAGTTAGTAATTTAAGCAAAAAATAGGCCTATAAGCTATTCACATAAATATTTGCAAATATATATTAGAGCTATTGAATTTAAAGGAATGGCAAGAAAAATAAAATAAAAGTTAATAAAAAAATAAGAGATATTAAACCACCGCTTGCGGTGGTCCAGTTGGATAAGGCTCCCATGATCCTTTGAAAGAAGGAGAGGAGTTCGAATCCCGCTGACCGCACGGGATCTTAAGTATGACGTTGGAGTGGTGCATCCTCCGCTAGCGTCGTCCCAGGGTTTACCTCCCGTTACCCCGGGCCTGTCGGGCTGTCTGTGTTGGTACGGTGCATGGGTTCTCTGCGTCATCAAAAAAAAAAAAAGATATTGATAATTGCACATTGTTGAAAAGAGACGGTGATTTCATACAAGTGTAAGTTACCAATAAGTCACTTAGAAATCAGGTAATGGAATACTTTTTTTAATCACGGTTTTTTGTCACTTACAACTCTTTAATAGGTTTATCAAAAACTATCCAATTTATTTTGGAAAGACAAACAATAGAGTTGTCCAGATAACTTCGGGAAAAATACTGATAGAAGAATAATCATGATCTTTTAATTGTTTATCGGGAAAAAAAGAAAGAAAAGAATAGGTCAATAACTATTAAGAAAAGGGGTGATTTCTGAATGTGCTTTCGTTCTTTCATATAAGGTAGAAAACGCCATGTATGCCTGGAGAAATATTCATTGTCTCCTTTCATATGCCAAGTTGAACATTTTTAGTCTATTCAGTTCCAATCTTATCATGTGATTGCAGTCTCTATTGAAATTGGTGTTTCGGCTCCTGTATGGGTATGATAAGTCCTGTTATTCATTTAAGGGAAATTGTTTCTCATTGTTTTCTTCCCCCTTCTCACCACATCCATGCCTCCAAATACAGCGGCTACTCTACGAAAGTTCTCAAGACATCTACTTCGCTCAGAGAAAAGGACAGATATGCTAAAGGCGCATGTACCTTTCTTTCCCTAATGCTGCTCAAACTTCGCTCGAGCTGATCCCCTCTCTCTTGGATTTCATCGATTGAGCAAGATCCAAGACATTGTCCTGATAGCTTCCTGATGTAAAAAAGAAAAGGAGCACGATAGTTTGGGAATTAGATATCAAGAATCCATTTCAATCCACAATATATAAGACAGAAGTTTCAAAATTTGTGGACCGTAGAGAAACTTCAAGAAGCTCAATCTTCCTCTCCATGTCAGTGGTTTCTTGCTTCAGACGCTGCACATATATGGAGATTGTGACATTTATGAATCCAGTGAACGGAACAATACAAACTGAACAAATTTGAAATTAGTAATAAATAAAACCAATCATAGTGACCAAATTTGTAACACCACAGGATCATGCAAAACTAAGACTGCTACTATAAGAACCCTAATGTTCTTGCAAAATTTGTATCTGCCATAGTCAATTCTATTGCATACCACCTCACTAATTCTTGAGATCAAAGGTAGGGTTCTTATCAAGAACGCGGTTCGATATTATTACAATCTGCAAATACATACATAAAGGTTCAACACCAACAATCAATTTTAAGACTTCCTTCAAGAAAACAATAATATGTAAATGCCCAAGGAGGGCATGTTTCTGAGGCATAAAGTGGTGGATGATGAGTGGGATTTCAGAAGCTGAAACCGTTTTCTTAAACGAGGACCAGTTAATGTCCTGAGGACATGTACAAAGATCAAAATAGTCACTTTTAATGTTATAATTAACTTGAAACCTATATGTCCCTCTGTACATATCAGCAGTTATAATTAACCCTATATGTCCCTCTGTACTCTGCTTCCCAATCATTGCCAAACCACATAAGAGTGGTAAGGCTTGCAATAATATTACAAGTCCTTTATCTAACCATAACAGCACTTTGATAGCACAGCTTTGGTGGCTCTCTCAAATTATTCCCACCTGTACTAGACTAACATTTTCAGATACCTGGCTTTTGCTGTAAAGTATGAAATTTGGATGAGTTTTCTAGAATTTGGTTCACGAGAGGTAATGCATACTTAAAAAGAATAATTCTAGACATATTAAGGCTTGTCTCCTAAATTTTTTTTACTTTATGACCCCCCAAAAAAATTCATTTACTAATTGATGATGTAGATTCCTGATAGGTACTTAAACGAGTTTACTATGCAATGGCACATCGCTTAGCAAACCAATGTAGAAGGTATTCCCCCCATTCCTCATGCTTAAGAACCATGAAGCATCTCTCATGTACAAAAGCACATGTATCACATATATGTATTTAACCTTGTAAACGTTCAATTTTTCATTTTCTATTTTTATTATTCTTTCCAAGTGAAACATTTACTGCTATTTTTCACCCAAAAAAAAAAAAAAAAAAAAAGCCATTTACTGCTATCACTCAAACAAGAGATGTACTTATGAATGAACCCTCCAAGTTGCTATCCCCATTAATGGTCATATTCTGTTGATGCAGACAAAAAGACTTACAAAGTTAAAATTTGAAATATTGACGTTTTCACTAAGCTTTGGTGACAATGGATGTAATGAAAATAAACAACTCAAATAAGAGTTGAAAATGATTAGGATTCTTCTTCTAGTTGAAATAGCGATCTTATCAATTAAGATTTGAGCACTGTTAGGATTTAATTAAGTTCATTATTCTAGTAGTGGGACATTGTATTTCTTGTATAGATGTTTTCTATTTCAATCGGGTTATGTTTCCTATTTCAATCAGGTTTCTTATTGAGAAGTTTCCCATACTAAGTAAGAGTAGGATTTCTAGAATAATTTAGCAATTTTTTTTTTTAAAGTCGTGATGCGATAATACTCCTACATGTGATGCCTAAGAAACCCCATTTGTGATGCTCAGGCAGTTTTATGTCTGACGCCTAAAAAAATTACCTATTTTGAGTTGTCGTCCATTGAAAATTCTCTTCAAGTTCTTATTAAGTTGAACTCACTGCTTAGGGAGATATCATCCACTATATCAATTTTGTATAATGGTAGAGATGATATGTCCTAAATAGTGAGCTTCAAAGAAAACTTGAAGAGAACAAACGATTCAAAACGAATAAGTTTCTTTCAGCATCACATCTATACTTTCTAAGCATCTCACCTAGGGTTTCAAAAGTGCCACATTTCAGAGAACGATTCCATCACACAAGAAAGAAATACAATACTTAAAAACCTTTCTAGGATTAATCATACTCCCACTAGGAAGACTCCAAACAAGAAATAGAACTGAAATAGAATTCATCTACAAAAGAATTTAATGTTCCATTTGTGACGTAAGTAGAAAATTTAATAAAATCCTGATGGTACTCAAATCCTAATTGAGAAGACTAACACAAAAATCAACTAAAAGAAGAATCCAAATCCTAGGTGTCACAGGCCAGCAATGACCATCATCATCAAATCTTTCTAAAAACATCAGCCTGTTTGATATCGCCGCCTTCATTAGTGGCTATAGTTCATGATTTATCCTCAATATAATAGACATCATCACAACAAACTCAAGCAGAAACTGATTTTGAAGGTTAAAATAACACATTGAGAATTGAGGTCATTTCTTTTCATCTCTTGCAGTGAAATAACACTTATAGAGTGCCATGTCACTTGTTAAACCAGCTCAGAAAGTGTTCCTAGCATTCGTCATGCTTAACGACCATGAAGCAGCTCTCATGTGCCAAAGCACGGGTATCATGTATATGCATTTTAACATCATGAAAGTTCAATTTTCCAAAGCGCAACGTGTTTTGCTATAACTCCGCCAAAAGATGTATCCATGAATGTGCCTTCCACGTTAGAGTTCCCATCAATAGAGATATACTGTTGATGCAGACAAAAGGATTTACTAAGTTGATATTTGAATATTGATGTTTTTACCAAGCTTCAGTTAGTATGGATGCTGTGAAATTCTACAACTCAATGACCTAAAAGATCATATTGAGATCAAATTGGAATTGATTCAGAAGTATGAAGTAACAAGTTGAGAATTGAGATCATATCTTTTCATCTCTTGCAATGCAAATAAACCACGCAAAGAAGCATCTTCATCAAACAAGGGAATTATAAAAGTGAACTTCTAAAGAGATTCAAAGAGAAAAGGTCATTGATCTGCAGGAAATAGGAAGCTTCATGATCCATATTGTTCTGCATCTATTTAGACATTTGGTAGAACAAAGGTTGTAAAGTAGTCCCTTGCGAGCTGCGAATTGTGAACTAGAGATATAATTTTTTTTTTTAACATGAAGAATTAGCAAAAAAGATGCATAACCATTCATCATCTTAGTTCTATCCGGACTGGTATTTTTAGATTTAGCATTTGAATAATAATATAATATGTGGAGCCAGGAGCTGTCCCTCTCATGAATTACTCATTTCTTCATTCTATGGTTTCACTTGAATTGATATAAAAGAAATACAATAATTGACTTGGCATAAAGTAAGTTTATCAGCAACTTATCTTGGATATATACACCTTCTCATTAAAAGAAAAATTACCACATTAAAGATGTATTCAGAAGTTGAATGTCACTTGACTCTATCCCTTTTTGTACAAGTATATCATCATCATTAGTATGATATCTACTTTCTGGTTCTAGTGATCCATTTAAATCGTGTAAGCAGGTAGATTGTTGCGTGATTCTTTGCATACCAGGCGACTATTTATGGATACACAAGTATATATTATAAGGTTGTTGGGGAAATAGGATTTCTCGTCATTTGTGTTTGTATATAGACTTCTTTGTAAGTCCCATCCTGAAAAAAGTTAGGTAATGTGATTTTATATGTTAATTCACACACAAAAAAGAGGAAGTTGGTTTCTTACATACAGCAAAATGAATAAAAATTGAACTGCTCAACTTGTTTAATTAAACTGAGAATCTCACTGAACTCCTTATGAATGCGCCTAATGTATTATCATGGAAAGGTTAGAGAACCGGCCAGAATATATTGTTCCACATTAGCCTGGTACGTAGCCGCACCACTTGCAGATCTACGATATCGATCAACTGTCATTCGGATTCTGAAAAAAATTGCAAAGATAACATATGAGCTCAGCCACTGGGAATACATTCTCCAAATTAATCAGTATCATCAAAACTAAAGTAATCAAACATTAAAAAAATTAATGATCATTTTTGTGAATCATGCATGACTTCCAGTGAATATGTATAACCATCACTCACAAACAGAATATGCAAGTAGCATAAGCCTCTGCAAGAAGCTTTTAGCCTCTCAGCAACTTATTTGAAACGATATGAAGTACTTACAAAAGTCTTGGTTGCCCACCTTATACTTTGTAAATAATTGATGCCACAGAGAGTGTAGAGAAGTAAAAAGCAATACTAATGAGAACTTAAATGAATAGGTCACTTGTCACTCATAGGAATTCATCTAAGAGATAAGAGCAAAACAAGAAATCCTTCTTGTTCTCAAGCCAAAGGCTAAAAAAGTTATGAATCAAAACAAGTCTACCTTCTCATTCATCATAGCATGCTTATATAGATTTGTTTGGAACAACCCTTCAAGCATGAGTAATTACCAAGACTCATTGAACAGACAAAAAGACTCATAGAAAAGACAAAACTAGTCTTACTAGAAAACAACTATACTTAAATAAGGACTTCAGAAACTTAAATGACATTTACTAAACCTTGAAAATATAAGAATCAAATGTAGTTGGTTGTAAGTCTCCTAGTTTTACTAGTTCTGAATTAATGTAATGCTCCGGCATCAATAATCGTGCCAGCAATATTTTTCTTCAAATTTTAGTGTAAATGTTCAATTTCACATTACAAAAGTATATCATGTGCGCACGCGAAGTATATTTAATTGCGAGCACAGATGCAATGTTTTTTGGCCCAGCCCAAAGTCTTCAATATATTCCACATGCCACTCCATGTAAGTAAGAAGTAAGAACAGCACGTGATGCTTGAAAAATCATTGTGAAGCAGTACAAGGACTCACTACTTCAGGGAGAAATTGTAAGAGCAAGCAGTTGCACCTACATTTAACTTGTGACTTCAAGTACTTTTTTTTCCCGGTAAATGAAGAATAGGGAGTACTTACATGGTGGAGCAACTAAAATGGAAAACATGTACAATTGCAGTCACTTTTGGACGTAAATACGATATTTATAAGAAATCCGAGAGATAAGTGTGTCGTGTCGCATTAACATTAATCTATTATACTAGCGAATGCACTCAATCCCATAAAATCACCACTACACAAATGTAGTCAAGCCCATAAACTTATTCACCTTTCAGAGCACCCTATAATTAAAAGAACCTGAAGTTGAAGATGTCAGGACTTGTTTCACAGGCTTTTGCTTAGGGTTAAAGTACCATTAAAAAATCAACTTGAAAATCTTTTGCAGGTTTTGTTTGATTCAGAAGAGAGATTAATTATGCTTTAAGTTTTGATTCAATGAACCGTGATTTGAAATGCTTCTTGATTATGGCAGTAGATTGCTAACATATTAATTGATTTCACGACTGATATACTGCATTTCATATGAAATTTCTAGTTTTTGCCTTGTGTTATGGTCATAAACTTGAAACATGGATCTGCATGATTTGTAAGATAGCTATTATCACATAGGATACATAAAATAGCCTTAATTCACGTCTAAGTGGTATAATTACAACGAACTGAATCAAACAAGGTATGGTTTAAAGGCTTCACCCTTGTCAACTTAAGTTTGGTTTTCTTCAACAAATTTCCAAGCAATCAAATTTGTTTGGAAAAGATCTACTTCGAATAGAATAATACCTAACTGCAAATACGCTTAATCATCATGCCTCAAGAACCTAGAAGCAGCCTTAACACCTATAACACTTCAAAAAAGAACACTGCAGGCGTGCTCATTTCATATCAATGTGGAATTGGGGGGAAGGCTGAACTGTTACTTGTCAAAACCAGAAGGACCAGACAATATCAGTCCCTAGTTTCACTAAGATCAAATTATGTTTTCATTCCCCAAGACAAAGTACTAACTATCCTAACATGTGAATTAGCTGGGGGAGATCAGTACTTGCAAGATATTCAACGATTCGTTTCCTCAGAAGAGCCATTAAGAAAGAGGGAGTCCAACTCCAACGCCACGGCGTACACAATGAATGCCTTTGATCATCTAATCCCCCGCATCTAGCCAATTGATTAGGTACCCCCCAATGCACTGACTATCCAAAAAAAATGCGAAAGAGAAGATTTTATAGTTTCATGCTTCCTTTCCTCAGCTAATTTCAACTAGGATATTTGAAAAAAAGGCATTGTTCTTAAAAATTGTCCGAAAATGAGAACTAGATTGGTCATCATGGTGGATTAGTCCATGATCGAAGGGGAATAGCATTCAACGCTTGACCAAAACCAAATATGGGAGGGGAAAAAAAAAAAACATGCCATGACGCTGTCTATTATTTACACTTCA
The DNA here is from genome assembly GCA_016097545.1 of Eucalyptus victrix. Classification (NCBI taxonomy): domain Eukaryota; kingdom Viridiplantae; phylum Streptophyta; class Magnoliopsida; order Myrtales; family Myrtaceae; genus Eucalyptus; species Eucalyptus victrix. The sequence goes on from CM027845.1 coordinate 1,427,720, forward strand.
CAAACACACAGCGTATATATGTGCATGTGCCCTCATTTTGGACATAAGAATGTCAACATGGCTCAATCACGTTGCCCATCTAAAATCAACTCCAGAAATTATAAAATCAATATGTGAACGTACTTGGAATTGCTCGAGAACTCGTAAAGCCTTCCTTTCTGTGAAAAGATGATCACGGCAACCTCGGCATCGCAGAGGACCAAGAGCTCATAAGCTTTTGTAGCCCAGTCCGGCGCTTTGAGAAGGTGACTTGCTGGCTCGTCGTGTTCTCAATTCGCCTCATCTGAACTTTGCCTCTCGCCATGATTAAATTCTTCCTACATACATGATGGTTATCAACCCTAAAATGGCAAGTACTCAAACGTAGCGATGAACATAACAAATATACCTCAACGATCAAAAATAATAACTCACCAGGACTTTCGCAGCGTCAACCAGCTCAAGATTTATCTTTTTATCCACCTCCTATTGTCTAGACTTTAGACTGAAATTCTTCAGAAGCTAAAAACACCGCAAGACAAGTCACACTTCTTTTTTTTCCAAACAGACATGAACTATATCATCATTTGAACACAAGCAAAAACCACAGGATAAAGATTTCACAATCAAAGGTGGGAGAATTATAGATTTGCCCAGGGTATTAAATGGGGAAGCTTCTCTACTCTACCTCACAAAAATGAACCACAATAAATTCAGACACCCTACAGAGGGATGAGAGCGCGAAAGCAAAAACCAAAAACCTGGAACGAAAGCAAAGGATATTTGGCCGCTGACGGATCTCTCTTTATTTTGTGGCCACGAACATAAAAAGCAAAAAAATAATCCTTACTATTCCAAATTCAACGATCTTCTACTCAGGGCAAATATGGTGTGAGATACCCATCAAAAGGAAATACAGACAAAAAAGGAAAGAAATAAGGAGGCAAGCAAAGCATTCAAGTTCGACCGAAACGGCATGGTCAATTTCGTAATGAATAGTCGAAGAAGCAGAAGGATTGTCTCGTTTTGATTAAGTTATTAAAAAGAGAGTAGAGAGAGAGAGAGAGGAGATATTAAGTTTTTTTTTTAAAAAAGAAACGTATTCTTTGCCAGCGAGCATCAGCTTCGGCTGCTGTGGCCTGCGGGGCATTCGAATGAGATAGCACCAAGAAACGAAACGGGTGAAAAGAAAGAGAAAAAGGTCGTACGATGGCCATAAATTGTGGACATCATCGTACCATGGCGCGCGCTGTTAACGAATGGGACGTTGACACGTGGGAAAATTATCTCTCGCTTAAACTCAGTGAGCCTCCACTCGACCGATGGAAAGAGGCTCTGTCCTTTTCTTGGGCCTAATAGGAACAGCCTCGGGGCTCTTCTTCGCGGTTCCTCTCCTAATGGGTTTAAAATAAATACAGATCTATCCTTTAGCTTGTCTTTTCTTCATGTTCTCATAATTCCTCATTATTTAGGAGCGTAAAAAATACCTGAAACTTTTCAATTTGGATAAAAGTAAAGAAATTCAGAAAGTTTGACGCTTCAGTTCAAATTTCAGATATTTTTTTCTTAGGTTATGCACATAGGAGATCAAAAGTTACTAATTATGGTGCACTAATCCAAAATCACTTGATTTTCTAATTAGGGGATATGTGATTTTGGACAAAACTATTATGTTTTGATAGAATATAAGTAGAGCAAACATATCACGATGTCAATACAATGGTGGAGCTTGGAGACTCTGGAAACCTTAGAAATAACAAAGATTGAGGCTACAAATAAAATCACAATTCCTAAAATTGGTGATATTAAACAGCTAAAATCATGATTAGACAGAGAAGGCAAATTGGACAACCGACATTATGATTATACATAAATTACACACGTATTGATTGTAAAGAGATAAGGTAGGAACACATGAACCTTCGTCTTACTTTGAGTCGATAGCTAGTATTTAATCATTACAATAGCTAGAAGTTATGAGTGACCTGTTGGAATCACTCCATTAGAACTAGACATGGGAGCTTGTTAAAGTAGCCAAAAGCTAGAGTATCATTGGAAACAAGTGGATTTATAAATGGAAGGAGGGCATCAAGGTATAAGGTGAGACTTGTTGCAAAGGATTGCACACTAAGGGTATGCAACCGGACCAGGTAAACCTAGTTCCCGGACCGGTTCACTTGAAAAACAGGGTCGGGAATCAATTCTAGTTGAAATCGGTCCGAGAACCGGTTCCCAAAATTCAGAACTGGTCTGGGAACCGGTTCTGAGGGATTAACCCAACCGAGAATCGGATCGATCAAACCAGTTCGGGAACCAGATCGATCAGACCAATTCGGAAACTGGTTTGTAAGCCAACCTAAAAGTCCAAAACCCTGATTTGTTCCCTTGTTTTTATCTTTACCTCACACCCACAGACTTCTTCATAGCGTTTTCCTTCGTTGCGCCATCGCCAGCTCCCTGTCACGCCATCGCCAGATCCAACTCCTCGTCGCGTTGCTTCCTCATCTGAATTCATTTGCTTCCTCGTCTGCATTTATCTGCTTCCTCGTCACGCTATCACCAGCTCCTCGTCGCACCATCACCAAATCCAACTCCCTGTCGCACTCCTTCCTCATCTACATTCATTTGCTTCCTCGTTGCGCCATCGCCAGCTCACCCCCATCGCTAAGCCCCTCGTCAGCAAGAAGCTTGGCAAGCGTGCCCTCAAGCTCATTTGCAGAGGTAATGCCTCATCAAACCCTTACTTGTTGTCTCGTGTTAACATGCATTCTTGCTCCCTTTCTCCTTTCGATTGGTTGGCGAGTTGATGATGAGTTTTGGGTATGTGATTCATCAGATATATAGTGACCGACGGTCTTGACTCTTTATGAAACTTATTCGATGGAACTTTAGTTGGAACTGGGTGCATCGAAATGCCGATTCTCTTTGTCGATGAGCTAAATATTCACTGCAAATGGCAAGCGCAAGGGGGCGGGGTGGGCTTAAATGGGTGTGTTGTGTGTTTGTGGTTCAATTGAAATTTCTTTAGGCTGACTATTGGCATATCCTTATGGTTCTTCTTGATTGGCAGCTGTTGAAGACAAATGCTTGAAAAGATGCTTGAAGGAGGTTATTAAAAACATTTAGCGCGGTCACAAAGGGTACGAATTTATCCTTTTTTTCTAGTTTGAGCACAAATGCGAGTCGATGCAAGGTCAAATGAAATCTCTGTAGTTGCTTGGAGCCACGTCTTTTGTTCTGCACAGCATTGGCTGGGGAATGTTTGGGTTGTTGTTGAGCCCAGATATTCGAAAAGAGATTTGCTTTACTATAAAAAATAATATGTTTTTGTAGAATCATAATGCTATATAATTTGTTTTCAATTTTTAGTTAATGGATCAAGACAAAGACATATTAATGGAATATGGAAGTTGTTTGTGTAAATCGTCAATGGATTTTTGGTTGGGATTCACTTTTGATTTCGGTTTTGAGATTAGAATAGTTCTATTTTCTTTGAAATCGATTATTTTGCGGGTTTGAAAGCGTGCATGGTGATACGTAGGAACTTTTGGATAAGAATGAGAGTCATTAGCATTTCGATTGATAGTGTTTTTAATTGCTAGTCTTCACGGTTTTTATGCAAAACAGGTTGTAAGGTTGCTGTTTAGAAATTTTTATGCAAAACACATTCCAATATAAACATGGTTGACCTTGTAACCGGACTGAAAATTAGAGTGGGTCGGGTACAGAGTTCAATACAAACAAAGTCAGGTACAAGGTCCAAAAAATGGAAACCAATTATAATAGAGTCGGGTACGGGGTCCAAGTCTAGACCTTACCCACCCCCTGGACCCGATCACCCCTATTGTATACAATGAGAAAGCATCATTGATTACAACAAGGTGTTTCCTCCTATTTTAATGTGACATCCTGAATTTCGACCCCGTTTCGATAAAGTAAAATGGGCATGTCGTCAACGTGCCTATGACCCTTTTTCTCTGAGCTGATCACTCACGAGTTAACTAACCTATTAGGTGAAGCCGTTAAGGGATGTATCCGCGGTAAAATCCCTAAAAGCTACTCAATTGGTTGTATTGGACTAAAATCGCGTTTGATTGATTCTGACCATGAAATTTAAATTGGTTTCGGGAATCGAATATTCGAGCGTGTCACAATTCATTTTTAGGATCCTGTCTCATCATCCGTCAAATTATTGACCGAGTCAATAAAGAAATTATCGGAAATTTCTATTTCTTTTTCTCTCTCTCTCTCTCTCTCTCTCTCTCTCTCTCTCTCTCTCTCTTCCTTTTCTCTCTTTTTCTCTCTCTCTCTTCCCTCTCCCCTTTCCCCCTTCGTGCGATTTTCCCCCTCAATAAAGAAATTATCGGAGGAAAATTGAAGACCAAAAGAAAATAAAAAGGGAAAGGGGAAGAGAAAGAAAAGAAAAGAAAAATAAGACTATGGTATTATTTTAGTCTATTTCTTTCTCTCTCTCTCTCTCTCTCTCTCTCTCTCTCTCTCTTCCTTTTCTCTCTTTTTCTCTCTCTCTCTTCCCTCTCCCCTTTCCCCCTTCGTAATCAAGAAATGGCGTCTCGATTTTCCCCCTCACCGACCGAATACCCTCCTCTTAGCTGTCTTCCTCTTTCTTTTTATTTTTTGACTAGTCAAATCTCTCTCATCTCTCATCTCTCTCTCTCTTGATGTGACTCTTTTGAATTATTTTATTGTTTCTCTCTCTCTCTCTCTCTAAATTTAATTATTTATTAAAATTCTCTCTCTCTCTCTCTCGTCACTCTTTCTTCTTCCTTCTTCTTCGTGCAAACGAATTGGAGGTCGTGCGGAATCCCAGCCATCTCTCTCTCTCTCTCCTTCTTCTCTCTCCTCCCTCTCTTCTTCCTCCTCCGTGCGACTCCATCTCCATCTTCTTCTTCTTCTTCGCACGCCACCGCTAAGTTAAACAGTGGTTGAATTAGTTTATTTGATTGATGATTAGATTAGGATGTTTAATTAAGTTAAAGTGTGTTTAGTTTAAAGTTAAGTATGTTTATTTTTAATATAAAACAAAGGGAGATCGTCGGAAGCGCTCGCCGGGGCCGCCGTCACCGCCTCACGCCGCCGCCCACGCGCTTCTCGTCCTCGCCGGTCCCGCTCGCGTCCTCGCTCCGCCGCGCTCGCCCCGCTTGCGGCATCCCGAGCTGCTGTTCGGCTCGTGCGAGAGCTACCGGAGCTCGTCCCCGCCGCCGTGAACCGCCCGCCGGAGCTCGCCCTCCGCCGCCCTTGGCCGCCTCATTCTCGGCCTCAAACCGCCATGGACAAGAACCCGGAAAAATGGGTATGCGGCGGCTTCGTGGCCCGTTTTAGCCGCCTTCCCGAGCTCGGATGCTCGGCCCGCTTTGAGGAAAGTCGATCCTCGCGTCGTCCTCGTCGTTTTGGTCCGCTCGGCTCATTAATCCGGTGAGTTTAACTCACTAAATCTGATTAGAGAGTCTATAATGGTGGTTAGATTAGTTTATTTGATTAAGATGATTAGATTAGGATGTTTAATTAAGTTAGTGTGTTTAGTTTAAAGTTAAGTATGTTTATTTTTAATATAAAGCCATAAGTGTGCTTAGTCTAAGTTAAGTAAATTTTAGGTGGTTAGGATTAGTTTATTATTTAATTAATTTTCGGATTGATTTATTAAAATTCGATTAGATTAGGATGTTTAATTTGAATTTGATTAAAGTGTTTATGAGGATTCTTTAAAAACCTATGGACTTATTGTTGATGGGAGATTGGGCGATGTTTATTTTTAATATAAAGTTGATGGGTCGTGCCTAATAGGTAGTGATGAACCACCTAGAGGAGGTGGTGCTAATGGGGCCGTGATTGACCACCTATTAGTTTTAAATTATTTGAGTATTGTTGACCGCTCGCGCTTAGAAAAATGAAGAAATTATGATTGATATTATATTGATCATCAAGTGGTTGAATGGTTTAATGTGTGATTGTGCCATGGTGGCTTGGTTAAATTATTAAAAACCCCGTATAAAGTATTCTTATTAAAAAAAAAAGGGGTTTGGGGGGTTGAACGGAAAAAATTATTTTGGGCCAGATGACAGATAACCCTTGAAGATTGTGTCGACTGCCGAAACCGATCTGTAGATTTCTTTGGTTCGTGTATTCGATTTTGTTGACATATTATTTGAATGGGGTCGTGACACTCATTTGCATGACCATAATGGTTTTACTTTTGAATTATTTTTGCAGACGCGAGTGTGTACCGCCGCAAGTTGGTATTGAATGATCCTAGGTTTGATGGGATCGTTCGGGCGCTAGTTCGAGGCATTTATGAATTCCGCCGCGTGGGTTAATAATGCCCTAAGTGTGCTTAGTCTAAGTTAAGTAAATTTAGGTGGTTAGATTAGTTTATTTGATTGATGATTAGATTAGGATGTTTAATTAAGTTAAAGTGTGTTTAGTTTAAAGTTAAGTATGTTTATTTTTAATATAAAGCCTTGATGTGACATAATAGGGTTTTACTTTTGAATTATTTTATTGTTTCGAAATTCTGGAAATTATAATATTATATTATATTCCGAAATTATTAAAATATTATTATTAAAAAAAAAAAACGGAAAAATTATTTTTGACCCCATTGTTCAGAATTTCGTGCCGATCGCCAGATCCTTTGTGTATTCGGATTTTGAAATTGATGGACGGATATTATAAATTGAAGGTGGATTGCGAAAAATATGAATATTATTATTTAATTAATTTTCGGAATAAATTTAATTATTTATTAAAATTCGAAAATTTCGTTGGGACCTTATTTTATTAAAAAAACGGAAAAATTATCGAATTTCGCCGATCGTCAGCTGATCCGAAAAATTTATTATTTTTAATTAATTTTTCGTGCATTTTTAGAATTTGAATTTGATGATTGGTTGTGGCGAATTGAGTGTGATTGCGATTTATGAGGATTCTTTAGAAAACCCTAAGTGTGGGAATTGATGGGAGATTGGCGTGATTAACCACCTATTAGAGGTCGTGCCTAGTGAGGCCGTGATTAACCACCGATTGGAGGTCGTGCCTAGTGAGGCCGTGATGAACCACCTATGAGAGGTCGTGCCTAATAGGGCCGTGATGAACCACCTAAGAGAGGTCGTGCCTAATGGGGCCGTGATTGACCACCTATTAGAGGTCGTGCCTAGCGAGGCCGTGATGGACCACCTATGAGAGGTCGTGCCCAGCGAGGCCGTGATGGACCACCTATGAGAGGTCGTGCCCAATGGGGCCGTGAATTGCCACCTGTTAAAGGTCGCGCCGAGTGGGGCCGTGATGCCACTGATTCAAATTTGCCGAGTAGGGCCGTAGTTGAGAGCAATGATTGATTTGCTAGAATGACATGTAATCGGCCGAGTCGATTGATCGCTGAGACGATCCAAGTGGTTGAATGGTTTGATAATGTGATTGTGCCATGGTGGTTTGGTTATCATAATTGCACGTGGTTGGTTTATATAAATTGTGCTAACCTGCAGATAAAGGCTGAGGCGAGGTAAGTCTTCTGTGTGATGTGGCTAGGCCACCCGGGACGTATTTTCTTTCTAATAGGGGTTTAGGGGGTTGAACTTGCTGAGACGTTGTCTCAGTGGTTATTGAATAACCATTTTAGGTTCCTGGTGGACGGAGCGGCCAGATAGCTTTGGTTGGCCTTGAGGAGCTGGAGATGTGAAGTCATAAGGATTGGAGATTGTGTACGACTTGTAGGTCGTAGGATAACCTCTTTTTAAGAGCCAGTCTTTTGTAGATTTCTTTGGTTCTAGGCCTTCGTCTGTAACTCCGTTGGCTTATGTAAGTGATTGGTTGTGAAATTATTTCCTGCTTTTCTATCCCGTATTTTATTGTCAGGGGTTTTATAATACGCTTCCGCATGTGCATTAAAAATTTGAATGGGGTCGGCGACACTAACTGGGAATGTCGCATTTGCATGACCATAGTGGGATGTTGGCGCGCTCGAGGTTCGGGGCGTGACAACTAGCCTCGGCCAGCCTTGAACAACAAGTGACCGAGTGGGTATCCAGCGACTTCGAGCCCGCTTTTGGGCCGTTTCCGGGCCCCGAACCCGAGCCGTGCTTTGGGAAGTTTTGTTCCTCGCGTCGCCCCCGTCGGATTGATCCGATTTGCGCGCGATTTGGTGAGTAATCTCACTAATCCCGGATTAATTGGCTAATTATGCTTAAGGTTGGTTTAGTTTTAATTAATTATATTTAGGTTGTTAGATTATAATAAATTAGCAATTATTAGTCAATTGTGATGCGATTTAGATAAATTGATTGTGCAATTAACAAGTAGACGTGGTCTACTATTTATTGAAAGTATCTCGAGAATTTTCCGATCCCTAATCGGGCTTCAATTTGGCGATTCGGGCCTAAGTGGGATTTTTGGCATTTAAATATTATTTTTCGGAATTAAATTAATTATTTATTTATTTTCCGAAAATTCAACTGGGATGGCTAGTGACCGGAATATTATGCTGATGACTGTGGTGAAATCTGTTTATTTAATCAGGCTTTATTTTGAGCTAAATTGAATTTTTAATATTAATTATTTAATTTTCGAAATTAATTAATTATTTATTTATTTTTCGAAAATTCAACTGGGATGGCCCGTGACCGGAAATTTATGCTAGTGATCGTGGTGCAGTCCGTTTATTTAATTGGGCCTTATTTTGAGCTAAACGGAATTTTTAATATTTAATAATTAATTTTCGAAATTAATTATTTATTTATTTATTTTTCGGAAATTAAGATTGAGATGGCCGACTACCGAAATCTCGTGCTGATTGTTGTGGCGTAGTCCGTTTATTTATTTGAGCTTTGAATTGTGCTGAATTGATTTAATTGTGGATTTTTAAGATATGTTCCAAAATTGATTATTTGGGTAAATTGAGTACGAATTAAAGTTGTGGATAATTACTTTAGAAATGGGATGAATCATCATGAAAGGCATGTGGCTCGGTGAATAGTACATCATCTCGGAGAATGCACGTGGCTCGATAATTAGTACGTTGCCTTGGAGAATGCACGGGGCTTGATGATTAGATATGTCACCTCGGAGAATGCACATGACTCGGTGACGAAGTATGTCGCCTTGGAGAATGCATGTGGCTCGGTGACTAAATGTATATATATCACCTCGGAAAATGCACATGGTTCGGTGACGAAGTATGTCGCCTTGGAGAATGCATGTGGCTCGGTGATTAAGTGTGGCATCTTGAAAGAGACACATGGACTCGGTAATTTGATGCATTACCTCGGAGAATGCACGTGGCCTCAATGAGTACATTTGGCATCTTGAAGAGACACGTGGGCTCGGTGACTTGATGCATCGCCTTGGAGAATGCATGTGGGCTCGCTGATTCAAAATGACATTTTAAAGAGCAGGTGGCTTGATAATCGATTCCATCATCTCGGAGAATGCACGTGGCTCGGTGATAAAGAATATCGCCTCGGAGAATGCACATAGCTCGTTGATTGGTTTTATCAGTTGAGACCGAATAGCAATAGCTAGAATGACCTAGAGTGGTCTTGTTGGCATATAATCGACGAGGTCAATAAATCGTTGCTTTGATTTGATGTTGTGAATTGATTGACTGAATGGAAATGACCGTGAGTGGTCTTGTTGGCATATAATCGACTAGGTCGATTTGATCGATGCTTCGATCTGTGATGTGATTGCTTGGGTGCCTATTTGACTTGTGCTAACATGTAGGTGGGATCTGAGGCCAAGGTACGTCTTCTGCCATGTGCGTGTATAGGTAGCCTATAGTATAATGGTTTACTAATCGGGCTTAGTGGGGTAGAACTCGCTAAGACATAATCTCATCCCGATTTGAGGAAAACATTTCAGGACCCCAATGAAGAGCTAAGAAGGAGGAGTTTGAGAAGGAGAACATCGGAGGTGAAACCTGAGAAGAAGGATTTTTGAAAGAAGAAGACAATACTAAGATGAGTCTTAAATATGATTCGGATGGTTTGAGATTCTATCTTCTTTTGAGAATCCCGTTTTGATGTGAATACTTATGAAGTGGTTTGTGTTTTGTATAAAAGTTTGGTTATAAGTTTCAATATGAAAAATATGGCCCTGCTTTTCTATCTCATTGTTTTATTGTCTGGGGATTTATAACTGCTTCCGTATGTGCATAATAATTGAAAGGGTCGGCGATACATTGTCTTGGGATATCGCATTTTAAAATCGACCAAGTAGAAGGATGTGTGTGTGCCCGAGGATCGGGGCGTGACATTTAAGGCATTTTGATATTTGAATATTACTTGTCTTAATTGCTACACAAGATCTCAAGCTAGAATAGTCGAATGTCAATATGGAAGTGAGGAGCACATTTATATGAGGCAACCAAAAGGATTTGTTATTCCGAATAAGGAAGAGCATATTTTTTTATTAAAAAATCTGTTTATGGGTGAAAACAATCTCCTAAATAGTGGTATAATCATTTTGATGTTTTTATGACTAGTTAAAAGTATTCAAAATCAGTTAGATGACCTACTTTAGAAAATAGGAGGATAGATACTTGATTTATCTATTAGTATTTGTTGATGACATATTGATAACAGTTAAGATTTTGTATGAAATTGATGTGTTAAAGAGGTAGTTGACTACTAGATTTCATATGAAAGATTTGGGTACTACATAAAAGAAAAAAATGTCAAAAACGATTATTGGATCAATTGTATGAAAAGCTTTTGTTTTGAATTGTGCTGTGAGTTTTACTTGCAATTGAGTCGTTTATATATAAATATTGTAGGTTTAGGTATACTTTAGGTGTTGGAAACAATTGAGCATATAAGTAATTATTAACTCTATGATTCTCCAATTATTAGTAGATTTCTTGCTAGCTCTTCTCATTAAGAAGTTACCAACACATAGACCAAATCACGTAAATTTTTAATGTTTTTTCTTCTTGACTTATTTCTATGGTGATTTTGCATTTATTTAATTCATAAGTTCCAATATTTTCTACATTAATTTTACAAAATTTTAGATGGACAAGCCACCATATCGATTATAAAATACAAAAGATGAAGACAACATAGCTAATGCAATGTGGAATGAAAAGGACACTAAAATAGCACAAGGCCTTTGAATAAATCACATATCGATAACATGGGCCTTTAATTAAATTGCATATCTTTATTAATATATTAAGCCAAAGCACGCACCTTACGCATATGACCAACATGCCCCATTTATCATGTTTCTACATCACAACAATCTTGACCCTCTCAGCTATTTCATATTCTTTTTTTTTTTCAATAACTAAGTACATTTTATAACGCAAATGTTAACACAGTTGGAGAGCATCTTTTCTCTACCAACTTAATACAAAGGCAAGTCTTTAAAACAAAGATGCAATCCAACTTCCACTGCTGCTAATACTAATTGAGTCTCTTGGACAAAAGGCAACCATAACATTCTCAATGACCTTTATACAAAGCTAAAGGGCCTTTAAGCTAGATTTGAAAATCTAAATATCCTAGGAATCACACAAATATCTATCAATTGAGATGGCATATATTTTCTCTTTTAGCAAACCAACAACCTTAAGTTGAGTTGACAAATAGAGTGAGTTTATCTCCCTGCTACTCACAGTATTTACACGTAATGGCTGATATTAAGAGAAGTATGTATGCGTTTTTCTAATTTGAGTAATGGTTAAGTATTGGAGAAGTAATGCTAAATCATGCATTGACATAATATACACATCGTCAATTGATTAAACTTTTTAACCTATAAGTCATTATTTCAACATGTACAAAAGGATATTTTGAAAAGTCATCATTTGGTTTATTGGTAGTTTGGTTAAAATGATTGAAATAGAATTACTGATTACAAATAGCATTTTCAATAAAAAGATAATCCAATTTTACTTTTAAAAAAATTCAAAAGGGATTCTTGTCATTTTAGTCAATGGGATTCACCCTAACAAATTTCACATTTAAAAGTACTCACTTAATATTGATTTGCTTCCCCACGTCACTTTCACAGGTTTATTTGATGCACAAAATCACTTTTTATTATTTATGAGGACATTTAGGTACTTTTCTTGGTTTGGGATTGAGACATCCAAGACAATGTTCTTGTTTTAAGAAAAGGAATTATTGTAGTATGATGTTTTATAAAAAAAAAAATCACACTAATATTGGATTATAGCTAACAAGCCAACCATGGATCTTGATGTAGACTAGCCCAAATTAATTCCTGACAAGTGACTAGGCAAAGAGACCCATTGTCTTTCGAATCCAAGCTTGTCCATAGATTTTTCCTTCACAAAGAATGAAAACAAAGGGAAAAATAGAAAGCTCATACATAAAATTTGTCTCCTTTTTCTTATTTATTTGTATTTCTTATTAATTGTTAAGTTGAATGCACTGTACATTTTAGTCATCTCATGTGTCACGAGAGAATTATAAAAAAAAATCCTAAACTAATTGCAATTTGGTCAATTTAGCTCTAAACCCATGAATACGGCTAGACAGTCAACCGGCTAACGTTGATGTAACAATTTTTTAATTTTTAATTTTATTTTTTCAAATTTTAAATTTTTCTTCCTTTATTTTTTTTTTCCCATCTTCCTCCTTCCTCAGGCTGATCGGAGGCATGGGCCGGCAGGGACGAGCCTCGCCTAACCATAGTGAGGTCTTGCTAGACCTGGAGACTCAGCCTCACCCTATCATGGTGACGGTGAGCTTCGCTAACTGACAAGGTCAACCCTCGCTAGACCTAGCCATGGCAAGCCCAACAATGGTGAGTCTTGACAAGGCCCCAACATCGGCCTCGCCAATGGTCGGTAGGGGCGAGCCTCACCATTGGTCAAAGAGGCTAAGCTATGATCAGTGGTGATCAGCCAAAGAAAGGAGGAAGAAGGGAAAAAACGAAAATATATATAAGAATTATTTAAAAATACGAAAAAATTATTTAAAAATTATCATGTCAAAATCCACAATGCAGCCAACGCTAGCTGACATCATAGCTGATGTCAATGTCAATCGACTCAATTTGGCAAGATGAATTAAATTAGCATAATTGAAAAAGATTTTGAACTCAATTTGTTGAAAAATAAATTTAAAACTAAATTGACATAATTGCAATAAATTTAAGACCTTTATGGTAACTTTTCCCATGTGCCATTGATTATCCTTAAATGTATGTCCCTCCAATCCCCTTCCAATTTAAGGCATCGCCTTGGAAACATGTCATCACTCACAAGCCCAGATGGCAACTAGCTTCTCAAATGAAAAAAAGTTGGATCTCGTTGTTTAGGATGAGTTACAAATCTACCGAATAGCCTCATGTTGCAACATGACAATTTTGATTCCAAAATATTTCAGATGCCCATGACCTTTACGTCTACCCATGTCTATGCTAAGGGAAATTATAGAGGTGATGAATGAAAATTTTTTGGCTTAGCCAACCTTTAAGGGGTGTCCGACCAAAAACAAAACCTTAAAGAGGCATCCTCGGACCAAAAAAATGAAATAAATTATAAACCTCAAAAAGGTATCCAATGTTGTTGTTGAAATGCACGCAAGCAATTGAAAAATATGTGCAACAGAGACGTTTATTTCTTGGAATCAATCGATGTGTAACTCAAATGTGAAGCCCAAGATGTAGGCAAGTTATTTCCTTCATTTCGCTCAATCTTCCTCATATATGTCTGTCATTGTTCATTTCTAATCTACTCTTTCTTCGCCTTCGCTATTCTTACTCGTGGATCTTGGAAATGACTACCATGAATCTCATGCATATGTTGCCGTGGCAGTGCTAAGGGGAATCTAGCTGAGTAAAGATATCACTGAGTTATATCGCCATAATTCTTATTTTATTCTATTGAACAGGTATTATTAGGGTGATGGCGAACCAGTTTAACTCTCTGCCAATCCAATAAACAACCCGATTTCACCATCTATACTCTGGCTGCTCCGGCTATGTAATGTTGTTGCTTTTGGATGAGCTGTTGATTGCCCGGGATTTGCAAGACACTAAAATTGGAAGAAAGAAAGAAAGGACCCAAAATGCTTTTAAATTTAATAAAATAAAAAATGCAATTGAATGGTGATGGAGAACCAGGAAACCTTCACTCAATTAAAATGGGAAAAAGCTTAAACGCAATTTGAGATTTACAAGGAGAGAACGAGCCTTCCATGGGATCTAATTAGGTGACGAAGCATCTATCTATGCACTCAAATCTATTAATGGTCACTGGGATATCTCAACTTTCCCAACATCTGACTCTAGAAGAGGTTCTCTCCTCCATGGTTGGAAGAAAAAAAAAAAAAAAAAAACTCTAACAGTGGCTAGCTATGCCAGACATGACTACAAGCTTTGGTTCCACCTATAGTCAATGTCTAAAGTACAAACTATATCATGAAAGTAACATACTCTATGTTGTAATTTTTTCAACAGTGGTCATATTAAAAGGCTATTAGTTTTTGTTATCAAGTTAAAATTTTCTAAACAATCGACTAATGATTACAAAATCATAGAAAGACACAGGAACTTTCAGTCCTTCAACAATCCCATGTTAGAAGTATAGAATTGTACATGATGATGGTAAGTTGAGTAGTATTTTTCTCAACATTAATTACTCAAAACATTGTGCTACTAATTTTTATTGCCATATTGGCAATTACTAACTTCATGATATTTTCACCAGGAAAGTTGAATTTATCCCAACAACTCTAGAAGTGATTCTCTTCCGTTCTCGAAAATGACAAGAAAAAAACAAGCTCGAAAAGTGATTATGTATGCCAAATGTGCTCACTAAGAACTTTTGCTGCATCTATAGTCCACAGTTGGAAAACCCAATATATTCATCCGTGAAATAAATATTCTCAAAATTGTGATATTCACAACGTAGGTCACTAACTTAGTGCTAGTAACCTTTTTCTTTTCAGGTCAGTAACTTTCCAAGCATATCAAGTAATGGTCGTGGGAGCACAAAAAGAAACAGAGATTTGGGTCCGTCTACAGTCCTACAGTCCTATAGTCCAATACACAGTTGTGTCTCTTGATCACAATTCCCCTATAATTTGTTTTCCCAGCATGAGTTCGTAACTCTGTACTAGTAACTTCCATTATGGAGTCAATCATTTTCTTCACAGATCAAGTGCGGGATCATAGAAGGACACAGAGATTTGAGTTTGTCTACAATTCCATGTAAAGAAGAAAAATAGAATTGTATCTTGTGACAGTAAATTTATCAGCGTGGTGATAATTTTCTCAACTTGGATTAGTAGCTTAGAGGTATTATTAAGTTTCAAGCGGGTCATACGGTCTCAAGATCATAGAATTCTTCGGTGATGTTCAACCTATCTGCTCATCCTAACTTACGCTATCAAAAACAAAACTCCTCACCAATAGAGAAAGGTTCAATATAAATACCAGTACATAACCCTGAAATTAAGTATCTCTCATTATGTATTGTCCTTTTCATAAAAACAGATAACGTTGCAGCACTCTTTAAATATTTTAACGCCGGGACTAATAGAAAGCAGGACAAATTGATGACAGCAAATTTAACCAGCACAACAAACTGTACAGCGCACAATCTACTAATATTGGTTTGATCGACAAAAGCAACAAGCTTCTTCACTACACAAGCCTATATAGAACATTAGGGCAAAAAACATTATTAATCATTAAAGACCTCTCTTTCTGGTCTTAGCAGATCATAAAACTGCATTGTTAGATCATACATGGAAATTATTGAGAGATTCTATTGCAGGTTTCACAAGTTTTTCGATAGTGGTTAATATATGCACAGAAGAGTGATGATGCACGGCAAGTAATAGGAAGGAAATTAAAGCACCGATGGGAAAGAGGGCGACACCCTTGCAAGAAGCTTTGCATTCTCTTCTTTCAGAGACCTCTCCTGAGGTAAACCAAATAAAGTTGCTAGATTAATATAACCAGGAAATTAACAATGCCTGATGAGATCGGATATGCAATCATCAAATTTGTCCACTTACCTTTGCTTGCAACTGCCGTATCTGATCTTTCAATAATTGAGCCTGTAAAAGAGTTCCGTAGAAATATGTTAACTTTCGTTTGTGCATGTTGTCCCCATACCTTTCTTATTACAAAGTAAGAAAAAAAGAAAAGAGAGAAAATAAGTTGAAATGATGGACGATTGAAATGAAAGGACGATGCTTTGCAACTTGTCCAGAAACATAGTTCAAGTGAGAAGTAGTACATGGAAATCGGCAAGGTTAATATAATAAAAAACTCATGGTATTCTATTATTTCGTGTTATAAGTATCAATTTGTGTGAATAAGTGTCAAGAAATCATTTATAAAAAATGATCGATGACTTTTTTTTTTGTCCAAGAAGAAAAGCCAGTTATTTAACCAAACCAAATAAACTTGTTAACTAATCAAAGAAGAGTTGGTAACACGGAATTAGTTGGTTACTTAATCAGAGAAAAGTTAGTAACTCCTATAATTGAGATTGGTAATTTCTAGTTGGGTTCATAAGTAAGGCAAAAATTTATGTGTGCACGAGTCTCATAAGTGAAGGGTGAAGACGAGTGAGAGTATTTTTTTCAACGGAATCTATTTTATAACTAAGAAAGTGATAAAGAGAGGAAAGATCTGCTGAAGTTGTTGGCAAGTAAAACAGAAGAGAGAGAGCAGACGTCACTCTCCACCATAAGACAATGTTTCCACTATCTCAAGAGTAATCAAAGGAGGGGTTAGAGCAGGAAAAATTGCACTAAGAAAGACCATATGAGCGTTGGCAAGTTAGTCCCAAAAAAAATAAGTCTATAAGTCTATAAAGTTAGTCAAATAGAGTTAGTAACCCAAAAAGAGTTAGTGATTTAAGCAAAACATAGGTCTATAAGTCATACAAATAAATATCTGAAAATATATATAAGAGCTATTAAATTTAAAGGAATGACAAGAAAAAATAAATAAAATTTAATAAAAAAATA
Source organism: Eucalyptus victrix (assembly GCA_016097545.1). Lineage (NCBI taxonomy): Eukaryota > Viridiplantae > Streptophyta > Magnoliopsida > Myrtales > Myrtaceae > Eucalyptus > Eucalyptus victrix. The sequence goes on from CM027845.1 coordinate 1,444,669, forward strand.
AGAGAGATTGATAATTGCACATTGTTGAAAAGAGTTAGTGATTTCATAAAGGTGTAAGTAAGTTACCAATAAGTCACCTAGAAATCAGGAAATTGAAAACTTTTATTTTTTATCATGGTTTTCTGTCACTTACAACTCTTTCGTAGGTTTATCAAAACCTATCCAATTTATTTTGGAAAGGCGAAAAATAGAGTCGTCCAAATAACTCTAGGAAAAATAATGATAGAAGAAAAATCGTGATCTTTTCTTTGTTTATTGGCAAAAAAAGAACAGGTCAATAACTATGAAGAAAAAGGGTGATTTGTAAATGTGCTTTCATTCTTTCTTATAAGGTAGAAAACGCCATGTATGCTCGGAGAAAATTGATTCTCTCCTTTCAGATGCCAAGTTAAACGTTTTTAGTCTATTCAGTTCCAATCTTACAATGCGATTAGAGTCTCTATCGGAATTGGTGTTTTGGCTCCTGTATGCATATGGTCAGTCTTGTTAATTATTTGAGGGAAATTGTTTCTCATTGTTTTCTTTCCCTTCTCACCATATACATGCCTCCAAACACAAGGGCTACTCGATGAAAGTACTCAAGATATCTACTTCGCTCAGAGAAAGAACAAATATGCCAAAGACACATGTACCTTTCTTTCCCTAATGCTGCTCAAACTTCGCTCGAGCTGATCCCCTATCTCTTGGATTTCGTCCATCGAGCAAGATCCAAGACATTGTCCTGATAGCTTCCTGATGTAAAAAAGAAAAGGAGTACTATAGTTTAGGGAATTAGATATCAAGAATCCATTTCAATCCACAATATATAAGAGAGAATTCTCAAAATTTGTGGACCGTAGAGAAACTTCAAGAAGCTCAATCTTCCTCTCCATATCAGTGGTTTCTTGCTTGAGACGCTGCACATATATGGAGATTGTAATATTTATGAATCTAGTGAACGGAACCATACAAATTGAACCAATTTGAAGTTAGTAATGGATAAAACCAATTGTAGTGAACAAATCTGTAACAGCACAGGATCCTGCAAAACTAAGATTGCTACCATAAGAACCCTAATGTTCTTGCAAAATTTGTAGCTGCCATAGTGAATTCTATGGCTTACCACCTCAGTAATTCTTGAGATCAAAAGTAGGGTTCTTATCAAGAACGCGATTCGGTATTATTACAATCTGTAAATACATACAGATACGTTCACACCAATAATCAATTTTAAGACTTCCTTCAAGAAAACAATAAGATGTAAATGCCCAAGGAGGGCATGACTCTAAGGTATGGTGGATGGTGAGTGGGATTTCAGAAGCTGAAAGCATTTTAGAGGACCAGTTAATGTCCTGAGGACATGTACAAAGATCAAAATAGCACTTTGAATGTTATAATTAGCTTGAAACCTATTTGTCTCTATATACATATCGGCAGTTTCTCCTGTCTACTTCCCAGTCATTGCCAAACCACATGAATAACAGTGGTAAGGCTGCAATAATATTACAGGTCCTTTATCTAACCATAACTGTGTAAGAGTTTTTCTGATGTGGGCTACATTAATTAATATTTTAATTTACTATTTTATGGGGTTTTGTCTAAGGTGAGATAGAAGGTTTTTTAATTAATTTAATATCGAGTTGGCTAATGTAGGCCGAGTTGAGCCTAGCCCGTAATGAGAAAACCTTGTTGAAAACTCTATAAATAATGCTCAAATCTCTCCTCTAACCCTAATTCTCACAAGTATCCACACATAAGGAGTATTTACCTAGCGCTAAAGGGTGAGGAAGCCGTTTCATTGAGCTAGTAATACGGAGGGCAATAGAGGAAAATAACTTGAATTGATCTAAAAGAAATTCAACAATTGACTTGGCATAAAGGAAGGATAATTGACTTGACATAAAGTAAGTTTATCCGCAACTTATCGTGGATATACACACCCTCTCATTAATAGAAAACTTACCACATTATCGATGTATTCAGAAGTTGAATCCCACTTGACACTATCCCTCTTTGTACAAGGATATCATCATCATTAGTATGATCCCTACTTTGTGGTTCTAGTGATCCATTTAAATCATGTATGCAGGTAGATTGTTGCGTGATTCTTTGCATACGAGGTGACTATTTATGTATACACAAGTATATATTATTAGATTGTTGGGGAAGTAGGATTTCTCGCCTTTTGTGTTCGTATATAGACTTCTTTGTAAGTCCCATCCTGAAATAAGTTATGTAATGTGATGTTATATGTTAATCCACACACACACGGGAGAAAAGAAAAAGAAAAAAAAAAGGAGGAAGTTGCTTTCTTACATACAGCAAAATGAATAAAAATTGAACTGCTCAGCTTGCTTAACCTCTACATAATGTGCTTACGAATGCACCTAATGTATCATCATGGAAAGGTTAGAGAACTGACCAGAATATATTGTTCCATACCAGCCTGGTATGTAGCCGCATCATTTGTAGATCTACGATATCGATCAATTGTCTTTCGGATTCTGAAAAATTTGCAAAGATAACATATGAGCTCAGCCACTGGGAATACATTCTCCAAATTAATCAGGTATCGTCAAAACTAAAGTAATAAAACACTAAACAAATTAATAATCATTTTTGTGAATCATGCATGACTTCCAGTGAATATGTATCACCATCACTCACTAACAGAATATGCAAGGAGCATAAACCTCTGCAAGAAGCTTGTAGCCTCTCAGCAACTAATTTGCAACGATCTGAAGTACTTGGAAAAGTCTTGGTTGCCCACCTTATACTTTGTAAATAATTGATGCTAGAGAGAGCGTAGAAATGTAGAAAGTAACACAAGTGAGAACTTAAATGAATAGGTCACTTGCCACTCATAGGAATTCATCTAACAAATAAGAGCAAAATAAAAAATCATTCTTGTTTTCAAGCCAAAATCTAAATAAGTTACGAATCAAAACAAGTCTACCTCCTCATTCATCATAGCATGCTTATATAGATGAGTTTGGAACAACTCTTCAAGTATGAGTAATTACCAAGACTCCTTGAAAAGACAAAAAGACTTATAGGAAAGACAAAACAAGTCTTACTATAAAATAACTATAATTAAATAAGGACGCCAGAAACTTAAATGACATTTACTAAACCTTGAAAATATGAGAATCAAATGTAGTTGGTTGTAAGTATCCTAATTTTACTAGTTCTGAATTAATGGAATGCTCCAGCATCAATAATCATGCCAGCAATATTTTTCTTCAAATTTTAGCGTAAATGTTCAATTTCACATCATAAAAGTATATTATGTGCACATGCGAAGTATATTTAAATGTGAGCGCAGAGTGAGCTAATGCATTTTTTTTGCCCAAGCCCAAATACTTCAATATATTCTACATGCCACTCCATGTCAGTAAGAAGTAAGAACAGCACATGATGCTCGTGAAATCATTGTGAAGCAGTACAAGGACTCACTACTTCAGAGAGAAATTGTAAGAGCAAGCAGTTGCACCTGCATTTAACTTGTGACTTCAAGTACTTTTTTCCCGGTAAATGAAGAAGTGGGAATACTTACATGGTGAGCAACCAAAATGGCAAGAATGTACAATTGCAGTCACTTTTGGACATAAATACTCTATTTATAAGAAATCCAAGAGATCAGTGTGTCGTGTCATATTAGCCTTAATCTATTATACTGGCGAATGCACTCGATCCCATAAAAGCACCACTACACAAATCTAGTCAAGCCCATAATCTTATTCACCTTTCAGAGTACTCTATAATTAAAAGAACCTGAAGTTGAAGATGTCAGGACTGGTTTCACAGGCTTTTGCTTAGGGTTAAAGTACCATTAAATAATCAACTTGAAAATCTTTTGCAGGTTTTGTTTGATTCAGAAGAGAGATTAATTATGCTTTAAGTTTCGATTCAATGAACCATGATTTGAAATGCTTCTTGATTATGGCGGTAGATAGGTAATTCGTTATTCAATTTCCCGACTAATATAATGCATTTCATATGAAATTTCTAGTTTTTTTTTTTTTTTGTGACCCAGGATCCGCCGGACTCGACTTTCACTTACGATAAGCTAGCCCACAGCCCGTACAGTACGCGATGCACCTCGGACCAAACATCAATACCTGGGAAGAAGCTAGCACAGGACCCCACCACTATTGTCCCCCACTTAAGACGTGTTACAAGCTGCGGAATTTAGACCTTGGGACCTCCATGATAAAGTGCCCAAAGCCGAACTAACACAGCTGCCCACCATGGGTTGAAATCTATTGTTTTTGCCTTGTGTTATGGTCATAAACTTGAAGAATGGATCTTCATGATTTGTAAGATAGCTATTATCACATAGGATACATAAAATAGTCTTAATTCACGTCTAAGTGGTATAATTACAACGAACTGAATCAAACAAGGTATGGTTTGAAAGGCTTCACCCTTTTCAACTTAAGTTTGGTTTTCTTCAACAATTTTCCAAGCAAACAAATTTGTTTGGAAAAGATCTACTTCGCGTAGAATAATACCTAACTGCATATACGCTTAATCATCATGTCCCAAGAATTAGTTATGGAGATCAATTTCTAGAAGCAGCCTTAACACCTATAACACTTCCAAAAAAAAAACACTACACGGCGTGTTCATTTCATATCAATGTGGAATTGGGGGGAAGGCTGAACTGTTACTTGTCCAAACCAGAAGGACCAAACAATATCAGTCCCTAGTTTCACTAACATCAAATTATGTTTTCATTCCCCAAGACAAAGTACTAACTATCCTAACATGTGAAGTAGCTGGGGCAGATCAGTACTTGCAAGATATTCAACAATTCGTTTCCTCAGAAGAACCATTAAGAAAGAGGGAGTCCAACTCCAATGCCACAGCGTACACAATGAATGCCTTTGATCAGCTAATCCCCCACACCTAGCCATTTGATTAGGTACACCCCAGTGCATTGACTATTCAAAAAAATGCGAAAGAGAAGATTTTATAGTTTCATACTTCCTTTCCTCAGCTAATTTCAACTAGGATATTTGAATAAAAGTCATTGTTTTTAAAAATTGTCCGAAAATGAGAACTAGATTGGTCATCATGGTGGGTTAGTCCATGATCGAAGGGGAATAGCACTGAACACTTGACCAAAACTAAAAATGGTAGGAAAAAAAAAAGCAGAATAAGAAAAAGAAAACCCATGCCATGATGCTGTCTCTTATTTGCACTTCACAAACACACAGCGTATATATGTGCATGTGCCCTCATTTTGGACAAAAGAATGTCAACATGGCTCAATCACGTTGCCCATCTAAAATCAACTCGAGAAATCATAAAATTGGTACGTGAACGTACTCGGAAGTGCTTGAGAACTCGTAAAGCTTTCCTTTCTGTGAAAAGATGATCACGGCGACTTCAGCATCGCAGAGGACTGAGAGCTCATAAGCTTTCTTCAGTAGCCCAGTCCGGCGCTTTGAAAAGGTGACTTGCCGGCTTGTCGCGTTCTCAATTCGCCTCATCTGAACTTTGCCTCTCGCCATGATTAAATTCTTCCTACATACATGGTGGTTATCAACCCTAGAATGGCAAGTACTCAAACATAGCGATGAACATAACAAATATACCTCAACGATCAAAAATAATAACTCACCAGGGACTTTGGCAGCGTCAACCAGCTGAAGATTTATCTTTTTATCCACCTCCTATTGTCTAAACTTTAGACTGAAGTTCTTCAGAAGCTAAAAGCACCGCAAGACAAATCACACTTTCCTTTTCTTTAAAACAGACATGAACTATACCATCATTCGAACACAAGCAAAAACCACAGGATAAAGATTGCACAATCAAAGGTCGAAGAATTATAGATTTACCCAGGGTAATTAAAGGGGGGAACTTCTCTACTCTACGTCATAAAAATGAACCACAATGAATTCAGAAACCCTAAAGAGGGATGAGACCGCGAAGGCAAAAACCAAAAAACTGGAACGAAAGCAAAGGATATTTGGCAGCTGATGGATCTCTCTTTATTTTGTGGCCACGAACATAAAAAGCAAAACAAAAAATCCTTACTATTCCAAATTCAACGATCTTCTACTCAAGGCAAATGTGGTGTGAGATACCCATCAAAAGGAAATACAGACAAAAAAAGAAAGAAACAAGGAGGAAAGCAAAGTATTCAAGTTCGACCGAAACGGCATGGTCAATTTGGTAATGAAGATTCAAAGAGGCAGAAGGATTATCTTTTTTTGATAAAATTATGAAAAAGAGAGTGTAGAGAGAGAGAGAGAGAGAGAGAGAGAGACATGATTTTTTTTCTCGAAAAAACGTATATTTTGCCGGTGGGTTTCAGCTTCGGCTGTTGTGGCCTGTGGGACATTCGAAAGAGAGCAGTAAGAAACGAAACAGGTGAAAAGAAAGAGAAAAAGGTCGTACGCTAAACTATAAATTGTCGACATCATCATACCATGGCGTGCGCTGTTACCGAATGGGACGTTGACAAGTGGGAAAAATTATCTCTTACTTAAACTCAGTGGGCCCCCACTCGACCAATGGAAAGAGACTCTGTCCTTTTCTTGGGCCAAATAGGAACGGCCTCGGGGCTCTTTTTCAATCGGTTCCTCTCTTAAAGGGTTTACGAGCGCTGGGAGTGCTCGAAATTATTACCGTGATACATTCACTGATAAAATAAATAAAGATCTGTCCTTTAGCTTATCTTTTCTTTGTGTTCTTCTTATAATTTCTCATTATTTACGAGTGTAAAAAATACCTGAAACTTTTCGATTTGGCTAAAAGTAAAGGAATTAGAAAAATTTGATGCTTCAATTTGGATTACAATTTATCTTTTAGATTACGCACACAGGAGATCAAAGGCCATTCACTATAATGCACTAATTCTAGATCACTTGATTTTCTAATTAGCAAAAATGTGATCTTTGACCACCCAACCACCAAAAAGAAATGTGATTTTCGATAAGATTGCTATATTTTGACAGAAGGCAAGTAAAGCAGATATATCACAATGTCAGTAGTGAGGTGTCCGACAAAAAAAATAGTGAGGTGGAGCTTAGAAACTCTTGAAACCTCAAAGGTAACAAAGGTTAAGACTGCAAATAAGATCGTGATTCCTAAAGTTAGTGATATTAAATAGCTAACAAAAACATAGCACTCTATAGTCATGAGTAGATAAAGAAGGCAAATTGGGCTTCAGATACATTATGATTATGCATATATTACTCATGCATTGATTATAAAGAGATAAGGTAGAAAAATATAAGCCTTTATCTTATTTTGAGGCAATAGCTAGTGCTAAATCATTATAGTAGCTAGAGATTATAAGTGAACAAATGGAATCACTTAATTGGAATTGGATGTGGTAGCTTGTTAGTACCCAAGAGCCAGAACATCATTAGAAACAAGTGGATTTACAAACACAAGGAGGGCATCAAGGTATAAGGTGAGACTTGTTGCAAATGGATGTACACTTCGAGAGAGTATCATTGGTGACAACGAAGTGTTTTCTCCTAATATAAGGCACTCTTATATTTGAATATTACTTGCCTTAATTGCTACACAAGATCTCAAGCTGGAATAGCTAGATGTCAAGAGGGTAGTTTTTCATGATGAGTTGAATGAGTGGATTTACATGAGGTAATCAAAAGGATTTATTATTCTAAGTAAGGAAGATCATGTTTGTTTATTAAATAAATCATTTTATGAGTGGAAACAGTCTACTAACCTAAGCAGTGGTGTAATCATTTTGATGCTTTTATAACTAGTCAAGACTATTCAAAATTAAAAGAACGCTTCAAGTGCCAAAAGTTATGAAAGTGACATTTAATTATCAAAATCGGAGTAAAATGAATCACTTAAGTAGCAATCCAGCTAAAATCCAACCAAAATGCTAACGTGCGCAATTTCCGGCGAAATGAGTACAAAACGGCGTTGGCATTGTTTTGCACGTTAATGTAGCTAGACTATGCAAAAATGACGTCGTTTTGGTGTTGACGTGGTAAAAATTTAATATAAAAATTAATTAAATTAAATTAAATTTAAAATCAAATTTATTTAAAACTTTTTAAAATACAAATACAAATATCAAAAAAAAAAAAAAAAAAAAGGAAGGGAGGTGGCAGAAGGTTGAGCCCTTGTCACCGGTGGGAAGGGCCAACGATGAAGGGGAGAGGGTTGGCCAGAGTCATTAGGCCCTGGCCAAGGGCTGGCCACCAAGGCTAGGGCCAAGGCCTGGCAAACTCGGCCGACCCTTTCCCCTTTGTTACTAGTCCTTTTTGCTGACGGCGAGGGCTCAACCCTCAACCACCTCTCTCCTTTTTGAAAAAGAAAAAAGTAATTAATTAATTAATTTTTTGAAATATTTTTGTTTTTATTTTTAAATGTTTTTAAAAGTTAATTTAATTTATTTAATTATTTTTTACTACGTTAGCACCAAAATGACGTCATTTTTGCATTGTCTAGCCACGTCAGCATGCAAAACGACACCATTTTGCATTTACTTTACCGAAAATTGCGCATGTCAGCATTTTGGCCGAATTGGCACTTAATAATTTATTTTACTCCAATTTTAGCACTTAAGTGTCACTTTTGTAACTTTTGGCACTTAAGTATTCTTTCGTGCCAACTTTTTGCACTGTAGTGCTCCGAGTGTCCTATTCGAAAGTTAGTTGGATAGCTTAAGAATTTGAAGGATGAATATTTGATTTATCTATTATTATTTGTTGATGACATATTGATAACAATTAAGATTTTTTTTTTTATGAAATTGGTGTTTTTTTTTGTCAGTCTTACTTTATTCCTACTCTACACTCACTCTCAGACTTTTGTCTTGCCTCTTGCAGGGTGTAGGAGTCGAAACCCACTCCTGAAACTTACGCGTCCCCACCCCATCCTCCCTTAAGAAGGTGGGGATTTGAACCCCTCACCTCCTCCTTCCATGATGGAAGGGTGGCCACTGGGCGAATCCCAGTGGTTAAATTAGTGTGTTGAAAAGACAGTTAAATGTTGGGTTTCAAATGAAAGATTTGGGTAATACATAAAAGAAAAAAATGTCAAAAATGCTTATTGGATCAACTGTACGAAGAGTTTTTATTTTGAATTGTGCTGTGAGTTTTACTTACAATTGAGTTATTTATTTATAAATACTGTAGGTTTAGGTGTGGGAAACAATCGAGCATGTAAGTGATTATTAACTCTATGATTCTCTAATTATTAGTAAATAATTTGCTGCTAGCTCTTCTTGTTAAGGAGTTACCAACACATAGATTAGACCACGTAAATTCCTAATTTTTTTCTTCTTTACTTATTTCTATAGTGATTTTGCATTGATTTAATTTGCAAGTTCCGATATTTTCCATATTAATTTTATGAAAATCTAGATGGACAAGTCACCATATCAATTATAAAATACAAAAGATGAGGACAACATAGCTAATGCAATGTGGATTCATGAGAACACCAAAATAACACAAGCCTTTGATTAAATTATATATTGATAACACCCATTTAATTAAAGGGAAAAAACCACTAAACACCCCAAACTTTGCCCAAAGTGACACATTTATTCTAAACTTTTTTTTGTGACGTGAAAAACCTTGAAATTTGCCAATCGTTACACATTTACCACATTTTTTTCGTGACACAAAAAACCATAAACTTTTATCCATGTAACACATTTATCTTAAATTAAAGGGCATTTTGATCTTTTTATTTTTAAATTTTTTTCTTCTTTTTCTCTTCTCCCTCCGTTGGCCATGGCGGAGGGAATCCGACATTCAGCGAGGGCACCCCTCGCCCGATGTAGGCGAGGGTGGCCCTTGCCGACATTAGGCGAGGGCTGTCCTCGCCCGACCTAATTGAGGGCTGTCGGGCACCCCTCACAAGGCCCTTGCCAACGTCGGGCGAGGGGGGCCCTCATCGTATTTGGCGAGGGCCGTCTTCGGCCAACGCAAGCAAGGGCGGCCCTCGCCCAACGTAAGTGAGGGCAGCCCTCATCGATGTTGGGCAAGAGGTGCCCTCACCCAACCCAGAAGAGGGCCATCCTCGCCCGACACCAGCGAGCGTTTCCTTAGCCAGCCCAAGTGAGAGCTGCCCTTGCTCGACACTAGCGAGGGTGGCCATCGCCAGACACCAGCTTCCCTCTGCCGACCACACCATGGCTAGCGAAGGGAAGAGAGAAAAAAAGAAGAAAAAAAAAAAAAAGGAAAAAGGAAAAATAGAAATAATAAGACGAAAATGCCCTTAATTGGGTAAATGTGTCATAATTTGTAAAGTTTGGGACTTTTTATGTTACAAAAAAAAAAATTTAGGGTAATTTGTCACTTTAGGCAAAGTTTAGGGTTTTTTTGTTATTTTTTCCTTAATTAAATTGGATATCTTTACTAATATATTAAGCCAAAGCATGCACCTTATGCATACGACCGATATGCCCCATTTATCATGTTTCTACATCACGACAAGCTTGACCTCTTAACTATTCCACATTTTTCTTTTCAATAACTAAGTACATTTTATAGCGCAAACATCAACATAGTTGGAGAGCATCTTCTCTCTACCAACTCAATACAAAGGCATGTCTTCAAAACAAAGATGCAATCCAACTTCCACTACTACTAATGCTAATTGAGTTTCTTGGACAAAAGGCAACCATAACATTCTCAATAACCCTTACACAAGCCTAAAAGGCTCCTAAGCCAGATTTGAAAATCTAAATATCCTAGGAATCACGCAATTATTTATCAATTGAAATGGCAAATATTTTCTCCTCTAGCAAACCAAAGAAATTAAGTCTAGTCAACAAATAGAGTGTGTTTTTAGAAACTCTATCGTACATTTGTAGTTGTCTCCCCACTACTTACAGCATTTATACGTAATGGCTAATACTGAGAGAAGTATGTATGCGTTTGTCTAATTTAAGTAATGGTTAAGTATTGGAGAAGTAATGCTAAATTATGCATTGGCATAATATACACATCGTCAATTGATTAAACATTTTAACCCGTGGGCGATTATTTTGACATGTACAAAAGGGTACTTTGGAAAGTCATCATTTGGTTTATCGGTAGTTTGGCTAAAATGATTGAAATAGAACTACTCATTACAAATAGCATTTTGCATAAATAGATAATCCAATTTTACTTTAAAAAGAAAAAATTCAAAAGGGATTCTTGTCATTTTGGTCTATGGGATTCATCCTAACAAATTTTACATTTAAAAGTACCATCACTTAATATTGGTTTGCTTCCCCACGTCACTTTCACGGGTATATTTGATGCACAAAATCACTTTTTCTTATTTCCAAGGACATTTAAGTACTTTTCTTGGCTTGGGATTGACTTATCCAAGACAATGTTCTTGTTTTAAGAAAAGGAATTATTGTAGTATGATGTTTTATATAAAAAAAAAAAATCACATTGGTATTGGATTATAGTTGACAAGCTGGCCATGGATCTTGATGTAGACTAGCCCAAATTCATTCCTAACAAGTGACCGGGGGAGAGGCTCGTTGTCTTTCGAATCCAACCTTGTTCATATATTTTTCTATCATGAAAAAGGAAAACAAAGGGAAAAATAGAAAGCTCGTACATAAATTTTATTTCCTTTTTCTTATTTATTTGTATATCTTCATATTAATTATTAAGATAGATGCACTGCACATCTTAGTCATCTCATGTGTCAAGTGAGAATAATCAAAAAAGTTTTAAACCTATTATAATTACGTCAATTTAATCATAAACTTTTTTTTTAACAAATTCAGTTTTAAAAATTTTGCAAATATGCTAATCTAGTTCATTCAAATCAAATTTCACTAGCCGACGTTAACATGAATGTTGGCCAATGTCGATTGTCCAGCATCGACCATCCTGCGAATGCTAACGTAGCACTTTTTAATATAATTTTTAATATTTTTTCGAGTTTTTTTTTTAAATTTTTTTCCTTTATTTTCTTTTTTCTTTTTTTCCAATCTTCCTTCTTACTCTAGCCAATCGAAGGCATGGGAGCCTCACCAACCAATGGTGAGGCTCGCCCTTGTCGACCACTAGCATAAGCGAGTCTTGCTAGATTTGGCGAGAATCGGCCCCACCCAACCATGGTGAGGGCAAGCTTCGTCGGCTGCTAGCAAGGTCGACCCTCACCAGACCTAGCCATGGCAAGCCTAGTGATGACAAGGCCAAGGCCGAGCCTCGGTGAGGCCTTGACATTGCTCTTGCTAGTGGCTAGTGGAGGCGAGCCTCACCATTGGCGAACGAGGCTAATGTATGGCCGATGGCAATCGACCAAAGGAAGCAAGAAGAAGGAGAAAAAAAGAAGAGAAAAATAAAAACATATTAAATTATTTAAAAATTGTCAAGTCAACGTCCATCACATAGTTAGTGCTAGTTGATGTCCATAATAGCATCGGCCAACTAAATTTGGCCGGATAGATTGGATTTACACAATTGCAAAAATTTTATGGCTAAATTGACTAAAAAAAATTTAAAACTAAATTAACATGATTACAAAAAATTTAATTCCTTTTTTGGTAATTTTCCCCACGCATCATTGATTATCCTTAAATGTCTATCCCTCCAATTCCCTACCAATTAAGGCATTGCCTCGGGAACAAGTCATCACTCACGAACTAAGACGGAAGCTAGTTTCTCAGATGAAAAATGTTGGACCTCGTTCTTTGGGATGAGTTACAAATCTAATAAGTAGCCTCATGTTGCAACATGACAATTTTGATTCCAGAATACTTCAGATGCCCATAACCCTTACGTCTGCACATGTCTACGCTGAGGAAAATTATAGAGGTGATGGATGAAAATTTTTGGGCTTAGCCAACCTTTAAGGGGTGTCCGACCAAAAACAAAACCTTAAAGTGGTGATGCTGTTGAAATGCACGCAAGCTTCGAAAATATGCTCAACAAAGACGTTTCTTTCTTGGAATCAACCGATGTGTGATTCAAATGTGAAGCCCAAGGAGCAGGCAAGTTATTTCCGTTGTTTCGCTGAATCTTTTTTGTATATGTCCGTCCTTGTTCATTTCTAATCTGTTCTTTGTCTTTGCTACTCTTACTCATGGATTTTCGCAATCACTACCATGAATTCCACGCATATGTTGTTGTGGCAGTGCTAAGGGGAGTCTAGTTGAGTAAAGATATCACCGAGTGATAGTGCCATAATTCCTATTTTATTCTATTGATTAGGTATTATTAGGGTGATGGCGAACCGGTTTAATTTTCTGGCAATCCGATGAACAGCCCGGTCTCACAATCTGTACTCCGGCTCATTGCTGTTGCTCTCAGATGAGCTGTTGATTGCCCGGGATTTGCAAGACACTGAAATTGGAAGAAATAAAAAAAAAAAAAAAAAAAGGACCCAAAATGCTTTTAAATTTAATAAAATAACAAGTACAATTGAATGGTGATGGAGAACCCGGAAACCTTCACTCAATTAAAATGGGAAAACGCTTCAACACAATTTGGGATTTACAAGCAATGAACAAGCCTTTCAATTTGGTAACGAAGCATCTGTCTATGCACTCAGATCTATTAATAGTCACTAGGAAATTTCTCACTTTTCCCAACGTCTGAATCTAGATGAGGATCTCCCGTCCATGGTCGGGGAAAAAAAAAAACTCTAAAATTGCCTAGCTACGCCAGACATGACTACAAGCTTTGGTTCCACCTATAGTAAATGTCTAAAGTACAGACTAGTATCTCATGAAAGTAATATCCTCTGTGTTGTTGTAATTTTTTCAACAGTGGTCATATTAAAAGGCTATTAGTTTTTGTTATCGAGTTAGTATTTTCTAAACAGATCCACTAATGGTTACAAAATCATAGAAAGACACAGAAACTTTCAGTCCTTCAACAATCCCATGTTAGAAGCATAGAATTGTACATGACGATGGTAAGTTGGGTATACTTTTCTCAACATTAATTACTCAGAAACGTTGTGCTACTAACTTTTATTGCCGTATTGGCAATTACTAACTTTGTGATATTTTCACCAGGAAAGTTGAATTTATCCCCACAACTCTTCAAGTGATTCTCTTGTGTTCTCAAAAAAGACAAGAATAAAAAACAAAAAAGCTCGAAAACTGATTAGGTACGCCAAATGTGAACATTAAGAACTTTGACTGCATCTATAGTCCCCAGTTGGAAAACCCATTGTATTCTTCTGTGAAATAAATATTCTCAAAATTGTGATGTTCACAACGCGGGTTGCTAACTTAGTGCTAGTAACATTTTTATTTCAAGTCAGTAACTTTCCAAGCATATCAAGTAATGGTCAAGGAAGCACAAAAAGACACAGATTTGGGTCTGTCTACAGTCCTACAGTCCTATAGTCCAATATTCAGTTGTATCTCTTGATCGTAATTCCCCTAAAATTTGTTTTCCCAACATGAATTTGTAACTCCGTACTAGTAACTTCCATTATGGAGTCGATCATTTTCTTAACAGATCGAGTGCGGGACCATAGAAGGACACAGAGATTTGAGTTTGTCAACAATTCCATGTAAAAAGGGAAGTAGAATTGAATATTATGACAGTAGATTTATCAGTGTGGTGGTAATTTTCCCAACTCGGATTTGTAGCTCAAAGCTAGTAATAAGTTTCAAGCAGATCATACGTTCTCAAGATAATAGAATTCTTCAGTGATGTTCAACCTATCTGCTCATTCTAACTTACGCTATCAAAAACAAAACTTCTCACGGATAGAGAAAGGTTCAATGTAAATACCGGTACATAACCCTGAAATTAAGTATCTCTCATTATGTATTGTCCTTTTCATCAAAACTGACAACGTTGCAGTACTCTTTAAATGTTTTAACACCAGGACTAATACAGAGCAGGACAAATTGATGACCAGCAAATTTAACCAATACAGTAAACTGTACAGCACACAATCTCCTAATATTGGTTTGATGGACAAAAGCAGCAAGCTTCTTCACTACACAAGCCTATTAGAACATTAGGGCCAAAAACATTATTAATCATTAAAGACCTCTCTCTCTGGTCTTAGCAGATCATAAAACTGCATTGTTAGATCATATATGAAAATTATTGAGAGATTCTCTTGCAGGTTTCACAAGTTTGTGGATAGTGGTTAATATATGCGCAGAAGAGTGATGATGCATGGCAAGTGATAGGAAGGAAATAAAAGCACCGATGGGAAAGAGGGCGACACCTTTGCAAGAAGCTTTGCATTCTCTTCTTTCAGAGACCTCTCCTGAGGTAAACCAAAACAAAGTTGAGAGATTAATATAACCACCAAAATAACAATGCCTGATGGGATCGGATATGCATTCATCATATTTGTCCACTCACCTTTGCTTGTAACTGCCGTATCTGATCGTTGAATAATTAAGCCTGTAAAAGAGTTCCGTAGAAATATTTTAACTTTCGTGAGTGTTCATGCTGTCCCGATACCTTTCTTAGTACAAGGTAAAAAATAATAAAAGAGAGAAAATAAGTTGAAATTATGGACGATAGAAATCAAAGGACGATGCTTTGCAACTTGTTCAGAAACATGGTGCAAGTGAGAAGTAGTACATGGAAATCGGCAAGGTTAATATAATAAAAAAATCACGGTATTCTATTATTTCGTGTCAAAGAGTGCGGGCTATTTTTTTGTTTCGTTTTAATAAGTATCCATTTGTGTCAAGAAGTGTCACGAAACCATTGGTAAAAAATGATTGATGACTTTTTTTTTTTGTCTGAGAAGAAAAGCCAGTTATTTAACCAAACCAAAAAAACTCGTTAACTAATCAAATAAGAGTTGGTAACACAGAATTAGTTCGTTACTTAAACAGAGAAAGGTTTTTTTTTTTGGTAAAAGGTAAGATATATATTAAGAAGAGCCAAATGTACAAAAAGATCTCGACACCAGTAACTTGCACTCCAAATGTAGTAACAAAAGAAGTGGAAGGGTGACGAGATGCAAAAGCCGCAGGCGGCACAACAACTACAACAACAAGGCCAAACTAAGCAGGGCTAGCTCGACCGGCTATCAAACAGAGACAAAAACAAAGAGGAGCCCAGCGTCAGATCAAGGACCTACGGGTCCCCATTGAAAATAACCGGGTCTAGGCTCCAACTTCTCTGCAGCCTTCTGTTTCTGAAATTATCTTCGACGTTCCTGAAGATGATAGCCTTGTCTCGGACCACTTTGAAGAGGTGGTTCTTGATGGCCGGAATAGAGAGAGGCCGATCTCTAAAGATGATGTCATTCCTATTTTTCCAAATGATGTGACACAACGCGCCAAAGGAAAAACGGGCTATGCACTTATAGAAGTCTTTCCCCATTAAACAGAGAAAGGTTAGTAACTCCTATAATTAAGATTGGTTATTTCTAGTTGGGTTCCTAAGTTAGGCAAACTTTTATGCTTGTACGAGTCTTATAAGTGAAGGGTGAAGAGGAGTGAGTATTTTTATCAACAGAAATTATTTTATAACTAAGAAAGTGATAAAGAGAAGAAAGATCTGCTGAAGTTGTTGGCACGTAAGACAGAAGAGAAAGAGTAGACCTCACACTCCACCATAAGACAATGTTTCCACTCCATCTCAAGAGTAGTCAAAGGAAGGTTTAGAGTAGGAAAAATTGCACTAAGAAAGACCAAATAAGCGTTGGTAAGTTAGTCCCAAAAAAATAAGTCTATAAGTCTATAAAGTTAGTCAAATAGAGTTAGTAACCCAAAAAGAGTTAGTAATTTAATCGAAAAATAGGTCTATAAGTTATTCAAATAAATATTTGCAAATACACATGAACTATTAAATTTAAAGGAATGGTAAGAAAATATAAATAAAAGTTAATAAAAAATAAGAGATATTGATAATCGCACATTATTGAAAAGAGTCGGCAATTCCATGCAAGTAAGTTACCAATGAGTCATTTAGATATCAGGTAATTGAAAACTTTTTTTTTTTATCACGGTTTTTTGTCACTTTTTTACGACTCTTTCATAGGTTTATCAAAAACTATCCAATTTATTTTGGAAAGACAAACAATAGAGTTGTCCAAATAACTCAGAAAAATAATGATAGAAGAACAATCATGATCTTTTCCTTGTTATTGGAAAAAAAGAATAGGTTAATAACATTTACCAAAAAAAAAAAAAAAAAAAAAGGTTAATAACTATGAAGAAAAAGGGTGATTTGTGAATGTGCTTTCATTCTTTCATATAAGGTAGAAAACGCCATGCATACTTAGAGAAAAATCGGTTCTCTCCTTTCAAATGCCAAGTTTAACGTTTTTAGTCTATTCAGTTCCAATCTTACCATGCCATTGCATTCTCTATTGAAATTGGTGTTTTGGCTCCTGTATGCATATGATCAGTCCTGTTAGTCATTCAAGGGAAATTGTTTCTCATTGTTTTCCTTCTCACCATATTCATGCTTCCAAACACAATAGCTACTCGACAAAAGTTCTCAAGACATCTACTTCGCTTAGAGAAAAGGACAAATATGCCAAAGACACATGTACCTTTCCTTCCCTAATGCTGCCCAAACTTCGCTCGAGCTGATCCCCCATCTGTTGGATTTCATCGATCGAGCAAGATCCAAGACATTGTCCTGATAGCTTCCTGATGTAGAAAAGAAAAGGAGTACCATAGTTTAGGGAATTAGATATCATTAATCCATTTCAATCCACAATATATAAGAGAGAAGTCTCAAAATTTGTGGACCGTAGAGAAACTTCAAGAAGATCAATCTTCCTCTCCATATCAGTGGTTTCTTGCTTCAGACGCTGCACATATATCCAGTAAACGGAACAATACAAACTGAACAAATTTTAAATTAGTAATGGATAAAACCAATCATAGTGAACAAATCTGTAACACCACAGGATCCTGCAAAACTAAGACTGCTACTACAAAAACCCTAATGTTTTTGCAAAATTTGTAGCTGCCACAGTCAATTCTATGGCTTACCACCTCAGTAATTCTTGAGATCAAAAGTAGGGTTCTTATCAAGAACAAGGTTCGATACTATTACAATCTGCAAATACATACATACAGGTTCACACCAACAATCAATTTTAAGACTTCCTTCAGGAAAACAATAAGATGTAATGCCCAAGGAGGGCTTGTTTCTGAGGTATAAAGTGGTGGATGATTGAGTGGGATTTCAGAAGCTGAAAGCATTTTAGACGACCAGTTAATGTCCTGAGGACATGTACAAAGATCAAAATAGCACTTTTAATGTTGTAATTAGCTTGAAACCTATTTGTCTCTCTATACATACCAGTAGTTTCTCCTCTCTGCTTCCCAGTCATTGCCAAACCACATGAATAAGAGTGGTAAGGCTTGCGATAATATTACAGGTCCTTTATCTAACCATAACAGCACTTTGATAGCACAGCTTTGGTGGCTCTCTCAAATTATTCCCACCTGTACTAGACTAACATTTTGAGATACTTGAGATACTTGACTTTTGCTGTAAAGTATGAAAAATGGATGAGTTTTCTAGAATTTGGTTCACGAGAGATAATGCACACTTAAAAAGAATAATTCTACACATATTAAGACATGTCTCCTTAATCTTTTTACTTTATGACCCAAAAAAAAAAAAAAAAAAATCTTTTACTAAGTGATGATGTAGATTCCTGATAGGTACTTAAACGAGTTTACTAACTTAAATAACATTTATGCAATGCCACATCGCTTAGCAAACCAATGTAGAAGGTATCCCCAGCATTCCTCATGCTTAAGAACCATGAAGCATCTCTCATGTACCAAAGCACATGTATCACATATGTATTTAACCTTGTAAACGTTCAATTTTTCATTTTCTATTTTTTAATATTTTTTCAAAGTGAAACGTTTACTGCCATCACTCAGACAAGAGAGGTATTTATGAATGTGCCTACCAAGTTGCTGTCCCCATTAATGATCATATTCTGTTGATGAAGACAAAAAGACTCACAAAGTTAAAATTTGAAATATTTATGTTTTCACTAAGCTTTGGTGACGATGGATGTAATGAAAATCAACATCTCAAATAAGAGTAAAAAATGATTAGGATTCTTCTTCTAGTTGAAATAGCGATCTTGTCAATTAAGATTTGAGCACGGTCAGGATTTAATTAAGTTCATTATTCCAATAGTGGGACATTATGTTTCTTGTATAGATGTTCCCTATTTCAATCGGGTTTCTTATTGAGAAGTTTCCCATATTAAGTAAGAATAGGATTTCTAGAATAATTTAGCAATTTTCTTTTTTTTTTTGAATTCGTGATGCGATAATACTTTGACATGTGGTGCCTAAGAAACCCCATTTGTGATGCTCAGGCAGTTTTATGTCTGATGCCTAAAAAAATGACCTATTTTGAGTTGTTGTCCATTGAAAATTCTCTTCAAGTTCTTGTTAAGTTGAGCTCACTGCTCAGGGAGATATCATCCATTATATCAATTTTCTATA
Source organism: Eucalyptus victrix (assembly GCA_016097545.1). Lineage (NCBI taxonomy): Eukaryota > Viridiplantae > Streptophyta > Magnoliopsida > Myrtales > Myrtaceae > Eucalyptus > Eucalyptus victrix. The sequence goes on from CM027845.1 coordinate 1,464,044, forward strand.
ATGGTAGAGACGTTTTGTCCTGAATAGTGAGCTTCAAAGAAAACTTGAAGAGAACAAATGATTTGAAACGAGTAAGTTTTTTTCAGCATCAGATCTATACTTTCCAAGCATTTCACCTAGTGTTTCAAAAGCTTTACACTTCAGAGAACCATTCCATCACACAAGAAAGAATTACAATCATCCTTATAAACCTTTCTAGGATTAATCATACTCCTACTAGGAAGACTCCAAACAAGAAATAGAACTGAAATAGAATTCATCTACAAAAGAATTTAATATCCCATTTGTGATGTAAGTAGAAAATTCAAAAAAAAAAATCCTGATGGTACTCAAATCCTAACTGAGAAGACCACCTCAAAAATCAACTAAAAGAAGAATCCCAATCCTAGGTGTCACAGGCCAGTAACGACCATTCTCATCAAATCTTTCTAAAAACATTGGCTTGTTTGATATTGTTGCCTTCATTAGTGGCTATAGTCCATGATCTATCCTCAATATAATAGACATCATCACAACAAGCTCAAGCAGAAACTGATTCCGAAGGTTAAATTCCGAAGGTTAAAATAACACATTGAGAATTGAGGTCGTTTCTTTTCATCTCTTGCAATGAGATAACACTTATAGAGTGCCATGTCACTTGGTAAACCAGCTCAGAAGTTTTCCTAGCACTCCTCATGCTTAAGAACCATGAAGCAGCATCGGGAAAGTTCAATTTTCCAAAGCACAACGTGTTTTGCCATAACTCAGCCAAAAGATGTATCCATGAATATGCCTTCCACTTTAGTGTTCCCATCAATAGAAATATACTGTCGATGCAGACAAAAGGATTTACTAAGTTGATATTTGAATATTGATGTTTTTACCAAGCTTCAGTGAGCATGGATGTTGTGAAATTCTACAGCTCGATAACCTAAAAGATTATATTGAGATCAAATCAGAATTGATTCAAAAGTATGAAGTAACACGTTGAGAATTGAGATCATATCTTTTCATCTCTTGCAATGCAAATAAACCACATAAAAGAAGCATCATCTTCATCAAACAAGAGAATTATGAAAGTGAATTTCTAAAGAGATTCAAAGAGAAAAAGTCATTGATCGGCAGGTTATAGGAAGGTTCATTATCCAAATTTTTCTGTATCTATTTAGACATTTCGTAGAACAGAGGTTGTAAAGTAGTCCCTTGCGAGCTGCGAGTTGTGAATTAGAGATATATATATATATTAACATGAAGAATTAGCAAAAAAGATGCATAGCCATTCATCATCTTAGTTCTATCGAGCCTGGTATTTTTAGATTTAGCATTTGACTAGTAGTTCAATATGTGGAGCCAGGAGCTGTCCCTCTCATGAGTTATTCATTTCTTCGTCCTATGGTTTCAATTAAATTGATCAAAAACAAATTCGATAATTGACTTGGCATAAAGTAAGTTTATCCGCAACTTATCTTGGATATATACACCTTCTCATCATGAGAAAACTTACCACATTAAAGATGTATTCGGAAGTTGAATGTCACTTGACTCTATCCCTTTTTGTACAAGTATATCATCATTATTAGTATGATATCTACTTTGTGGTTCTAGTGATCCATTTAAATCATGTATTCAGGTAGATTGTCGTGTGATTCTTTGCATACAAGGTGACTATTCATGCATACACAAGTATATATTATACGGTTGTTGGGGAAATAGGATTTCTCACCATTTGTGTTCGTATATAGACTTCTTTGTAAGTCCCATCCTGAAAAAAGTTAGGTAATGTGATGTTATATGTTAATCCACACACACAAAAAAGAGTAAGTTGGTTTCTTACATACAGCAAAATGAATAAAAATTGAACTGCTCAACTTGCTTAACCTCTACATAATGTGCTTGAATAGTTAAAATATTACTAGTCCGAAGTTATTGACTTCTATTGACTAACAAACATGGCAACTTGTTTGATTAGACCGAGAATCTCACTGAACTCCTTACCATGCACCTAATGTATTATCATGGAAAGGTTAGAGAACTGACCAGAGTACATTGTTCCATATTAGCCTGGTACGTAGCTACATCATTTGTAGATCTACAATATCGATCAATTGTCTTTCGGATTCTGGGAAATTTGCAAAGATAACATATGAGCTCAGCCACTGGGAATACATTCTCCAAATTAATCAGTATCATCAAAACTAAAGTAATCAAACATTAAACAAATTAATGATCATTTTTGTCAATCATGCATGACTTCCAGTGACTATGCATCACCATCACTCACAAACAGAATATGCAAGGAGCATAAGCCTCTGCAAGAAGCTTTTAGCCACTCAGCTACTTATTTGCAACGATATGAAGTACTTGCAAAAGTCTCAGTTGCCCACCGTATACTTTGTAAATAATTGATGCCAGAGAGAGCATAGAGAAGTGAGAAGTAACACAAATGAGAACTTAAATGAATAGGTTTTTCATCACTCATAAAAATTCATCTAAGAGATAAGAGCAAAACAAGAAATCCGTCTTGTTCTCAAGCCAAAGGCCAAATAAGTTATGAAACAAAACAAGCCTACCTCACAATTCATCATAGCTTGCTTATATAGATGAGTTCGGACTAACTCTTCAAGCATGAGTAATTACCAAGACTCATTGAAACGACAAAAAGACTCATAAGAAAGACAAAACTAGTCTTACTAGAAAACAACTATAATTAAATAGGGACTCCGGAAACTTGAACGACATTTACTAGACCTTGAAAATATGGAAATCAAATGTAGTTGGTTGTAAGTCTCCTAGTTTTACTAGTTCTGAATTAACGGAATGCTCCAGCATCAATAATCATGCCAGCAATATTTTTCTTCAAATTTTAGCGTAAATGTTCAATTTCACATTATAAAAGTATATCATGGGTGCATGCGAAGTATATTTAAATGTGAGCGCAGAAGTGAACTAATGCAATGTTTTTGGCCCCAGCCCAAAGTCTTCAATATATTCCACATGCCACTCCATGTCAGTAAGAAGTAAGAACAGCACATGATGCTCTTAAAATCATTGTGAAGCAGTACAAGGACTCACTACTTCACAGAGAAATTGTAAGAGCAAGCAATTGCGCCTACATTTAACTTGTGACTTCAAGTACTTTTTTTCCCGGTAAATGGAGAACAAGGAGTACTTACATGTTGGAGCAACTAAAATGGCAAACATGTACAATTGCAGTCACTTTTGGACATAAATACTCTATTTATAGGAAATCCAAGAGATCAGTGTGTAGTGTCACATTAGCCTTAATCTATTATACTAGTGAATGCACTCGATCCCATAAAATCACCAATACACAAATCTAGTCAAGCCCATAATCTTATTCACCTTTCAAAGCACCCTATAATTAAACGAACCTGAAGTTGAAGATGTCAGGACTTGTTTCACAGGATTTTGCTTAGGGTTAAAGTACCATTAAAAAATCAACTTCAAAATCTTTTGCAGGTTTTGTTTGATTCAGAAAAGAGATTAATTATGCTTTCAGTTTCAGTTCAATGAACTGCGATTTGTAATGCTTCTTGATTATGGCGGTAGATAGGTAATTCATTATTCGATTTCCTGACTATAATGCGTTTCATATGAAATTTCTAGTTTTTGCCTTGTGTTATGGTCATAAACTAGAAAAATGGATCTGTATGATTTATAAGAAAACTATTATCACATAGGATACATAAAATAGTCTTAACTCATGTGTAAGCGGTATAATTACAACGAACTGAATCAAAAAAGGTATGGTTTGAAGGCTTCACCCTTTTCAACTTAAGTTTGGTTTTCTTCAACAATTTTCCAAGCAATCAAATTTGTTTGGGAAAAGATCTACTTCGAATAGAATAATACCTAACTGCAAATACGCTTAATCATCATGCCCCAAGAATTAGTTATGGAGATCAATCACTAGAAGCAGCCTTAACACCTATAATACTTCAGAAAAAAAAAAAAAAAAAAAAAAAACACTACACGGCGTGTTCGAATTGGGGGGAAGGCTGAACTGTTACTTGTCGAAACCAGAAGGACCAAACAATATCAGCCCCTAGTTTCACTAACATCAAATTATGTTTTCATTCCCCAAGACAAAGTACTAACTATCCTAACATGTGAAGTAGCTGGGGGAGATCAGTACTTGCAAGTTATTCAACAATTCGTTTCCTCAGAAGAACCATTAAGAAAGAGGGAGTCCAACCCCAACGCCACAGCGTACACAATGAATGCCTTTGATCATCCAATCCCCCGCAACTAGCCAATTGATTAGGTACCCCTCAGTGCACTGACTATCCAAAAAAATGCGAAAGAGAAGATTTTATAGTTTCATGCTTCCTTTCCTCAGCTAATTTCAACTAGCATATTTGAAAAAAAGGCATTGTTCTTAAAAATTGTCCGAAAATGAGAACTAGATTGGTCATCATGGTGGGTTAGTCCATAACCGAAGGGGAATAGCATTCAACGCTTGACCAAAACCAAAAATGGCAGGACAAAAAGGAGAATTAAAAAAAAAAAAATGCCATGACGCTGTCTATTATGTGCATGTGCCCTCATTTTGGACATAAGAATGTCAACATGGCTCAATCACGTTGCCCATCTAAAATCAACTCAAGAAATTATAAAATCGATATGCGAACGTACTTGGAATTGCTTGAGAACTCGTGAAGCCTTCCTTTCTGTGAAAAGATGATCATGGCGACCTCGGCGTCGCAGAGGACCGAGAGCTCATAAGCTTTCTTCAGTAGCCCAGTCCGGCGCTTTGAAAAGTTGACTTGCTGGTTCGTCGTGTTCTCAATTCGCCTCATCTGAACTTTGCCTCTCACCATGATTAAATTCTTCCTACATACATGATGGTTATCAACCCTAGGATGGCAAGTACTCAAACGTAGCGATGAATATAACAAATATACCTCAACGATCAAAAATAATAACTCACCTGGACTTTGGCAGCGTCAACCAGCTCAAGATTTATCTTTTTATCCACCTCCTATTGTCTAAACTTTAGACTGAAGTTCTTCAGAAGCTAAAAACACCGCAAGACAAATCACACTTTTTTTTTTTAAACAGACCAAAATAAACCACAAGACAAATCACACTATATCATCATTCGACCTTACCAAAAAAAAAACTATATCATCATTCGAACACAAGCAAAAACCACAGGATAAAGATTTCACAATCAAAGGTGGGAGAATTATAGAATTGCCCGGGGTATTAAAGGGGGAAGCTTCTCTACTCTACATGAGAAAAATGAACCACAATAAATTCAGAAACCCTACAGAGGGATGAGAGCGCGAAGGCAAAAACCAAAAAACTGGAACGAAAGCAAAGGATATTTGGCAGCTCACGGATCTCTCTTTATTTTGTGGCCACGAACATAAAAAAGCGAAAAAAGAAAAATCCTTACTATTCCAAATTCAACGATCTTCTACTCAGGGCAAATATGGTGTGAGATACCCATAAAAGAAAATACAGACAAAAAAGGAAAGAAATAAGGAGGCAAGCAAAGCATTCAAGTTCGAACGAAATGGCATCGTCAATTTCGTAATGAAGATTCGAAGAAACAGAAGGATTGTCTCGTTTTGATTAAGTTATGAAAAAGAGAGTAGAGAGAGAGAGAGAGAGAGAGAGAGAGAGAGAGAAGATATTAAGTTTTTTTTTTTTCAAAAAAACGTATCCTTTACCAGCGGGCTTCGGCTTCGGCTGTTAGGGCCTGTGGGACATTCGAAAGAGAGAGCAATACCAAACGAAACGGGTGAAAAGAAAGAGAAAAAGTTCGTACGATGGTCATAAATTGTGGACATCATCGTACCATAAATTGTTAACGAATGGGACGTTGACAAGTGGGAAAACATTATCTCTCACTTAAACTCAGTGGGCCTCCACTCGACCAATGGAAAGAGACTCTGTCCTTTTCTTGGGCCAAATAGGAGCAGCCTCGGGGCTCTTCTTCAATCGGTTCCTCTCTCGACGGGTTAACGAGCACTAGGGCACTCGAAATTATGACCATGATAAATTCATGGACAAAATAAATACAGATCTATCCTTTAGCTTATCCTTTCTTTATGTTCTTCTTATAATTCCTCATTATTTAGAAGTGTAAAAAATACCTTAACTTTTCGATTTGGGTAAAAGTAAAGGAACATGGAAAGTTTCATGCTATAATTTGGGTTTCAGTTTTTTTTTTTTTGAATTATGCATATAGGAGATCAAAGGCCACTAGTGCACTAATCCTAGATCATTTGATTTTTTTTATTAGCAGAAATGTGATCTTTGAGAAGATTATTATGTTTTGACAGAAGAGAAGTAGAAAAAATATATCACAGGTGTCAATATTGAGATAGGGCTTGAAAACTTCGGAAACCTTAAAAGTAACAAAGATAGAGGTTGCAGATGAGATCATAATTCCTGAAATCAATTATATTAATCAGCTAGCAAAATCATAGCACTCTATAGTCATGAATAGATTAAAAAAAAAAAAAGGCAAATTGGGTCACAAATAGATTGGGATTGTGCATATATTACTCATGCATTGATTGTAAAGAGATAAGATAGAAAAATATGAGCTTTCATCTTATTTTGAGGTAATAGTGTTGAATCGTTATAGTAGTTAGAGATTATGAGTGAATAGATGAAATCACTTCATTGGAACTAGATGTGGCAGCTTGTTAAATACCCAAGAGCAAGAACATCATTGGAAACAAGTGAATGATGGAAAGAGACCATCAAGGTGTAAGGTGAGATTTGTTGCAAAGAGGTGTACACTATGAGAGAGCATCACTGATTACAATGAGATGTTTTCTCCTATTGTAAGGAATCCTTATATTTGAATATTACTTACCTTAATTGCTATACAAGATCTTGAGCTAAAATAGCTAGATATCAAGATGACAGTTTTTCACAATGAGTTGAAGGAGAACATTTATATGAGACAGCCAGAAGGATTTGTTATTCCGAGTAAGGAAAACCATGTTTGTTTATTAAAGAAATTATTTTATGGGCAGAAACAATCTCCTAAGCAGTGGTATAATAATTTTAATGCTTTTATAACTAGTCAAGATTATTTGAAAGTCAATTGGACAGCTTACTTTAGAATTATGGAGTATGAATCTTTGATTTATCTATTATTATTTGTTAATGACATATTGATAACAGTTAAGATTTCGTATGAAATTAGTGCGTTGAAAAGGTAGTTGAATGTTGGGTTTCATATGAAAGATTTGGGTAATACATAAAAGAAAAAAATTTCAAAAATGCTTATTGGATCAATTATATGAAGAGCTTTTGTTCTGAATTGTGCTGTGATTTTTACTTGCAATTGATTTGTTTATTTATAAATATCATAGGTTTTGGTGTACTTTAAGTGTAAGAAACAATCGAGCATGTAAGCGATTATTAACTCTACCATTCTCCAATTGTTAGTAAATAATTTGCTGCTAACTCTTCTCGTTAAGGAGTTACCAACACATAGGCCAAACCACATAAATTCTTAATGTTTTTTTTCTTCCTGCCTTATTGCTATGGTGATTTTGCATTGATTTAATTTGCAAGTTCCAATATTTTCCACATCAATTTTTCAAAAATTTAAATGGACAAGTCACCATATCAATTATAAAATACAAAAGATGAGGACAACATAGCTAGTGCGCTGTGGATTCATGAGGACACCAAAATAGCACAAGGCCTTTGAATAAATCGCATATTGATAACACAGGCTTTTAATTAAATCACATATCTTTACTAATATATTAAGCCAAAGCACGTACCTTACGCATACGACCAACATGCCTCATTGCAATGTGGATTCATGAGGACACCAAAATAGCACAAGGCCTTTGAATAAATCGCATATTGATAACACAGGCTTTTAATTAAATCACATATCTTTACTAATATATTAAGCCAAAGCACGTACCTTACGCATATGACCAACATGCCTCATTTATCATGTTTCCACATCACAACAATCCTGACCCTCAAGAAAGAGTTAAAAAGCCAAAATGCTCACACGGGTACTGTTCATCGCCTCTCTTCCTCTGGGGTTTTGAACTGTAGCTCGCCGGCGTCAGCTGCTCGATCCGGCCGATCCAGACCTCCGTTTGGCGTGAAAATTGGGGGTTCAGCTCCTCTGGGAAGGCCCTCGCTCCTCACCGAACGGATTAGACTCTCTCCATCCCTGCGGCGAGATCTGAGCTTCGGAAATCGCCTTCTGCTGCGCCGCTCGGCCCTTGGAGGTGCGGTGCTGGTGCGGCTCGGGCCTGTGCTTCGTAGGCATCCCAACAACGTTAGGTAAGCCTTCCTCAGCTCATTGAACGGTTGCTGGTGCTCCTCTACTGTGCCGTGCCCTGCACCGAACTGCTGCTGGTGCTCGACGCTGTGCCGCGGCCTATTCTTGCGGTTGCTGGAGCTCCCCTCTTCGGACCTTGCTGTGCCGCGCCCAGCTCTTGAACGGTTGCTGGAGCCCCCTTGTTCGGACCATGCCGTGCCGCTCCTGCTCTTGAACGGTTGCTGGCGCTCCCTTGCTCCGCCCCTGCTGTGCCGCGCCCTGCACCGAGTTGCTGCGCTGCTCGGCCCTTAGGAGAAGAGCTGGTGCGTCCCGAACCTGATTGAAGCGGGAAGAGGGCGTCAGGCAAGCCGCCTTCCTCCTGAGAGGTCTGTTGGTCCTCCTCCCTGCCCCGTCCTTGCTGCGACCAGCCAACCCGAGAGGTGCAAGGCGTCCGAACGGTTAGTCTCTTACTCTCTAGATGGCTGATGTGTAGAGGACTGGGTTTAGCTGGTTGGGTAGTGTTATGGCTGCTCCAATGGCTGTGGGCGGTGAGCCGAGTAATATGGCACAATTGAGAGATGAATCGGAGAGGACGTCTAGCCTCCTCAATCGAGACAAGGAGGCCCGGGCCTCCATGCACACGGGCAAGGCTCCTGCACTAGCAGAGACCTCAAACCGTGGTCCCAAAGCTATAGGCAGGGATAGGCGCTCGAGAGGACGAAGTAGAGCGAGGTCGGCTTCCAAACGGCCCCAAGCCTCGCAAAAACAAGCGAAGAAACCAGACACCCCGGCTGTCCGGACGTGGGCAAATGTTGCGAAACTTGCAGCGAAAGGGTATGACCTTACCTTTGTTCCTCCCTCGTTTGAGGATGATGTCCCGGTGGTGGATCTTCCTGAAGAAGTGTTAGATGCGGTGGATCCCAAATGGCATGAGTGTCTGGTTGGATATTATGTAGGAAAGAGTTTGCCGTTCCAGCTCACGGAGAACTCGCTCAAGCTATGTTGGGGACTGAAGCTTGTTGAGGTTTTTGCTGATGACCAGGGTTTCTTTTTCTTCCGCATCCCTGACCCCGAGTTTAGAAGGAAGATTTTGGAAGAAGGTCCTATAACGGTTGCAAGGGTTGCACTTGTTTTGCAACAATGGAAGCCACTCCTAGAGTTGAAGAGGGAGAAGCAAACCACGGTGCCAGTGTGGATTCGCTTGAAAAACCTACCTCTTGACCTATGGACAGCCCCGGCAATTAGCGCCATCGCGAGCACCATTGGCAAGCCGTTATTTGTTGATCAACGCACGGAGCAATCTCAAAGGATCTCTTTTGCAAGAGTTTGTGTGGAGATTCAAGTAAACAAGCCAAGGTTCTACTTGACCAGGGTAAGACTAAACGGAGTTGTTCGGTCGATTGCCATTGAGTATGAGTGGAAGCCAGCGGAATGCTTGAAGTGTGGCTCCTTTGGGCACAATTGTGCAACCTCTTTGAATGGGCGGAAGGCGGTGCAAGCTCGGGAAGCAAGTTCGACCATTCCCCCCACCGGTGGAGGCCCGCCCCTCGAGACTTCACCAATGCTGGTGGTAGACCCGAATGAGGCTGATTTTGGATGGAAACAAGTCAAGGGAAAGAAGAACAAATCTCCCCCCCAAGGAGACATATTTGGACCATCCAGCAAGCTCTGGAGAAGAGGAACCACTTCTCAAGCAGTCAGAAGCAGCTCTTAAAAGCTTGCCATTAACCTCCACCCGGAGGGCTCAGAGTGGGTTTCAAGCACTAATCAGTGTGGATGACCACACCTCGACAATGGAGGAAGATCCCACTAGCCATCCAGAGGCAGGCTTAGGGAGTGGAGCGGAATTGAATGAGTCTGTCAACCACCTTAGCTCAGATGAAGATCTTCTCTCGCCTTGTCAATCGCCGAAGGCCCCTCTAGATCTATCGCCGAAGGCTCCTCCAACGAAAAACATGGAGGAGAACACCTAGGACAAGCCGCTCGTGCTTCCTCCTAACCCACCTCCTCCAGCGGCTCGAGCGGCTCCCTCTCAGAGCCGTCGCAAGCCTCCGAAAAGGAGGTAACCCTTCCTCGTTTCCTCTTTTGTACATATGTATATAGGTTGCTGGAATATTAGAGGTATGGTTGATTCGACTAGACAAGCGGAGATTCGTAATTTTATTACTTCGAACCACTTGTGCTGTGTTGGTTTGGTGGAAACTAAGGTGCCACAGGATCGCTTTAACTCCATTTCCGAAGCTCTATTGAGAGATTGGTGTTGGACCGCAAACTATGACTTCTTCCCCAGGGGTAGAATTTGGGTCGGATGGGACCCCATGAGAGTCAAGTTTGAAACCTTCTCTCTTTCCAAGCAGGCAATTCATGGGAACCTTGAGAGCCTAGACTCTGGGGTGGCTTGCTGTGTTTCTTTTGTTTATGGAGATCACTCCTTTTCGCTGAGGAGACCGCTGTGGGAAGACATCATCATGAAAAGCACCCATCTCCGAGACACTCCTTGGCTTGTCTTGGGGGACTTCAATGCTATTAAGGATCCATCGGACCGGGTCGGTGGATCCGAAGATTGGCTCCCTTGTTTCAATGAGTTTGGACAGTGCTTGGAGCAAGCTGAGCTGGAAGACTTGAGGTTCGTTGGGTTTAGATACACTTGGACTACGTCGTCAGGGCATACTAGGAAAGCAAGGAAGATTGACAGGGTTCTAGTGAATGCAAAGTGGAGCTTGGATCTATCGTACTCAGAAGCCTCCTTCCTTGCTCCTGGAATCTCGGACCACTCGCCTATGGTGGTGAAGATTCTTAATCCGACTCATACAAGGAAGCCCTTCAAGTTCTTCGACTTTTGGATGAAGCACCCGGAGTTCAATGAAATTGTCTCACAAGTGTGGAATGCGCCGGGGAATGGTGTCCCTATGTACAAGCTTGTCTCTAAACTCAAGGCTCTTAAATGTCGGCTTAAGCAACTCAACAGAGATTCCTTCTCTAATATATCTGCTAGAACTCTTGATGCGCGGAAGATGATGGAGGCCACCCAAGCAGAATTACAACTAAATCCCTTCTCTGCCGACCTTGCTGAGGTGGAGAAAAGCCAAAGATGTATCTTTGCAGAGTTGCGCTCCTCGAAGGAGCCCTTCTTCAGGCAAAAGTCCAGGGTTAGATGGCTCAACGAGGGAGACCGAAATACCAAATTCTTCCATCAATATGTCAACAAAAGACAGTTGAGGAATAGAGTCCTCTCCGTCCTCGACTCTTCGGGGAACATACTGACGAAGCCACGCCTGGTGCAACGAAGGTTTGTAGAGTTCTTTGAGGACCTCTTGATGCCACAATGGGAGATTATTAGACCTTCGTTAGAGGACTTGAGGGAGGTTATCCAACATCCACTTTCGATTAATCAGGCTGCTCTTCTTGCTCAACCAGTTACAGAGATAAAGATACGGAACACTATCTTCTCTTTGCCCAAGGGAAAGGCTCCTAGACCAGATGGTTTCACAGCGGAGTTTTTCAAAGAAAACTGGGACACGGTAGGTTCCTTAGTAACGATTGCAGTGTTGGACTTCTTCAACTCCGGAAAACTCTTGAGGGAGGTTAACAATACCATCTTGGTAATGGTACCGAAAGTGCTCAACGCCACTTCTGTGGAGGATTATAGGCCTATCGCCTGTTGTAACACTATCTACAAGTGTATTACAAAGGTGCTAGCTAATCGGGTGGCCCTAGCTTTGAAGAATATGATAGGCCCTTTTTAGACTGCTTTTATAAAAGGTAGACGAATTAGGGACAATATATTACTGGCCCAAGAGCTATTCTCTAGCTTTCATCTTCAGCCTTATCTACCTAAATGTGCGATAAAGGTGGACTTCAGGAAAGCATATGATACGGTGGATTGGAACTTCCTTGAGAATGTGATGCTGGCCTTTGGCTTTCCTCACTCTGTCACTAGCCTAATTATGACGTGTGTTCGCACTCCTAAATTCTCAATTGCTTTGAATGGAGAGCTCCACGGGTTTTTTGCGAGCGGTCGAGGTCTTCGCCAAGGGGATCCCATCTCTCCTTACCTTTTCACTATGGTCATGGAAGTGCTCTCAGGGATCATTCTTAAGCAATCCTCGAGGCCTGATTTCAAATTCTTTTGGAGGTGCAAGGCAGTGGGTCTTTCACATCTCTTCTTTGCAGATGATGTCTTCCTTTTTTGTGAGGCGCACCTTCCTTCGGTAACTCTCCTTAAGGAAGCTCTAAACATATTTTCCTCCTGGAGTGGCCTTCGTCCTAACTCGTGCAAGAGTGAAATCTTCTTGGCGGGTGGCAATCCCTCCCTAAGGAATAATATTCTATTGGAGTTGGGCTTTCGAGAAGGAAGCCTGCCAGTTCGATACCTGGGGGTTCCCATTATCACTTCGAGAATCAATAAAGCAGACTGTTGTACCCTGGTCAATCGCATCACTACAAGGGTTCAGTCCTGGACGCACCGTTTCCTCTCTATTGCTGGTCGGCTTCAGCTTATCAGGTCAGTTCTTCATGCTATACAAGCCTACTGGGCGAGTGTCTTTGTCTTACCTTCAGCTGTGATAGAACAGATAGAAAAAATATTTAGACAATTCCTATGGAAAGGTCCGGACCAAGGCAGGGGCGGTGCTAAGGTAGCCTGGGATGACGTTTGCCTTCCAAAGGATGAAGGAGGGCTAGGTGTTAGGAGGCTCCAAGATTGCAATAAAGCCTCCATGCTAAAGCATATTTGGATCTTGTTCTCCGACAAGGAAGAGCTATGGTGTAGATGGGTCCATTCCACGTTCTTAAAAAACAAGAATTTTTGGGTTGCTAGGAAGCCAACTTCTAGTTCCTGGGCCTGGAAGAGCTTGTTGACCCTAAGAAGGAATTTCAGGATGGCCTTTGTCTGGAAAATTGGCGATGGCCAAACAACCTCTCTGTGGTTTGACAACTGGCATCCCAGAGGGCCCTTGAACCTGTTCTTTTCAGACTCTCTTATTTATAGCTCAAGGCTCTCTAGACAAGCTTGTGTTGCTGACCTCTTCTCAGATGCTGGCCAAGCTATTAGATTGGTGCTTCAATCGTGGGGGCAACCTCTTCCGACCCTGACGAATGACCCGGATCGTTGCTGTTGGCGAGAAAGCTCTTCGGGCCAATTCACTATGGCATCGGCGTGGAACTTCATCAGGAAGAAGAGGACGCGGGTCCACTGGTACTCTTTTGTATGGGACAACGCCATAGTGCCTCGATATCAACTCAATCTTTGGCTCATGGCCAGACGTAGGCTTCCAACCCAGGACCTACTTTTGGCCTATGGTATTATTGGAAATGCTACCTGTGCATTTTGCAAGAATGTGCCTGACTCTCTTGACCACTTATTTTTTGACTGCTGTGTCACGGCTAGCGTTGCCTTGTTTTGGGCGTCCAGATGCAATTTACCCTGGCGCAACAGAGATTGGGGGGAGAATTTCAGATGGGCAACTACCTATTTGATGGGGAAAGATTTCTATAAGTGCATAGCCCGCTTTTCGTTTGGCGCGTTGTGTCATATCATTTGGAAAAATAGGAATGCCATCATCTTTAGAGACCAGCCTCTCTCTATTCCGGCCATGAAAAACCACCTCTTTAAAGTGGTTCGCGACAAGGCTATCACCTTCAGGAACGTTGAAGACAATTTCAGAAACAGAAGGCTGCAGAGAAGTTGGAGTCTAGACCCGATTATTTTCAATGGGGACCCTTAGGTCCTAGATCAGACGATGGCCTCCTCTTTGCTTTTTGTCTCTGCTTGATAGCTAGTCGAGCTAGCCGTGCTTAGTTTGGCCTTGTTGTTGTAGTTGTTGTACCGCCTCTGCGGTTTTTGCATCTCGTCACCCTTCCACTTCTTTTGTTACTACATTTGGAGTGCAAGTTACTGGTGACGAGATCTTTTGTACATTTGGCTTTTCTTAATATATTTCTTACCTTTACCAAAAAAAAAAAAAAAAATCCTGACCCTCTCAACTATTCCATATTCCTTTCATTGCAATAACTAAGTACATTTTATAATGCAAATATCAACACAATTGGAGAGCATCCTCTCTCTACCAACTCAATACAAAGGCAAGTCTTCAAAACAAAGATGCAATCTAACTTCTACTACTGTTAATACTAATTGAGTTTCTTAAACAAAAGGCAACCATAACATTTTCAATGACCTTTTATACAAAGCTAAAAGACTCCTAAGTTAGATTTGAAAATCTAAAAATCCTAGGAATCACACAAATATTTATCAGTTAAGATGGCTGATATTTTCTCCTTTAGCAAACCAACAACATTAAGTAAAGTTGACAAATAGAGTGTGTTGAGAAACTCTATCATATATTTGTAGTTATCTCTTTGCTACTCACAGTATTTACACGTAATGGCTAATACTAAGAGAAGTATGTATGCAATTGTCTAATTTAAGTAATGGTCAAGTATTAGAGAAGTAATGCTAAATCATGCATTGGCATAATATACGCATTGTCAATTGATTAAACTTTTTCACCTATGGGTCATTATTTCGACCTGTACAAAAGGGTATTCTGAAAAGTCATCATTTGATTTATTGGCACTTTTGTTAAAATGATCAAAATAGAACTGTTGATTACAAATAACATTTTGCATAAACAGATAATCCAATTTTACTTTTAAAAAATTCAAAAGGGATTTTTGTCATTTTAGTCAATGGGATTCATCCTAATAAATTTTACATTTAAAAATACTCTCACTTAATATTGATTTGCTTCCCCACTTCATTTCACAGGTTTATTTTGTGACATCCTAAAATTTAACTTCTGTTTTCAATTGAATGAATCGAGTTTTTTGTTAACGCGCCTATAGTTATTTTCCTTAAGTTGATCATTCACAAAATAACTAGTCTATCACTTGAAATCATTAAGAGATTTTAATGCAATAACCTTAAGAATTCAACTTGGAATCGACTTCTCAATCGTGCTAATTTGCAAGGGTCAATGCGGCACCGTCAAAATTAATAAGAGACCGGAGGTAGGTCAATTCGATAAAAGTATGCGATTAGTGTGTGTGTGATTTCACCTAATTGCAAATCTGTCGAACAATACTAGACCGATTTTTCTATCATTTCTGTACCATATGTCCGTATTTGAAATCTCGAAATTTTTACAACAACCAAGAGTCGCCAATGTATCAAAGAAGTATAATGTGGCGTGAAAATAATCAACCACGGGTCAATTGCATTAAAAATTCCTAAAAGCTACTAGATATGTTAGATTACGCTAAAATCGCGTCGGATTAAAATTAATAGCGAATTTGAACTCGATTTCAAAAATTGAAAATTCTGTCATGTCACGATTTATTTTATGAATGTCGACTCATCCTTCAAAGAATTTTCAGAGAATTCAGGATTATTACGGAAAATCAATTCGGACGATTCGAAAATAACAAAAATTCATAGGGGCCAAATTAAAGGGATTTTTGACTTCCAAACCGAGCTACTTGGCGAAAGGAAATTATAGAAATTGTGTGAGCCTTCTTCTTCATCAAAATTTAACGTCGAATTGGGGAATTTCATTAACGAATTGATGCCAAATTTGAGTAAATTCGGAGCTAAGCAAGGGGCTGCATTTTTTGCATCAATTTGAGCTATTTATGGATTTAATTTGGTAGAAAGAATTAGGAGATAAGCATTCAATTAAGTGGATAGGTTTGTTTGACTTTGGGCTCCCCCTCTTCAAGCTTCCTTCACACACCTCTTGGTCCACTCCCCCTCTGCAGCTTCTGATTTCACTTTTCTTCTTCTGCTTTGCTTTCATTTCTTCTCCCTAAGAACCAGTTACTTCTGCCTTTTCGTTCTTTCATTTTCCTTCTTTGCACACTAGCGAAGCCACCAACCTCCGCCCTCCATCGAACTCAGCTGTTTCCTCCTCCATTTTGCTGCCGCCTTAACCCACCTTCACGTGGCGTTGCTTTGCCAAGTCAACCCAGCAATTCCCCCCCCCCTCAACGCTAACTTTGCTGTTCCTCTCCTTCGTCCGTCTTCATTTCACCGCTCTCTCCACCGACTCAACCTTTGTCCCATTTGAATTCATGCTAGCAGCTCCATCGACGCCAACAGTCATCCACCAAAGTCAAGCTTCGCTGATTCTGCTCCATTTCACTGCCTTATGCGCACAGTCCATCGAAACAACTCCATGGCCCATCTTCACTGAGTTGCAGCAAGCAACCCACACGAAGCTAAGCCCAACATGTGACATCCTGAAATTCGACCCCATTTCGATAAAGTAAAATGGGCATTTCGTCGGCGTGCCTATGGCCTTTTTCTCTGAGCTGATCACTCACCGATTGGGTAAAGCCGTTAAGGGATGTATCAGCTGTAAAATCCCTAAAAGCTACCTAATTGGTTGGATTGAGCTAAAATCACGTCTGATTGATTTTTAACCACGAAATTGAACTCGATTTCGGGAATCGAATTTTAGGCGCGTCATAATTCTTATTTTTAGGATCCTGTCTCATCGCTCGTCAATTTATTGACGGGTCCGAAATTTCAATAAAGAAATTATCGGAAGAAATTTGAAGACTAAAATTTAAAATAGAAAGAGAAAAGGAAAATTTGCATAATGGAAGTATGCAATTTATTTTTCTTTCTCTCTCTCTCCCTTCTCTTTTCTTCTCTTTTTCCTCTCTCCCTCTCTTTTCTTTTCTTTCTTTTTCTCTCTTTTCTCTCTCTCCTCTCTCCTCTCCCCTCCCCCTCGTGCGATTCCCCACCGCCCATTCCCTTCCTCTCTCTTTTTCTTTTTCCCTTGACCGGTCAATGTCTATCCCTTCCCTCTCTCTCTTCTCTCTCCTCTCTCTTCTCCCTCATCCCACGTGACCTTCTTCTTCTTCTTCTTCTTCTTCGTTCTTCCTTGTGCGGACCGAACCGAGAACCGCCGCCCCTCGGCCCGCTCGTCCCGCCGTCGCGCCGCACCCCGCACCGCCCGTGCCGCACCCGCGCGCTTCGCCGCGCCCGGCCCGCTCGTCCGCGCACCCGGCCGAGCAAACCAGCCCCATTCGCTTCATTCCAGCCGGCTGTTCCGCCCATCTCCGGCCACCGCCAACCCCGCCAACCCCGCCGACCTCCCCGCGACCCCCTCGCCCTCCGTTGGCCTTCCCCCGCCGCCCTAGCCGCCGGAGCTGCTTCGTTCAGCCACGACCAGCAAGACCCACGAAGTGGGTTTCAGCAACTTCGGTCCCACTTTTGGGCCGTTTCCGGGCCCCGGATCTGCGAGTCGCTTTGGGAACAATCGTTCCTCACGTCGCCGCCGTCGGATTGATTCGATTTGCGCGCGATTTGGTGAGTAATCTCACTAATCCTGGATTAGTGGCTAATTATGCTTTAAGCTGGTTTAGATTTAATTAATTATGTTTAGGTTGTTAGATTAGATTTAATTAGCAATTATTAGCCAATTGTGATGTGAATTAGATAAATTGAATGTGTAATTAGCAAGTAGACATTGTCTACTAATTATTGGAAGTGCCTCGGGATTTTTTCCGACCCTTAGTGGGCTCCAATTAGGCTTTTCGGGCCTAAGTGGATTTTTTAGTATTTAAATATTAATTTTCGGAATTAAATTAAATAATTATTTATTTTCTGAAAATTCAAGGGAGATGGTCTAGAACCGGAAAATTTTGCTGATGACCGTGGTGAAGTCTGTTTATTGAATCGGGCTTTATTTGGAGCTAAATTGAATTTTTTAATATTAATTAATTAATTTTCGAAATTAATAATTAATTATTTATTTTTCGAAAATTAAGATTTTGATGGCCGACGACCGAAATCTCGTGCTGATCGTCGTGGCGCAGTTCGTTTATTTATTTGAGCTCTACGGTGTATGGAATTAATTAAATTGTGATATTTTAGGGATTTACCCTAAATTGATTAGAATTGATTGTAATTGAATTGTTGATTGGTAAATGGCCAAGTATGTTATTTAGTATTTTAATGCTTTGTTGAGTTGATTTAATTATTTGATTGAGAAATCGTTGGGCATTGGTTATCGGTATTAAAAGTAGATTGGTAATCTCTTGAAAAAGGACACGTGGGCTCGGTGAATTGGAATGTCACCTGGAGAATGCACGTGAGTTCAGTGGTTGAATATGTCACCTTGGCGAAAAGGTCGCATGAGAGAATGCACGTGGCTCGGAGACTCGGTATGTACTCCGGGAGAATGCACGTGGGCTCGGTGACAGAGTTGGGCATCTAAAAGGGCACGTGGGCTCGGCGACTTGATGCATCGCTTTGGTGAAATGCACCTGAAAGAATGCACGTGGGCCCGGGCATCTAAAAGGGCACGTGGGCTCGGCGACTTGATGCATCGCTTTGGTGAAATGCACCGAGAGAATGCACGTGGACCCGTGCATCTAAAAGGGCACGTGGGCTCGGTGACTTGATGCATCACTTTGGCGAAAAGGTCGCTGAGAGAATGCACGTGGGCCCAAGGTTCGAGGCACGTGAACTCGGAGACTTGGAAGGTCGTCTGGAGAATGCACGTGGCCTAGCTTTTAAGTATCCCACGGTGGGGATTGATTCGTATGACATGTAATCGACCGGTTCGATTTGTTTGAAGTGAATGGATGTTTATTGTGAATTGTCTTGACTTGCGGGTGGGATCGAGGCCAAGGTACGTCCTCCGCCCGTGCGTGTTTAGGCAGCCTTTAGTATAGTAGTTTATTAATCGGGCTTAGTGGGGTAGAACTTGCCGAGACGTAGTCTCATCCTGGTTTGGGGAAAACCATTTCGGGACCCCGCTGAAAAGCTGAGGACGAGGAATCCGAGAAGGAGAACTCGGAGGTGAGATCTGAAGAAAAGGATTTTTGGAAGAAGAAGACAATTTTGAGAGGGGCCTTGAGTACGGCCTAGTTTGTTTAAGTTTCTGTCTTCTTTTGAAATCTCCTTTTGATGTGAATAATTTTGATTTGAATTGTGGTTTGTATAAAAGTTTGGTTATAAATTTCAATATGAAAAATATGGCCCTGCTTTTCTATCCCATTGTTTTATTGTCTGGGGATTTTAACTGCTTCCGCATGTGCTTAAAAATGAAAGGGTCGGCGATATATTGTCCTGGGATATCGCATTATAAAATCGACCAAGCGAGATGGATGTGTGCGTGCCTGAGGATCGGGGCGTGACACAACAGCCCGCAAATTCTAGCCCACCAGCCTAGTTTTTCTCTCCACCACTCAACCGAGCCTAGCAGTTTTGCTGTGAGCTTGCAAGACATTTTCGCGCCCTCCCGAGCCCCAGTTAGCGTCGCCGCAAGTTCAAATTTTGACTACCATCGCGGTAAACCGGTTTTCGTGCCAAACTGGTGAGTTTATACATTAAACTCTACTTAGTAGGATAATGATGTTTAATGGGATGTTTAGTTTAAGTTAATTAGTGATTATGTGGTTGGTTAGATTAGATTATTGATTTAATTAGTTAATTATGCATGTTAAGTGGTTAGAATGGCTAAATTAGCATCAAGTTTGGGAATTTTCTAAGCCTGTATCGATATTTAATTAGGCATTTCCGACCTAAGTTAGTATTTTTAGAATTTAAATTGATTTATTTAATTAATTTTAGTAATTATTTAATTATTAAATAATTTTTAGAAATTAGATCGGAATAGCTGGTGACTGGAATTTCGTGCTAATTGCATTGGTGCAGTTAATTTCTGCAATTGAATGTTATATTGTGCAAATTGAGTGTTGATTGGAATTTTTGTTATTTATTTCAAAATTTGTGAATTTAGATAATTATTCAGAAAATCTCGCGTGTCAAATTTTAATACCAAAAAGGGTTTTATATACTATATAATATAGTGGGATTTTAAAAGGAAGAGTGTGAATAAATTGGGTACCTACACATGACTATTTTACCGTATATTTTTATTACGAAGAAAATATGATGGGTTCACCATTTTAATTGAGGAATTTGAGTGCAATGCATGGTGTCCTAGACCGAGATTAAATGGTCGTGTGTTGGTTAAAAGAACCCATCTCGAGCTATTAAGTCGAACGTTACCCATTCATTTGGGACACTGATTGCAATAGATTCTGGACTTATGCTCCTTTAGGAAAGTCTTCTTTGAGAGATGTAGCCATGCTCAAATTAGGTGAGACGACGCCTGGCAATGCCAGAAGACCACCAAACTTAGAGTTGGCCATACCCTTGAGGGGTGTAAGGAACAATTGGAATACATGGTTGGTTGAGTTAGCCGAGCCTAATTATGAGACAAAACTATGTGATATGGTATGAGACGTGTTATAATAGTTTGACCTTATAATCGGAACTCCTATGATTTATTGAGTTGAGTGAGGCATTTTAATTGTTGTGTGCATCGATTTTATGCATGGTGTACATGAACTATGCTAACCTGCAAGATAGATCTAAGACGAGTTAAATCTCTGTGGTTGTATGATTGTGTGGTTAGGACGCCTCTTGGCGTATTACCCTCCTAATCGAGATTTAAAGCATAAACTCGCCGAGATTTATAGCTTACCCCCATTGTGGGCTCAATTCTTTTCAGGGCCGTAAAATGGAGAATCGGCAAAGATGGTCTGAAGTGTAGGTCAGATAGGACAGCTCCTTTTTGTGAGACAATCTTTTGAAATCTTTTGACTTTAGACTTTTGTATATGACTCAGTGTGTATATAAAAGTATGTTTTGTCTGTGAATTTGTTTACTACTTTTCTATCACAAGCTATTGATGTCAGGGGATTAATAATTTGCTTCCGCATGTGCATTAAAATGAATGAGTCGGCGACACATCCTGAGAACGTCGCATTTGTATCGATCACAAAAGGATGTGCATGCGCTTGAAGATCGGGGCATGATATATTTGATGCACAAAATCCCTTTTTCTTATTCACGAGGACAATTAGGTACTTTTGTTGGTTTGGGATTGACTCATCCAAGACAATGTTCTTGTCTAAGAAAAAAAAATTATTGTAGTATGATGTTTTATAAAAAAAAAAAAATCACATTGATATTAGATTATAGCTAAAAAGTTGGCCATGGTTCTTGATGTAGACCAGCCCAAATTAATTCTTGACAAGTGACTAGGCAAAGGGGCCTATTGTCTTTCGAATCCAAGCTTGTCCCTAGATTTTTCCATCACGAAGAGTGAAAACAAAGGGAAAAATAAAAAGCTCATACATAAATTGTCTCTTGTTTCTTATTTATTTGTATATGTTCTTATTAATTGTTAAGTGGATGCACTCTACATTTTAGTCATCTCATATGTCACGGAAAAATTATCAAAAACTCTTAAACCTATTGTAATTAGGTCAATTTAATCATAAACTCATTTTTTTACCAATTTAGTTTTAAATATTTTTTAATTATTTTAATTCAGTCTATCCAGCCAAATTTGGCTCGTCGGCCCTAACATGAATACTAACTAGATAGTCAGCTGGTGAATGTTGACATGATAATGTTTTTAAATTTTTTTATTTTTTGAAGTTTTAAAATTTTTTTCCTTTGTTTTTCCCATCTTCCTCCTTCAAGCTGATCGAAGGCATGGGCCGGCAAGGGTGAGCCTTGTCAGCCAATGGTGAGGCTCATCCGAGCCTCGCCTAACCATAGTGAAACCTTGCTAGATCTGGAGACTCAACCTCACCTAATCATGGTAAGGGCAAGCTTCACTGACCATTGACAAGGTCAACCTTTGCCAAACCTAGCCATAGCAAGCCTAACAATAGTGAGGCCAAGCCTCGCCAAATTTAGTGGGGCCTAGACATCAGCCTCGCCATTGGCCAATGAGGCTAAGCTATGGTTAGCGGCAATCAACTAAAGGAAGGAGGAAGAAAGGGGAAAAAAAGAACAAAAAGGAAAAAAAAAAAGAGAATTATTTGAAAATACAAAAAAAAATTAAAAATTATCATGTCAACATCTGCAAGATAGCCAGTACCAGTTGACGTTAGTGCCGACTAACTCAATTTGGCTAGATGAATTAAATTGGCACAATTACAAAAAATTCAGAACTAAATTGGTTAAAAAATAAATTTATAACTAAATTGACATAATTACAATAGATTTAAAACATTTATGGTAATTTTCCCCATGTGTCATTGATTATCCTTAAATGTCTATCCCTCCAATCCCTTTCCAATTTAAGGCATCGCCTCGGAAACATGTCATCACTCACGAGCCCAGATGGAAGCTAGCTTCTCAGATGAAAAAAGTTGGACCTCGTTGTTGGGGATGAGTTAAAAATCTACCGAGTAGCCTCATGTTGCAACATGACAATTTTGATACCAGAATATTTCAGATGCCCATGACCCTTACATCTACTTATGTCTACGCTAAGGGAAATTATAGAGGTGATGGATGAAATTTTTTTGGCTTAGCCAACCTTTAAGGGTTGTCTGACCAAAAACAAAATTTTAAAGAGGTGTCCTTAGACCGAAAAATAAAATAAATTAAAAAACTCAAAGAGGTATCCAATGATGTTGTTGAAATGCACGCAAGCAATTCAAAAATATGCTTAACAGAGACGTTTGTTTCTTGGAATCAACTGATATGTAATTCAAATGTGAAGCCCAAGGGGCAGGCAAGTTTTTTCCTTCATTTCGCTGAATCTTCCTTGAATATGTCTCCATCATTATTCATTTCTAATATGATCTTTCTTTACCTTCGCTATTCTTACTTGTGGATCTTGGAAATGACTGCCATGAATCCCATGCATATGTTGCTGTGGCAATGCTAAGGGGAATCTAGCTGAGTAAAGATATCACCGAGTTATATTGCCATAATTCTTATTTTATTCTATTGAATAGGTATTATTAGGGTGATGGCGAACCAGTTTAACTCTCTGGCAATCCGATGAACAACCCGGTCTCACCATCTGTACTCGGGCTGCTCCAACTTTGTATTGCTGTTGCTCTCGGATGAGCTGTTGATTGCCCGGGATTTGCAAGCCACTGAAATTGGAAGAAAAAAAACCCAAAATTCTTTTAAATTTAATAAAATAACAAATGCAATTGAATGGTGATGGAGAACTTGGAAACCTTCACTCAATTAAAATGGGAAAAAGCTTCAACACAATTTGAGATTTACAAGAAGAGAACAAGCCTTTCACAGGATCTAATTCGGTGACAAAGCATCTGTCTATGCACTCATATCTATTAATGGTCACTGGGAGATTTCAACTTTTCCCAACATCTGACTCTAGAAGAGGTTCTCTCCTTTGTGGTCGGAAGAAAAAAAGGAATAAAAAAAAAAAACTCTAACAGTGGCTAGCTACGCCAAACATGACTACAGACTATCTCATGAAAGTCACATACTCTATGTTGTAATTTTTTCAACAATGGTCATATTAAAAGGCTACTAGTTTTTGTTATCGAGTTAGTATTTTTTAAACAATCGACTAATGGTTACAAAATCATAGAAAGACACCGGAACTTTCAGTCCTTCAACAATCCCATATTAGAAGCATAGAATTGTACATGATGATGGTAAGTTTTTTTTTTTTTTTGGTGAATGGTAAGCATGATGATGGTAAGTTGGGTAGTACTTTTCTCAACATTAATTACTCAAAACATTGTGCTACTAATTTTTATTGCCATATTGGCAATTACTAACTTCGTGATATTTTCACCGGGAAAGTTGAATTTGTCCCGACAACTCTAGAAGTGATTCTCTTCTGTTCTCGAAAAAGAAAAGAATTCAAAATAAAAAAAGGCTCGAAAAGTGATTATGTATGCTAAATGTGCTCACTAAGAACTTTTGCTGCATCTATAGTCCACAGTTGGAAAACCCAATATATTCATCCGTGAAATAAATATTCTCAAAATTGTGATATTCAAAACGTAGGTCACTAACTTAGTGCTAGTAACCTTTTTCCTTTCAAGTCAGTAACTTTCCAAGCATATCAAGTAATGGTAATGGGAACACAAAAAGACACAGAGATTTGGGTCCGCCTACAGTCCTATAGTCCAATACACAGTTGTGTCTATTGATCAAAATTCCCCTATAATTTGTTTTCCCAGCATGAGTTCGTAACTCTGGACTAGTAACTTCCATTGTGGAGTAAATCACTTTCTTAACAGATCAAGTGCAGGATCATAGAAGGACACAGAGATTTGAGTTTGTCTACAATTCCATGTAAAAAAGAAAAATAGAATAGTATCTTGTGACAGTAAATTTATCAGTGTGGTGATAATTTTCTCAACTGGGATTAGTAGCTTAGGGGTAGTATTAAGTTTCAAGCAGATCATACGGTCTCAAGATCATAGAATTCTTCGGTGATGTTCAACCTATCTGCTCATCCTAACTTATGCTATCAAAAACAAAACTTCTCACGGATAGAGCAAGGTTCAATATAAATACCAGTACATAACCCTGAAATTAAGTATATCTCATTATATATCGTCCTTTTCGTAAAAACTGATAACGTTGCAGCACTCTTTAAATGTTTTAACACCAGGACTAATAGAAAGCGGGAGAAATTGATGACCAGCAAATTTAACCAGTACAATAAACTGTACAGCACACAATCTACTAATATTGGTTTGATGGACAAAAGCAACAAGCTTCTTCACTACACAAGCCTAGTAGACCATTAGAGCCAAAAACATTATTAATCATTAAAGACCCCTCTTTCTGGTCTTAGCTGATCATAAAACTGCATTGTTAGATCATACATGAAAATTATCAAGAGATTCTATTGCAGGTTTCACAAGTTTTTGGATAGTGGTTAATATATGCACAGGAGCGATGATGCACGGCAAGTAATAGGAAGGAAATTAAAGCACCGATGGGAAAGAGCGCGACACCTTTGCAAGAAGCTTTGCATTCTCTTCTTTCAGAGACCTCTCCTGAGGTAAACCAAATAAAGTTGCTAGATTAATATAACCAGGAAATTAACAATGCCTGATGAGATCGGATATGCAATCATCATATTTGTCCACTTACCTTTGCTTGCAACTGCCGTATCTGATCGTTCAATAATTGAGCCTGTAAAAGAGTTCCGTAGAAATATGTTAACTTTCGTGTGTGCATGTTGTCCCCATACCTTTCTTATTACAAAGTAAGAAAAAAAGAAAAGAGAGAAAATAAGTTGAAATGATGGACGATAGAAATGAAAGGACGATGCTTTGCAACTTGTCCAGAAACATAGTTCAAGTGAGAAGTAGTACATGGAAATCGGCAAGGTTAATATAATAAAAAATTCATGGTATTCTATTATTTCGTGTTATAAGTATCAATTTGTGTGAAGAAGTGTCAAGAAATCATTTATAAAAAATGATCGATGACTTTTTTTTTTTTTGTCAGAGAAGAAAAGCCAGTTATTTAACCAAACCAAATAAACTTGTTAACTAATCAAAGAAGAGTTGGTAACACGGAATTAGTTGGTTACTATCAGAGAAAATTTAGTAACTCCTATAATTAAGATTGGTAATTTCTAGTTGGGTTCATAAGTAAGGCAAATATTTATGTGTGCACGAGTCTCATAAGTGAAGGGTGAGGACGAGTGAGAGTATTTTTTTCAACAGAATCTATTTTATAACTAAGAAAGTGATAACAAGAAGAAAGATCTGCTAAAGTTGTTGGCAAGTAAAACAGAAGAGAGAGAGTAGACGTCACTCTCCACCATAAGACAATGTTTCCACCATCTCAAGAGTAGTCAAAGGAAGGGTTAGAGCAGGAAAAATTGCACTAAGAAAGACCATATGAGCGTTGGCAAGTTAGTCCCAAAAAAAATAAGTCTATAAGTCTATAAAGTTAGTCAAATAGAGTTAGTAACCCAAAAAGAGTTAGTGATTTAAGCAAAACATACGTCTATAAGTTATACAAATAAATATCTGCAAATATATATAAGAGCTATTAAATTTAAAGGAATGGCAAGAAAAATAAATAAAAAATAAGAGATATTGATAATTGCACATTGTTGAAAAGAGTTGGTGATTTCATAAAAGTGAAAGTCACCTAGAAATCAGGTAATCGAAAACTCTTTTTTTTTTTTTTAATCATGGTTTTTTGTCACTTACAACTCTTTCATAGGTTTATCAAAACCTATCCAATTTAATTTGGAAAGACGAACAATAGAGTCGTCCAAATAACTCTGGGAAAAATAATGATAGAAGAATAATCATGATCTTTTCCTTGTTTATTGGCAAAAAAAGAAGAGGTCAATAACTATGAAGAATATTTACCCTTTACCGAAATATATATATATATATATATATATATATATATATATATATATATATATATATATATATATATATATGAAGAAAAAGGGTGATTTGTAAATGCGCTTTCATTCTTTCATATAAGGTAGACAATGCCATGTATGCTCGGAGAAAATGGAATCTCTCCTTTCAGATGCCAGGTTTAACGTTTTTAGTCGATTCACTTCCAATCTTACAATGCGATTAGGGTCTCTATTGAAATTGGTGTTTTGGCTCCTGTATGCACATGGTCAGTCTTGTTAGTCATTTGAGGGAAATCGTTTCTCATTGTTTTCTTTCCCTTCTCACCATATCCATGCCTCCAAACACAACGGCTACTCGATGAAAGTTCTCAAGACATCTACTTCGCTCAGAGAAAAGGACAAATATGCCAAAGACACATGTACCTTTCTTTCCCTAATGCTGCTCAAACTTCGCTCGAGCTGATCCCCTATCTGTTGGATTTCATCCATCGAGCAAGATCCAAGACATTGTCCTGATAGCTTCCTGATGTAAAAAAGATAAGGAGTACCATAGTTTAGGGAATTATATATCAAGAATCCACTTCAATCCACAATATATAAGAGAGAGTCTCAAAATTTGTGGACCGTAGAGAAACTTCAAGAAGCTCAATCTTCCTCTCCATATCAGTGGTTTCTTGCTTCAGACGCTGCACATATGTGGAGATTGTGATATTTATGAATCCAGTGAATGGAACAATACAAATTGAACAAATTTGAAATTAGTAATGGATAAAACTGATCATAGTGTCTTTACCAAAAAAAAAAAAAAACTGATCATAGTGAACAAATCTGTGACACCACAGGATCCTGCAAAACTAAGATTGCTAGTATAAGAACCCTAATGTTCTTGCAAAATTTGTAGCTGCCATAGTCAATTCTATGGCATACCACCTCACTAATTCTTGAGATCCAAAGTAGGGTTCTTATCAAGAACGCGGTTCGGTATTATTACAATCTGCAAATACATACATATACGTTGACAGCAACAATCAATTTTAAGGCTTCCTTCAAGAAAACAATAAGATGTAAATGCCAAAGGAGGGCATGTTTCTGAGGCATAAAGTGGTGGATGATGAGTGGGATTTCAGAAGCTGAAATCATTTTAGAGGACCAGTCAATGTCCTAAGGACATGTACAAAGACCAAAATAGCACTTTCAATGTTAAAATTAACTTGAAACCTATTTGTCTCTCTTTACATATCAGAAGTTTCTCCTCTCTGCTTTCCAGTCATTCCCAAACCACATGAATAAGAGTGGTAAGGCTTGCAATAATATTACACGTCCTTTATCTAACCATAACAGCACTTGATAGCACAGCTCTGATGGCTCTCTCAAATTATTCTCACCCGTACTAGACTAACATTTTGAGATACTTGACTTTTGCTGTAAAGTATGAAATTTGGATGAGTTTTCTAGAATTCGGTTCACGAGAGGTAATGCATCCTTAAAGAATAACTCTAGACATATTAAGACTTGTCTCCTAAATTATTTTACTTTATGACCCGAAAAAAAAAAAATCCTAACCATTTGGTTGTACAATTTGACCTTTCCCCATTATATTAATTACTTACTTTTACCAAAAAGAAAAAATTCCTGATAGGTACTTGAATGAGTTTACCAACTTAAATAACATTTATGCAATGCCACATCGCTTAGCAAACCAATGTAGATGGTATTCCCACCATTCGCATGCTTAAGAAGCATGAAGCATCTCTATTGTGCCAAAGCACATGTATCACATATATGTATTTAACCTTGTAAACGTTCAATTTTTCATTTTCTATTTTCTATTTTTATTTTTTCAAAGTGAAACGTTTACTGCTATCAACCAGACGAGATGTATTTATGAATGTGCCCTCCAAGTTACTGCCCCATTGATGGTCATATTCTGTTAATGCAGACAAAAAGACTTGCGAAGTTAAAATTTGAAATATTGACGTTTTCACTAAGCTTTGGTGACAATGGATGTAATGAAAATCAACAACTCAAATAAGAGTTGAAAATGATTAGGATTCTTCTTCTGGTTGAAATAGCAATCTTATCAATTAAGATTTGAGCACGGTTAGGATTTAATTAAGTTCATTATTCCAGTAGTGGGACATTGTGTTTCTTGTATAGATGTTTCCTATTCAAATCGGGTTTCTTATTGAGAAGTTTCCCATATTAAATAAGAGTAGGATTTCTAGAATAATTTAGCAATTTTCTTTTTTTTAATTCGTGAGGCGATAATACTCTTACATGAGATGCCTAAGAAACCCCATTTGTGATACTTAGGCAATTTTATGTCTGACGCCTAAAAAAATTAACTATTTTGAGTTCCCATCCATTGAAAACTCTCTTCAAGTTCTTATTAAATTGAACTCACTGCTCAGGGAGATATCATCCATTATATCAATTTTTTATAATGGTAAAGATGATATATATCCTGAATAGTGAGCTTCGAAGAAAACTTGAAGAGAACAAACGATTCAAAACGAGTAAGTTTCTTCTGGCATCACATCTATACTTTCTAAGCATCTCACCTAGGGTTTCAAAAGTTTCCCACTTCAGATCCATCACACAAGAAAGAATCACAATCATCCTTATAAACCCTTCTAGGATTAATCATACTCCTGCTAGGAAGGCTCCAACCAAGAAAGAGAATTGAAATAGAATTCATCTACAAAAGAATTTAATATCCCATTTGTGACATAAGTAGAAAACTTAATAAAATCCTGATGGTACTCAAATCCTAATTGAGAAGACTACCACAAAATTCAACTAAAAGAAGAACCTGAATCCTCCATATCACAAGCCAGTAATGACCATCCTCATCAAATCTTTCTAATAACATCGGCCTGTTTGATATTGTTGCCTTCATTAGTGGCTATAGTTCATGACTTATCCTCAATATAATAGACACCATCACAACAAACTCAAGCAGAAACTGATTCCAAAGGCTAAAATAACACACTGAGAATTGAGGTCATTTCTTTTCATCTCTTGCAATGAAACAACACTTATAGAGTGCCATGTCACTTGGTAAATCAGCTCAGAAAGTACTCCTAGCATTCCTCATGCTTAAGAACCATGAAGCAGCTCTCATGTGCCAAAGCACAGGTATCATGTTTATGTATTTTCCAAAGTGTGACGTGTTTTGCTATAACTCCGCCTAAAGATGTATCCATGAATGTGCCTTCCACGTTAGTGTTCCCATCAATAGAGATATAATCTTGATGCAGACAAAAGGATTTACTAAGTTGATATTTGAATATTGATGTTTTTACCAAGCTTCAGTGAGTATGGATGTTGTGAAATTCTACAATTCAATGACCCAAAAGATCATATTGAGACCAAATGGGAATTGATTCAAAAGTATGTAGTAACACGTTGAGAATTGAGATCATATCTTTTCATCCGCTGCAATGCAAATAAACCACACAAAGAAGCATCTTCATCAAACAAGAGAATTATGAAAGTGAATTTCTAAAGAAATTCAAAGAGAAAAAGTCATTGATCTGCAGGAAATAGCAAGGTTCATGATCCAAACTTTTCTGTATCTATTTAGATATTTCATAGAACAGAGGCTGTAAAATAGTCACTTGCGACCTGCGAACGGTGAATTAGAGATACAATTTTTTTGAACATGAAGAATTAGCAAAAAGGATGCATAACCATTCGTCATCTTAGTTCTATCGAGCCTGGTATATTTAGATTTAGCATTTGACTAGTAATTCAATATATGAAGCCAGGAGCTGTCGCTCTCATTAATTGCTCATTTCTTCATTCTATGGTTTCACTTGAAATGATCAAAAAGAAATTCAACAATTGACTTGGCATAAGGTAAGTTTACCCGCAACTTATCTTGGATATATACACCCTCTCATTAATAGAAAACTTACCACATTAAAGATGTATCCGGAAGTTGAATGTCACTTGACTCTATCCCTCTTTGTACAAGGATATCATCATCATTAGTATGATCTCTAATTTGTGGTTCTAGTGATCCATTTAAACCATGTATGCAGGTAGACTGTGGCGTGATTCTTTGCATATGAGGCGACTATTTATGTATACACAAGTATATATTTTAAGATTGTTAGGGAAATAGGATTTCTCACCATTTGTTTTTGTACATAGACTTCTTTGTAAGTCCCATCTTGAAAAAAGTTATGTAATGTGATGTTATATGTTAATTTCCACACACAAGAAAGCACCCAAAAAAAAAAAAAAAAAAAGATGAAGTTGCTTTCTTAGATACAGCAAAATGAATAAAAATCGAACTGCTCAACTTGCTTAACCTCTACATAATGTGCTTGAATAGTTAAAATATTACTACTCCGAAGTTATTGACTTCTGTTGACTAACAAACATGGGGACTTGTTTAATTAAACTGAGAATCTCACGAATGCACCTAATGTATTATCATGGAAAGGTTAGAGAACTGACCAGAATATTTTGTTTTATATTAGCCTGGTACGTAGCTGCATCATTTGTAGATCTACGATATCGATCAATTGTCTTTTGGATTCTGAAAAATTTGCAAAGATAACATATGAGCTCAGCCACTGGGAATACATTCTCCAAATTAATCAGGTATCATCAAAACTAAAGTAATGAAACATTAAACAAATTAATGATCATTTTTGTGAATCATGCATGACTTCCAGTGAATATGTATCACCATCACTCACTAACAGAATATGCAAGGAGCATAAGCCTCTGCAAGAACCTTTTAGCCTCTCAGCAACTTATTTGCAACGATCTGAAGTAATTGGAAAAGTCTTGGATGCCCACCTTATACTTGGTAAATAATTGATGCCAGAGAGAGGGTAGGAAAGTAAAAAGTAACACAAATGAGAACTTAAATGAATAGGTCACGTGCCACTCATAGGAATTCATCTAAGAGATAAGAGCAAAACAAAAAATCCTTATTGTTCTCAAGCCAAAGGCTAAATAATATATGAATCAAAACAAGTCTACCTCCTCATTCATCATGGCATGCTTATATAGATGAGTTTGGAACAACCCTTCAAGCATGAGTAATTACCAAGACTCATTGAAAAGACAAAAAGACTCATAGGAAAGACAGAACTAGTCTTACTAGAAAATAACTATAATTAAATATGGACGCCGGAAACTTAGATGACATTTAATAAACCTTGAAAATATGAGAATCAAATGTAGTTGGATGTAAGTCTCCTAATTTTACTAGTTCTGAATTAATGGAACGCTCCAGCATCAATAATCACGCCACCGATATTTTTCTTCAAATTTTAGCATAAATTTTCAATTTCACATCATAAAAGTATATTATGTGCGCACACGAAGTATATTTAAATGTGAGCACAAAGTGAACTAATGCAATGTTTTTTGCCCAAGCCCAAAGTCTTCAATATATTCTACATGCCACTCCATGTCATTAAAAAGTAAGAACAGCAAATGATGCTCGTAAAATCATTGTGAAGCAGTACAAGGACTCACTACTTCAGAGAGAAATTGTAAGAGCAAGCAGTTGCACCTCCATTTAACTTGTGACTTCAAGTACTTTTTTTCTCCGTAAATGAAGAATAAGGAGTACTTACATGGTGGAGCAACTATTGCAAACACGTACAATTTCAGTCACTTTTGGACAGAAATACTCTATTAATAAGAAATCCAAGAGATCAGTGTGTTGCGTCATGGTAGCCTTGATCTATTATACTGATGAACGCACTTGATCCCATAAAATCACCACTACACAAATCTAGTCAAGCCGAAAATCTTTTTCACCTTTCAAAGCACCATATAATTAAAAGAACCTGAAGTTGAAGATGTCAGGACTTGTTTCACAGGCTTTTGCTTAGGGTTAAAGTACCATTAAAAAATCAACTTCAAAATCTTTTTCAGGCTTTGTTTGATTCAGAAAAGAGATTAATTATGCTTTCAGTTTCGATTCAATGAACTGCAATTTGCGATACTTCTTGATTATGGTGGTAGATAGGTAATTCATTATTCGATTTCCTGACTAATATAATGCGTTTCATATGAAATTTCTAGTTTTTGCCTTGTGTCATGGTCATAAACTTGAAACATGAATATGTATGATTTGTAAGATAACTATTATCACATAGTATACATAAAATAGTCTTAATTCACGTCTAAGTGGTATAATTATGACGAACTGAATCAAACAAGGTATGGTTTGAAGGCTTCACTTTTTTCAACTTAAGTTTGGTTTTCTTCAACAATTTTCCAAGCAATCAAATTTGTT
The DNA here is from genome assembly GCA_016097545.1 of Eucalyptus victrix. Lineage (NCBI taxonomy): Eukaryota > Viridiplantae > Streptophyta > Magnoliopsida > Myrtales > Myrtaceae > Eucalyptus > Eucalyptus victrix. The sequence goes on from CM027845.1 coordinate 1,496,739, forward strand.
TGGAAAAGATCTACTTCGAATAGAATAATACCTAATTGTAAATATGCTTAATCATCATGCCCCGCGAATTAGTTATGGAGATCAATCAATAGAAGCAGCCTTAAAACCTATAACGCTTCAAAAAGGAACACTACATGGCGTGTTCATTTCATATCAATGTGGAATTGGGGGGAAGGCTGAACTGTTATTTGTCAAAACCAGAAGGACCAAACAATATCAGTCCCTAGTTTCACTAACATCAAATTATGTTTTCATCCCCCAAGACAAAGTACCGACAATCCTAAAATGTGAAGTAGCTGGAGGAGATCAGTACTTGCAAGATATTCAACTATTCGTTTTCTCAGGAGAACCATTAAGAAAGAAGGAGTCCAACTCCAAGGCCACGGCGTACACAATGAATGCCTTTGATCAGCTAATCCCCCACATCTAGCCATTTGATTAAGCACACCCCAGTGCATTGACTATTAAAAAAAATGCGAAAAGAGAAGATTTTATAGTTTCATACTTCCTTTCCTCAGCTAATTTCAACTAGGATAATTGAATAAAATTCATTGTTTTTAAAAATTGTCCAAAAATAAGAACTAGATTGGTCATCATGATCGAAGGGGAATAGCACTGAACGCTTGACCAAAACCAAAGATGGTAAGAAATAAAAAAAAAAAAAAAAAAAAAAGGAGAATAAGTGGGGAATAAAACCATGCCGTGATGCTGTCTCATATTTGCCCTTCACAAACACAGCGTATATATGTGCATATGCCCTCATTTTGGACATAAGAATGTTAACATGGCTCGATCACGTTCCCCATCTAAAATCAACTCAGAGAAATTATAAAATCAGTATGTGAACGTACTCGGAATTGCTTGAGAACTCGTAAAGCCTTCCTTTCTGTGAAAAGATGATCGCGGCGACTTCAGCGTCGCAGAGGACCGAGAGCTCATAAGCTTTCTTCAGTAGCCCAGTCCGGCGCTTTGAGAAGGTGACTTGCCGGCTCATCGCATTCTCAATTCGCCTCATCTGAACTTTGCCTCTCACCATGATTAAATTCTTCCTACATACACGATGGTTATCAACCCTAGAATGAGAAGTATAAAAATAGCGATGAACATAATAAATATACCTCAACGATCAAAAATAACAACTCACCAGGGACTTTGGCAGCTTCAACCAGCTGAAGATTTATCTGTATATCCTCCTCCTATAGTCTAGATTTTAGACTGAAGTTCTTGAGAAGCTAAAAGCACCGCAAGACAAATCACACTTTCCTTTTTTTTAAAACAGACATGAACTATACCATCATTCGAACACAAGCAAAACCACAGGATAAAGATTTCACAATCAAAGGTCGGAGAATCATAGATTTGCCCAGCGTATTAAAGGGGGAAGCTTCTCTACTCTACGTCAGAAAAAGGAACCACAATAAAGTCAGAAACCCTAAAGAGGGATGAGAGGGCGAAGACAAAAGCAAAAAAACTGGAATGAACGCAGAGGATATTTGACAGTTGATGGATCTCTCTCTTTATTTTTTGGCCACAAACATAAAAAGAAAAAAAAATCTTATTATTCCAAATTCAACGATTTTCTACTCAGGGCAAATATGGTGTGAGCCACCCATAAAAAGGAAATACAAACAAAAAAGGAAAGAAATAAGGAGGAAAGCAAAGCATTCAAGTTCAACAGAAACGGCATGGTCAATTTGACATTGAAGATTCAAAGAAGCAGAAGGATAATCTTGTTTTGACAAAATTAAGAAAAAGAGAGTAAAGATAGATACGGAGAGAGAGAGAGAGAGAGAGAGAGAGAGAGAGAGAGCGAGAGACAGAGAGAGAGAAGATATTTTGTATTTTTTCGGAAAAAACGTATATTTTGCCAGTGGGTTTCAGCTTCGGCTGTCGTGGCCTGTGGGACTTTCGAAAGAGAAAGCAGAGAAACGAAACGGGTGAGAAGAAAGAGAAAAAGGTCGTACGCTAAACTATAAATTGTGGACATCATCGTACCATTGCGTGCGCAACCTATGGGACGTTGACAAGTGGGAAAAATTATCTCACCACGACTCAGTGGGCCCCCACTCGACCAATGGAAAGAGACTCTGACCATTTCCTGAGCCAAATAGGAACAGCCTAGGGGCTCTTCTTCAATCGATTCTTCTATAGTATCTTCTTTTTGGAAAAAACTGACGAAAAATCTTAAACTTCGTTCAAAGTGACACGTTTATCCTAAATTTTTTTTATGACGTAAAAAATCTTAAACTTTGCCAATCATGATATATTTACCTAAAACTTTTTTTTTGTGACACAAAAAACTTTAAACTTTTATTATGTGATACATTTACCCTAAAATTATAAGGCATTTTGATTGAGGACAGCAGGGGCAAGGGCAGCCCTCACCTACGTTGAACGAGAGTGTCCCTACCCTTGCCAGATCTGGCGAGGGCCGTCCTCGCCCGACGCCGGCGAGGCCCTCGCCTACATCAAGCGAGGGTGTCCCTACCCTCGCCAGATCTGGTGAGAGCCATCCTTGCCCAACGCCAGCGAGGGTGCTAGATCTGGCGAGGATGGCCTCGCCCGTCACCGGCGAGGGCCACTCTCGCCTGTGTCGAGCGAGGGTGTCCCTCCCCTCGCCAGATCTGGCAAGGGCCATCCTCGCCCGACGCCAGCGAGGGCCACCCTCGCCTGCATCGGGCAAAGGTATCTCTGCCCTCGCCAGATCTAGTGAGGGTCGTCCTCACCCAACATTGGCGAGGGCGGCCCTCACCTGTGTCGGGTGAGGGCAACTCTCGCTGAACGCCGGCTTCCCTCCGCCACGGCCAACAGAGGGAAGAAGAAGAAAAAAAGAAAAACAAAAAAACAAAATAAAAAGATAAAAATGCCATTGATAGCCATTGATAAGGTAAATGTGTAACAATTTGAAAAGTTTGGAGTTTTTCACGTCACAAAAAAAAATTTTGGGGTAAATGTATTACTTTAGGCAAAGTTTAGGTTTTTTGTGACTTTTTGCCTTTTTTTTTTTTTAGCTAGAAAATATAAAACAATTTAACTTAAAATATTTTGAGTAAATGCAAAAATCATTTGATAAATTATATTTTTAAAAATAATTTTGAAAAAAATTACCTTTTAGTAGAAAAAATATTGGAAAAGCTTTTTAAGTGAACAATATTAATTTTTTTAATTTTTATTTGTTTAAAATTTTAAAAAATAATATATGCAAATTTTTAAATATAAATTTTGATAATAATGTTTAAAAAATCAAATATATGCGACTGTTTTAGTCCTTTCTTAAATTATATATATTTTATTTTTTAGCATTTATATATATTAAATTTTTTATCATTTAAAAATAATAATAACAATGGCAAAATCAGAAATTTGAAGAATGGGTGAGGGTAGTTTTGAAAGAAAAAAATGAGTTTCAGCATTTAATCAAAAAAGCTTAATTAATATTGGGCATTCAGCGTTCTCAATATTAATTTCCATTTGAAAGTTGTTTCAAAATGGTTGTCAAATAATTTAACATTTCTCTAAAGAATTTTGGAGAGTGAAAGCTTATTAAAAATATTGAACTAAACGCACCATATGGGTTTATGAGCCCAAGGAATACTCGAAATTATTATTATGATAAATTCATGGATGAAATAAATATAGATCCATCCTTTAGCTTATCTTTTCTTTATGTTCTTCTTATAATTCCTCATTATTTAGAGGCATGAAAAATACCTGAAACTTTTCAATTTGGGTAAAAGTAAAGAATTCGGGAAGTTTGACGCTTCAATTTTCAGTTTCAATTTTTATGTTTATTTTTTTTGGTTATGCAAACAAGAGATCAAAGGCTTCTGACTATGGCTCATTTATCCCAGATCACTTAATTTTCTCATCAGCAAAGATATGATTTTCAACCAACCCACCACAAAAAAAGAAATGTGATTTTCAATAAGACTGCTATGTTTTGAGAGAAGATTAGTAGAGCAAACATATCATAGTATTAATAGTGAGATAACAAAGGTTAAGTCCGTAACTTCTAAAGTTAGTGATATTAAATAGCTAGCAAAATCATAATACCCTCTAGTCACGAGTAGACAGAAAATGCAAATTGAGTCATCAATACGTTGTGATTATACATATGTTACTTTTGCATTGATTGTAAAGGGATAAGGTAGAAACAAATTAGCCTTCGTCTTACTATGAGGCGATAGCTAGTGCCGATAGTTATAGTAGCTAGAGGCTATGAGTGAATAAATGGAATCACTTCATAGGAAGTAGACATGAGAGCTTGTTAGAGTGTCCAAGAGTCAGAATATCATTGGAAATAAGTGGGTTCACAAACGGAAGGAGGGCATTGAGGTATAAGGTGAGACTTGTGAAATGATGTACATAACGAGAGAACAACATTGGTTACAAGGAGGTGTTTTCTCCTATTATAAGACATTTTTATATATGAATATTACTTGTTTTAATCGTTACACAAGATCTCAAGTTGGGACAGTTGCAAGTAAAAATAGCAGTTTCTCACAATGAGTTAAAGGAGCGAATTTACATAAGGCAACCAAAAGAATTTGTTATTCCAAATAGGGAAGACCATGTTTATTTGCTAAAGAAATCATTTTATGGATTGAAACAATCTCCTGAATAGTAATATAATTGTTTTGATGTTTTTATAGCTAGTCAAGACTATTCAAAAGTCAATTGGATAGCTTACTTTAGGAAATTTGAGGATAGATTTTTGATTTATGTATTATTATTTGTTGATGACATATTGATAACAGTTAAGATTTTGTATGAAATTGATATGTCGAAGAGGTAGTTCAATACTAGAGTTCAATACTAGATTTCAGATGAAAGAGTCGGGTACTAAATAGAAGAAAAAAAAATGTCAAAAACGCTTATTGGATCAACTGTATGAAGAGCTTTTGTTTTATATTGTGCTATAAGTTTTACGTGCAATTGAATTGTTTATTCATAAATACTGTGGGTTTATGTGAAATAATCAAGCATGTAAGCAACTACTAACTCTATTATTCTTCAATTATTAATAGATAATTTGTTGCTAGCTTTCTCATTGAGGAGTTACCAACATATAGAACAAACTGCGGTAATTCCTAATGTTTTTTTCTTCATGACTTATTGCTATGGTGATTTTGTATTAAATTAATTTGCAAGATCCAATATTTTCCACATTAATTTTACAAAATTTAGATGGACAAGTCACCATATCAATTATAAAATACAAAAGATGAGGACAACATAGCTAATGCAACATGGATTCATGAGGACACCAAAATAGCACATGCATTTAATTAAAACGCATATCTTTACTATTATATTAAGCCAAAGAGCACAACTTACGCATATGACCAACATGCGTCATTTATCATGCTTCTACATCACAATAATCTTGACCCTCTCAACTATTCCACATCTATTTTTCAATAATTAAGTACCTTTTATAGTGCAAACATCTACATAGTTGGTAAGCATCTTCTCTCTACCAACTCAATACGGGGCATGTCTTCAAAATAAAGATGCAATCCAACTTCCACAGTTGCTGATACTAATTGAGTTCCTTAGACAAAAGGCAATCATAACATTCTCAAAGACCCTTATACAAAGCTAAAAGGCTCCTAAGCCAGATTTGGAAATATGAATACCTAAGAATCACACAAATATTTATTAGTTGAGATGGCAAATATTTTCTCCTTTAATAGACCAACAACCTTAAGTTAGGTTGACAAGTAGAGTATATTTAGAAACTCTATCATACATTTGGAATTATCTCTCCACTACTCACAATATCTAACTGTTATGGTTGATATTAAGAGAATTATGTATGTGTTTGTCTAAATTAAGTAATGGTTAAGTATTGGAGAAGTAATGCTAAATCATGCATTGGCATAATATACACATCGTTGATTGATTAAAGATTTTAGCCATGGATCATTATTTTGACATGTATAAAAGGGTATTGTGGAAAGTCATCATTTGGTTTATTGGTAATTTGGTTAAAATGATTGAAAAAGAACCACTCATTACAAATAACATTTTGTATAAACAAATAATCCAATTTTACTTTTTTTTATAAAAAAAAAATCAAAAGGGATTCTTGTCATTTTGATCAATGGGATTCATCTTTACAAATTTTACATTTAATAGTACTCTCATTTGATATTGATTTACCTCCCCACATCACTTTCGCATGAAAAGTGTTAAAAAAGTCATAAACCTCCTATATTTGTATCAATTTAGTCATAAACATTTTTTCAATTCCAATTTAATCCTAAATCTTTTTACTTTATGCCAATTCATTCATTTATGATTAATTTTGGCCGAATTTTGCTAACTAAGCACCGGTTTATTTATATGACATGATTGGCGTTGATTTTTAATAACATTTTAATATTTTTTATATTTTATATTTTCTTTTTATTTATTTCTTTCCTTTTGCTCCTCTTTCCTCCAACCACAACCAGTCGCCGGACCCTGGCGATCAGCCAAAGGCGATAGCTAGTGAGGCTTAAGCCCTCACCAGTGGCCGCGAGGGCAAGCCTTGTTACCCAAGCCACGACGGTAGCCTCGCCGCCCAAGCCACGAGGGTAGTCTCGCACTGGGCTGGTGAGGGTCAAGCCTCGCTCATGGCTAATAGGGTTGATCCGGTGAGGTCAAGCCTTGCCCATGGCCTGCGATGCTTAACCCTCACCACCCACTGTGAGGCTGCCCTCAGCCACTAATGAGGGCTCGAGCCTTGATAGCTGTCATCTCTAGGGCAACCAGCTAGAGGGAGGAGGAAGAGAGGAAAGAAGAAAAATAAAATAAAATAATTCAAAAATATTAAAATATTATTAAAAGTCGTTCCACATCAACACCAATTGTGCCACATTAGGCCGGCCGATGCCCAATCGCAAAATCCAAAATTAGCCGGAAAATGCTAAATTGATACCAAATAAAAAATTTTAAGACTAAATTGGTACCAAAATAATATTTAGGGCTAAATTGACACAAATGCAAAATGTTTAAGACCTTTTTTTAACACTTTTCCCTCACTTTCACAAGTTTGTTTGATGCACAAAATCCTTTTTTTCTTATTTATGAGGACACTTAGGTACTTTTCTTGGTATGGAATTGACTCATCCAAGACAATGTTCTTATTTTAAGAAAAGGAATTATTGTAATATGATGTTTTATATACAAATCACATTATTATTGGATTATAGATGACAAGCTAGCCATCAATTTTTACGTAGACCAACCCAAACTCATTCCTAACAAGTGACTAGGGAGAGAGGCCCATTGGCTGCGTTTGGTTCAGCATTTACAATGGGCTTTAAGTCCAATGCAAATATTGAAAGCCCAAAGCTACTTAGAGAAAATGCAATTGTGTTTGGTAAAAAAATTTTGCAAATGAACTTTGAGTTGAATGTGTGTTTGGTTAAAAAAAAACTTTTACAATGGGCTTTGATAGGTATTATTTTTTCTTTTTTTTTTTTTTTTTGAAAATTCAGTAAACCCTTCGCTGGACCGATGAAGGGCGGCCCGGCCGGCGAGCCGGATCTGCGCGGCGGCGGCCGTCGAGAGGTCGCCCGAGGTCGGGCGACCTCCGGCGAGGGTCACGCGACCCGCCCGAGGGCTGCGAGAGGTCGCCCGACCTCGGGCGACCTCGGCGACGGCCGACGGCGCCAGATCTGACTCTTCGACGGCCGCCGACGCCAGATCTGACTCGCCGGCGGCCGTCGCCCTTCGCCGGTCCGACAGGCTACTCCTTTTTCGTTTAAAAAATAAATATATAAAAGGGTAATAATGGAAATATGAAAAATTAACGAGGGTAATTTAGGAAGAAAAAAATTGTTTTCAACATTTCCAAGGGGACACTTTCATTTGAAAGCTCCTTCAAGGAGGTTGTCAAACACCCTATTTTAAGGTGAAAGGGCTTTAGGGCTTGGATGGGCTTTCTAAATGCCCATCCAAACGCACCCATTGTCTTTCTAATCCAAGCTTGTCCACAGACTTTTCTATCACGAAAAAGGAAAACAAAGGGAAAATAGAAAGCTTATACACAAATTTTATTTCCTTTTTCTTATTTATTTGTATATCTTCTTATCAATTGCTAAGTTGGATGTACTGTCCATCTTGGTCATCTCATGTGTCATAGGAGAATTATTAGAAATGTCATCAACTGGGAAAATTCCAAATAATGATCCGAAGTGAACCAATTTTTTCAAATAAAGACCTGAAATTAATTTTGTGTCAGATAAAGACCTAAGGTGAACCTGTTGTCTCAAATAAGGACATGAAGTAATTGAATTAAATCCAAATAAGAACCCAAGCTTTCTGGTCAGCCAAATATTCAACAACTATTAAGCATGTGACATTTCTGACAACTGAAGTTTGGGCAATTTTGTCCAAAAAAAAGATAAGGAAAATTAACAAATCCTAAAAAAGAAAAAAAAAACTCTAGGTTTTCTACGGTCTCCCCCTTCCTTATACATATCCTCTGCAAAGTCAAAAACCAAAGTTCTATCCATTCCTTATACCTATCCTCCGCAAAGTTGAAGACCCAAATTCTCCACTGGTCGAGGCACGAATCAAAAAATAAGAAGAAAACCATATGCTTCTTTCTTTGTTTGTGAAAACCCAAATTCTCCGTCGGTCGAGCAAGGCGAGGAGCGACGAGAATCGAGTTACAACGACAACCGAGCAACGATTTGGTTGAGGAACAACGAGCGACAAGAAAGAAGAAAACGTAAACATCTAAATGAATAACCTAAACTTAATTAATTTAGAATTTGACAAAATTGCCCTTATTTTAATTGATGGAAAATGTCTATCGGCAAGCTAAGGTCCTTAATAGAGATTAACTTGATCACCTCAGGTCCTTTGAAACAATGGGTCCACTTTGAGTCCTTATTTGACACAATTTTCACTTTAAGTTTTTATTTGAGAAAATAAATTCACTTCAGATCTTTATTTGGAATTTTCCCTCATAAACTTATTACAATTTAAAAAAAAATTATCAATTCAATCCTAAATCTTTCAAATTTAATCCATCTAGCCAAATTTGGTCGATTAGCATTAACGTGAACGTTGGCTAGTGTCAACCATCTGGTGAACGCTAACATTACAAGTTTTTTCAATATTTTTTTTAGAATTTTCAAATTTTTTTCATTTTCGTTTTTTCCCATCTTCCTCCCTTTGGCCAATCAGAGGCAAGGGCCAACGAAGTCAGCTCACCAACCAATGGTGAGGCTTGCCTCCGCCAACCACTCACTAGGGCGAGCCTTGCCCAGCCATGGCAAGGTCTTGCTACATCCGGCGAGGCTCAACCTTATCTAACCATGACAAAGGCGATCTTCATCATCCAATGGCAAGGTTGACCCTCGCCAAACCTAACCATAGCAAGCCAAGTGATAGCCAGGCCGACCTCGCCATGGTTGGGCAAGGCCAAGCCTCACAAAATCTAGCAGGGCCTCAACAGTGGCCAAGGTGGCCAAGGCGGCCAAGGCTGAGCCTCATCCTCGCCACTAGCCAATGAGGGCAAGTCTCACCATTGGCCGACGAGGCTTATCTATGACTAATAACGATCGGCCAGAGAAAGGAGGAAGGGGAAAAAATTAAAAGAAAGAAAAAAAGGAATAAATACAAAATTATTTAAAAATTCATCAAAAAAGCATTAAAAAATTATCTCGTCAGCATTCATTGAACGGTCATCACTAGCTAACCAAATTTGATCAGATCGATCAAATTAATACAAATGCAAAAGATTTAGGTTTGAATTGGCAAAATAAATATTTAAAACTGAATTGACACAATTACAATGAGTCTAAGGCTTTTTCGATAATTTTTCCAATGCGTCGCTCATTATCTTTAAATGTCTATCCCTCTAATCCCCTGCCAATTAGGGCATCACTCACGAGCTCAAACGGAAGCTAGCTTCTGTCAGATGAAAAATGTTGGACCTCAATGTTTGGAATGAGTTACAAGTCTACTGAGTAGCCTCATATTGTGACATAACAATTTTGATCCCATAATATTTCAGATGCCCATGACCCTCACATCTACATATGTCTATGCTGAGGAAAATTATAGAGGTGATGGATGTACATTTTTTGGCTTAGCCAACCCTTAAGGGCATTCGACCAAAAACAAAAACCTTAAAGAGGTGTCCTCAGACCCAAAAACAAATTAAAAACCTCAGAGGTGTTCTATGATGTTGTTGAAATGCACGCAAGCAATCCGATAATATGTTCAACAAAGACATTTCTTTCTTGGAATCAACCAATGTTGTAATTCAAATGTGAAGTCCAAGGTGTAGGCAAGTTATTTCCTTTGTTTTGCTGAATGTGACATCCCGATTTTTCAATTCTATTTTCAATAAATTGAGACGGGTATTTCGTTGGCACGCATATAGTTCTTTTCCTTGAATTGACCACTCATGTGAAAATTAATTAATCGGGTGAAGCCGTTAAAAGTTTCTGATGCATCGGACTCGATAATTTGACCAGGAAGTAATCTTTCGACCGAGCTAATCTACAAGGGTCATTACGGCATAATTAAAAATCGATTAGAGATCGGAGATAGGTTAACTCGACAGAGGCATGTGATCAGGTGTGAGTGAGTCCACCAGATCACACAATTCTTATCGATCGGCGCCGAACCGACTTTTCTATCGATTGGGTACCCGTATTCGTATTTGAAATCTTGAGATTACCTCGACAACCGAGAGTCGTCAATGTATCAAACATTATGGCTTGAATTGATCAACCACAGGTCAAATGCATGAAAATTCCTAAAAGCTACCCTGTAGATCAGAACGCGCTAGTATCGTGCCAAAGTGAAATTAACTGTGGAATTGAGATCGAATTCAGAAATTGGAAGTCATGGTGTGTCAAAAATCATTTTAGGATCATTGACTCATCTTCAGAAGATTTTTCATGCAAGCCAAGTTTTCTAGCAAAATAATTAGAGAATGGTTAATTTAGCTTGAGAAATTAATAGGCCCGCTTTTGGTCGTACTTTTGGGACTTAAGTTGATTCTATGAACAAGTGAAGATGTGAAATGAAGTGTGGTGACATTAGATTAATTTTATGGACTTCAATTGGACTCAATTGGAAGAGAATTGAATGGAATTAAAAAAAATTAATGTACAAAGTTTCATGCCCCGGCGGAAAAATAAAATGGACCCATTGGAAGAGGTTGTGGAGAATTAAGTTAGTGTAGTATGACATCACTTGATGATGTCATGGTGTGGGGGCAAGAGTGCATAAGATCATGACAAGTGGAGAGTAGGGATTTGTTCTTCAAAAGGTGGGATCTCACCTCCAACCCATCTCCATCATCTTCAACCTTGAGTTTAGTTTCTTTAATGGAGAGGAGGGAGAGACCGATGGAACCAGCAGCCACACGCCCATTCTCCGATCGCTCGGTCTCTTGATGCCGCTGCTCGTCGCCGTTGCCGGCGCCACCCGCCCGCACGTGCCGCTCCCCCTTTGCTCGCGCGATCGACCAGCCCGCATGCTGCTCTGCCCTGCTCGTGCGACCCCGAGCCTCTTGCACCTCCGTCCAGTTGCTGCCACCATCGCCAGGGTCGCTGGAAGTCTCACCGGGACCACCGCTAGCCACCGCCGGAGTTGCCGCCCCTCTCCTCTGCCCATGCCAACCCAAACCGACGCTAGCTCCGCCCTTCTCGGCCCCAAAACAGCAGCTGGAAAAATGGGTTTCTCAGCCCAGTTTTGGCCCATTTTGGCCATTTTCCCGAGCCTGGATGCTCGGCCCGTGTTGAGGAAAGTCGATCTTCACGTCATCCTCATCGTTTTGGTTTGCTCAGCTCGCTAATCCGATGAGTTTAACTCACTAAACCTTGATTAGATGGTTAATGATGCCTTAGGTGTGCCTAATTTATGTTAAGTGTTATTAGGTGGTTAGTTTAATTTATTTAAGTGTAGATTATATTAAGGTGCTTAATTAACTTAAAATGTGTTTAATTTAAGGTTAAGTTAATGTTTATATTAATATAAACCTTGATGTGACATAAAGGAATTTACTTTTGATTTATTTAAATATCTCAAAATTATTAAATAATTTAATAATATATTATTATTCGAAATTATTAAAATATTATTATTTAATTATTTTCAGAATAAATTTAATTATTTATTAAATTTTGATAATTTTATCAATACCCTAAATTATCAGAATTTCGTGCTGATCGCTTCTTTGTGTAGCCAGATTTTGACATTGATGATTAGATATTATAAATTGAGTGTAAATTGTGAAAAATATGGATATTATTATTTAATTAATTTTTGAAATAAATTTAATTATTTAATAAATTCCGAAAATTATTTTGTGACCCTAAATTCTCATAATTTCATGCCGAATGCTGCTGTGCATTTAGAATTTGAATTTGATGAATGAATGTTGCAAATTAAGTGTTGATTGTGATAAATAGAGATTTTATTCATAAAAACCCAAGTGTCGGTTTTAATGCAAAAATTGGATTTTCAATATTATATTAAATAGTAGGGTTTTAAAAAGTGAGATATTGGCTTTCTAGTTCGAAATTAGCGTACCCCCACACACGTGAGTAATTTCTGGAATATTTTTAATATAAAAAAAAAAGGGCTAGGATCACTATTTTAAGTGGAAGCGTTGAGTGAAATGCAAAGTGTCCTGGGGCTAAGTATGATTTGGCTGTGTGTTAATTAAAAATAATCGTCCTAGGCTGTTGAGCCAGACTTGCCCCTATATAGGATGCCCACGCGGTGGATGCCGGTCACAATAGAGGCTGGGCCGACTAGATCGATGCTCTTTTGAGAATGTCGTCGACGTAGTGACGAAACCGTGCTCCAAGGGGGGAGATGATGCTCTTTTGGGAATGCCGTCGACGTAGTGACGAAGCTACACTCCAAGGGGGGAGGTGATGCCTAGCATTAATGTCAGTAGATAGCCGAACTACAAATGGGCTATGCCCTTATATGGCAATGAATAATAATTGGAATGCATACTAAATACGATTGTGATTTATATGAAAGTGATGGCGTTCCAATTGTTTGAATTATTATTATTATCTGAGATTGTGTGATTCCAATTGTGCTAATCTGCAAGAATGAATTAAGATGATGTAAGTCTTTTGTGTGATGTTGCTACGCCACCCGGGGCGTATTTTCTTTTTAATAGGGGTTTAGAGGGTTGAACTTTCTGAGACATTGTCTCATCCCAATTTGGGGATTACAATTTCGAGTCTCTTGTGGACGGAGCGACTAGATAGCTTTGGTTGGCCTTGAGGAGTTGCAAAGGTGAAGTTATAAGGATTGAAAAACTTGTTCGACTTGTAGGTCGTAGAACAATTCATTTTTAAAAGCCAGTCTTTTGTAGACTTTTGATCATAAACCTCTGTTTGTTATTCTGTTGAATTATGAAAATGTTATATTGTGATTTTGCATCCTGCTTTTCTATTCTTTATTTTATTGTCAGGGGTTTTATAATACATTCCACTTACGCAATAATAAATGAATGAGGCCGATGACACTACCTGAGAATGTCGCATTTCCATAACCATGGTGGGATGTTAGCGCACTCGAGGTTCGAGGCGTAACACTGAATCTTCCTCGTATATGCCTTTGTCATTGTTCATTTCTAATATGATCTTTCTTTGCCTTCATTATTCTTACTCGTGGATTTTTGAAATGACTACCGTGAATCCCATGCACATTTTGTCTTGGCAGTGCTAAGGGAATCAGGCTAAGTAAAGATATCGCCGAGTGATATTGCTATAGTTTTTATTTTATTCTATTGAACAGGTATTATTAAGGTGATGGCAAACTAGTTTAACTCTCTGGTAATCCGATGAACAACCCAGTCTCAACATTTGTACTCCAGCTGCTCCGGCTATGTATTGCTGCTGTTCTCGGATGAGCTGTTGATTGCCCAGGATTTGCAAGACACTGAAATTGGAAGAAAGAAAAAAAAAAGGACCCAAAATGCTTTTAAATTTAATGAAATAACAAACACAATTGAATGGTGATGAAGACTCTGGACACCTTCACTGAATTAAAACAAGAAAAAGCTTCAACACAATTTGAGATTTACAAGTAGCGAACAAGCCTTTCACTGGATCTAATTAGGTGACGAAGCATCTATCTATGTGCTCAGATCTATTAATTGTCACTGGGAAATTTCAATTTTTTCCCTCCATGATCCAAAAAAAAAAAAAAAAAAAAACACCCTAAAAGTGGTTAGCTACACCAGCCATGCCTACAAACTTCGGTTCCACCTATAGTCAATGTCTAAAGTACAGACTAGTATCTCATGAAAGTAATATCCTCTATGTTGTTGTAATTTTATAAAAAGTGGTCATATTAAAAGGCTATTAGTTTTTGTTATCGAGTTAGTGTTTTCTACACAGATCATCTAATGTTTACAACATCACAGAAAGACACAAACTTTCATTCCTTCTACGATCCCATGTTAGAAGCATAGAATTGTACCTGATGATAGCAAGTTGGGTAGTAGATTTCTCAACATTAATTTCTTGCTACTAATTTGTATTACCATATTGGCAATTACTAACTTTTTGATATTTTCACTAGGAAAGTTGAATTTATCCCAACAACTAACTCTGGAAGTGATTCTCTCTTCCGTTCTAAAAAAAGACAAGGATAAAAAATAAAAAAGCTCGAAAAGTGATTAGGTACGCCAAATGTGATCACTAAAAATTTTGGCTGCATTTATATTCCCCAGTTGGAAAACCCAATACATTCTTCGTGAAATAAATATTCTCAAAATTGTGATATCCACAATGCGGGTCACTAACTCAGTGCTAGTAACCTATTTCTTTTCAAGTAACTTCTAAGCAGATCAAGTAATGGTCAGCACAGAAAGACACAGATTTGGGTCCATCTACAATCCTACAGTCCTACAGTCTAATATACATAGTTGTATCTCTTGATCGTAATTCCCCTAAAATTTGTTTTCCCAACATGAGTTCGTAACTCTGTATTAGTAACTTCTATCATGGAGTCAACCACTTTCTTAATAGATCAAGTGCGGGACCATAGAAGCACTCAGAGATCTGAGTTTGTCTACAGTTCCATGCAAAAGAGAAAAGTAGTATTGTATCTCGTGACAGTAAATTTATCAATGTGACAGTAATTTTCTCAACTTGGATTAGCAGCTTAGTGCTTAGAATAAGCTTCAAGCAGATCATACGGTCTCAAGATCATAGAATTCTTCGGTGATGTTCAACCTATCTGCTCTTTTTAACTTATGCTATCAAAAACAATACTTCTCACAGATTGAGAAAGGTCCAATATAAATACAGGTACATAACCCTGAAATTAAGTACCTCTCGTTATGCATTGTCCTTTTCATAAAAACGGGTCATGTAGCAGTACCCTTTAAAGTTTTAACACCAGGACCAATAGAAAGCAAGACAAACTGATGACCAGCAAATTTAACCAGTACAATAAACTGTGCAACACACAATCTACAAATATTTATTTGATGGACAAAAGCAACTAGCTTCTTCACTACACAAGCGTGTTAGAACATTAGGGCAAAAACCATCATTAATCATTAAAGACCTCTCTCTGGTCTTAGCAGATCATAGAACTGCACTGTTAGATCATACATGAAAATGATTGAGAGGTTCTATTGCAGGTTTCACAAGTTTGTGGATAGTGGTTAATATATGCACAGAAACGTGATGATGCATGGCAAGTGACAGGAAGGAAATAAAAGCACAGATGGGAAAGAGGGTGACACCTTTGCAAGAAGCTTTGCATTCTCTTCTTTCAGAGACCTCTCCTGAAGTACACCAAGTAAAGTTGCTAGATTAATATAACCAGGAATTTAACAATGCCTGATGAGATCGGACATGCATTCATCATATTTGTCCGCTTACCTTTGCTTGTAACTGCTGTATCTGATCATTGAATAATTGAGCCTGTAAAAGATATCCATAGAAATATTCTAAGTTTCGTGTGTGTGCGTATCTTCCCCATACGTTTCTTAGCACAAGGTGGTAAAAAAAGAGAGAAAATAAGTTGAAATGATGGACAACAGAAATGAAAGGACAATGCTTTGCAAATTGTCCAGAAACATAGTTCAAGTGAGAAGTAGTACATGGAAATCGGTGAGGTTAATATAATAAAAAACTCACGGTATTCTATTATTTCGTGCCAAGAATGCAGGGTATTTTTTTGTTTCGTGTTAATAAGTATTAATTTGTGTCTATAAGTGCCAAGAAACCATTGATAAAAACTGATCGATGAATTTCTCTTTTTCTTTTTCTTTTTTTTTTGTCAGAGAAGAAAAGCCAGTCATTTAACCAAACCAAATAAACTTGTTAAATAATCAAATAAGAGTTGGTGATATGGAATTAGTTGGTTACTTAATCAGAGAAAAGTTAGTAACTCCTATAATTAAGATTGGTAATTTTCAGTTGGGTTCCTAAGTAAGGCAAACATTTATGGTTGTACGAGTCTTATAAGTGAAGGGTGAAGAGGAGTGAAAGTATTTTTATAAACAGAATTTATTTTATAACTAAGAAATTGATAAAGAGAATAACTATCTGCTGAAGTTGTTGGCACGTAAGACAGAAGAGAAAGAGTAGACCTCACTCTCCACCATAAGACAATGTTTCCACTCTATCTCAAGAGTAGTCAAAGGAAGGGCTCGCGTAGGAAAAATTGCACTAAGAAACACCAAATAGGAGTTGGTAAGTTAGTCACACGAAAGTTGGTAACCGAAAAAGAGTTAGCAATTTAAGTGAAATATAAGTTTGTCTTGGTATAT
Source organism: Eucalyptus victrix (assembly GCA_016097545.1). NCBI lineage: Eukaryota > Viridiplantae > Streptophyta > Magnoliopsida > Myrtales > Myrtaceae > Eucalyptus > Eucalyptus victrix. Next base: position 1,513,516 of record CM027845.1, read on the forward strand.
ATATATATATATATATATAATAGCTATTACATTTAAAGAGATTACATTTAAAGAGATAAAAAAAAATAAGTAAAAGTTGATAAAAAGAAAGAGATATTGATAATTGCACATTGTTAAAAGAAGTTGGTGATTTCATAAAAGTGTTGGTAAATTATTAATAAATGAGTTAGAAATCGGGTAACTGGAAATTTTTAATTACAGTTTTTTGTCACATACAACTCTTTCAAAAGTTTACCAGCCTTTAAAAATATTCAATCTTTCTTTTGTGGAAAAAGGAACAATAGAGTCGTCCAAATAACTCTAGGAAAAATAATGATAGAAGAATAACGATGACATTTTCCTTGTTTGTTTGAAAAAGAGAACGAGTCAGTAACGATGAAGAAAAAGGGTGATTTGTGAATGTGCTTTCATTCTTTCATATAAGGTAGAAAATGCCATTTATACTCAGAGAAAAATTGATTCTCTCCTTTGAGACACCAAATTTAACGTGTTTAGTCTACATGCAACTGCAGTTTTTATTGAAACTGGTGTTTCCGCTCCTGTATGCAATTGCAGTCTTTATTGAAATTGGTCAGTCTTGTTAGTCGTTCAAGGGAAATTGTTTCTCATTGTTTTCTTTCCCTTCTCACCATATCCATGCCTCCAAAAACAGCAGCTACTCGATGAAAGTTCTCAAAATATCTTTAGGCTCAGAGAAAAGGACAAATATGCCAAAGACGCATGTACCTTTCTTTCCCTAATGCTCCTCAGACTTCGCTCGAGCTGATCCCCTATCTCTTGGATTTCGTCAATCGAGCAAGATCCAAGACATTGTCCTGATAGCTTCCTGATGTAAAAAAGAAAACGAGTACCATAGTTTAGAGAATTAGATATCAAGAATCCATTTCGATCCACAATATGTAAGAGAGAAGTCTCAAAATTTGCGGACCGTAGAGAAACTTCAAGAAGCTCAATCTTCCTCTCCATATCCGTGGTTTCTTGCTTCAAATGCTGCACATATATGGAGATTGTGATATTTATGAATCCAGTGAACGGAATAATACAAACTGAACAAATGTGAAATTAGTAATGGATAAAACCAATCATAGTGAACAAATCTATCACACCACAGGATCCTGCAAAACTAAGACTGCTACTACAAGAACCCTAATGTTCTCGTAAAATTTGTAGCTGGACACAAACCATGGTCGATTCTATGGCTTAGCGCCTCAGTAATTCTTGACATCAAAAGTAGTGTTCTTATCAAGAACGCGGTTCGATATTATTACAATCTGCAAATACTTACGTATAGGCTCACACCAACAGCCAATTTCAAAACTTCCTTCAAGAAAGCAATAAGATGTAGGTGCCCAAGGAGGTGATGTTTTCGAGGTATTACGTGGAGGGTGATGAGTGGGATTTCAGAAGCTGAAAGCATTTTAGACGACCAGTTAATGTCCTGAGGACATGTACAAAGATCAATATAGCACTTTTAATGTTTCAATTAACTTGAAACCTATTTGTCTCTCTATACATATCAGCAGTTTCTCCTCTCTGCTTCCCAGTCATTGCCAAACCAGAAAGTAAGTACAGCCGCAACTTATCTCGGATATATACACCTTCTCATTAAGAAAAAACTTACCACATTAAAGATATATGCGGAAATTGAATGTCACTTGACTCTATCCCTATTTTTACAAGTATATCATCATCATTAGTATGATCCCTACTTTGTGGTTCTAGTGATTCATTTAAATCATGTATGCAGGTAGATTGTCACGTGATTCTTTGCATATGAGGCGACTATTTATGTATACACAAGCACATATTATAAGATTGCTGGGGAAATAGGATTTCTCGCCATCTATGTTCATGTATAGACTTCTTTGTAAGCCCTATCCTGAAAAAAGTTATGTTTAATGTTATATGTTAATCCACCAGAAAGAAGGGAAAAAAAAAAAAAAAAAGCCAGGAAGTTGCTTTCTTACATAGAGCAAAATGATTAAAATCGAACTGCTCAACTTGCTTAACCTCTAAAAAATGTGCTTGAATAGTTCAAATATGACTAGTCCGATGCTATTGACTTCTATTGACTAACAAACATGGCAACTTGTTTAATTAAACTGAGAATCTCACTGAACTCCTTACGAATGCACCAAATGTATTATCATGGAAAGGTTAGAGCACTGACCAGACTATATTGCTCCATATTAGCCCGGTACGTGTCCGCACCATTTGTAGATCTACGATATTGATCAATTGTCTTTTGGATTCTGAAAAATTTGCAAAGATAGCATATGAGCTCAGCCACTAGGAATACATTCTCCAAATTAATCAGGTATCATCAAAACTAAAGTAATCAAACATTAAACATTAAACATGATCATTTTTGTGAATCATGCATGACTTCCAGTGAATATGTATCACTACCGCTCACAAACAGAATATACAAGGACCATAAGCCTCCGCAAGAAGCTTTTAGCGTCTCAGCAACTTATTTGCAACTATGTGAATTACTTGGAAAAGTCTTGGTTGTCCTCCTTATACTTTGTAAATAATCGATGCCGGAGAGAGTATAGAGAATTAGGAGGTAACACAAATGAGAACTTAAATGGAAAGCTCGCTCGTCCTTCAGAATTCATTTAAGAGATAAAAGCAAAACAAGAAATCTTTCTTGTTCTCAAGCCAAAGCTAAATAAGTTATGAATCAAGACAAGTCTATCTTCTCACTCATCATAGCATGTTTATGTAGATGAGTTTGGACCGACCTTTTAAGCATGAGTAATTACCAAGACTCATTGGAAAGATAAAACTAATTTTACTAGAAAACAACTATAATTAAATAAGGACTCCGGCAACTTAAATGACATTTACTAGACCTTGAAAATATGAAAATCAAATGTAGTTGGTTGTAAGTCTCCTGGTTTTACTAGTTCTGAATTAATGGAATGCTCCGACATCAATAACAATGCCAGCAATATTTTCCTTCAAATTTTAGCGTAAAAATGTTCTATTTCACATTATAAAAGTATATTATGTGCACATGTGAAGTATATTTAAGTGTGAGTGAATTAATGCAATGTTTTTTGCTCAAGCCCAAAGTCTTCAATATTCCACACACCACTCCTTGTCAGTAAGAAGTAAGAACAGCACATGATGCTTGTAAAATCATCAGTTGCATTGTGAAGCAGTACAAGGACTCACTACTTCAGAGAGAAATTATAAGAGCAAGCAGTTGCACCTACATTTAACTTGTGACTTTAAGTACTTTTTGTCCCGGAAAATGAAGACCAGGGAGTACTTACATGGTGGAGCAACTAAAATGGCAAACATGTACAATTGCAGTACTCTATGAGTGCGAAATCCAAGAGATCAGTGTGTTGTGTCATGTTAGCCTTAATCTATTATACTAGTGAATGTACTCAATCCCATAAAATCACCACTACACAAATCTAGTCAAGCCCATGACCTTATTCACCTTTCAAAGCATCGTATAATTATAAGTACCTAAAATAGAAGATGTCAGGACTTGTTTCACACTTTTTTGTTTAGGGTTAAAGTACCATTAAAAAATGAACTTGAAAATCTTTTGCATGTTTTGTTTGGCTCAGAAAAGAGATTAATTATGCTCTAAATTTCGATTCAATGAACCACGATTTGAATTGCTTATTGATTATGGCGGTAGATAGGTAACACATTATTCAATTTGCCGACTAATAAATGTCATATAAAATTCTAGTTTTTGCCTTGTGGTATGGTAATAAACTTGAAACACAGATCTGCATGATTTGTAAGATAAGCATTATCAGATAGGGTACATAAAATAGTCTTAATTCATGTCTAAGCGGTATAATTACAACAAACTAAATCAAACAAGGTATGGTTTGAAGGCTTCACACTTTTCAACTTAAGTTTGGTTTTCAACTTGCAAGCAATCAAATTTGTTTGGAAAAGATCTACTTCGAATAGATTAACACCTAACTGCAAATACGCTTACCATCATCATGCCCCAAGAATTAGTTATGGAAATCAATCCCTAGAAGCAGCCTTCAAAACCTATAACACTTCAAAAAGGAACACCATTCGGCATGTTCATTTCATATCGACGTGGAATTGGGGCGAAGGCTGACGAAATAATATCAGTTCCCAGTGTCACTAACATTAAATTATATTTTCATTCCCCAAGACAAAGTACTGAGTATTCTAACATGTGAAGAAGCTGGAGGGGATTAGTACTTGCAAGATATTCAACAATCAGTTTCCTCGGAAGAACCATTAAGAAAGAGGGAGTCTAACTCCAACGCCACAGCGTACAGAATGAATGCCTTTGATCATCAAATCCTCCTCATCTAGCCATTTGATTAGGGTACACCCTAGTGCAATGACTAAAAAAAAAAAAAAACAAAGAAACAAAGCGAAAAAGAAGATTTTATAGTTTCATACTTCCTTTTCTCAGCTAATTTCAACTAGGATATCTGAATAAAAGCCATGTTTTTAAAAATTGTCAGAAAATGAGAACCAAATTGGTCATCATGGTGGGTTAGTCCATGATCGAAGGGGAAAGACACTAAACGCTTGACCAAAACCAAAAATGGTAGAAAAGAAAAGGAGAATAAGAAAAAAAAAAACCGATGCCATGATGCTATCTCTTTTTTACACTTGACATACACAGAGCAGATATGTGTGCATATGCCCTCCTTTTGGACATAAGAATGTTAGCAAGGCTCAATCATGTTCCTTATCTAAAATCAACTCGAGAAATTAAAAAATCAGTATGCAAACGTACTCAGACTTGCTTGAGAACTCGTAAAGCCTTCCTTTCTGCGAAAAGATAATCACGGCAACTTCGGCATCGCAGAGGACCGAGAGCTCGTAAGCTTTCTTCAGTAGCCCATTACGGCGCTTCGAGAAGGTGACTTGCCGGCTCGTCGCATTCTCAATTCGCCTCATCTGAATTTTGCCTCTTGCCATGATCGAATTGTCCCTACATACATGACGGTTATCAACCCTAGAATGACAAGTATTCAATAATAGCGATGAACTTAACAAATATACCTCAACAATCAAAAACCACAACTCACCAGTGACTATGTGCTGCTTCAACCAGCTGAAGATTTATCTAGACTTTAGACTGAAGTACTTGAGAAGCTAAAAACACTGCAGGAGAAATCACGCTTTTTTTTTTTTTTTTTTTTTCCAAATAGAGAAAGACTATTTCATCATTCGAACACAAGCCAAACCCACAGGATAAAGATTTCACAAAAGCAATGGTCGGAGAAATATGGATTTGCCCAGCGTAATAAAAGGGGAAGCTTCTCCACTCCATGTCAGAAAAATGAACCACAAAAAATTCAGAAACCCTAAAGAGGGACGAGGGCGAAGACAAAAACCAGAAAACTGGGATGAACGCAAAGGATACATTAGCAGTTGATGGATCTCTCTTTATTCTGTGGCCATAAACATGAAAAGAAGAAAACAAGTCATTATTCAAAATTCAATGATCTTCTACTCAGGGCAAATATGGCGTGAACCACGAAAAGGAAATACAAACAAAAAAGGAAAGAAACAGGGAGGAAAGCAAAGCATTCAAGGTCAACCAAAACGGCGTGGTTAATTTGGCAACGAAGATTCAAAGAAGCAGATGGATCCTCTTGTTTTGGTAAAATTAATAAAGAGTGTAGAGAGAGACAGAGAGACAGAGAAAGAGAGAAAAAGAGAGAAGATTTTTTGTTTTTTTCCGAAAAAACGAATATTTTTATTAAAAAAGAGCGGAGAGAGAGACAGAGGGACATGCGAAAGAGAGAGCAGCGAGAAACGAAACAGGTGAAAAGAAAGAGAAAAGGTAGTACGATAAATATGAGAATTGTCGACGTCATCGTACCATGGCGTGCGCAGTTAACCAATGGGACGTTGACCAGTGGGAAAACATTATCTCTCACTTAAATTCAGTGGGCCTCCACTAGACCAATGGAAAGAGACCCCGTCTTTTTCTTGGGCCAAGTAGGAACAGCCTCGGCGCTCTCTTCAATCGATTCCTCTCTAGTGGGTTTGTGAGAATCAGGAGTACTCGAAATTATTACCATGATAAATTCATGGGTAAAATAGATACCAGAACTATCCTTTAACTTATCTTTCCTTTATGTTCTTCTTATAATTCCTCATTATATAAGGGAGTAAAAAATACCCGAAACTTTTCGATTCAAGTGATAAGTATAGGAATTTAGGAAGTTTTATGCTTTGATTCAGATTTTAGTTTTTTTTTTTTTTGCTTACGCACGTGAGAGTTTAAAGGCTACTGACTATGGTGCACTAATCCTAAAGCAGAAATCTGATCTCCGATGAGACTACTATGTTTTGACAGAAGACTAGCAAAGCAAATGTATCATGATGTCACTTGAACAAAACAAGAAATAAAAAAAATTATTAATTTTCAGGAACAATTTTTAGAAAGAAGCCATTTTTTTTCTTTTGCTCATCTTCCTTGCTGCGGCCATCACCTGACCGCTGGCAACCATTGTCACCACCGCTCTACTGTTGACCGTTGTCGTCGCCCACCACCCACAACCTAGCGATCAACGTTTGGTAGTCTATGAGCAAGAAGAAAAAAATGAATAAATGCATAAATTTATAAATTGTACCAAACGTATTTCTATTTTTTTCTATTCCGAGAATTTAATTTTTGTATAGTTACCAAACGAGTTATTTTACTCATAAATTGTTCCAATGAGTAGAAATATAAAAAAATTGTTTCTGAAAAAAATTGTTTCTCGAAATAGAAACTTTACTGTGCATAGCCTAAATATGTAGCAAAATTGCAGGACTTTATAGTTGAGTAGACAGAGAAGGCAAATTGGGCCACTTACACATTATAATTATACATTTATTACTTATGCATTGATAGTAAAGTAATAACGTAGAAACATATTAGAGCTTTCGTCTATTTCGAGGGAACAACTAGTGTTGAATGAAGAGATGGAATCACTCCATTAGAAATAAATATGGGATCTTGCTAAAGTATCAAAGAGCCACAATATTATTGGTAACAAGTGGGTCTACAAATGGAAGGAAGGCATTGAGGCATAAGGTAAGACTTATTATGGAGGGTTAGACACAATAAGAGAGCATTGATTATAACAAGGTTTTTCTCCTACTATAATACATACTTATATTTGAATATTACTTTGTCTTAATTGCTACACGGGATCTCAAGCTAGAAAAACTAGATGTGAAAATGACAATTTTTTTTTCAATAATTATGTACATTTTATAGTGCAAACATCAACATAGTTGGACAGCATCTTCTCTCTACCAACTCAATACGGAGGCATGTCTTCAAAATGAAGATGCAATATAGCATCCATAGCTGCTAATACTAATTTAGTTTCTTGGACAAAAGGCAATCGTAACATTCTCAATGAACCTTATACAATACTAAAATGGTGCTAAGCCAGATTCAAAAATCTAAATAGCCAAGGAATCACACAAATATTTGTCAGTTGGGATGGCAAATATTTTCTCCTTTAGCAAACCAACAACCTTAAGTCAAGTTGACAAATAGAGTGTGTTTAGAAACCATCATACATTTGTAGTTATCTCCTTGCCATTCACAGTATCTACATGTAATAGTTGACACTAAGAAAATTATGTATGTGTTTGTCTAAATTAAGTAATGGTTAAGTATTGGAGAAGTAATGCTAAATCATGCATTGACATAATATACACATCTTGATTGATTAAAGAATTCAACACGTGGTTCATTATTTCGACACATTTAAAACGGGTATTGTGGAAAGTAATCATTTGGTTTATTGGTAGTTTGGTTAAAATGATTGGAAAAGAACTACTCATTACAAATAGTATTTTGCATAAACAAATAATTCAATTTTACTTTAAAAAAAAAAAAAACAAAGAGATTCTTGTCATTTTGATCAATGGGATTCATTCAAATAAATTTTACATTTAAAAGTACTCTCAATTGATATTAATTTGCTTCTTCACATCACTTTCTCAGGTTTATTTGAAGCACACAATCCATTTTTCTTATTTATTAGGATACTGAGGTACTTTTCTTGGCATGGAATTGACTCATCCAAGACAATATCCTTGTTTTAACAAAAGGAATTATAGCAGTACGATGTTTTATTAAAAAAAAAAATCACATTATTATTGAAGTATAGCTGACAAAGTAGCCATGGATCTCGGTGTAGACCAACCCAAATTTAATCTTGACAAGTGGCTAGGGAGAGGATCCCATTGTCTTTCCAATCCAAGCAAGTCCATAAATTTTTCTATCACAAAAAAGGAAGGCAAAGTGAAAAATAGAAAGCGTATACATAAATTTTACTTCCTTTTTCTTATTTATTTGTATTTCTTATTATTGCTAAGCTGGATGCACTGTATATCTTAGTCATATCATGTGTCACTTATTATCCTTAAATGTCTATCCATCCAATCCCCTTCCAATTAAGGCATGGCCTTGGGAACACGTCATCATTTATGAGATCAGATGGAAGATGGAAGCTTTCTGTCAGATGAAAAAAGTTGGACCTCATTGTTCGGGATGAATTACAAGTCTACTAAATAGCCTCATGTTGCAACATGACAATTTTGATTCCAGAATATTTCAGATGCCCATGACACGTATGTTTGCATACGTCAACATGAGGAAAATCAAGTAATAGATGAACCTTTTTTTGGCTTAGCCAACCTTTAAGAGGTGTCCGACCAAAAACAAAAACCTTAAAGAGGTGTCCTCAAACCAAAAAATAAAATAAATTAAAAACCTCAAAGAGGTGTCCAATGATGTTGTTGAAGGTTCGAAAATATGCTCTATCAATGGTAATTCAAATGTGAAGCCCAAGGTGCAAGCAAGTTAATTCCTTTATTTCTTTGAATCTTCCCATATATGTCCTTTTCATTACTCATTTCTAATTTGATATTTCTTTGCCTTCGCTATTCTTACTCGTGGATTTTCGAAATGACTACCATGAATCCCATCATATTTTGTCATGACAGTGCTAAGGGGAATCCAGCCAAGTAAAGACATCACTGAGTGATGTTGCTATAATTCTTATTTTATTGTATTGAACAGGTATTATTAGGGTGATGGTGAACCGGTTTAACTCTCTGGCAATCCAATGAACAACCCGGTCTCAACATCTGTACTCCAGCTGCTCCGCCTATGTATTGCTGTTGCTCTCGGATTAGCTGTTGATTGTCCAAGATTTGCAAGACACTGAAATTGGAAGAAAGATTTAAATAAAATAAATAAAAGGACCCAAAATGCTTTTTAATTTAACGAAATAACAAATGCAATCGAATGATGACGGGAACCTGGAAACCTTCACTAAATTAAAATGGGAAAAAGCTTCAACACAATTTGAGATTTACAAGCAGCGTACAAGCCTTACACTGGATCTAATTAGGTGACGAAGCATCTGTCTATGCACTCAGATCTATTAATGGTCACAAGGAAATTTCAATTTTTCCAACATCCGACTCTGGAAGAGGTTCTCTCCTCCATTGTCGGAGAAATAAACTCTAAAAGTGGTTAGCTACACCAAACATGACCACAGACTTTGCTTCCACCTATAGTCAATGTCTAAAGTATAGACTAATATCTCATGAAGGTAATATCCTCTATGTTGTAATTTTTCAACGGTGGTCATATTAAGAAGCTATTAGTTTTTATTATTGAGTTAGTATTTTCTAAACAGATCAGCTAATGGTTACAAAGTCATAGAAAGACACAGAAAATTTCAGTCCTACAATCCCATGTTAGAAGTATAGAATTGTACTTGATGATAGTAAGTTGGGTAGTAGTTTTTTCAACATTAATTACTAAGAAACATTGTGCTACTAATTTTTATTATCATATTAACAATTATTAACTTTGTGATATTTTCACTAGGAAAGTTGAATTTATCTCAACAACTAACTCTAGAAGTGATTTTCTCTTCAGTTCTCAAAAGAGACAAGAATAAAAAACAAAAACAAAAACAAAAAACTCAAAAATTGGGTACGCCAAATGTGATCACTAAGAACTTTGGCTGCATCTGTAGTCCTCAGTTAGAAAACACAATATATTCTTCCGTGAAATAAATTTTCTCAAAATTGTTATATCCACAAGCAGGTCGCTAACTTAGTGCTAATAACCCTTTTCTTTTCAGGTGAGTAACTTTCCAAGCATATCAAGTAATGGTCATGGAAGCACAGAAAGAAAAGGATTTGGGTCCGTCTACAGTCCTAGAGTCCAATAGACATAGTTGTATCTCTTGATCTTAATTCCCCTAAAATTTGTTTTCCCAACATGAGTTCCTAACTCTGTATTAGTAACTTCTATTATGGAGTCAATCACTTTCTTGACAGATCAAGTGCAGGACCATAGTAAGGACAGAGATTTGAGTTTATCTACTATTCCAGGTGAAACAGAAAAGTAAAATTTTATCTTGTGACAGTAAATTTCTCGGTATGGCAGTAATTTTCTCAACATAGATTAGTAGCTTAGTGCTGGTAATAAGTTTCAAGCAGATCATACGGTCTCAAGATCATAGGATTCTTTGGTGATGTTCAACGAATCTGCTCATTCTAACTCATGCTATCAAAAATAAAACTTCTCACAGATAGAGAAAAGGTTCAATATAAATAACAGCACATAACCCTGAAATTAAGCATCTCCTTTATGCATTATCCTCTCCATAAAAACTGATCATGTTGCAGCACTCTTTAAAGGTTTAACACCAGGACTAATAGACAGCAAGATAAACTGATGAGCAGCACATTTAACCAGTACAATAAACTGTACAGCACACAATCTACTATTATTGGTTTGATGGACAAAAGCAACAAGCTTCTTCACTACACAGGCCTATTAGAACATTAGGGCGAAAAAAATTATTAATCATTAAAGACCCCTCTCCGGTCTTAGCAGATCATAAAACTACACTGCCAGATCATACATGAAATTCATTGAGAGATTCTATTGCAGGTTTCACAAGTTTTCCGAAAGAAGTTAATATATGCACGGAAGAGTGATAATTCATGGCAAGTGAAGGAAGGAAATAAAAGCACAAATGGGAAAGAGGGCGACACCTTTGCAAGAAGCTTTGCATTCTCTTCTCTCAGAGACCTCTCCTGAAGTACACCAAATAAAGTTGCTAAAATGATATAATCAGGAATTCAACAACAACTGAGGAGATCGGACATGCATTCATCATATTTGCCCACTTACCTTCGCTTGTAACTGGTGTCTCTGATCGTCAAATAATTGAACCTGTAAAAGAGGTCCACAGAAATATTTTAACTTTCGTGTGTGTGGATGTTGTCCCCATTCCTTTCTTAGTAAAAGGTAACCAAAAAACGAGAAAATAAATTGAAATGATGAATGATAGAAATGAAAGGACGATACTTTGAAACTTGTCCAGAAATACAGTTCAAGTGAGAAGTTGTACACGGAAATCAGCGAGGTTAATGAATTAAAAAATTGGCAATATTCTATTATTCCGTGCCAAAGAAGCCAAATTTTTTTTAAAAAAATATTTTGTGTTAATCAATAAATTTTGTCAATAAGTGTGAAGAAACCATTAGTAAAAATGATTGAATTTCTTCTTCTTCTTTTTTTTGTTAGAGATAAGAAAAATTAGTCATTTAAGCAAACCAAACAAACCTGTTAACTAATCAAATAAGAATTGGTGACACGGAATTAATTGGTTACTTAATCGGAGAAAAGTCGGCAACTTCTATAATTAAGATTGGCAATTTCTAGGTGGGTTCATAAGTAAGGTAAACATTTATGCTTGCACAAATCAAATAAGTCAAGCGTGGAGAGGAGAGATTATTTTTATCAACAGAATTTATTTTATGACTCCGAAAGGAATAAAGAGAAGAACGATCTGCTGAAGTGAACTCGTTGGCACGTAAGACAGTGGAGAAAGAGTAGACCGCACTCTCCACCATAACAAAATGTTTCCACTCTATCTCAGGAGTAATCAAAGGAAGGGTTTGAGTAGGAAAAAATGTACTAAGAAAGACCAAATAAGCGTTGGTAAGTTAGTCCCAAAAAAATTAGTCTATAAAGTTAGTCAAATAGAGTTAGTGAACCAAAAAGAATTAGTAATTTATTGTTAAAAAAAGTCGATGATTTCATAAAAGTGTTAGTAAGTCACCAATAAGTTACTGAGAAATCAAGTAATTGGAAACTTGTTTTTTTTTTTTTTTTAAATCACAGCCTTCTGTCACTTACAATTCTTTCATAGGTTTACCAAAAACTATCCAATTTATTTTGGAAAACCAACGATAGAGTCGTCAAAATAACTCCGGGAAAGATAATGATAGAAGAATAACCATGATCTTTTCCCTTGTTTATTGGAAAAAGAGAACATGTCAATAACTATGAAGAAAAAGGGTGACTTCTGAATATGCTTTCATTCTTTCATATAAGGTAGAAAATGCCATGTATGCTCGGAGAAAAATTGATTCTCTCCTTTCAGATGCCAAGTTTAACGTGTTTAGTCTATTCAGTTTCAATCTTACAAATGCAATTGCAATCACTGTTGAACTTGTTGTTTCGGCTCCTTTACGCATATGGTCAGTCTTGTTAGTCGTTTGAGGGAAATTATTTCTCATTGGTTTCTTCCCCTTCTCATCATATCCATGCCTTCAAACACAGCGGCCACTCGATGAAAGTTCTCAAAACTTCTTTAGGCTCAAAGAAAAGGACAAATATGCCAAAGACGCATGTACCTTTCTTTTCCTAATGCTGCTCAAACTTCGCTCGAGCTGATCCCCTATCCCTTGGATCTCGTCAATTGAGGAAGATCCGAGACACTGTCCTGATAGCTTCCTGATAAAAAAAAAAAAAAAAAAAGGAAAGGAGTACCATAGTTTAGGGAATTAGATATCAGGAAGCCATCTGCAATCCACAATATATAAGAGAGAAGTCTCAAAATTTGTATACCGTAGAGAAACTTCAAGAAGCTCAATCTTCCTCTCCATTTCCATGGTTTCTCGCTTCAGATGCTGCACATATATGGAGATTTTTATATTTATGAATCCAGTGAATGGAACAATACAAACTGAACAAATGTGAAATTAGTAATGGATAAAACCGATCATAGTGAACAAATCTGTTACACCACAGGATCCTGCAAAACTAAGACTGTTGCTACAAGAACCCTAATGTTCTTGCAAAATTTTGAGCTGGACACAAACCATGGTCAGTTCCACCACCTCAGTAATTCTTGAGATCAAAAGTAGGGTTCTTATCAAGACCGCAGTTCGATATTATTACAATCTGCAGATAAATACATATAGTTTCACACCAACAATCAATTTTAAAACTTCCTTCAAGAAAAGAATAAGATTTAAAGGCCCAAGGAGGGCATGTTTCCAAGGTATAAAGCCGTGGATGATGAATGGGATTTCAGAAACTGAAAGAATTTTAGGGGACCAGTTAATGTCCTGAGGACATGTACAAAGATCAAAAGAGCACTTTTAACGTTATATCAACTTGAAACCTATTTGTCTCCTTCTTCACCAAAAAAAAGAAAAAAAAAAAAAAACCTATTTGTCTCTTTATACATATCAGCAGTTTCTCCTCTCTGCTTCCCAGTCACTGCCAAACCACATGAATAAGAGTGGTAAGGCTTGCAATAATATTACAGGTCCTTTATCTAACCATAACAGCACTTTGATAGCACAGCTTTGATGGCTCTCTCAAATTATTCCCACCTGTACCAGACTAACATTTTGAGATACTTGACTTCTGCTGTAAATTATAAAATTTGGATGAGTTTTCTAGAATTTGGTTCACGAGAGATAGTGCATACTTAAATAATAATTCTAGACATACTAAGATTAGTCTCCTAAATTTATTTACTTTATGACCCCCCCCCCCCAAGAAAAAAAAAAAAGGTTCGTTTACTAAGTGATGATGTAGATTCCTGAGAGGTACTTAAATGAGTTTACTAACTTAAATAACATTTATGCAATGCCACATCGCTTAGCAAACCAATGTAGATGGTATTCCCAGCATTCCTCATGCTTAAGAACCATGAAGCATCTCTCATGTACCAAAGCACACACACACACACACACACACACACACACACACACACACACATATATATATTATATTCAAATTTTCATTTTCTATTATTTTATTTTTTCCAAAGTTAAACGTTTACTGCTACGACTCAGAAAGAGATGTATTTATGAATGTGCCTTCCAAGTTACGGTCCCCATTAATGGTCATATTCTATTGATGCGGACAAAAAGACTTAAAAAGTTATAATTTGGAATATCTACGTTTTTACTAACCTTGGTTGACGATGGATGTAATGGAAATTGACAACTTAATTAAGAATCAAAAAATGATTAGGATTCTTCTTCTAGTTGAAATAGCGATCTTATCAATTAAGATTTGAGCACCATTAGGATTTAATTGAGTTCATCAGTCCAGTAGTGGGACATCATGCCTCTTGTATACATGTTTCCTATTTCAATCGTGTTTCTTATTGAGAAGTTTCCCATATTAAGTGAGAGTAGGATTTCTAGAATAATTTAGCAATTATTGTAATGCAATAATACTTTTACATGTGATGCCTAAGAAACCCCATTTGTGATGCTTAGGCAGTTTTGTGTCTGATGCCTCAAAAAGTTACCTATTTTGAGTTGTCGTCCATTGAAAATTCTCTTCAAGTTCTTATTAAGTTGAGCTCACTGCTTTGGGAGATATCATCCTATATTTTAATTTTGTGTCATGGTAGAGACGATATGTCCTGAATAGTGAGCTTCAAAGAGAACTTGAAGAGAACAAACCATTCAAAATGAGTAAATTTCTTTTGGCATCACATCTACACTTTCTAAGCATCTCGCCTTGGGTTTCAAAAGTTTCACACTTCAGAGAACCATTCCATCACACAAGAAAGAGTTAAAATCATCCTTATAAACCCTTCTAGGATTAATCATGCTCCTATTTCAGATAGGAAGACTCCAAACAAGAAATAGAATTGAATTAGAATTCATCTACAAAAGAACTTAGTATCCCATTTGTGACATAAGTAGAAAGTTTAACAAAATCCTGATGGTACTCAAATCCTAACTGAGAAGATTACCACAAAATTCAACTAAAAGAAGAATCCAAATCCTAGGCGTCACAAGCCAGTAACGACCATCCTCATCAAAGCTTTCTAAAAACATTGGCTTGTTTGATCTTGTTGCCTTCATCAATGGCTATAGTTAATGATTCATCCTCAATATAATAGACATCATCACAACAAACTCCAGCAGAAACTGATTCCGAAGGTTACAATAACACATTGAGAATTGAGGTAATTTCTTTTCATCTCTTGCAATGAAATAACACTTATAGAGTGCCATGTCACTTGGTAAACCAGCTCAGAAAGTATCCCTAGCATTCCTCATGCTTAAGAATCACGAAGCAGATCTCATGTGCCAAAGCACAGGTATCATGTATTTTAACATCGTGAAAGTTCAATTTTTCTAAGTGTGATGTGTTTTGCTATATCTTAGCCAAAAAATGTATCCATGAATGTGCCTTCCACGTTAGTGTTCCCATCAATAGAGATATACTGTTGATGCAGACAAAAGGATTTACTAAGTTGATATTTGAATATTGATGTTTTTACCAAGCTTCAGTGAGTATGGATGTTGTGAAAATCCACAACTCAATAACCTAAAAGATCATATTGAGATAAAATTGGAATTGATTCAGAAGTATGAAGTAACATGTTGAGAATTGAGATCATATCTTTTCATCTCTTGCAATGCAAATAAACCACACAGAAGCATCTTCGTCAAACAAGAAAATTATGAAAATGAAGTTTTAAAGAGATTCAAAGAGAAAAGTCTTTGATCTGTAGGAAATAGGAAGGTTCATGATCCAAATTTTCTGTATCTATTTAGACGTTCAGTAGAATAAAGGTTGTAAACTAGTCCCTTGCAAGCTGCTCATTGTGAATTAGAGATATAATTATTTTTTTTAACATGAAGAATTAGCAAAAAAGATGCATAATCACTCATCATCTTAGTTCTATCGAGCCTGGTATAGTTTCAGATTTAGCATTTGACTAATAATTCAATATGTGAAGACAGAAGCTGTCGCTCTCATGAAGTTACTCATTTCTTCATTCCATGGTTTCACTTGAATTGATCGAAAAGAAATTCAATAATTGACTTGGCATAAAGTAAGTTTCTCTGCATCTTATGTTGGATATATACACCTTATCATTAAGAGAAAACTTACCATATTAAAGATATATTCAGAAATTGAATGTCACTTGACTCTATCCTTCTTTTTACAAGTATATCAGCATCATTAGTATGATCCCTACTTTGTGGTTCTAGTGATCCATTTTTATCATGAATGCAGGTAGATTATTGCATGATGCTTGGCATACGAGGCGACTATTTATGTATACATGGAAAATAGGATTTCTCGCCATTTGTGTTCGTATATAGACTTCTTTGTAATGTAATGTGATGTTATATGTTAATCCACACACACAAAAAAGCAGGAAGTTGCTTTCTTACATACAGCAAAATGAAAAAAAATTGAACCGCTCAACTTGCTTAACCTCTAAAAAATGTGCTTGAATAGTTCAAATATTACTAGTCTGACATTATTGACTTCTACTGACTAACAAACATGGCAACTTGTTTAATTAAACTGAGAATCTCACTGAACTCCTTACCAATGCACCTAATGTATTATCATGGAAAGGTTAGAGCACTGACCAGAATACGTTGTTCCATATTAGCCTGGTACGTATCCACATCATTTGTAGATCCACGATATCGATCAATTGTCTTTTGGATTCTGAAAAATTTGCAAAGACACCATATGAGCTCAGCCTCCGGGAATAGATTCTCCAAATTAATCAGGCGTCATCAAAACTAAAGGAATAGAACATTAAACAAATTAGTGATCATTTTTGTGAGTCATGCATGACTTCCAGTGAATATGTATCGCTATCACTCACAAACAGAATGTGCAAGGAGCATAAGCCTCTGCAAGAAGCTTTTAGCCTCTCAGCAACTTATTTGCAACGATATGAAGTACTTGGAAAATTCATGGATTCCAATCTTATACCTTGTAAATAAATGAGGCTAGAGAGAGTGTAGAGAAGTAGGAGATAATACAAGTGAGAACTTAAATGAATAGGTCACTCGCCACTCGTAAGAGTTCACATAAGAGATAAGTGTAAAACAAGAAACCCTTCTTGTTCTCTAGCTTGAGGATAAAAAATTTATAAATCAAAACAAGTCCACCTTCTCATTCATCATAGCGTGCTTATATAGATGAGTTTGGAAAAACCCTTCAAGCATTGGAAAGACAAAAACTACTTTCACTAGAAAACAACTATAATTAAATAAGGACTCTGGAAACTTAAACAACATTTACTAGACCTTGAAAATATGAGAATTAAATGTAGTTGGTTGTAAGTCTCCTAGTTTTCCTAGTTCTGAATTAATGGAATGTTCCGGCATCAATAATCATGTCCGCAATATTTTTCTTCAAATTTTAGTGTGAAAATGTTCAATTTCACATTATAAAAGTATATCATATGCGCATGCGAAGCGAAGAGTGAACTAATGCAATGTTTTCTGCCCAGGCCCAAGGTCTTCAATATTCCACATGCCACTCCATGTCAGTTAGAAGTAAGAACAGCACATGATGCTTGTAAAATCATCAGTTGCATTGTGAAGCAGTACAAGGACTCACTACTTCCGAGAGAAATTATAAGAGCAAGCAGTTGCCCCTAAATTTAACTTGTGACTTCAAGAACCTTTTTTTCCCGTAAATGAAGAACAGGGGGTACTTACATGGTGGAGCAACTAAAATGACAAACATGTACGATTGCAGTACTCTATGAGTAAGAAATCCAAGAGATCAGTGTGTTGTGTCATGTTAGCCTTAATCTATTATACTAATGAATGCGCTCGATCCCATAAAATCACCACTACACAAATCTAGTCAAGCCCATAATCTTATTCACCTTTCAAAGCACCATATTAAAAGTACCTAAAGTTTAAGTTGTCAGGCTAGTTTCACAGGCTTTTGTTTAGGGTTAAAGTACCATCAAAAAATCAACTTGGAAATTTTTTGCTGGTCTGTTTGATTCGGAAAAGAGATTAATTATGCTTTAAGATTTGAAATGCTTCTTGATTATGGTGATAGATAAATAACACATTATTCGATTTCCCAACTAATATAAGCGTTTCATAAGAAATTTCTAGTTTTTGCCTTGTGGTATTGTCATAAACTTGAAACCCGGATCTGTATGATTTGTAAGATAACCATTATCAGATAGGGTACATAAAATAGTCTTAATTCATGTCTAAGTGGTGTAATTACAATGAACTGAATCAAACAAGGCATGGTTTGAAGGCTTCACCCTTTTCAACTTAAGTTTGGTTTTCTTCAACAATTTTCCAAGCAATCAAATTTGTTTGGAAAAGATCTACTTCCGATAGAATAATACCTAACTGCAAATACGCTTACTATCCTCATGCCCCAAGAATTAGTTATGAAGATCAATCCCTAGAAGCAGCCTTAAAACATATAATACTTCAAAAAGAAACACTACGGCCTGTTCATTTCATATCAATGTGGAATTGGGGGGAAGGCTGAACTGCTCTATGTCAAAACAAGAAGGACCAAACAATATCAGTCCCTAGTTTCACTAACATCAAATTATGTTTTCATTCCCCAAGACAAAGTACTAACTATCCTAACATGTGAAGTAGCTGGAGGAGATCAGTACTTGCAAGATATTCAACAATTAGTTTCCTCAGAAGAACCATTAAGAAAGCGGGAGTCCAACTCCAACGCCACAACGTACAAAATGAATGCCTTCGATCATCTAGTCCCCCGCATCTAGCCATTTGATTAGGGTACACCCCAGTGCATTGACTATCCAAAGAAAAAGCGAAAAAGAAGATTTTACAGTTCTATACTTCTTTTCTCAGCTATTTCAACTAGGATATCTGAACAAAAGTCATATTGTTTATAAATTTTGTTCGAAAATGGGAACTAGATCGGTCATCATGGTGGTTTAGGCCATGACCGAAGGGGAAAATCACTAAACGCTTGACCAAAACCAAAAATGGTAGAAAAGAAAAGGAGAATAAGAAAAAAAAAAAAAAAAAAACCCATGCCGTGATGCTGTCCCTCATTTACACTTTACAAACAGACAGCGTATATTTGTGCATATGCCCTCACCTTGGATATAAGAATGTTAACAAGGCTATGTTCCCAATCCAAAATCAACTCTAGAAATTAAAAAATCAATATGCAAACATACTCAGAATTGCTCGAGAACTCGTAAAGCCTTCCTTTCTGCGAAAAGATGATCACGGCAACTTCGGCATCACAGAGGACCGAGAGCTCGTAAGCTTTCTTCAGTAGCCCGTTCCGGCGCTTTGAGAAGGTGACTTGCCGGCTTGTCACGTTCTCAATTCGCCTAATCTGAATTTTGCCTCTCACCATGATCCAATTATCCCTACATACATGATGGATATCAACCCTAGAATGACAAGTACTCAAACACAGCGATGAACTTAACAAATATACCTCAAAGATCAAGAACCACAACTCACCAGTGACTTTGTGCAGCTTCAACCAGCTGAAGACCTATATTTTTTTCCCTCCTATCGTCTGGACTTTAGACTGGAGTACTTGAGAAGCTAAAAACACTGCAAGAGAAATTACTCTCTCTTTTTTCCCCGAACGGACGTGGACTACATCATCATTCGAACATAGGTCAAAAACCACAGGATAAAAATTTCACAAAATCAAAGGTCGGAGAATCATATATTTGCCCAGCGTATTAAAGGGGGAAGCTTTTCTACTCTATGTCAGAAAAATGAACCACGATAAATTCAGAAACCCTAAAGAGGGATGAGAGGGCGAAGACAAAAACAACAAAACTGGGCTGAAAGCAAAGGAGACATTAGCAGTTGATGGATCTCTCTCTTTATTTTGTGGCCACAGACATAAAAAGAAAAAAAGTGCTTATTATTCCAAATTCAACGATCTTCTACTCAGGGCAAATATGGCGTGACCCATAAAAAGGAAATACAAACAAAATAAGGAGGAAAGCGAAACATTCAAGTTCAACGGAAACGGCATGGTTAATTTGGTAATGAAGATTCAAAGAGGCAGATGGATTATTATCTTGATTTGGTAAAATTAAGGAAAAGAGAAGTAAAGATAGATACAGAGAGAGACAGAGAGACAGAGAGGAGAAGAAGAGACAGAGAAGATTTTCTGTTTTTGTTTTTTTTTTTTTTTAAACGTATATCTTGCCAGTGGGTTTCAGCTTCGGCTGTTGAGGCCTGTGGGACACTAAAGGGATAGCAGTAAGAAACGGAACGGTTGCAAAGAAAGAGAAAAGGTAGTACGATAAATATGAGAATTGTCGACATCATCGTACCCTGACGTGCGCAGCTAATCAATGGGGCGTTGACAAGTGGGAAAACATTATCTCTCAGTTAAACTCAGAGGGCCTCCACTGATGGAAAGAGACCCTGTCCTTTTCTTGGGCCAAATAGGAACAGCCTCGGGGCTCCTCCCCGATCGGTTCCCTCTCTTGTCGTGTTTATGAGCACCGGGAGTAACTCGAAATTATTACCATCAGAAATTGAGGAATAAAATAAATGCAGATGTTTCCTTTAGCTTTTTTTTTCTTTTATATTCTTCTTATAATTCATAATTATTTAGGAGCATCAAAATATCTAAACCGAAAATTTCGAATCTTTTTAATTCGGACAAAAAGTAAAGAAATTTAAAGAATTTGATGATTCTATTCAATTCAATTCAATTTAATCTGATTTAATTTCAAGTTATGTTTTTTTTCCCTTCCCTTCTCACCTAAATCCCCAAGAATCCTAATAAGCACCATAATTCATCAATGGATATTATTTAAAAATTCAATCCGAAAATTGACAAAAATGAGGTCTTGCTGTGGGGAAGGTATGTAAGAGATGAGCAAGCAAGGTTATCATTCTCCTTGTTGCTTTATTGTTGAATAATTGCACCATTCGATCCTTTCATTCTTTAGAGTTGAGGACGAAGATTGTAAGTAAAGTTGTATAATTACTACTCGCAGCATATATAGAGTACCTTGCAAATTGCAGCATCATTAGAAAAACGTGTGTTGATGTTTTCCTCATTATTGAAAAATTCACAATATTAATAATTACTTGGGTTTTTTGAAAGATTCTCCTCGAGAGAGTTAGCTAATATGGTCCTTTGGCCATAATGGAGATTGCTTGAATATGATTAAATCTATTGTAAAATACTGGTTTTCTTAAACGAAAAGCTGCGGAGATCTTGGTCATTCATCATTTTGATATGTTTATACGCTTGCGATTATGTTTGTATATTTTTGCAAGGACTTGCATTGCCAAGCTAAGCTATTGTATAATACTTAACCTGATTGAGTGTATTCCACATTAAAATTTTGGTGTTTCAAGAAATTGAACTTCCGATGTGGATCTGCCAGTTTAACTTGTTAGATTTCTTTGTCCAACATATTTTAGATCAGCTAAGAATGAACATTTGCCGTGGCGGAACGGCACTTGGGCGGAAAACCTTGCTTGGGCTATGAAATTCCTTGTGGGTAAGGACTTCTTTCATAGGCTCTCCCGCTATTCCTTTGGAGCTCTTTGCTATCTAATTTGGAAGAAGAGAAATGCTATGATTTTCCGTGGGGAATCTCTTGATATTCCCGCTTTGAAGAATCATTTGATAAAGATGGTTAAAGATAAAGCAATTACCTACAAGGATGTCCCTGACAATCCAAGGAATCGACGGCTTCAAAGGGGTTGGAATCTCGACCCTATTATCTTCACGTAACCCCTTGGGTGTTATCTTTTGATCTTGCTCGGTCGTCTCTAGTGCGGGTGTTCTGGCTCCCGGATTCCCTGGCGTCCTTTCAGTCCGGTGGCTGTTTCTGGTGGTTGTGATGTGTCTTTTGTTGCGTTCTTTCTGTCTTTGCCTCTTGAGGCTTTTGCGCAGTCCCCTTCCACTCTTTTGCTCGCAGTGAGAATTTTGAATTTGTCCTTTGACTATCAATATATTCTTACCTTACCAAAAAAAAAAAAAAAAAAAAAAAAAACATATGCTTGAAAGAGCCCCGGGGCAGGGGTGGGGGAAGAAGAGGAAAACCTGAAAATCTGACCAAACCGAACTGCATTTTTCAGTGTGGTTCAGTTTAGGTCGAAGCAAGTTTGATTTCAAATGGTTTAGTTCAGGTATTATGGAAACTCGAATCAAACCATTGACATATCTAATTTCTTATCGGGATGTTGTACGATTACGGGACACGGTGCACAAGTCCCCACAACATTCAACTTATTTAGGGAATTCAACACCTTGACTAACAAATTATCTCGCAAAGCTATTTATTACCCAATTGAAGTCGGGTTTGACAGACTTATAACCATTCAATTTATTCTAACATTGTTATTTAATATTTCTCTAATTGCAATAGACGATAGGTGTAGCACGCCAAAAGAGTTTGAACAGCGAGGAAGGGTAGTTTCTTTAAAAGAAGAGATGATCCCTCTCATCCGCCATCCCCTTAGAATAAACACTAAATGGGATGTAGATTGCATGGGACACAACTTTGACTTCCCTTGATTAGCAAGCTTATCTAGTGCGAGTAGCCTATCTTTTCTTCATATTAGAAAAATAGTGATTTTTTGTTGTTAATTTGGATCGAATAATTCCATGTAATGGAATTTGTTAGGTTTTTCCACTACTCAATGCAGAGGTTGAGAGATAATTTATCATCCATTCCCTTGTTTCTTGCTCTTCCTCTTTAGTCTCGAGTTATTCCCCTCTCTGCATGTATGAATATGAATATTTCTTTTTGCTACTTAAATAAATCAAGTCAATCATGTTTCGTATATAAAAGAAGAAGACTATGCCAACTAACTGACTGTAACATGGATACATGTAAATGCCCTTAAGGAGATTGAAGATTGTAATTGCTCATGGAGCACCAAATAGTTATATAAAAATATTATCTGAAACTTTTTTCCCTAGTAATAGGGTAGTGTCATTCTTTGAGCATGTGAGCAATTATTAGTATATTATATGTTATTAGCTCTTTCTATAGAGGAGATACCTACACTCAAGCCAAATCATGTAAATCCCTACTGTTTCTTCTTGGTCCTAAATTATTTCTTTGGCAATTTCGTATTGATTTAATTGCAATATCCCATATTTTCCACATTAGTTTTACATAAATTTTGATGGACAAATCACGATATCAATTGTTAAAATACAAAAGATGAGGACGGTATAGTTAATGCAATGTGGATTTATCAAGACACCAAAATAGCATAGACCTTAAATTAAATCACATGTCAATGACGTCATTTTTACTAAGATATTAAGCCAAAACACACACCTTACGCATATGATCAATATGTCCCACTCATCATGTTCCTACATCACAACAATCTCAACTCACTAGACTATTCCGCTCTTTTTTTTCTTTTCGATAATTAAGTACATCTTATAGCGCAAATATCAACATAGCTACAGAGTATCTTCCCTCTACAAACTCAATACACAGGCATGTTTTTAAAATGAAGATGCAATCCAACTTTCACAACTACTAATACTAATTGAGTTTCTAGGACAATAGGCCACCGTAACATTCTCAATGAGCCTCATACAAAGCTAAAAGGTTCCTAAGCCAGAAATCTAAATACCCTAGGAATCACACAAATCTTTGTCGGTTGAGACAGTAATCTTTACTCTTTTAGCAACTAGCAACCTTAAGTTGGGTTGGCAAATAGAGTACTTTTAGAAACTCTAGCATGCATTTGCAGTTATCTCTCTACTACTCATAGTTATCTACATATAGAAGTTGATACCAAGAGAAGTATCTATTTGTTTGTCTAAATTAAATAATGGTTAAGTATTGGAGAAGTAAGGCTAAATCGTGCATTGGCCTAATATACACATCATTGGTTAATAAAAAAACTTCAACCCGTGGGTCATTATTTGGACATGTATAAAATGAGTATGGTGGAAAGTCATTTTTTGGTTTGTTAGTAGGTTGGTTAAAATGATTGAAAAAAAACTACTCATTACAAACAACATTTTGCATATACGGATAATCTAACTATACTTAAAAAAAAAAAAAATCAAAAGGGACTCCTGTTATTTTGATTAATCGGATCCATATAAATAAATTTTGCATTTAAAATTACTCTCGACTAATATTGATTTTTTTCCCCACAATGTCGCTTTCACAAATTTATTTGATGCACAATATATCTTTTTCATATTTACGAGGACTTGAGGTACTTTTTTTTGGATATGGGATTGACTCATCCAAGACACTGTTCTTGTTTTAAGAAAAGAAAATATCGTGTACTGTAGTATGACACTTTACCAAAAAAACGCACACAAGTATTGGATTATAGCTTACAGGCTGGATCTTTGATGGAGACCCACCCAAATTCATTCCTGACGAGTGACCAGGGAAAGGGGCCCGCTGTCTTTCTAATTCACGCTTGCCCATAGAGTTTTCTATCACGAAAAAGACACAGAAAGGGAAAAATAGAAAGCTTATGCATATATTTTATTTCCTTTTTCCTAATTATTTGTATATCTTCTTATTTGTACATCTTAAACATCTCATGTGTCACTTAGTATCCTTAAATATCTGTCCTTTTAGTTCCATCCAATTAAGATATCGTCTAGGGAAATTATCATCACTTATAAGTTCACATATAAGCTAACTTATGTCAGATGAGATGAGTTGGACCTTGCTGTTTGGTATGAGTTACAAGTCTACTGAGTAGCCTCATGTTGCAATATGACAATTTTGATTCCAGAATAGTTCAGATGCCCACGACCCCTCATGTCTGCATATGTACACGCTGAAGAAAATTATAGAGGTGATGGATGGACATTTTTGGCTTAGCCAACATTAAAGGGGTGTCCAATGATGTTGAGACGCACGCAAGCAGTTCGCAAATATAATCAACAGAGACGTTTCTTTCTTGGAATCATCCGCTTTGTGTTTCTGATGTGAAGCCCAAGGCGCAGGCAAGCTATTTCTTTTGTTTTTCTGTCTTCCTCGTACACGTGTATTTGTCATTGCTCATTTCTAATCTGATCTTTCTTTCCCTTGGCTAATCTTACTCGCAGATTTTTTAAATGACTACCATGAATACCATGCATATTTTGTTGTGACAGGCTAAGAATCCAGCTGAGTAAAGATATCACCGAATGATATTGCTGAATTCTTATTATATTCTATTGAACAAGCATTATAAGATTTGTGTCGGGTGATGGCGAATCATTTTAACTCTCCGGCAATCCAATGAATAACCCAGTCTCAACATCTGTACCCCGGCTGCCCCGCCTATTTATTGCCGCTGCTCTTGGATGAGCTGTCGACTGCCAAGGATTTGCATGGCACTGCAATTGGAAGAAGGAAAAAAAGGACGCAAAACGCTATGTTAATCTATGAAATAAGCAATGCAATTGAATGATGACAGGGACCTAGAAACCTTCACTGAATTAAAAAGGGAAAAAGCTGAAACGCAACTTGAAATTTACTGGCATTGAAGAAGCCTTTCACTAAATCTAAATGACGCAATGCAAGCATCTGTCTATGCACTTGATCTATCAATGATCACTGGGAACTTTCAATTTTTTCCAACATCTGACTCTAGAAGAGGTTCTCTCCTACGTTGCTTGGGAAAAAAGAACACACACTAAAAGTGTTTAGCTACACCAGACTTAACTACAAACTTTGGTTCCACCTAGAGTCCAAGTTTAAAGTACAGACTAGTATCTCATGATAGTAATATACCCTATGTTGTGATTTTTTCAACATGGCTGTATTAAAGGCTATTAGTTTTTGTTATCGAGTCAGTATTTCTAAACAGATCAACTAATGGTTACAAAATTATAGAAAGACACGGAAACTTTCAGTCCTTCTACAATCCCATGTTAGAAGCATAGAATTGTACCTGATGATAGTAAGTTTGGGTGGTAGTTTTTTCAACATTAATTACTCAAAAACATTGCGCTACTAATTTTTATTACCGTATTGGCAATTACTAACTTACCAATAATTTCACTAGGAAAGTTGAATATCTCCCAACAACTAACTCCAGAAATGGTTCTCTTCCGTTCTCAAAAAAGAAAAAAAAAGAAGAAAACAAAAGAAAAACAAACAAAAAAGCTCCAGAAGTGATTAGGTGCCAAATATGATCACTAAGAACTTTGGATCTGTCCATAGTACCCAATTGCAAAACACAAAATAATCTTTCGGTAAACAAAGATTCTCAAAATAGTGACAATGCGGGTCACTAACTTAGTGCTAGTAACCTTTTTCTTTCCAAGTTAGTAACTTTCCAAGCATATCAAGTAATGGTCACGGGATCATGGAGATCATGCAAAGACACAGATTTGGGTCCATATACAATCCTACAGTCCAATACACATAATTGAATCTCATGATCTTCCCCAAATTTGTTTTCCCAATATGAGTTCATAACTCCGTATTATTAACTTCTATTATGGATTCAATCACTTTCTTAACAGATCAAGTGCGGGACCATAAAACACAGAGATTTGAGTTTGTCTATAGTTCCATGTAAAAAGAAAAGTAGAATCGTATCTCATGGCAGTAAATTTCCCAGTGTGGTCATAATTTTCTCAACATGGACTAGTAGCTTAGTGGTAGTAATAAGTTTCAAGCAGATCATACGGTCTCAAGATCATAGAATTCTTCAGTGATGTTCAACCGGAATCTGCTCATTCTAACTAATGCCATCAAAAATAGAACTTCTCAGAGATAGAGAAAGCTCCAATATAAATACCGGTACAGAACCCTGAAATTAAGCATCTCCCTTATGCATTGTCCTTTCCATAAAAAATGATCATGCCACAGTACTCTTTAAAGGTTTTAACACCAGGACTAATAGAGAGCAAGGCAAACTAACGACCAGCACATTTAACCAGTACATTAAAATGTGCAGCGCATAATCTACTAATATTGGTTTGATGGACAAAAGCAGCAAGCTTCTTCACCACACAAGTAGAACATGAGGGCAAAGGGCATTCTTAGTCATTGAAGACCTCTCCCCGGTCTTAGCAGATCATAAAACTACACCGCTAGATCATACATGAAATTCATTGAGAGATTCTAGGATTTACAAGTTTGTGGAAAGTGGTCAATTTATGCACAGAAGAGTGATAATGCATCGCAAGTAATAGGTAGACAATAAAAGCGGAGGTAAGCAA
Organism: Eucalyptus victrix; assembly: GCA_016097545.1. NCBI lineage: Eukaryota > Viridiplantae > Streptophyta > Magnoliopsida > Myrtales > Myrtaceae > Eucalyptus > Eucalyptus victrix. The sequence continues at coordinate 1,540,802 of CM027845.1, forward strand.
GAGGGTTCACCTTTGCAAGAAGTTTTGCATTCTCTTCTTTCAAATGCCTCTCCTGAATTACAAAAAGTAGAGTTGCTAGATTTATATAGCCAGGAATTTAAAAATGCCGGATGAGATTCGATATGCATTCATCATATTCCTCCACTTACCTTTGCTTGTAACTGCTGTATCTGATCGTTGAACAATTGAGCCTGTAAAAGAGATCCATACAACCATTTTCACTTTCGGGTGTGCGCATGTTGTTCCCATACCTTTCTTAGTAAAAGGTAACAGAAGAACGAGAAAATAAGTTGAGATGATGAACGATAGAAATGAAAGGATAATGCTTTGCAACTTGTCCCTAAATACAGTTCAAGTGAGAAGTTGTACATGGAAATCAGCGAGATTAATAAACTAAAAAACTGGCAGTATTCTACTATTCCGTGCCAGAGAATACAGATATTTTTTGTTTCGTGTTAATGCATATCAATTTGTGTCAATAAGTGTCAAGAAACTGTTGGTAAAAAACGATTGACTGACTTTTTCTGTTAAAGATAAGAAAAATTAGTCATTTAAGCAAACCAAATAAACTTGTTAACTAATCAAATAAGAGTTGGTGAGATAGAATTAGCTGGTACCTTAATCGGAGAAAAGATGGTAATTGCTACGATTAAGATTGGTAATTTCTAGTTGGGTTCATAAGTAAGGCAAAAATATATTTTTGTACAAGTCAAATAAGTGAAGCGTTGAGAGGAGAGAAATTATTTTAATCAACAGAATTTATTTTATGACTACGAAAGCAGTAAAGAGAAGAAAGATCTCCTGAAGTGAGCTCGTTGGCACGTGAGACAGCAGAGAAAGAATAGACCCCACTCTCCAAGACAACAGGATGTTTCCACTTTATCTAAAGAGCAGTCACAGAAAGGGTCAGAGAAGGAAAAAATGCACTAAGAAAGACCAAATAAGCGTTGGTAAGTTAGTCCAAAAACAAAATAAGTCTATACGTTACTCAAATAAATATTTGTAAATATATATAAAGAGTTATTAAATTTAAAGGAATGTTAAGAATAAATAAATTAAATTTAATAAAAAAAAGAGATATTGATAATTGCACATTGCTAAAAAGAGTTGGTGATTTCATAGAAGTGTTAGTAAATTATCAATAAGTTACTTTTTTTTGCTAAATCAATAAGTTACTTAGAAATCAGATAATTGGAAACTTTATTTCTTATCACAGTTTTTTGTCACAACTCTTTCATAGTTTTGCAAAAACGAACAATAGAGTCATCCAAATAACTCTGGGAAGAATAACCGTGATCTTTTCCTAGTTTATTGGAAAAAAAAAAAAAAAGAACAGGTCAATAACAATGAAGAAAAAGAGTGTGATTTGTGAATGTGCTTTAATTCTTTCATATAAGGTAGAAAATGCCATGTTTGATTAGAGAAAAATTGATTCTCTCCTTTTAGACACCAAGTTTAATATGTTTAGTCTATTCAGTTTCAATCTTATAATGCAATTGCAGTCTCTATTGAAATTGGTGCTTCGGCTCCTATATGCATTAGGTCAGTCTTGTTAGTCCTTTGAGGGAAATTGTTTCTCATTGTTTTCTTTCTCTTCTCACCATATCCAAACCTCAAAACACAGCGGCTACTCGATGAAAGTTCTCAAAACATCTTTAGGCTCAGAGAAAAGGACAAATATGTCAAAGACGCATGTACCTTTCTTTTCCTAATGCTGCTCAAACTTCGCTCAAGCTGAACCCCAATCTCTTGGATTTCGTCGATCGAGCAAGATCCAAGACATTGTCCTGATAGCTTTCTGATGAAAAAAAGAAAAGGAGTACCATAGTTTAAAGAATTAGATATCAGGAACCCATTTCAATCCACAATATATAAAAGAGAAGTCCCAAAATTTGTATACCGTAGAGAAACTTCAAGAAGCTCAATCTTCCTCTCCATATCCGTGGTTTCTTGCTTCATATGCTGCACAAATATGGAGATTGTGATATTTATGAATCCAGTGAATGGAACAATACAAACTGAGCAAATGTGAAATTAGTAATGGATTAAACCAAATAGTGAACAAATCTGTAACACCAAAAATCCTGCAAAACTAAGACTGCCACTAATGGAACCCTAACGTTCTTGCAAAATTTGTAGCTGGACACAAACCATAGTCAATTCCCTGGCTTACGACCTCAGTAATTCTTGAGATCAAAAGTAGGGTTCTTATCAAGAATGCGGTTTGATATTATTACAATCTGCAAACACATACATACATATGTACATACATAGAGGTTCACACCAACAATCAACTTGAAAACTTTCTTCAAAAAACAATAAGATGTAAAGGCCCAAGGAGGGCATGTTTCCGTGGTATCAAGTGGTGGATGATGAGTGGCATTTGAGAAGCTGAATGCATTTTAGAGGACCGGTTAATCTCCTGAGGACATGTACAAAGATCAAAATAGCAATTTTAATGTTTTAATTAACTTGAAACCTATTTGTCCTTCTGTACACATCAGCAATTTATCCTCTCTGCTTCCCAGTCATAACCAAACCACATGAATAAGAGTGGTAAGGATTGCAATAATAACACAAGTCCTTCATCTAACCATAACAGCACCTTGATAGCACAGCTTTGATGGCTCTCTCAAATCATTCCCTCCTCCACTAGACTAAAATTTTGAGAACTTTTGCTGTAAAGTAAAAAATTTGGATGAGTTTTCTAGAATTCGGTTCACACAAGATAATGCATACTTATAGAATAATTCTAGACATATTAAGACTTGTCTTTTAAATTCGTTTAATTTATGGCAAAGAAAAAAAAATTGTTTACTAAGTGATGATGTAGATTCCTGATAGGCACTTAAATGAGTTTAGTAACTTAAATAACACTTATGCAATGCCACATCGCTTAGCAAACCAATGTAGAAGGTATCCCCAGCATTCCTCATGCTTAAGAACCATGAAGCATCACTCATGTACCAAAGCACATGTATCATATATATTTAACCTCGTAAACGTTTAACTTTTCACTTTCTATTTTTTCAGTTTTTTCCTAGTGAAACGTTTACTGTTATGAATCAGACAAAAGATGTATTTATGAATGTGCCTTCCAAGTTGCTGTCTCCATTAATGGCGATATACTGTTGATGGAGATAAAAAGATTTTCTAAGTTGATATTTGAAATATTTGATGTTTTACCAAGCTTCAGTGATGATGGATGTAATGGAAATCAATGACTCAAATAAGAGTCATGATTACAATTCGGTCGAAATAGCGATCTTATCAATTAAGATTTGAGCACCGTTAGGATTTAAATTAATTCATTGTTCCCGTAGTGGGACATTGTGTTTCTTGTATAGATGTTTCCTTTTCTCAATCATGCTTCTTTTGGAGAAGTTTCCCATATTAAGTAAGAATAGGATTTCTAGAATAATTTAGAATTTTTTTCTTTGAATCCGTGATGCAATAATACTCTTACATGCGATGCCTAAGAAACCCCATTTGTGATGCTTAGGCAGTTTCATAACTAATGCCTAAAAATATTACCCATTTTGAGTTGTTGTCCATTGAAAATTCTCTTCAAGTTCTTATTAAGTTGTGCTCACTACTTTGGGAGATATCATCCTATATACTAATTTTGTATCATGGTAGAGACAATATGTCCTGAGTAGCAAGCTCCAAAGAGAACTTAAATAGAATAAATGATTCACAATGATTGAGTTTCTTTTGGCATCACATCTACACTTTCTAAACATCTCACCTAGGGTTTTAAAAGTTTCACACTTCAAAGAACCATTCCATCACACAAAAAAGAGTGACAATCATCCTTACAAACCCTTCTAGGATTAATCTACACAAGAAATATGATCGAAATAGAATTCATCTACACAAGAAACTTAATATCCCATTTGTGGCATAACTAGAAAATTAAATAATATCATGACGTCACTCCAATCCTAATTGAGAAGACTACCATAAAATTCAACTAAAAGAAGAATCCAGATTCTAGGTGTCACAAGCCAGTAACGACCATCCTCATCAAAGCTTTGTAAAAACATCAGCTTGTTTGATCTTGTTGCCTTGATTAGTGGCTACAGTTAATGATTTATCCTCAATATAATAGAACTCATCACAACAATCTCAAACTGAAACTGATTCCGAAAGGTTAAAATAATACGTTGAGAACTGAGGTCATTTATGAAATAACACTTGTAGAGTTATACTATTGATGCAGACAAGAAGATTCACTAAGTTGATATTTGAACATTGAAGTTTTTACCAAGCTTCGGCAAGTATGGATGTAGTGAAAATCCACAACTCAATAACCTAAAAGATCATATTAAGATCAAACTGGAATTGATTCAAAAGTATGATGTAACATGTTGAGAATTGATCATATCTTTTCATCTTTTGCAATGCAGATAAACCACATAAAGAAGCATCTTCATCAAACAAGAGAACTATGAAAGGGAAGTTTTAAAGAGATTCAAAGAGAAAGAGTCTTTAATCTGCTGGAAATAGGAAGGTCCATGATCCAAATTTTTCTGTATCTATTTAGCCATTGAACAAAGGTTGTAAACTAGTCCCTTGCAAGTTGCTAATTGTGAATTAGAGATATAATATTTTTTGAACATGAAGAATGAGCAAATACGATGAATAATCATTTATCATCTTAGTTCTATCGAGCCTGGTATAGTTTTAGATTTAGCATTTGACTGGTAAGGTCAGTATGTGAAGACAAAGCTGTCGCTCTCATGAAGTTACTCATTTCTTCATTCCATGGTTACACTTGAATTGATCAAATAGAAATGCAATAATTGACTTCTCATTATGTGAAAACTTACTGTTAAAGATTTATTCAGAAATTGAACGGCACTTGACTCTATCCCTCTTTTTACAACTATATCGTCATCATTAGTATGATCCCTACTTAGTGGTTCTAGTGATCCATATAAATCGTACACACAGGTAGATATTCGCGTGATTCTTTGTATATGAGGCGACTATCAATGTATACACGAGTCTATATTATAAGATTGTCGGGGAAATAGGATCTCCGGCCATTTGTGTTCGTATGTAGACTTTTTTGTAAGTCCTATCCTGAAAAAAGTTTCGTAGTATGATGTTATATGTTAATCCACACAAAAAATGCAGGAAGTTGCGTTCTTTTATCCAGCAAATTGAATAAAAATCGAACTGCTCAACTTGATTAACCTTTAAAAGATGTGCTTAAATAGTTAAAATATTACTAGTACGAAATTTTTTATTTCCTTTGCCTAACAAACATGGCAACTTGTTTAATTGAACGGAGAATCTCGCTGAACTCCTTACGAATGCACCTAATGTATTATCATGGAAAGGTTAGAGGACTGACCAGAATGTATCGTTCCATATTAGCCTGGTATGTATCCGCATTTGTAGATCTACGATATCGATCAATTGTCTTTCGGATTCTGAAAAATTTGCAAAGACACCATATGAGCTCAGCCACCAGGAATGCATTCTCCAAATTAATCAGGTATCATCAAAACTAAAGTAATCAAACATTAAACAAATTAATGATCATTTTTGTGAATCATGCATGACTTCAGTGAATATGTATCACTATCACTCACAAACAGAATATGCAAGAGGCATGGCTCTGCAAGAAGCTTTTAGCCTCTAAGCAACTTATTTGCAACGATATTAAGTACTTGGAAAAGTCAGGGATGCCCAGCTTACACTTTGTAAATAACCATGCCAGCAATATTTTTCTTCAAATCTTAGTATGAGAATGTTCAAGTTCACGTTACAAAAGTATATTATGTGCGCACGTGAAGTATATTTCGATGTAAGCGCAGATTGAACTAATGCAATGTTTTTGCCCAAGCCCAAAGTCTTTAGAATTCCACATGCCACTCCATGTCAGTAAGAAGTAAGAACAGCACATGATGCTTGTAAAATCATCGGTTGCATTGTGAAGCAGTATAAGGACTCACTACTTCAGAGAGAAATTATAAGAGCAAGCAGTTGCACCTACATCTAACTTGTGACTTCAAGTACATTTTTTCAAAGTAAATGAAGAACAGGGAGCACTTACATGGTGGAGCAACTAAAATGGCAAACACGTACCAGTCACTTTTTGACATAAATACTCCATGAGTAAGAAATCCAAGAGGTCGGTGTGTTGTGTCACGTTAGCTTTAATCTATTATACTAGTGAATGCACTAGATCCCATAAAATCACCACTACACAAATCTAGTCAAGCCCATAATCTTATTCACCTTTCCAAGCACCATATAATTAAAAGTACCTAAAGTTGAAGTTGTCAGGACTGGTTTCACAGGCTTTTGTTTAGGGTTAAAGTACCATTAAAAAAACCAACTTGGAAATCTTTTGCTGGCCTGTTTGATTCGGAACAGAGATTAAATGAACCACAATTTGAAATGCTTCTTGATTATGGCGGTAGATAAATAACACAATATTCAATTTCCCAACTAATATAATGTGTTTCAAATGAAATTTCTAGTTTTTTTCCTTGTAGTATGGTCATAAATTTGAAACATGGATTTGTATTATTTCTAAGAAAACCATTATCAGATAGGGTACATAAAATAGTCTTAATTCATGTCTAAGTGGTATAATCACAGCAAACTGAATCAAACAAGGTTTGGTTTGAAGGCTTCACATTTTTCAATTTAAGTTCGGTTTCTTCGACAATTTTCCAAGCAATCAAATATGTTTGGCAAAGATCTACTTCAAATAGATTAATACCTAACTGCAAATACGCTTACTATCATCACGGCCCAAAAATTAGTTAATGCACATCAATCCCTAGAAGCAGCCTTTAAACCTATAACGCTTCAAAAAGGAACACTATACGGCATGTTCATTTCATATCAATGTGGAATTGGGGTGAAGGCTGAATTGTTACTTGTCAAAACCAAAAGGACCAAACAATATCAGTCCCTAGTTTCACTAACATCAAATTATGTTTTCATTCCCCAAGACAAAGTACTCATGTGAAGTAGCTGGAGGAGATCAGTACTTGCAAGATATTCAACAATTAGTTCCCTCAGAAGAACCATTAAGAAAGAGGGAGTCCCCTCCAACACCACGACGTACAAAATGAATGCCTTTGATCATCTAAATCCCCCGCATCTAGCCATTTGATTAGGGTACACCCCAGTGCATCGACTATCCAAAGAAAAAGCGAAAAAGAAGATTTTATTGTTTTATACTTTTTTTCTCAGCTATTTCGACTAGGATATCTGAACAAAAGTCATATTGTTTATAAAAATTGTTCGAAAATGAGAACTAGATCAGTCATCATGGTGGTTAGTCCATGATCAAGGGGAAAAGCACTAAACGCTTGACCAAAACCAAAAATGGTAGAAAAGAAGAGGAGCATAAGGAAAAAAAAACCATGCCATGATGCTGTCCCTTATTTACGCTCTACAAACACACAACATATATATGTGCATACGCCCTCATTTTGGACATAAGAATGTTAACAAGGCTCCATCACGTTCCCCATCTAAAATTAACTCGATTAAAAAATCAGTATGCGAACTTACTCGGAATTGCTCGAGAACTCGTAAAGCTTTCCATTCTGCGAAAAGATGATCACGGCGACTTCGGTCTCACAGAGGACGGAGAGCTCGTAAGCTTTCTTCAGTAGCCCTTTCCGGCGCTTCGAGAAGGTGACTTGCCGGCTTGTTGCATTCTCAATTCGCCTCATCTTAGTTTTGCCTCTCGCCATGATCGATTTCTCCCTACATACATGATGGTTATCAACCCTAGAATGACAAGTACTCAAACATAGTGATGAACTTAACAAATAAACCTCAACGATCAAAAACCACAACTCACCGGTGACTTTGTGCAGTTTCAACCTGCTGACGATCTGTCTTTTGTCCCTCCTCCTATGCCTAGACTTTAGACTGAAGTTCTTGAGAAGCCAAAAACACTGCAAGAGAAATCACGCTTCTTTTCCAAACAGACATGGACTATGTCATCATTCGAACACAAGTCGAAAACCACACGACGAAGATTTCACAAAACCAAAGGTCGGAGAAATATAGATTTGCCCAGCGTATTCTATTCTCTATGTCACACAATCAGAAACCCTATAGATGGAAGAGAGGGCAAAGACAAAAAAAACCCGAAAAACTAGAATGAACGCAAAAGATCTCTCGGCAGTTGATAGATCTCTTTATTTTGTGGCCTCAGACATGAAAGGAAAATGAATCGCCTATTATTCCAAATACCACGATCTTTTTACTCAGGGCATATATGGCGCGATGTACCCATAAAAAGGAAATACAAACAAAAGAGGAAAGAAACAAGGAGGAAAGCAAAGCATCCAAGTTCGACCGAAACGGCATGGTTGATTTGGCAAAGAAGATTCAAAGGAGCGGATGGGTTATCTTGTTTTGGTAAAATTAAGAAAAAGAGAGTAAAGATAGATACAGAGAGAGAGAGAGAGAAGAGAGAGAAGATTTTTTGTTTTTTCGAAAATACATATATTTTTACAGTGGTTTTCTCATATGGGGCCCCTGGGACATGCGAAAGGGAGAGAACACCAGGAAACGAAACGGGTGCAAAGAAAGAGAAAAGGGTGTACGATAAATATGGGAATTGTCGACATCATCGTACCATGACGTGCGTAGCCTGCCAATGGGACGTTGACAAGTGGGAAAACATTACCTCCCAGTTAAAGTTAGCGGGCACCAATGGAAAGAACCCTTTTTATTTTTATTTGGGCCTGTAGAATGAGTTCTCTCTTGCGTTTGACTTGGTATTCGGGGAAAGTTTTCAAAGAAATGCAAAGATTTTAGGCCAAATGATTTCTTCGAAATGTATTTGATAATTAGTAAAATGTGATTGAAAAAGTATTTTAGAAATCAAATTTGGTTTAAATGTTGTTTGAAAAAAATAGACTTGTAAAGGACTTTATGTATATATTTCTAATAAAATAAATAAAAATAAATTTAAATATACTTACAACAGCTGTCCGAGAGTTAGATTTAGCACCAACACCCATCGCTAGGATTGGTTGAGTTCGCATGACCCTAAGCAAGTAGCCCTCAAGGAGGCTCGCTGGCAATGTCACACGAGACTTCACAATAAAGAATGACGATTATAAAATTAAAATGTCCAAAATTTAGCAAATGCAAAATTGGAATTAAAAAAATTCACAATCATTTCGAAAATTCTTAAAACACAAAACTAGTTGGACTTGCACTCGGCTAAGGGCATTGGAGGATTTTGGTAATACAATGCATCTCCCAAGAGTTCCCTAAAAAAGTTGCCAAATACCTTAGCATTTGTCAAATGTCCTTTTGGCTACATTTGATCATATGGGCTTCTAGCCAAGACAAGAAAAGCTAAGATAAGATATCAAATATAAAAATTTTATCATTATCTTATCCGTTATTTCATAAATTGCGGCAAGAAAGTTGAATGGTTTTACATCTTGTCTTTATCTATTGTTTGGTATAAACATTTTATCGATGCAAATGAACCCAATAAGGCATAAACAAAGATAGCTAGAATATCTCAAATGCACAAATAGAGATAACATGCATAAAAAAAATCCATAAATGTACAATTTAAATCTTAAAGAACAAAAGAGTCTCACTTCGGTATTCAAGAGTCACAAGTTCAACTATGACAAGAAATGTAAACTGCATAGAGCAATATCTGTAAGGTAGATCAACCAACGAATGCCAAATCTAATAAGATAAAGAAGACATAACCATTCACTTTCGTGATTCTGAAATGTTTTGTGCTTCTACACTATCACTTACTTCAATTATATTTACTTATATATTTATTTTATTTTTTATTTATTTTTGTTCCCATCCATCATTTCTTAATAAAATTTTATTAAATAGTAAATTATGCTAAAATACCTAGAATATGTTAGGTTAGAAAGAAATTCAACTATATAAATATAAATAAAAAAAAAATTATTGTTATTTTGAAATTTATATTAGACATTAAATATTATGTATATTAATTTTTATTTCAATTTTATTAATTTAAGAAGTTTATTATTAAAGAAATATAGCTTTTATACAATAAATATAAGAGCTCATAGCTACCTTTATCCCACCTCATTTAAGAAATATTTTAATCCAGATTATATCCCTATTATATCATGGTCATGTCTTGAACAAAAACCAAACACAAGATATAACATCATATCTTGAATTTTATCTTAACTATCAAACGTAACCAGATTAAAAGTCACATCCAAAGCTAAACCAAACACTTGGTCCTCTCTTATTTGTCACTATTTCTTACACCTATTTTCTAGTTTTCTTTAGGCCAACCACTTTTTCATAAGTAATGAAAAAATCCTCTCTCTTTTTTTCCCAAAAAAGACTACAAAAACCTATAATCGAGTTATGTGTTTCTCTTAATGGGTGGATGAGCACTGGCTGAACTAGGAGTACTCAAAAATATTACCATGAGAATTTTATGGATAAATGAATGCAAATGTTTCCTTTAGCTCATAATTTCTTTATGTTCTTTTCATAATTCATCATTATTGTTGATCAAGAAGTTCGACAATACGAGACACAACTCATTAATTTCCCACAACATTCCACCTATCTACAAACATGTGGGAGCTAGATCCCAACTGCCAAACTATTTAATAGAACTATTTATGACCCGATTGGATTTGTCTATGATAGACTTACTATTGGCTCAATCCACTGCCATTTGTTCCAACTTTGATACCAAGATAGAAATAAGGACTACTGTCTATGAGAGAAGAAAGACCAGAAAAGAGAAGAAGGTAGTGACAGTGAAAAATATAATGAAAACAGAGAACATACTAAAATTGTGTATCGATTTATAGGTTGTATATTGTACAATTAATTATAATTGATCTAATAGAATATTTAAATATAAAATCACACTTTCATTTAATAACTTTAGTTTTTAGAACAAAATATCACATGATAACAGAGTAGAAGATGCTGAATTCAAATTTTTCTAAACCCCAATCGGCTTCCTTAATGAAATATTTCTTGCTTGCTTCTAAGATAAAAAGACCAGATTAAACATGAAAAGATTAATAGAATATTCAAATATTAAACCATGTTTTCATGTAACGGTTTCCTACCAAATCTACATGGTTTCAGAATAGGTTATCTTGAGTTTAAATCATTCCATGCATCTATTTACCTCCTCAATTACATATTTCCATACTTTAAGCTATGGACGCATGAAGGGGATCACTAGAATATTTAATATGAAATCACACTTTTATTTAATAACTTAAACTTTTAGAATAGTTGACGGTTATCTTATAAATCCTCACACTTATAACCATTCAAGTCTAGCATTATTTGTTTGATACTCACATTCGCAATATGCATAGCAAACAAAAAGAGGCAAGGAAGGGAAGTTGCATTTAAAGAAGAAATGATCCCTCTCATCCTCTGTGTGGATGGTACGGAAATCCACTTTTACCAATCTTGACTAGCAACCTTATCAAGTTAGAGTAGCCTATCTTTCTTCATATTGGAAATATAGTGATTTTTTGTTTGTTGATTTTGATAATGTAATTCCATAATATGAAGCTTATTAGATTTTTTTTACCACTCAATATGGAGGTTGAGAGATAATTTAGCACCAATTCGCTTATTTATTTCTATTCCTGTCTCCCCTCAAGTAATTCCTCTCTTTACATGAGTATTCAAATCAAAATATTTGTAACAAATTTACCTTAAACTAATTTTGGGGTCACCAAAAACCGTACACCAGTACGTTTGTGACAAATTTACTTCAACTAATTTTTTTGTCACAAAAAATCTCAAACTGATATACTCATGACATATTTACTCTTCATTAGCTTTCATAAAATTTTACCATGAAATTATTGAGTTGAATAATACATGGCAATAACTCAATCAACATAACAAGTCTATGTGGAAATCCACATCAATTTGGGGTAACTTATTGTAGAGGTACTAGTCTGGGGTTTTTGGTAATCCAAAAATTAGTTTGGGATAAATTTATCACAAGTATATAAGTTTGTGGTTTTTCGTGGTATTTACCCTGTAGAGAAAAGAAGTATTGAAATTTATACTAACTCAGCTAAATGACTAATTATGACAAGACTTAATATAAAAGCTCTTAAGGAAATTGATGATTGAAATTACTCATGGAGCACCAAAGAGTTAAAAACAAAATGAAAATTAACGATAGTGTTTCCTCACTATTCAAAGAAGCTATAAGCACAATAAGTTGAATCCAAGTTTCGAGCAAGGAAGATGAACCGCGATTAATATGATGTTTGGAATGAGGGTTCATAGGCTATTCTTTCATGATCATTTCCAATCTTGGGTGACTACCTTTCGTTTATCTTTCTTTGCTTTAAAAGTGTCTGTACATGTTTACTACAATTACATTCACCTCAAGCCCGTAACTAGTGTCAAGAATTTGGATAGGATCACTTGAACCTATTAAAGACCCTAATAGCCCAACCAATTGATGATTCAATTTTATTGTTCCCAGAATTTTGATGTACTAAAGTATTTTTTTGGGTGACAAAAACTATATGTATCTTCTATATTAAGCCAAAATCGAGTTTTGCCTCACTTGCGTCTTCTTTCCAAATTTATCCTCACATCAAAATTAGAAATAGTTTAAGAAATAATGAGTTTTGAAGGGTTTTCTTTCTTTTTTTTTTGGTAACCCAGAAACCTTAGTGCGCCGCTTCACAATTGGAGTAAACCTTGAAGGGAATAGAGTCACCACCACCCTTACTCCCCGGGTAAGTCGTGAGTTCCTTTCCAACAAGGTAGACGATACAGGGATTCGAACACTGGACCTCTCGCGAAAAGAACCAGCGCGCGACCACTACGCCGCCACCACAAGTGGTATGAGTTTTGAAGGGTTGATATATCAATTATTGAATATTTTGACGATGACAGTAACCCATTTAAGTCTAGTTTAGAGAAAGAGACATTTTCCTTTATTTTTGATCTTCTTTCCCTGAGTTGTAATAGAAGCTCTAGCAAGCTTCTCCCCTAGCTTTCTAATTGACGATGACACTTCTCATTTTTCCCAAGTTCCCATTCCTAGGAATTTGGTTTCTTAAAATATTTTGATGGAAAAGCCTTGATATCAATTGAAAATACAAAGGATGAGGACGGTGAAGCTAATGTAACGTGGGTTTCACCAGGACACCAAAATAGCACGGACCCCGAATTAAAACTCATATTAATAACGTTATCTATACTAATATACTAAGCCAAAACACGCTCCCTCAAGTATATGACCAATCTCTACCCACCATCATGTCCCACTAAACTATTCCACGTTAGTTTTTGCAATAACTATGTAATTTTACGGTGCAAACATTAATACACAAGGCATGTCTTCAAAACAAAGATGCAATCGAACTTGCACAACTACTAATACTAATTGAGCTTCTTGGGCGACAAGCAGAAATAACATCCTCAGTGAATCTTATACAAAGCTAAAAGGCTCCTAAGTCAGATCCAAAAATCCAAACACTTTAAGAATCAGACAAATCTTTGTCAGCTTGAGACAGAGCAGATCTTTTCTCCTTTAGCAAAACAGCAACCTTAAGTTGGGCTGACCAATAGAGAGCTTTTAAAAGCTCTATCTAACATTTGCGGTTGTCTCTCTGCGGCTTACAATTACCGACACATAGTAGTTAATATTGAGAGAAGTATGTATGTGCTTGTCTAAATTAAGTAATGGTAAAGTAATAGAAAAGCAATGCTAAATCGTGCATAGGCATAATATACACCTTGTTGATTGGTTGATGATTCCAACCCACTTGTCAATCATTTCGACGTGTATGGACGCATTTGGTAACGTTTCTGGTAAAAAATTGTTCTGTTCCTGGGAACAATTTTTGACCGAAAGACGGGTTTGACAAACTTGTTCCGGGAATAAAAAAATGAATAGAAACAGGTTTGATAAATTTACATTCTTTTTTTTAATTCTTAATTTTTTAATATTTTTATTTTTATTTTTCCTTTTTTCCTTTCTTTTTTCTTTTTTTCTTCTTTTGGCTGGTCGCCGGCCTCCGTGACGGGCCGATAGGGGCAACGAGCCTCGCCTAGCCATGGCAAGGCTTGCCGGCCCCCGGCGAGACCGAGCCTTGCCCAGATTTGACGAGGCCCAGCCTCGCCGGTGGCTGGGCGAGCTTGGCCTTGCCCAGATCCGGTGATGCTCCGACGAGGTCGCCGACCCTCAACTGCCGATCGCCGGCCATGGCTGAGGCCAGTGACCGGCCAAAGAAAAAAGAAGAAGAAAAGAAGAAGAAAAAATAAGAGAGAGAAGTGTTTATTCAAAAGTGTTTCTAGTACAAAAAAACAACTTTTTTTTGTTTCTCATTTCCGTTTTTTTTTTGTTCCGGGAACAAAAAAACAGATTTTGAGCAAAAATACAAACAAACGCGTTTCTATTCTTTTTTTATTCCCGGGAACAAAAAAACAAAATTTTTGTTCATGAACAAAAAAAAAGAACATTACCATGCGGGGCCTATAAGACCGGGTATTGAGGAAAATCTTCTTTTAGCTTATTGGTAGGTTGATTTAAATGATTGACAAAAAACTACTCATTTCAAATAACATTTTGCATAATTAGATAATTGGAATGTATTTGAATCATTCAAGTGGAATCTTGTCATTTTAATTAATTTGATGCATTTCAACGAGTTTTGCATTTGAACCCTTTAAAACTTTAAACCGCGATGGATTTATATTCCCACATGTCATTATGAAAGGTTCATTCAATGTTCAAAATCCCTTCTTCTTATTTATGATGACACTAAGGTACTTTTCTGGGCACGGGATTGACTCATCCAAAACAACGTTCTTGTTTTAAGGAAAGGAATTATTATGTATTGTAGTATAATGCTCGAAAATAAAATAAAAAAGAATCACTTTAATATTATAGCTGATAAGTTGGCCATGGAATCACCGGAGAGTGATCATCCCTATCCATATGGGAAAAGAGAGGTGAGAAATTCCAATTCTCATTTTCTCAAGGAAGTTGGAGCAGGTACATTTAATTTTAAATATAGGTATCGATTTTCACGCCTTGCAAATAAGTAGAATAAAAACTTGAGAGTGAGTTGAAAGTTAAAGTGGGATTGACTAAATTATATTTAAAAAAAAAAAAAAAAAAAAAAGCTGATCACAGATCTTCTATGCGGAGCTACCCAAATTCATTCATTGAGAAAGTGACGAAGGAAAGGGGCCCATTGTCTTTCTGATCCAAGTTTGTCTATAGAGTTTTATCAAGAAAAAGGAAAAGAAAGGGCAAAATAGGAAAAATGGGAAGCTTATACATAGATTCTATTTCCTTTTCCTTATTTATTTGTTTATCTTCCTATTTATTGGTAAGCAGGATGCACTGTACATCTTAGTCATCTCCCGTGTCTCGGTCTGTTTAATAATTCTGTCCCACCAATCCCTTCCAATTATGGCTTCGTGTAGGAAACATGTCATCCTTCATGAGTTTCACACGTAAACTAACTTTTGTCAGATGATAAAAAGGACCCCATCGTTTGGGACGAGTTACCACTCTACCAAATAGCCTCATCTTGCAAAATGACAATTTTGATTCCGGAGCAGTTCAGATGTCCGAGACCCATGCATCTCCACAGAAGAAAATTTTCGAGGTGATGAATGAGCTTTTATTGGCTTAGCCAACATTAAAGAGGCGTCCAGTGAAGTTGTCCAAAACGGAGATGTTTCTTTCTTGGAATTAACTGTTATTCGAATCAAAAGTGGAGCCCAAGGTGCAGGCAAGTTATTTCTTTTGTCTCGCTGATTCTTCCTCGTACGTGTCCTTGTAATGGCTCATTTCAGATCTGATCTTTCTTTGCCTTAGCTAATCTCACTCGCTGATTATTTAAACGACTGCCGTGAATCCCATGAATATGTTGTCATGACAGTGCTAAGGAGAATCCAGCTGAATAAAGATATTACTGAGTGATATTGCAGTGATTCTTATTATATCCTATTGAACAGGTATTATTAGACTAGCGTCAGGTGATGGCAAATCAGTTTAATTCTGGCAATCCAATAAACAACCCGGTCTCAACATCTGTACTCCGGCTGCTCCGGCTATGTAGTGCTGCTGCTCTCGGATGAGCTGTTGACTGCCCAGGATTTGCAAGACACTGAAATCGGAAGAGAGGAAAAAAAGACCCCAAATGCTTTTAAATTGAATGAAATAATAAAAGCAATTGAATGACGATGGAGGACCTGGAAACCTTCACTGAATTAAAATGAGAAAAAGCTTCAACACAATTTGAGATTTACAAGCAATAAACAAGCCTTTCACTGGATCTAATTAGGTGACGAAGCATCAATCTATACACTCAGATCTATTACTGATCACTGGGAAATTTCAGTTTTTCCCAACATCTGACCCTGGAAGAGGTTCTCTCCTACGTTGTCGAAAAAAAAAAAAAAACTTTAAAAGTGGCTAGCTACAACACACATGACTACAAGCTTTGGTTTCACATACAGTTCATGTCTAAAGTACATACTAATATCTCACGACAGTAATATCCTCTATATTGTAATTTTTTCAACAAGGTTCCTATTTCAAGGCTATTAGTTTTTTTATTTAGTATCCCCTAAACAGGTCAACTAATGGTTACAAAATCATAAAAAGACACAGAAACTTTCAGTCCTTCTACAATCCCATGTTAGAAGCTTAGAATTGTACCTGATGATAGTAAGTAGGGAAGTAGTTTTCTCAACATTGATTACTCAGAAACATGGTACTACTGAATTTTATTACCGAATTGGCAATTACTATCTGATATTTTCACTAGGAAAATTCAATATTTCCCAAAAGCTAACTCCAGATTTGGTTCTCTTCGGTTCTCCAAAAAAAAAAAAAAAAAAAAACTAAACAGAAAGCTTGAAGAGTGATTAGGTACGCCAAATGTGATCACTAAGAACTTTGGATCCATCTAAAAGTCCCCAGTTGGAAAACACAATATATTCTTCAGTGAAAACAATATTTCAACATGGAGGTATTTCACAAGTATGTTGGTAACTTAGTGCTGGTAACCTTTGTTTTGAAGTCAGTAACATTCCAAGCATATCAAGTAATGGTCATGGACGCACAGAAAGACACTACAGTCCTACAGTCCCATACACAGTTGTATCTCTTGATCGTAATTCCCCTAATATTTGTTTTCCCTACATGAGTTAGTAACTCTGTATTACTAACTTCTATTATGGAGTCAATCACTGCCTTAACAGATCAAGTGAGGGAGCATAGAATAACACAAAGATTTGAGTTTGTCTACAGTTCAATGTAAAAAAGAAAAGTAGAATTGTAGCTCGTGACAGTAAATTTCAAAGTGCGGTGGTAATTATCTAAACATGGATTAGTATTTTAGTGCTAGTAATGAGTTTCAAGCAGATCATACTGTCTCAAGATCATAGAATTCTTTGGTGATGTTCAACATATCTGCTCATTCTAACTTATGCTATGAAGAAACAGAACTTCTCACAGATAGACAAAGTTCAGTATAAATACAGGCTCCTTATGCATAGTCCTTTTCATAAAACTGATCATGCAGCAGTACTCTTCAAAGGTTTTAACCAGGACTAGTAGAGAGCAATACAAAGCCATAACCAGCACCTTTAACCAGTAAATTAAACTGTGCAGCACATAATCTACAAATATAGGTTTGATGGACAAAAGCAACAAGCTTCTTCACGACACAAACCTATTAGAAAGGGCAAAAAACATTCTTAATCATTAAAGATCTCTCTCTGGTCTTAGCAGATCATAAAACTACTCTGCTAGATCATAAATGAAATTCATTGAGAGATTCTATTGTAGGTAAGGTTGTGGCAAGTGGTTAATTTTATGCACAGAAGAGTGATGATGCATGGCAAGTAATCGGAAAGCAATAACAGCATAGATGGGAAAGAGGGTTCACCTTTGCAAGAAGTTTTGCATTCTCTTCTTTCAGAGACCTCTCCTGAATTACACCAAACAATGTGACTAGATTAATACAACCAGGAATTTAACAGTACCTGACGAGATTGGACAAGCATTCATCATATTCCCCCACTTACCTTTGCTTGTAAGTGCTGTATCTGATCGTCAAATAATTGCGCCTGTAAAAGAGATCCAAACATTTTAACTTTCGTGTATGCGCAAGTTGTCCACATACCTTTATTAGTAAAGGTAACAAAAAGAATTGAGAAAATATGTTGAGATGATGCACGATAGAAATGAAAGGACAATGCTTTGCAACTTGTCTAGTAAACACAGTTAAAGGGTGAAGTTGTAGACAGAAATCAGCAAGGTTAATAACTAAGAAACTTGCAGAATTCTATTGTCCGTGCTAAAGAATACGGCTTTTTTTTTTTTTCTCCTGTTGGTAAATTTCAATTTGTGATAATAAATGTCAAGAAATTTTTGGTAAAAAATAAGCGGTAACTTTTTTCCATGCAAATTACTGGTAAATAAACAACACTTTTATAAAGTTCCAGATTTTTTCATAGGTTATGAACTACCAAATTTTGACTAATTTACCAACTTCTATTTTCATAACTTATTAAAACTTTTGAGTTTACATGAAATTGTCAACTAATTTTGGATTATCAATTTTCGTTTGACTTACCATTGTTTGACTTTTCTTACTTTTACCAACTTTCATATTGAATTACCAACTTGTATTTACCGTGGTTTGCAAGCCCTTTCATTTGCTAACTCTTTTTAGAGATTACTTACTTAAATTAACGCGATTACGAATTTTTACCTTATACTGTGGAGCTACTGACTCTTATTTAAGTTATATGACCATATTTATTTTGCTTTTTCAGTTTGCTAACTCTTTTATCATTTACAAGCCTTCAGTTGTATTTCTTAGCAACACTTCAAGTTTACCAACTCTTTTTGGAAATTACTAACCCTAATTAAAACGACTTACGGAGTTTTCTCCAATGAAGTTACCAGCTAATTTTGCATTATATTTAGCAAGTGTATTTTTCTTGGAATAATGATATTGCAAGTCCTTAAACTCATCAATATTGAGCATTTAATTCTAAAACTTGCCACTATCAGTCCAGTTCAGTCATTTCTTGCCAACTCTAATGTGAAATCACTAACTTTAATTTAAGTGATTATCAACTGATTGACAAGTCAAATGCCAACTTGAACATAATCAGTTCCCACAAGTGCCACATTAACAATTTATGTTAATCCATTGAACAGAAGGATTATATTACTTTAATTTTAAAGAGTATATTGTTCACATTGAACAAAAGAAAAAAGTTCAAGGTCTAGATTGAATATTGCGTAAAAGTGCAAGCACCGGTGGTGTCACTACCGTTTTCATGTAATAGTTGGTACGTTTAAGGTATTGGTAAATAAAGTAAATAAAAAGTTGGCGATAGACCAGGGCAGCTTTTTTTTTTTTTTTTTTTTTTGTTGTTGGGGGGGGGGGAGGGTTCAAAGATAAGAGAAGTTAGTCATTCAACAAAACCACATAAACTCGATAACTAATCAAATAAGAGTTGGTTCCAACCCAAATAAAAAAATAAAAAAATAAAAACAAATAAGAGTTGGTGTGTACAATAGTTGATAACGTATTTGGAAAAAAAAAAAAATTACCCACTGCCATGATTAAGATTGGTAACTTCTAATTGGGTTCGTTAGTAAGGCAAATAAAAATTGGTAACTCAATAGAAAAGTTCATAATTCTTTCATAAAGAAAACCAAATAAACGTTGATAAGTTGCAAATATCCCAACAAACTTCGATAATCGTAAATCAAACTAATCATAAACCTAATTACAGAAGAATTTATAAGGTACACAAACAAAGTTTGTAAATTCATATAAGAGATTAAGAGACGTTTGTGAGAAAGACAAACAAAAGTTAGCAATCGAAAAGTTTATAAATTAAGAAAAAATAAATAAATATTGGTAAGTAAGTCACACAGAAGTTGGTAACCCCAGAAAGTAATTAAATCAAAACAATGAGTTGATAATTTATTCAAATAAATATTGGAAATTTTATATAAGAGCAATAAAAATTACATAATTAGTAAAAAAATCAAAGAAAATTTTATTAAAATAAAAGAAAAATTGATTGTTTGCACATTTTCAAAAGGAGTTGGTGATTTCATAAAAGTGTTAGTAAGTTGCCAATAACTTACTTAGGAATCTAGTGACCGGAAATCGCTTTTGCCAGTTTTTTTGTCATGTACAACTCTTTTTGAAATTAACCAGCCCTAAAATATCCAATTATTTCGGAAAAGGAACAGTAGAGTCGTCCAAATAACTCGGGAAAAAGTAATGATAAAAAAATAACCATGATCTTATCCTTGTTTATTGGAAAAAGAGTACAGGTCAATGACAATGAAGATAAATTGATTCTCTCCTTTCACACGCCAAGTTTAACGTGTTTAGTCTATTCAGTTTCAATCTTACAATGCAATCGCAGTCTCTAATGAAATTGGTGTTTCGGTTCATGTATTCATTAAGTCAGTCTTGTTAGTTGCCCTGCCTACTTGATGAAAAGTTCTCAAAACATCTTTAGGCACATGGAAAATGACAAATATGCCAGAGACGCGTGTACCTTTCTTGCCCTAATGCTGCTCAAACTTCGCTCGAGCTGATCCCCTATCATTTGGATTTCGTCAATGGAACAAGATCCAAGACATTCTCCTGATAGCTTCCTGATGAGAAGAAGAAAAGGAGTACCATAGTTTAGCAAATTCGATATCAAGAACTCATTTCAATCCACAATTTAAAAGATAGAAGTCTCAAAATTGGTTGACCGTAGAGACACTTCAAGAAGCTCAATCTTCCTCTCCATATCTGTGGTTTCTTGCTTCAAATGCTGCACATTATGGAGATTGTCATATTTATGGATCCAGTGAACAGAGCAAAACAAACTGAATATATGCAAAATCATGTAATGGATAAAACCAATCACACTGAACAAATCTGTAACACCACAGGATCCTGAAAAACTAAGATTGCTACTACAAGAACCCTAATGTTCTTGCAATTTCTGTAGCTGGACAATGTAAACCATAGTCGTCAATTCTATGGCCCGCCACCTCAGTAATTCTTGAGATCAAGAATAGGATTCTTATCAAGAACACGATGTCATATTATTACAACATGCAAATACATATATATGGGTTCACACCAACCGTCACTTTTAAAACTTCCTTCAAAAAAACAATAAGATGTAAATGCCCAAGGAGGGCATGTTTTTGAGTTATCAAGTGGTAGATGATGAGTGGAATTTCAGAAGCTGAAGCCATTTTAGAGGACCAGTTAATGTCCTGAGGACATGCGTTTAATGATATTACAAGTCCTTTATCTAATCATAACAGCACTTTGATAGCACAGCTTTGAAGGCTCTCTCAAATTATTCCCTCCTGTACTAGACTAACAAATCTGATGAGATACTTAACTTTTGCTGTAAAGAATAAAATTGGGATGAGTTTTCTAGAATTGGGTTCATGAGAGATGTTTATACTTAAAGAATAATTCCAGACATGTTAAGACTTGTCACCTATATTTGTTCACTAAGTGATGTTGTCGATTCCTGATAGTTACTTAAATGAGTTCATTAACTTAAATATCACTTATGCAATGCCACATCGCTCAGTAAACCAATGTAGAAAGTATCCCCATTAATACTCATGCTAAAGAACCATGAAGCATCTCTCATGTACCAAAGCACATGTATCCCATATATATTTAACATTGGAACCTTCAATTTTTTAATGTGAAATGCGTACTCCTATGACTAAGCCAAAAGATGTAACCATGAATGTGCCTTCCATGTTAATGTCCCCATTAATGGAGATATACTATTGATGCAGACAAAGAGATTCGCCAAGTTGATATTTGAAATATTAATGTTTTGACCTAGCTCCGGTGATGATGGATGTTATAAAAATCAACAGCTCAAATAAAACTAAAAAATGATTAGGATTCTTTTTCTAGTTGAATTAGCGACTGAATCAATAAAGGTTTGAGTAATGATTGGATTTAATGAAATTCATTATTCCAGTTGTTGGATAGTGTGTTTTTTGTACAGATGTCTCCTATTTCAATCAAGTTTTTCATTAAGTAAGAGCAGGAATTTAGCAATAATTTATATAGATGATTGTAATTCTGTCCATCCATAAAGTTGATGAATATTATCAATTTTTAGCAATTTCTGCTTTGAATTTGTGATGCGATAATACTCTCACATGTGATGCCCAAGAAACCCTATTTGTGATGCTTAGGAAGTTTTATGTCTGATGCCTAAAAAATTTACCCATTTTGAGTTGCCGTTCATTGAAAATTGTCTACAATTCCTGTTTGTTGAGCTCACTGCTTTGGGAGATATCATCCTATGTATCAATTTGGTATCATGGTAGAGACGATATGTCCTGAGTATTGAGCTTCAAAGAGAACATGAAGATAATAACGTGTCAAAACAAGTAAGTTCTTTTGGCATCATATCTACACTTTCTAAGCATCTCACCTAGGGTTTCATAAGTTTCACACTTCAGAGAACCATTCCACAGCTCAAGAAAGAGTTACAATCTCTCATGTAAACCCCTCTAGGATTGATCATACTCCTAATTCAGATAGGATGACTCCAAAAAAGAAATAGAATTGAAATAGAATTCATCTATACAAGAAACTCAATATCCCATTTGTGACATAAGTAGAAAATTTAATAAAATCTGACAGTACTCAAATCCCAATTGAGAAGACTATCATAAAATTCAACTAAAAGAAGAATCCAAATCCTAGTTGTCACAAGCCCGTGTCAAAGCTTTGTAAAAACATCAGCTTGTTTGGCCTTCATTAGTGGCTATAGTTAATGATTTATCTCCAATATAATAGAAATCATTACAACAAACTCGAACAGAAATTGATTCAGAAGTTTGAAATAACATATTGAGAATTGAGGTCATATCTTTTCATCTCTTGCAATGAAATAAAACTTGTAGAGTGGCAGATCACTTCGTCAACCAGTTTAGAAAGTATCCCTAGCAATCCTCATGCTTAAGAACCATGAAGCATCTCACATGTGCCAAAGTACATGTATCATGTATATATTTAACATCAAGATAGTTTCATTTTGAAAGTTCAACATGTTTTGCTATAACTTGGCCAAAAGATGTATCCATGAATGTTGCCTTTTATACTAGGGTTCCCGTTGATAGAGACATACTGTTGATGCAGACAAGAGGATCAAATAAGTTGATATATGCAATATTGATGTTTTTACCAAGCTTTGGCGATGTTGCAAAAACCCACAACTCGAATAAACTAAAAGATCATATTGAGATCAAACAGGAATTGATTCAAAAGTTTGAAGTAACACACTAAGAATTGAGATCATATCTTTTGATCTCTTGCAATGCAAAGAAACCACGCAAAGAAGCATCTTCATCAAACAAGAGAATTATGAAAGTGAAGTTTAAAGAGATTCAAAGAGAAAAGTCTTTGATCTGCACGAAATAGGAAGGTTCATGATCCAATTTTTTCTGTATCTATTTAGACATTTAGTAGAACAAAGGTTGTAAACTAGTCCCTTGCAAGTTGCTAATTAGGGATATAATAAATTAAAGACATAATTTTTTTAAAACATAAAGAACGAGAAAAAAATGATGCAAAACCTTTCATCAACTTAGTCCTATCAAGCTCAGTATAGTTCTAGATTTAGCATTTGACTCGTAAGTCAGTATGTGAAGATAGTGTACTTATTTCTTTGTTTTATGGTTTCACTTGAATAGATCAAAAGGAAATGCAATAATTGATTTGGCAGGAAATTAAGTTTATCTCCAACTTGTCTTGGATGTATACACCTTCTCATTAAGAGAAAGCAAACCATCTAAAGATTTATTCAGCAATTGAATGTTACTTGACTCTATCCCTCTTTTGACAACTATATAATCATCATTGTATGATCCCTGCTTTGTGGTTCTAGTGATCAATTTAAATCGTGCAAACAGGTAGATGTTCGAGTGATTCTTTGCATACGAGGCAACTATATATGTATACACAAGTATATTATAAGAATGGTTTTCTTGCCATTTGGGTTCGAATGTTAAGACTTTTTTTGTAAGTCCTGTCCTGATAAGGTTATGAACTGTGATGTCATGTTAATCCACACCAAAAAAAGCAGGAAGTTGCTTTCTTTTATACAGCAAAATGAATAAAAATCAAACTGCGCAACTTGTTTAACCCCTAAAAATGTGCATACATAGTTAAAATATTGCTAGTCCGACATTTTTTACTTCTTGTGCCTAACAAACTTGGCAACTTATTTAATTAAACTAAGAATCTCACTTAACTCCTTACAAATGCACCTAATGTAGCATCATGGAAAGTTTAGAGCACTGACCAGAATACATTGGTCCAAATTAGTCTTGTATGTATCCATATCATATGTAGATCTACGATATCGATCAATTGTCTTTTGGATTCTGAAAAATTGCAAAGACAGCATATGAGTCAGCCACCCGGAAGCATTCTCCATATTAATCAGGTATCATCAAAACTAAAGTAAGCAAACATTAAACAAATTAATTATCTATTTTTTGAATCATGCATGATTTCCAATGGATATGCATCACTATAACTTACAAACAGAACATGCAAGAGGCATAAGCCTTTGCATGAAGCTTTTAGCCTCAAAGCAACTTATTTGCAATGATATGGAGTATTTGAAAAAGTCTGGGATGCCCACCTCTACTTCGTAAATAACCATGCCGGCAATATTTTCTTCAAATTTTAGCGGAAAACGTTCACATTCACATTGTAAAAGTATATTATGTGCGCAGGCAAAGTATCATTGAATGTGAGCGCAGAGAGAACTGATGCAATGGTTTTTGCCCAAGCCCTAAGTCTTCAGAATTCTACATGCCAACCCATGTCAGTAAGAAGTAAGAACAGCACATGATGCATGTAAAATCATCAGTTGCATTGTGAAGCAGTACAAGGGCTTACCACTTCTTGGAGAAATTATAAAAGCAAGCAGTCGCACCTGCATTTGACTTGGGACTTCTCGAGTACTTGTTTTTACCCGGTAGAAGAATAGTGAGTACTTATATGGTGGAGCAACTAAAATGGTGAACATGTACGATTGCAGTCACTTTATTTTTTTTTTTGAACATATGTACCTTATGGATAAAAAATCCAAGAGATCATGGCGTTGTGTCATGTTAGCCTTGAGTCTTTAATATTACATGATGCACTCGATCCCATAACATCATCAGTACACAAATGGAGTCAAGCTCATAGTTTTATTCGCCCTTCAAAGCACAATATAACCGAAAGTACATAAAGTTGAAGATGTCTAGGACGGCTTTTACAGGCTTTTGTTTAGGGTTAAAGTACCATTTAAAAATCAACCCGAGAAACTTTTGATGACTTGGAAATGAGATAAATTAATCGCACAAGTACAATGCTTTAAGTTTCTAATTCTATGAAACATGACAAGCCAAAAAACCTACAAACGCTTTTTGTTTCATTCAAAATGCTTCATATTTATGGCGGTAGATAGGTAACACATTATTCATTTTTGTAACTAATAAAATGTGTTTCATATGAATTTCTAAGTTTTGCATTGTGGAAAGGTCAAAGACTTGAAACACCAATTTTTATGATCTGTGAGATTTCCATTATCAGATAGGGTACATAAAATAGTCTTAATCTATGTCTAAGTGGCGTAATTAGAACAAACAGAATCGAATAGGTATGGTTTGAGGTTTCGTCTTTTTTAATGTAAAGTTGGTTTTCTTCAACATTTTTCCAAGTAATCAAATTTTTTGGAAAAAATCTACTTCAAATAGAATAATGCCTAACTGCAAGTATGCTTACTACCCATCATGCCCCGAGAATCAGTTAATGGAGATCAATCCCTAGATATCAGATCACTAGATGGAATAATTAAGCAGCCTTAGAAAATATAAAACATCGAAAAATAACACTACACGGCACGTTCATTTCATATCAATGTGGAATTTGGGTAAGGGCTAAATTATAACTTGTCAAAACCAGAAGGTCCAATCAATATCAGTCCCGAGTTACACTAACATCAAATTATGTTTCATTCCCCAAGACAAAGTACTGAGTATCCTAGCATGTGAAGTAACCGGAGGAGATCGGTACTTGCAAGATATTCAAGAATCACTTTCCTCAGAAGATCCATTAAGAAAGTCCAACTCCAGCAACAACATACACAATGAATGCCTTTGATCATCAAATCAATCTAACCATTTGATTAGGGTACACCTCAGTGCATTGACTCTCCAAAGAAAAGCGAAAAAGAAGATTTCACAGTTTCATAATTCTTTTTCTCAGCTACTTTCGACTAGGATATCTGAACAAAAGTCATGCTGTTTTGAAAAATTGTCCGAAAATGAGAACTAGATTGGTCATCATGGCGGTTTCAGTCCATGATCGAAGGGGAAAAGCACCAAACATTTGACCGAAACCAAAAATGATAGAAAAGAAAAGAAAAGGAGAATAAGAAAAAACCCATGCCATGATGCTGTCCCTCAAAATTTACAAACACAGCGTATATATGTGCACATGCCCTCATTTTGGAAATAAGAATGTTAAAATGGCTTGATCACGTTCCCCATCTAAAATCAACTCAAGAAATCGGAAAATCAGTAGAGGAACATTACTCGGAATTGCTCGAGAACTCGTAAAGCCTTCCTTTCTGCGAAAAGATGATCACAGCGACTTCGGCGTCACAGAGGACCGAGAGCTCGTAAGCTTTCTTAAGCAACCCGTTCCGGCGCTTCGAGAAGGTGACTTGCCGGCTTGTCGTATTCTCAATTCGCCTCAACTGAATTTTTCCTCTCGCCATGATTAAATCCTCCCTACAAACGTTATGCTTATCAACCCTAGAGTGACAAGTACTCAGGAAAAGGGTAACAAATATACCTTAAGGTTCCACAACCATGAATCACCAAGTACTTTGTGCAGCTTCAATCAGCTGAGTAGTTTTCTTTTCTTCCTCCTCCTATTCTGTAGACTTTAGGATGAAGCACCGGAAAAGCTTTAGAACACTGCAAAATTAATCACGCTCCTTTTTTTTTCCAAACAGAAATGGACGATATACCATTCGAACACAAGCAAAAACCAGAAGATAAAGATTTCACAGAATCAATGGTCGGAGCATCATAGATTTGCACAGCATATTAAAGGGGGAAACTTCTCTTCTCTATGTCACAAAAATGACCATGAATTCAGAAACCCTAGAGAAGGATAAGAGGACAAAGACACCAAACCATAAAACTAAAATGGAGCCAGAGGACCTACCGGCAGTTGATAGATCCCTCTCTTTATTTTGCGGCCACAAACATAAGAAGACAAGGAAAAAGCCTTTTATTCCAAATTCAACGATCGTCTACTCAGGGTAAATATGGTGCGATGTACCCATAAAAAGGAAAAACAAGCAAAAGAAGAAAGAAATAAGGAGGAAAGCAAAGCATTCAAGTTCGACCGAAACGGCATGGTTGATTTGGTAAAGAAGATTCAAAGACGCTGCAGGGTCATCTTGTTTTGGTAAAATTAATAAAAAGACAGTAGAGACAGAGATAGCGAGAGCGAGAGAGAGAGAGAGAGAGAGAGAGAGAAGCATTTATATTTTTCTCGAGAAAGCATATATATTTTTTCAGTGGGTTTCAGCTTCAGCTGCGGTGTCCTGTGGGACATGCGAAAGAGAGAGAGCAACAAGAAACGAGAAAGGGCTTGAATATGGAGAAAAGGTGGTACGATAAATACGAGAATTGTCGACATCATCGTACCACGACGTGTGCAGCTAACCAATGGGACGTTGACAAATGGGAAAAATTATCTCTCACTTAACTCCGTGGGCCTCCACTCGACCAATGGAAAGAGACCCTGTCCTTTTCTTGGGCCAATAGACGGGGCTCTTCTTTTTTTTTTTTTTTTTTTTTTTTCAGTCGTCCTTTGTCCTCTCTTATTTGCCATTAATTCTGCACTTACTTTTTAGTTTTCTTTTAGGCAAAAACCCCGTTTTCCAGTTGATAACGAGGGTTTTCTTTTTCCCACAATCTTTCTAAACTCATAAGTGAACAGTGGAAAATACTATTTTCGGAAAAGGACTAACTTATGTCTCCTCAACGGATTTTATGAACACTAGGAGATCTCGAAAATTTTACCGTGAGAATGTTATGGATAAAAAAAATACAGACGCTTCCTTGAGCTCATCTTTTATTTATCTCCTATCTACAATTCATCATTATTGCTGATAAGAAAGTTGTGAAATGCGGGACATAGCGCATGAATCCCCCACAACACTCAAAGATGATTCTCGACTACCAAAAATATTCCAAAAAGCTATTTATAACTCAATTTGGATTTTACTATGATAGACTTATCACCATTCAATTTAGCCTGTGGTTATTATCCAATATTTACCTAACAAATTGGAAGGAAAAAAAAATATGCATTATCATTCCCTTGAAATCCAAAACTAAGTATAACTTGCGTTGAGTTAATGGCATTTGGAGGACTTTAGAAATTTAATGCATCTCCCAAAAGCTCTCCCAAAAATGATGTCAAACACCTTAGCATTTGTCCACTGGCTTTTGGAGATTCAAGGTCATTTTCAAAGCCAAACCAAATGCTCAGTCTAGTTTTCTTTGGCTTGACCACTTTTTTCGTGTGTCAATAGTGAGGAAAAAAAAAGGTTGCAGTACCCTAAAATCGAGTTATGTGTTTCTCTTAAGGGGCAGATGAGCACTAGGTGCACTGGGAGTACTCAAAAATATTACCATGAGAATTTTATGGATAATTGAATACAAATGTTTCCTTAAGCTTTCGATTTCCTTATGTTATATTTATAATTCATCATTAGTGCCGACGTTGAAGAATACGAGACACAGCTCATGAATCCCCACACAACATTCGACCTATCCACAGACATATAGGAGCTAACACAGAGAGCATTCAAGATCCCAACTATCAAACTATTTGATGGAGCTATTTATGAGCCGATTCGATTTAACTTTGATGGACTTACAACCATCAAAGTCTAACATCGTTTTTCTGCTAGCGCATTCATGATATGCATAGCACACCAAAAGAATTAGAATGGCGAGGAACGTTAAGTTGCATTTAAAGGAGAGATGATCCCTCTCATCCACAATGCAAGACTGCAGGGAACACCAGTTTAACCTACATCGAGTAGCAAGCTTATCAAGTAGAGGTAGCCTATCTTTACTCCATATTGGAAATATAGTGCTTTTTGTTTGTTAATTGATGGATGCTTTATTCTATCTCCCCTTATGAAAGGGCAAGCCGATACAATAGGCATTGCGATGCGAAGAGCTTTGCTTGGTGAAATAGAAGGACTATGTATCACTAATTTCAATAATGTAATTCCCCAAAATGAAATCTATTAGGTTTTTCCACCACTCAATATAGAGGTTGAGAGATAATTTAGCACCAATTTACTGCTAGTCTCAAGTTATTCAAGTTATTCCTCTTTCTGCGCGCGTAAATTGAAGTACTTCATTCATGAGTTAGAAAAGAAGTATTGGGGTTGACACTAGGCCAACTAATTGGCTGATTGTGACGAGAATACATTTGAATGCCCTTTATAGAAATTGATGATTACAATTACTCATGGTGCACCAAAAAGTATAATAATAATAATTATCTAACGCTTACTATTTTTTCGTTTTGCTAATGACAGAGTATTGTCACTCTTTGAGCACGTAAGTAATTCCCAATTAGTGCAGCAGCCTCCTAGGTCATGACGAAAAATAATTATTGAAAACACACACATATGAGCTGTGCTCACAGAAAATGCCGTAAAAGAAGGTACTAGCGTAGTAATTCGAATCTCAGATTTGAGCAAGGGAGATGAATACTTGCTTGATTGTGGCATGTTTTCGATGCGGTGAATATGATAGATTTGGAACGAGGGTTTATTGTCTATTCTTTCATTACCAATTCCAATTTTGGTGACTCTACCTTTCGTTTATCTTTCTTTGCTTTTTCTATGACTTTCTGCCGGAAATCGTCCGAACCGGTTATAATTACACTCAACTAAAGCCTGTAAACCAATGTAGGGAACATGAATAGGATCAATTGAAGCTATTCAAAGTTTTTTTTACGGAAATTCTGATGTTTTAGTCTTTTTTATAGGTGACAAAATACCATATGTATCTTCTATATTATTCAAACAAAAGTAAATTTTTATGTCACTTTCGTCTTCTTTCCTAGTGTATCCATACTAGAGATGAGTATAATCCGGGTGGACGATTCTCACCTTAGAATCTAGAACCACTTACTAAAGACCAGTTTCGAAAAATGGAAACTGGAAACCTCCCATTAATTCTATGGATATACTAAAAGTAGGTCTATAGAACCAGTTCTACCAAGCTTCACACGACATCCTTGCCTAGCCAAGTCATCTACAGCGAACCCAACGATTTTTAGTGCTCCACCGTGATCAGTTAGCAAGTGGACCTCCTTTAACATTATTAGACTCGTTATCATTGACTAAAACTTTGCAGGCTTTCCAATGTTCTCGTGGCTCCCTAGTTCTTCCTGACGTCCGTAATCTCGACGCAGCAAGTCCAACAAGACGGCGTTCGCTGCCTTTACCCTCCCGACGATTCGGAGAGGAATTGGAACCGGGATTGAGGGTGAGAAGATCGCCCAACCTGTACCGTTCGATATGAACTTTCCATCATGATATTGGTCCATCAAAATCCCCCTTCCATTGCTACATCAATTGCCATTTTGTCCTTGCAAGTTGGAAGAAAATTTCTATCTTTCCCTTTTTTGGTGTTGATCGATTGACGCTTGCCTCCATCTTTCCTATCAAAATTGTTCCCAAATCCATCCTTTGGAATTCTGTCCGTTCAAACATCTCACTAGCCCATTCACAAATCTTTCCTCAAAATTCTCTCCATTCAAATATCTTTTGACCATATTTGTTGCACTTTTTCCAACGTATGTAGATAATCAAATGCAATCAAATCTCCAGCCACCCATTGCTTGTGCAAGTTTGTCCATCGTTGAATTTCTATTGATCCTCGTTCAATTGTTATCTTGTGCCCATCTCAATTCCCATATTTGACGTTATCATCAAAATCGTATACTCCTTGTGATGAAATACCAAAAATGCGAATGCATAATATTAACGATCTAATCAGGGTGGGTGAGTGGATAGCAGGCAGTTCCACACTTAGAACCAACAATCGGATTGGTACTCAACGGTTTTGGAACAGGGAACCGAACCATTTCCCTTAGGAACCACTAGTTTCGAGCCGTTTTGTCCCATTTCGAAGCAGTTTGAAGGTTGATATGTCAATTCCTCCTTGAGTTGATATTTATCTTATATTGAGGATGATCTCTTGAATATAATTTCTCATGCTCAAACTTAACATTTAACTCTAACTCCATTTTCCAAATTAATTGACCTCTTGAAGACGACAAGCGTAAAATGTTAAAATTAACCCATTCTCTAAAAGATCACTCTATCCATCCCTCAAATAACTTTAGAAACACCATAAAACTTAAATGGTCCAAAATAGCCCTCGAGGGAACCTCATAAATGTTAAGATTGATGAAAGGGGAAATATTTATATACACACGTACGTACGTGCATACAGACATACATACATAATGTGGATCAATAAAACTCATGATTTTGATCCACTTTTCCGTAATTGTTGTTTCTTCTTCTTTTGTGCTTAAATTGGAGAAGTTTTCTTTACCTTTTTATAAGAATCCTCTAAGATTCGAGCATTTTACTAGACTTAATAGGAACTCTATTTGAAAAGAATATTAATAAAGTGGTGATGTATATAGAACATTCATTTATAATCTTTCTCTAAAATTCAATTTCTAGCAACTCGTTGTCATATATAAGTATTTCATTTGAGTTCTTTGTCTAATGGAGCTCTTGTTGCAAGTTGTGAACTATATTTGATTATAATTTGGATTTGAGATTTCAAATTCATGACAAAAAATCTCTCTCATAAAGTTCAGCTTAAACACGTTAGTAAGGACAAGAGAGGAAATTAAGTTTGTATAAAAACGAACGGACAATAACAGAAGGTGGGAGAACAAAACAACATTTATTATTAATATGGACAATCCTGCATTACCGACAATATGCAGCTCTTGTGTTTTCAAAAAACAATTATTTTAACTTTTTTCACCTTATGATTTTGATCAACTAGTTCTTTTGAGATTATTTTCGTTAGCTCAACAAGATAAGGTGTGCCATAACCATTTACAGTGTGGAAATAAAGTGAGTTTTTTTTTTTTTTAATTTCTTTCTTTCTAAATTATGTGATCAAAATGCATAAAAGTGCGGGGACTACAAACCATTTAAGTCTAGTTTAGAGAAAGATAGAAAGAGGCCTTTTCCTTATTTCTGACCTCCTTTTCCCCTCTCTTGTATTAGAAGTCCAGCAAGCTTCTCTCCTAGCTTTCTAATTGCCGATGACATTCTTCTCATTTTCCCCAAGTGCCCTTTTTTTTTATTAATTCAGTCCCTTGAACTGTTTTGATGGAAAAATCATGAAGTGATTGAAAAATTTACAAAAGATAAGGATGGGGAAGCTAGTGTAACGTGGGACCCGTGAGGGCATCAAAATAGCATGGACCCTTAATTGCATCACTTGTCAATGAAGTCATCTGTGCTAATATTTTAAGCCAAGACGCACACCTTACGCATATAACCAATATGCCCTGCTCATCATTTGCCTCCATCACAATAATCTCTACCTATTGTTTACACTCCATTTATTTTGTAAAAAATGAACAATTTGGAAATCATTTCCTATAAATGATTGCTTACATCACTTGAAGTAACTAGTCAATTAAAAATGTTTTCATTATTGATAACAATTTATATTCAAATATTTTTGTTCATTTATTTTTGTAAGTGATATCAACGATGGTTTTTAGAAAAATATTTTCCACATCATTCATTTTTCATGAAATAAATGGAGATTTTGTTCCTCTACTATTCTACATTATATTTTCAATAACTAAATACATTTCATAGCTCAAATACATGAGGCATGTCTTCAAAACAAAGATGCAATCGAACTTCCTCAACTACTAAAGCTAATTGAGTTTACAAGACATAAATCCTTGTCAATGATAAAAATATATCAATTGACTAATTAATTCAAGTGACGTAAGCGATCATTTTTAGGAAAAGATTTTCTAATTCGTTCTCTTTTCGCGAAACAGATAGAGACTTAATCACTCTAGACTATTCTACATTATATTTTCAACAACTAAGTACATTTCATAGCTCAAATACAAGAGGCGTGTCTTCAAAACAAAGATGCAATCAAACTTCCTCACCTACTAATGCTAATTGAGTCTCTCGGACAAACAGGCAACCATAACATTTGGGAGTTATCTTTGTCAGGTTGAGACAGAACAAATCTTTTCTCCTTTAGCAAACCAGCAACTTTAAGTCTGAATGACAAAAAAGTGCTTTTAAGCCCTAACAAAAAAGGAGCTACTCCTTACAAACAGTGGGAAATTATCCGATTAATCTTAAACCTACTCTATTTATACTAATTTAATCATTAAATTTTCAATTTCGTCAATCTAATCCTAAACATCTACACGAAATTTCAATCTAGTTACTCGCTCAATTTTCACTAGTAATCATTGATATGATGGCATGCCACATTGGATGACCGTGATGATTAAATTGTTATGTTGGCAATTTTCGGTGATAATTAATTGGATTTTATATAAAGGTTTAAGACTAAATTAACAAAAATAAAAAATTTAAAACTAAATCGATATCTATACATAGGATCAGAATCCATCGGGGAATTTTCTCTTACAAACAATATTTTGCATAAGCAACTAAGCCAATTGGATTTGCAACATTCAAACAAGATACTTATCATTTCGATTAATCCATTGTATCCCTACAAGTTTTGCATTAAAAAAACTCTCAACCGTGATTACTTTATCTCGCTGCGTGTTTGATGCACAAAATTCCTTTTTTTCACGTTTACGATGACACTAAGGTACTTTTCTTGGTATGGGATTCGCTATCCAAGACAATGTTTTTACCTTAAGAAAAAGGAAAAATCATCAGCTGCGGTGTGATGCTTTTTATACGGTCACTTTAGTATTTGTGACTGACAGGCTGGTCACGGATCTTGATGAGGACCCACCCAAATTCAGTCCTGACCAGCGGACCAGGGAGAGGGGACCTGGTGCCTTTCCAATTCCAAGCTTTGTCCATGGAGTTCTATGGAGAAAGGGAAAATTTCAGAAGCTTATGTACGGATTTTCTTTCTTTTTTTCTTAAAATGTCTGTCCCTCCAATCCCTTACTTTTGAATTCCAGATGTAAGCTTAACTTTTGTCAGATCTAATTGTTTGGGATGGAATTACCAGTCTAGTGAAATAGCCTCATGTTGCAAGTTGACAATTTTGAACCCAGAATATAGTTCAGATTGTCCATGACCCTTGTGTCTGCATGTATCTATGCAGAAGAAAATTATGGTGGTGATGGATGAACGTTTTTCTGGCTTGTCCAATGATGTTGTTGAAATGCACGCGAGCTGTTTGTAGAAATGCTCGAGAGAGATGTTTCTCTATTAAAGTACACTGTAGGATTCAAATGTCAAGCCCAAGGGGGCAGGCAAGCTATTTCCGCTTGTTTCACCAATTCTCCCTTGCACACGTGTCCTTGTCGCCGCTCATTTCTGATCTGGTCTTTCTTTGCCTTTGCTAATCTTACTCCCAGATTTTTGAGATGGCTGCCATGAATGAATCCCCTGTAATGGCTGCCATGAATGAATCCCCTGTCTATGCGGGCGCACGGCGCTAAGGCTTCTATTTATGAGTCACCCCCTCAAGTATGTATCTCTTCTCTTTCAACGCTAAGCTTTTATCCCCCTTATGCATTTTGAATTCTCTTCACTTTGACAATAATTATCTGAGATTTGTTGCTGCCTAATGAAACATGTGAATTTGGCTCAAGCGAGAGAAAAGGGTAAAACAAACTGCTTTGATGTTGAGAGTGTTCTTCTTCATGTACATTCTAAGAGTTAAACAAGTGATTGAAGTCGTGGCCCCGATAAATTATGGCTTTGACATTCAAACTGTCGGTTCCTGCCAAGAATAGCAGCAATACTGGTGTTGTTGTCACATTAGCGGCACATGTTTCTTGCTTAGTTTGGTCGATCAGTTAGTAAATGAGACAAGTTGGATGCATCGACTGGAAAATTGTATGAGAAGAAAGTTTGTATGCAAATGTGCTTGGTCTCGACTTCCCTTACAGACTTACAGGTCGAGAAATCAATCCATTACATCGAGAAAAGAAATAAACAAATGGCTCTCCGGAGGCTAAACTTCAATAGTCTTCTGGTTCAGAGCAGTGTATCTCCATCTTTCCTTCTCCACAAAATCTGCATCCAGAAACTGAGAAACAAATGCCCATAACTTGTACACGTCCTCGAAATCGGATAGAAAGCTAAGAGCTAAGGTGACCACTCTCACGCCCTGATTGGCTTTGTCCTTCTTGTTCCACACAGCCACATTCGCTGCATTCCCTCTTTTCTCTAGAACTTTCAATTTCTCTTCATTGTGCTTATCCGAGAAGCAGATGTGGCGCAAGAACCCGTAGCTGAGAGAAATGCCGCTTCTGTCGGCAAGCTTCTGCACGAGAACAGGCTCCACTTTTTCCCCTTTCCAGTCGAACACATTGAATGCCAAAGCCGGTCCGCGATCGAATTTGATCTTCGGTCCGTATATTCTGACCAGGCGAACGCCTTCTGTGTTAGGATGCTCAAGTTTCAACATGGCGTTCACGAGCCAGTTGATCAGGTACCTTGCTCTGTTGCTGATCAATGTCATTCCCAGTGAATCCACATGGTCCAAACCCGCACATTGGAGCTCCGAGTTCCCGTTGCCGGTGTTATTGCCAGTATTTTGCGGAGCTTTGCCATCAGTCTTCTCTAATAAAACAATCTCAGAAGTTTCTGGCTCTTTACTTTTGACGGGTGGTAGTAGTTCGCCGGCCTGGGGGGAAGAGGTTCCCTGTTGTTCAGAATCAGATATGCCACGATGCGTCTCAACAGGTATGGGACCTGAGAAAGAGTTTGAATTAGAGTAAGTCCGATCGATGTCTGTGTCGGTGCCGGAGGACTCATCTGGCGGTTTCAGCGAGTTCTCAGCCGGAACGAGACTGACAACTCCCATAGCAAGCGACGTTTCAAGGCTCGGAAGGGTGGATTTCTTGACGAAAAGGCATCCGAATCCTGATGGGTTCTCGCCAAAAATTTTATAGAACGAACAGATGATGAAATCTGGCCTAAACAAAGACAGGCCAAAGCTGTCCATGTCCTTCGGTCCCAGAGCACAAGCATCGAGCAAAACATGCCACCCATTCTCCTGGGCCATGCTCATCCACAGATATGGATATCTAGCTCCCGTCACTCTGGAATGGACGGGAAAGACAAAGAGCCCTCTCTTGTCTTTCTTTTTCTTCTTTCTAACAATCATCTTCCTCAACTTGGTCGACTGGATCCTGAGCCTCGGCCACGAGAACTCGGCCGACATTACCTTGGCTCCTCTCTTGGCAGAGCAATTTACCATTGCTTCCGCCGCCTCGCTCTCGTAGTCATAGACCTGCAGAAGCTTCCGGCTGGACGGGAAGGGGTACGACTCCGCCAGAAGCTTAAAGGCCGACGTTCTGTTCGCCGTGAAGACCATGCAGTAATCGCTCTGGGAGACGTTGAGAAAACCCATTATCCTTTTCTTCATCAACGACTCCAGCTGCGACTCCTCGCCGCCCAGAAGCAGCCGTGTCTTGAGGCTCCCCGTCTTGTAGGACAAGCTGAAGAAGGGGAAATCTGGCTTCTGCAACGGAGATGAGGATGGACCAGCTTGCTGGGATCTTGAGGATTCCTGCCTCTGCAACTGGGAATGAGAGAAGAGGCCTACCCCTATGTAATCAAGGCAGGTGTGATTGGAAGCAGATAGGTGGTGGTACTCCCGCGACCGGAGCTCGTCCACCTGAACGGTGTCGGTGTATCGAGGGTAGACCCTGGTGAACTCGGTGAACGATTCCTTAAGGGACGGGAGAGACTCGTGGTTGGTGAATTGAGTATTCGGAAAGATGGAGGACGAGGTGGTGGTCGCGAAGTCGTGCCGGCCAGCCGAGAAGGCGCTCCTCTGCTTCGGGACCGCGGGGTTCCGCTGCTCGGGCAGGCCGAGCAGCGGCGTCGGGCAGCATCCGTCGAGGCAGACCTGCTTCACCTCGCCCATGCCATTGCCGGAAGTCTGCATACTAAACTTCGATGCGGATTTCATCTCTACGGGGGACTTAATCTGGCACTCTCTCTCATCGGTTTCTGGAATCTGCTTTGATGGGTATATAACGATAAATGAATCGGCAAAGAAAATCTGACGGTGGAGCTCCTTTGGTTTGCAGCAATGCTACTGCTATGGACATGGACAGGGTAGCTGATGTGGTGGGGTCCCTGATGTGAACACATGGAAAAGGTCTTGAGCCTGCCTGCTTGTTTGACCCTGTCCTTTTGGTCTATTCAAATCAACAGTAGTGATGGGGGTGGTGTCCTTGGTCTGTGTCCCAAAGAAGGTAATGGTTGAAACTTCGTTGGGGCCTTGTTTTCATATTAGGTGCATTAAGTGGTGGCCATGCTCTGTCAATTGATCAAATCGAGAAATTAATTACAATGCAGACTCGTCGTAGAAAACTAAGTCAATCGCTGTTCTTTATACAATGATATATACAATGGCGCTCAAGCGATTCATGATCCCGTGCCGGGTCATGACATTATCAAAATGACATGAGTTTGACAATACAACCCAAAGAAATGGCAAGTTGTATAAAATATAGGTTATTTCCTCGATTCATTGATCAATGCAAACTATGTTTCCCGAACAAAACAAGTATTTTGTGAGTAATGCTGAACTCTATGTTTGACCTATGACATTAGAATTGAGATCAGATCACCCATGAAAAAGAAAAAAATTTGAAAAATCATTAGGGAGCCAAGGGCAGGTCTTGGGTGTAGTTGTTGAGGCCTCCCCTTTTTCGCTTTTCCTTTCTGCTTTTCCTGACTTTCTTTAGCTCTGACAATTTACTTTTTCTAAAGGCAGCGGGAGGGGAAATTGAAAGGGACAAGCATGGGTGGACGACACAGCGAGCTGTATGCTGGGCGGCACCATTGGTCTTGTCCAAAAGAACAGCCAGTTTCGCCATGCTTTCGATTCGATCAATGGCGCGTTCATCCCTTTTCTTTATTGGCCCTTCCGGGATTAGGAGAATGGGCCTTTGCTTCAACCCCACATCTCCGTTTCTCCTGC
The DNA here is from genome assembly GCA_016097545.1 of Eucalyptus victrix. Lineage (NCBI taxonomy): Eukaryota > Viridiplantae > Streptophyta > Magnoliopsida > Myrtales > Myrtaceae > Eucalyptus > Eucalyptus victrix. The sequence goes on from CM027845.1 coordinate 1,579,170, forward strand.
AGATGTGCCAAAACTGTCGCCAGTTTGAATTTGTATTGCGCATAAAAAGTCTGAAAATGTCTCATGGCGACGATATATTATTACAAAAAGGGCTGGATTTCATCGACAACATCCAATGATTGCGGCGTTTCGTGAAGCCGAAGCATCGGTCATCTTGAAGCCTCTTTTGGAGCCCCCCTTTCCCCGTGCGTTCTGGCCACCACGCATCCTTAGCATGTAAGTTACTAAAAAGCAGATCTGATTTTGCTTTCGATGATGAGAAGTGGAGCATATAGAGATTTATAACCATTAATCAATGCGACGATAATGTATTAAGAACCTAAAACATAATTAAAGCATGCTCGGATCAAATGATTAGCAACTCAGTGATGAAAACACGGGTGCTTGATTCTTGGACAGCAGTTCCAGCATTTGGCGTGAGCATACGTCCTTAGTATATAAAATCTATGGCGACTCTTATGAGGTTATCGGTTGTCCACACTCAGGATTAAGCATGTAGTTTCGGCAATGATGATAATCTTTAGTTTTTAGAAAGAAGGAGAGGACCTTTCACCGGTGCGCGCATTTTGACTGCGTAAGCAAGAATTAACATGAGCCAGCAAGGCCAGAACTTTAGTTAATTAATGTGATCCCCGCTATAATAATTTCATGATGTCATGATTAGTAAAAGGGACATTTGTAATTATCCCCCTTTAGCGTGCAGCCCAAGCAAAGCCAGGGAACTTCGAATCATCATCTGTCATCCCCAGCTTCTTAGCGACATGAATTCTCATGCTAGGCGGGTAATTTTTGATCCCGTGAAATATTATGAAATCTTGTCCGAACAAAATGAGCTACGAGGTCAAATTGAGACCGTCGGGCACATTGTCCCGTTCTGTTTTTTAGAGGCGCGCGTGACAAAATTTCTATTCCGGAGAAATTGATTTACGGCCAAAAATTGATTTCTCAATTTCTATTCCCCTGACAAGTTTCTGAGCAAAAAACCCGTTTGATAACAACTCAAAATTTCTATTTCCTAACGGCAATCCGTTTGATAATAGAATAAAATTTCTATTTCTAGGAATAGAAATTGATTAGATAACAACATAGGAAATTCTCAAATATAAAATAATAGCCGAAATAATACTAAAACAATATAGAAAATCCTCAAATACAAAAAATAGTCGAAATAATACTAATACATTAGAAAAGTTGAAAATACAATTTCATGGAATTTATATTACATGTGCTTACGTTTCCTATTACGTAATATTTTCTTTCGAAAAATAAACAACGTGGCAAAAAAAAATTGAAATTCAATTGTAGTAAATATGTCATTATGTTTTTGCCGAAATTGATTTCACATTAATCAAATAAGTCTAATGACAGCCATGATTATAATAGTCTAATCTCCTAAAAAAATCCTAACTTCAAGTCTAATTCCAATTTCTTTCCAAATTTTGTTAAAAATATCCTCACTATGTTCAAAAATCGTCACCAATTTTTTTCAAAATTATCAACACTAGGATTATTTAAAAATTTATTATCAAAATCTATATTTTCATCAACACTCTTACAAGAACAACATATTTCTTATTAGATCTCTTTTCCTTATAAAAGAAAAATCGGATGAAACCCTAATGATTTGACCCCTTTTTACCGCCTTAATATGAAATTTATGATTAAAAAAATAGTTAGCTAAATAGAGTCGTTGGCTGGCATACACGGAAGAGTAGGTGGAGAAAGACTCGTTAGATATGAATATGACCAATTGACTATTACCATGCATAAAATCGCTTACGTGCAACAAATGAAGTCTTGTTCATTCAATTCTCATCATCTAGCCCAATGGTTAAGATTTTCAATCAATATTGATTAGAATGATTATATTAAAAAATCATTAAAATATTTTGGACTAAATTAACTATTTCTATTTCTATTTCAATATTAGTGATCTAAAATATTTTGGACTAAATTGAAAAGTTGAGAAAAAAAATTTTCTATTTCTATTTCTATTTCGTAAACGAGAAGTTAAAAATTTCAGAACTTCGATTTCTTCGATTTCTCTATTTCCGGAATAGAAATGCGTTTTGAGAAATAGAGAAATCAAATCATGCGTTAAACAATTTACGTTAAACCGCATTAGGGAACGAGAAAACGAAGAAATTGAGAAACAGAAATTTTATCATGCGTGCCCTTAAAGTAATGATTGCATCGGACACCGTACCGAGACCCGTTCCTATTCTGTTCTCTTCTGCTTGGTTTCTGGCCCACGTCTAGCTGAACAAACGCACCCAGAAAAAAGAAGGAAAACTGAACAGCATTAATTCGGACATTCAATTTGACGTTAGACATGCGTTTCACCCTATGTAACATCATGATCATCTAGAGTGGGGACGTGTAGCTAGGGCTGGGACCAAACCGAAACGTGGAAGGACTGACTCGAATCGACCTTCGCGGGGGTCCCCGGAGCGTCACGAGGGGTCTTCAATTCAATCATTGTGGCCCGGCATCCCGATCGATCCCGATCGATCCCGGTCTCTATTCCTCGAGATGTGTCACTAGGGTTTCGACGCAACACGTACGGGTGCTCCACTGACTTGCGTTGCGATTCGTGGAGACCGAAAGACCAAGGAGATAAAAAAAATAGAGGAGGAAAGAACTCGGAGGATTCGCTAGGTTTAGTGGAAATGAATCTAACCATCATGGTTCGATTTAAGACACATACTTTGTTGGGTGCGGCAAATGAGTCAAGATGTCACTTGAAGCAAAGCCAACGAAGTTGCGCGGCAAATTTCAGAAGACTAAGAAAACGAATACGTCACTTGACCTAAGGGCTACAATTTTTTTTCCGCCTAAATGATTGTGTAGATTTGAATTTGATGCTTGGAATTATCGCATGAATGCACAGTGCATTGGAGATTTAATTATATTTCTATAGGACTGATTTGGATTGAACATTTAAATATATATTCTAACCAAAAGTAACATGGCACATCGCATCGTTTATCAAATGAGTTCATATTTTTCTACCTTTTTGTAAGATTTTATGTGATTTATATATTATGATTTGCAAGCTACAAATAATTCAAACAAGTATTTCGTGACTTCTTGGTTCACCATAGACCATGCTTGCCAGCGTTGTAAATGACAAGATCCCTTTAATTTCATGAGCAGAAAACTATCATTCCTTAAAACAAAAATATCATAAGATAAACATCATAGAGCTTTGAATTCGACAATTCAGAACCTCTCTGTCTCGTTTGATGTTGTCTTGCTAAAACTTTGGAGTTTATGCGCAACTCCTTTCCACAATTTTTTTTTAAAGAAAATTATCAAAAAAATTACACTTTTACCAATTCAGTCTTTAACTCTTTTAATTTTGTCAATTGAGCTATAATTTCTTTTTTCCATATTTTGCTAATTAAGTATATCTGACTGATTTTGACCATCAACTTAGACGTCCGCCATCCTATATAGCACGACCAATACTAACATATACAATTTTTATTAATATTTTTCAAAATTATTTATTTATTTATTTTTCTTCTCTTTTCTCTATTTTCTTTTTTGGCTGATGAGGGGCATTGACCACTAGACAAGGTAGCTACAAGCTAGAGATTTGCCAACCATGGCCACGGGTTGAGCTTGAGTAGCCATGGGAGAGACAAAATTGCCAATTTGCGGCCAACAAGGCCACGAAACTAGAGCTCAAGCTTGAGTAGCCATAGTAGATGTAAGCTCGAAATTTGACAACCAAGGGTGAGGCACCCTTGCCTGTGGTTGTGAGGGTTGCGACCCTCACCCACAACTAGAGAAGGCATCATGACCCTCACTAATCATAAGCGAAAAAAAAAGGGGGAGGTAGTTGCAAGCTTGAGGTTGGCAGCTAGAGCTTGAGCTCAAGTGGCCATGTGCAAGGCTGGGTGAGGGCATCGTGATCCTTGTTGGCTGCTAGCAAGGGTTTCGTTACCGTCTCCTAGTGGTTAGTGAGGGCTTAGTTGGTCGGAGAGGGTCCATTGCCCCTCGTTGGCCACAAGTAAAGAAAAAAAAAAAGAGAAGAAAATTAACAAGAAAGAAAAAAAATAATTAAAAATTTATTAAAAATTATTTACATCAATGCTAGTTGTATTAAGTAAGATGATCAATGTTCACGTCGGTGATTTCTAGTTAAAATCAACTAAACGAACACAACCGATAAAACGTGAAAATATTTTGAGTTTAATTGATAAAATTAAAAGGTTTAAGACTAAATTGCTAAAACTGTAATAAATTTATTATTTTTTCAAAGATTTATTTTCCTTTTTTAGAAAAAGGTCATGTGATTTATGCAGTTTTTGGTGCTTTCGTTGGACGTCATTGAATCAAACAAGTCCGTGGAAGACCTAAGCTTTTCTAATTTGTTCTACGCGCGAAAAAGCTATAAAACCACAAACTCGGGATTAAAAGAAATTAAATGACTGGATTTTGATAACTTAGGATCGAACTCTGACGTAATATTTAAAGCAAGTATTTGCCAAAAAAAAAAAAAAGCAAGTAAGCTGAAGTTGATCCTTTTGCTTTCATCTGGAGTCATCATTTTTGGAAAAATCAGTCCTGCCCTTTTGATCAGTATAATAATTTTTTTGGTTGTCCAGTAGTCAAAATCAAGTGACGCAAGCACGCCATGTAATTTAATAATAAATAATCAACCTTTCATCTTGCTTTCCTCTTTTTTTTCTTTTGCACAAAAGAAAAGTTACTTTGAATTCAGATTCGACCTTGACCATAATAAAATTCCATTGACTGCCCATTGTTCCAAACTGTTTAACTCGTTGAGCCCGTTCTGCTGGATCTCTCAAAAAATGGATTTTGCCTAATTTAAAAATCGCAAAATGAAACTTCCTCGGTATTTATTTGCATTATAAACGGGCAATTTCCCACCTATATAAAATGTGGAAAACATCTTGATTTCACACACTCTCAATAAAGGCCCCGTTTGGTTGGGCTTTTTCAAGGGACTTGGGGAAAATTTTTCATGTTTGGCAAATATTTTTGAATGCTCATTTGTCAAATGTGGGCATTCAATGCTGAAAGCTGGGTGCTTTGGGCATTGGGCATTTTGGAAATGCAATGCATCACTCTTCATCATCTCTCCCCCTTTGTCTTCTTCTCTTCCTTGCCCATCTTCTTATTCCCCACTCATTAGGCTTCTTTGGTAGTCGCCACCGCTATCTAAGGGTCACGCGACCCCAGTGACCATCGCCTAGGGGTGGCGCGACCCGTGACCCAAGCGGCGTCGCTTGGGTCGCGCGGACCCCAGGCAACGCTGCCTGAAGTTACGCGGACCCCAGGCTGCGTCGCTTGGCACGCGCGGACCCTAGGCCACGCTGCCTGAGGTCGTGTGGTGTCGCTTGGTTCTGCGCGAACCAGGTGTTTATTAGTTTTGCCAAACGGTATTTACGTTAAAGTTACATTTCAATGCTATTTGAGATTACAATTTACCAAACTGTACAACATTCTAGAAAACTCATTTACCTCAAAGGTGTTTACATTCTTTTAAGAGCATTCCCCCAAAGCCGAAACCAAACAGGCCCAAAGAGAGCCGAAGATATGTTAAGTGAATTTCTTGCTGAACATATCTAACTTCCAAGTGAATTTCCATTTCAACATAAGATTGGACAAATTTTTCCTAGGACGCATGTATTCAAGGAAGCTGTTGCCAACCAGATTCAAGGCCCGGGTTGTATTTGGGTTGTGAATCTATTAGGCCATAAAAAACATCGAACCAAACTATTTGGGTTTCAAGGAAAAAAAAAAAACCAACCCAATCCATTGATGCCCAAAATTGGCATTATTTATTCTCTTCTGAAAACATGACCTGTACAATTAAGGTTTGAAAATTGTTGCATCCGATATCAATTGCCTATGGACCGTGATTGATACAGTTTAGTAAAAACGAAATTAGAAGGAAAAGTGTTTGGTTTTTAGGGGGGAAGGATAAAGTCTGATGGAGGAGATGGTGGGGGTGTGGTTTGCCTTCTCATGGAGACGAGAATTGCTGCCGCCAGGAGAGACCTCGAACTTACAAATTGAAGCAGAGATTCTTGAAAGATATGAGCTGTGATGTTTGGCAAAAGGTAATCAAGCTCATTTCGTACATGCCAAGCGAGAGATGCCCTATCTCTAATTTAGCTTCCTTACGATCCCCATACTCATTGCCAATTTCCTCTCTCCCAGTGTGCTGCTCGCCACCTGGAATTCGAAATCGCTTTGTGCATGATGAATTTGGCTCTTGAAGGAGGTCGGTTTATAAAGCGAGGTAGAGAACAGGATGTGCCAATTTGAAGGGCCTTTAGCATATGCTCTTGGATATCCAATTCACATCTTCATACTTTCCTCAACTTCTTAGTCTTCATAAAGCAATGCTATCCAGAATTTCTCTCTGTGCTTATGCGCGTGGGAAGTGGAAAAAAGCAGCTGCTCTTCAAACGTATATGGATTAAAGTGTGAAGGTGACCTCACGCAAGCATAAAATCATGTGAAGATATTCTCGGAATCCAACATATTTATAGCACATGACTTTATGGTTATTGGCAGAATTATATCAACGAGAATCGACATAATAGAAGATGGATAGAATAATGGGAATAACGGGAATAACAAGCATAAGAAAATTAAGAGAAGATGTCAGAATTCGAATCTGTACTTTATGCTCTGAATTCACGATATGCAAACTAGTGATTTTCAAAATTTTAAGCCGTTTGAGCTAAGGATTTATTTATATCATATGGGTCAATGCTTTTTATTTGTTAGTTTTCATTTCATTAGTAAGAGAGACCGAACTAAGAGCGTTCGTAAGTTTGTCTGTTTTCTCAAAATCTAGAAAAATTTGTCAGATGACAATTGAGCTAAGTCAATTCTTGACTCCCCAGCAAGTTGTCAATCTCGTGCTATAATCTGATCAGCCAAGTCAAGCGTGCTAACAAAAGAACGTTCCAGGCCCTGTATTGGGCCGTCTTTCAAAACCAAACGAGCCCAAAATGACAATCCACATCTATTGCCACGTGCTCGATGATCGGGCCACTTATCAGCTCTGTGGCATGTGCTGTCCATCAGTGTCCTTTTCGCAATCCACCTTACTCAGTCTAAGATCGTGAAGAAGAGGCCATTTTTCATAAATCTCTTCATCTCAATATTTGAGTGATTTCCCAGTTATTTTGAATCCGATTCTCTTTTGTATAAGAAGTGAGAATTCTTTATTTAAGAGAAGCTTGCGTAGTGAAATACATCATGAGTATTTGAAATCATGAAAATCTCGCATTAAGATTTTGTGCAATTCATTTGTGAGATTAATAGACTATTTTGTGAAGAATTGTGTAGGCTAAATATTGTGTGGAAAAAATTGTTGAAAAAATTCTAAATATATTATATAGATACCAATTCAATCACAAAATCTTTTAATTTAGCCAATTTAATCTTAAATTTTTTGACCATTTGCTAATGCAATCCTTTTAGTCAATTGTGATCTATAGTTACTGACGTGGATGTCAATCATTCTATATGATACGGTTAGTGCTGATATAGACAATCTTTTGCATTATAAATTTTTTTTTATTTATCCTATTCTCTTTCCTTTTTTTCTTCTTCTTCCTGGATCGCTCGGTCTCGATGATGGCTAGCGACCGGTCATAGGTGAGAGTCAACAAGGGTCATCCTCAACATATCTAGTGATGTCTATCTTGCGGGATCTAGCGGGTGAGGAGATTGCTTTCTAGATCCTTCTTTTAGAAAACAAGTTTTCATGGCCCCACCTTATCTATAAAACTCACCAAGTTTCCTAATGCAATTTCGCATAGAAATTAGATTGCGTGTTCTTTCACTAGATCCGATGAGGTCGACTCTTGCCAAATTTGGCAAGAGAGACCCTTGCCAACCCTCGCCTGTGGTCCATCATCGACCAGTGCTGAGGCCCAATGACTTGACTTAGAGTGAGCAAAAGAACAAAACTGAATCGATTGGTTCTGAGCCTAGTCTTAAATTTTGAACTAGTGCCCAATCTAGTGAGAGACCCTTGTTGGCCCTTGCTTGTGATTGATTGTCGACCATCGTTGAGGCCCAACAACTAAGGGTGAGCAAAAGAATCAAACTGAATCGGCTAGTTCTTAGCATAGTCTTAAATTTTGAACTGGCTAATATCGCCCACTCAAACCACTAGATTGGACAGATTTTATTTTTTTTAATTCTTATTATTCCAAATTTCCAAAACCTTAATTCTCATTCTATTGTCGCTCAAACTCAGTCACATACTTGTTGCTTATGCCTCTCACTCTCACTTTTGTTAGTCTCAGTCACGAGTGTTCACACCTCCCTTGTCGCTCAATGCTTCTCATACTTGAATCTTGATGATCATTATAGCTTTGTTCTTGATGATGATTATCATTTAGCTCATCATGGGCTTGTTCTATTAACATCACTTGTGTAAAAGTTTGGATTATGTAACAACACTTGCAATCTTGCTAGAAAATAGGGAGAGAGAGAGAGAGAGAGAGAGAGAGAGAGAGAGAGAGAGAGAGAGGACCAATTCTTGAAGTCACCCAAGAGCCAGGTTGGACCAATTGGTCTCATTTCCAAGTGGGTCCAGGACTAGGTGGGCTTATAATTCTCATATGTGCGAATACGAATACATCTTTTTTCCCCTTGTGTAGTCAATTTGGTTCCACAGACGGGGAATTGCTCATTTTGTTCCAATTCCCATTTCTAAGGTGGGAATCAGTGCACTTTGGAATCGATCACCCTTGCTAGCGATTGATAGAGGAATAAAAAAAAACAAAAGAAAAATCATAAAAATTTAGAAAAGATTTAAAAAGTAAAAAAATTCTCCACATCAGCACAGATCATGTTATGTTGGATGGTTAGCGTCTATATCTGTGATTTCTTTTCAAAATTGGCCAAAAATAAAAAACAGGGAATAGATTCATAGGTTTGATGCCCTGTAATAGAACTTATTAGCTAAATTAAAAGGTTTATAATTGAATTGGTATTCTTACAACAAGTTTAGGACTTTTTGATAATTTTTCCCATGAGCTATTAGGTATAAATGAGGGTTGGGAAATACTGAAAGCATTTGAATGTTCAAGTATAGTTGTAATTTTCGTTGTATCATTTGATTTAGAGTGGAATTCAATATTGTTCTCTTTGTGGATGTTTATAATGTAAATTTAATTTTGATTTATTTCTTTTTTATGTTTATTTTTTATTAAATCGCTTGTTTTAATAACTGCAAATAAAATTGTACATTTTGTTCATAACTCAATGGGTCAAAATATCATTTGAGCCAAAGCAAATGAAATTGTACCGCAAATTTCAAAAGACTAAGAAAATGAACTTGTCACTTGAACAAAATGCTGAAATGTAAAATCCAACTAGAAAATGGAAAAATGGCACGGTCCGTCCCATCATTTGTGGTCCTATTTTCCCACCTTTCAGTAAGAAAATACAAACAATCCAAACAAGTATTTCGCATCTTCTCGGTTAACCAATGCAGTCATTTTTGCAGAGTCGATGCTTGCAACATCGCAAATGAATGTCCCTTTATTTTCGCGAACGAAAAGCAAGAATCTTAAAAATATACCATAAATTACATCATAGGGGAAGAATAGATTTGGACCGCAGATGGAGTCCACAATGATATATAAAATCAAACTAGAAAATGGAAAAAATGGCACGGTCCGTCCTATCATTTGTGGTCCTATTTTCCCACCTTTCAGTAAGATCTTAAGTGATTTTCATGAATATGATTTGCAAATACAAACAATCCAAACAAGTATTTCGCATCTTCTCGGTTAACCAATGTAGTCATTTTTACAGAGTCGATGCTTGCAAGCATCGCAAATGATGATATCCCTTTATTTTCGCGAACGAAAAGCAAGAATCTTAAAAAATATAACATTAATTACATCATAGGGGAAGATAATCTTTTAGAGCTTTGAATCGAACATATCAACACATCTATGTTTCGTCTCATGTTGCCTCGCTAGAAAAAAGCTACACGATATATGCGATTTTGGTGCTTTCTTCGAACGCCATCAAACGACGAGTCGTGTAGAGGACCCAAGCATTCCTAAATTTGCTCTATGTGCGGCTTCTCCACACTTATTAATGTAGATGCGACTCCACCACCTTTCTTTTGCTTTTCTCCTTTTTCTTCCGTCAAAAAAGAAAGTCACTTTAAATTTAGATGCGACTTTGACCATATTAAAAACCAAGGGCTGCCACAACTTATTTGTCGAGTCTTCTCAATTTGATCTCTCAAATTTGAATTTACAAATCCAATCATTTAGAATATCCTAAAATTTAGAAATGAGAACTCATGTTTTCCCAAAACAATCTTCGAAGCAAATGTTTGTGATCGGTGTTAGACAAACCATTTTTTGGGGAAATTTTAAGTAATTGTGAAACGGGCAAACGGCGTATTTATAATATATTACTGAACAATCATAAAACAACATTTTCTGTCTTTTAATTTGCATTGCAACGAGCAAAATATCTTCCCCACCTAAAAAGGGGTTGAAACATTCTAATTTCACGTATTTTCAGTGAAGTTGAGAGCCGAAAATATATAAGTGAATTTATAATTGAACACATCCAACTTCCATGTGAATTTCCATTTCAAAATAAGATTCAGCGAAATTCACCTAAAATTCATGTATTCAAGGAAGCTGTTGGCAATGCCAATTTGGCATTCCCGAACCCAGACTGGATTCTCTGTTCTGGTTTTATCTGGGCCATATTTATGCGTAGGCCAGAAAAGACATCGAACTAAACTATATTTAGGTTTCACGAGAAAACCGGCCCGACTAATCAACGCCCAAGGTTGGCATTACTTTTTCTTTTCCTGAAAACATGACCCGTGCTATGAAGGTCTGATGGAACACTTTCGCATCCAATGTAAATTGTGTATGGAGCATGATGGAATAATTAGTAAACGCAAAGTTAGAAAGAAAAGAAAAGGGACCGATCAAATGCACCTTCTTATGAAGACAAGAATTGCTGCCACCAATTTGAGCAGGGTGTTAAGACAAAAAGCTGAATTAAGCTGAAGCAGTCACAGGGCAGCTCTCCTTTGGCATGTTAATGGTGATGACTGAGAGTGATAGCATTTGTGGATCACCCACTTCATAAATGCCAAGCGAGAGATGCCCTATGACTAATTTAGCTTCTATATGACCCCAAACTCAAATGCCAATATCCTCTCTCGCAATGTGCGGCTCACCACCTGGAATTTGAAATGGCTTTGTGCATATGGTGAATTTGGCTCTTGAACGGGGTCAGTTTATATGCTATTTGAAGTCCCCTAGCATATGCTCTTGGATATCCCTAAGGTTAAAAAATAAAAATAAAATAAAGAGTGGGTTTTTCAGCAATTCACTACTTTATACCTTTCTCCACATCATGTCTTCATAAAGCAATGCTTTCCGGATTCCCTCCCTGCGCTCTTGTGTGTGTGTGTGTGTGTGTGTGAAGTGGAAAAAAGAAGATGCCCTTCAAATTAGGGATGAGTATGATTTGGGTGGGCAGTTCTCACTTTGAAATAGGAAACCGTCCGTTAAGAACCGGTTCTGAAAAATCGAAATTGAGAACTTGCTTGTTGCTTTTATGGATTCAGCTAGAAACTAGACCACCGAACCGGTCCGGTGCTCAATAAGTCCATGGAACCAGTCTCTCGATCCCTACAAAATTACATTCACAATTAATATCATTATGAACCTAAGCACCAAAGTTTGTTCGGCTTTAAATTCGGGTTGAATTGTGAACCATCAATTTTGATTAAGAATTAAAAATTATGGGGTGGAATGAATCGACGATACTCATAAGTTCAAGGACATAATTTCTCCAAAGGTCATAGCGTGGTCCTCTTAGGGTTTCCCAACACCAAGAACATGTGGGGAATTAGACTTTAAGTTAGAAGTCCTAACCTCCATAGAAGCCTCTAATTGTTTGATCCATATTTTTTTATGTGAACCTAATTTAATCATGAGAATGATTGAGGAGAGATCTAATTATGCTCTTAAAACAAACTATTGACTTTTAATTTTGTATTACGACGATAAAATGCCCAATTTTTATGGACATCTCCAATTGGTCTCTTCCATCCTTTTTGTTTGTTTATTTATTTTGTTTTGACTAAGAAAGTAAGTAAATGGATTATTAGAATGAATAAAAAGTAGGAGGTCAATTCTATGATGCACCCTAGAGATAAAATTAGTCAATAATATTCAATTGTACAACTATATATGTGCAAGGACGTGTACATATACATTGGTTGAAAAATTACAAAATAATTAGGTAATTGAGTTGGAATTTCTTTATATATATATATATATATATATATATATATATATATATTGGTCCAGGTGAATAGGTAGGCGGTTCCATACATGGAACTAGGAACCGACAGATACTTACCGGTTTTGGTAAATTGAAATTAGGAACCATATTGATTTCCATGAAAACCGTCGATTCTAGGCCAATCCGATCCAATCCGATTCCGGGCGGTTCGGGTGGTTCTCGGTTTCTTTGTACACCTCTATTTCAAATACATATATGAACATACATAAATTGTTATTAAGCGTGAAGCTGGCCTTACACAAGCATATATTCACCCAAATGATGTTCTCTTTCCTTTTGTTACGCAAAAGTTGAATGCATATGACCTAATTGTTGTTGGCAGAATCACATTAACGTGATAATCGTTGAAACAAGAAAAAGAGACAGCATAGCGTGAATGGCAAGCATAAGGAAATTAAAAAGCGAATGGTAGAATTGAACTCCTGTCTTTTGCTCCAAAACATGTTAGACAAACTGTTTTTCCAAAAAATTCAAAATATTAGGCAACGGGCCAATAATATACTTATAGGATAAGACTTGGATCGGTAGGAGAAAACCAAGAGTGCTCACAAGTTCTATTACTTTCTCAAATTCTACTATCAATTCCTATGAAAAAAATAAGGGAAACTTACTAGAAATGCCGTAAATCAATTGCACTCATGCCAATTTAGTTATTAGCATTTTAATTTGGTCAATTTAATCCTAAACCTTTTGATAGTTTACCAATTTAATCCTTTCTACTAGAAATGTAGAGATGAATGCCAGTTGTGCCTTGTAAAATGTCCAATATTAAAATGGACAATTTTTATAATTTTTCCTTTTCTTTGTTTTTCTTTCTTTTTGTTATCAAGTTTGGCAAAGGTTGCCATTCATCTTTGCTAGTCAGAGGCGAAGCTTGACCAACCCTTGCTACTCATAGGCAAGGGCCAATCAACTCTCGCTTGCCAATCAAACCCGGGGTCGTTGGTAAATTTGACAAATGGGCCATAAACCCATTTTTTAAACCATATATGGGGTAAGTAGTTCTATAAGTTAGTTATATTTAGTAAATGAGTTTGCAACTTACTTTGACCCAATCCACCTATATGACTCTATCTTCATTCTCTCTTGCTTTCACTTAATCTCTTGTTTACTCACCTTGCACTTTTACCTAGTTTATGTATGAGTTTTTCTACATTTGGTTAAATATAATCAGTTGGGTATGAATTAAGTTGGACATGAATAACTAGATTTGCATTGTATGGAAACGCTCAAAATAGGTTAAATGGGTCTATTTGAGTCGGATCAACTTCAACTTGACTCGACCTAACATGACCCACCCGTTTGACAATTTCATACTTTTCTTAAAAAAAAAAGGAAAATTATAAAAATCACTATGTTTTAGCGCCATGAAAGATTCATATCATGTAAGATAGCTAACGTTCACATAAGCAATTTCAGCATAATTTGGCTGGAATAATTACATTGGCAAATCGTCAAAAGGGTTGAACTAAATTAGCCAAATTGAAAGGTTTATCATTGAATTGGCACAAGTACAATGAGTTTAGAATTTTTTTTGTAATTTTCCTAAGAAACAAATCAAGTGGGGAAGTTTGATCTCAAATTCTAAAAATGTGTCAAATGGCAAATTAAGCTAATCTAAGTTAAATTCTAGACTCCTCAGCAAGTTGTCCTTCTGATGCCATAATCTGATCAGCGGATGGTTGAATGAATTCAACTTCGATTCGAAGGTTAGTCTCGGGAAAAAGATGCTAATGCTAGTTTCTAACTATAATCACGGTGTTGAAGCAAAATCCATTTCACTCCGAAAGGAATTAGTTCTGCCCCCCAAAATCAACCTTAATCCATTGGGTTAGTAATGGGCCGACTTTCGAAATCTCAAATGAGCCCAAAACGAGAATCCACACCGATTGCCACGTAGCCCAAATGTACAGAGGGTCGGTCCATTTATCAGCTCCGTGGCATGTGCTGCTCTCGTCGATGCTCTTCTCCCAATCCCCCTTACGAGAAAGTGGTGATTGATTTCTCATGAATCTTCCAATCTCAATAGAGAGATACCTCATCGTCCACCATCTCACCAGATTAGCTAGACTAGACTAGACTAGACTAGACTTACTGAGTTTACAAATTTTTCATCTCGTACATTTTTTATGGATCATACACGAATATATGATAATGAATTACAGATTTATATACTCCTCGAAACTCATTCATAATTAATTTTGATAAGATTCATGAAACAGTAGGTACCGATTAAAACCAACTATGATATCTTCCTCTCACTCACTTTATACCAATAAAGTCCAGGGAGAAAGTAGAAATTTTTTCCACTTTTTGGAAGGAAAAAAAAAAAGGAGGATAAGAGGCCAACACCGCCTAGTTCGGTCCATGTCGGATATGCCGCTTTACGACCGTCCAAAATTGCTTACCGAAATGGACCATTTTAATGAACGGATGTTAAACGCCAAAATCGCCGCCACATGAATAAACAATTCTTGGCCTTTTTTTTTTTTTTTTATTTTTTTTATCGAAACAGTGCGAAGCACAATCTTAATCGAAGTGGCGCATGTATCGTGGTTGTCTTCCTCTCTCATTTATCCAATTTCATGCTTTTTGACGGGGCAAAATAAGTGATGATTCAACTAATTGAATTTGAATTTTCTTCGAATGCACGAGAGACGTGGAGAAATATCAGGGTTTTGTGGTCGAGTGCCAGCCCGACTACGACACACCTCATGTTCGAATCACAGCATCTTCTATTCAAAGTAATTTCGACACGCTCGGCGGTCACCCTAGGGATTTCGTCCGGGGTTTTTTTATCCAATTTATATGGGTAATATTGATGAATAGTGAGGATTACTAGGCAGGAATGGTCCTGTATTCATACTATAAAACGAAACCAAAAGAGAAATATTGTGGATAGAGATGAAGGTATTTATCGACGAAGCCGCACGAAATGAATACATCATTGATGAGAAAGGCCAAAGGGAGAGGTTTAAAGTCAATTTCAGCTGGCCAGAAAGCGCAAAATTAGTAGATGAGTGCCATTCAATGCATCTACTGTATTCCCCGTGCATCGATGGTGCTATGCTTTGCCTACACGTTGGTTTCAAGAGCGGACAAACAATTTCGACGTCACCGCATATGTACGAATGACAATTTGGGTTTGCAGAAGGTATTCCACATGCCAATCACGAGACTAGAACTGTTACGATTAATCGATCGTATTCATATTATCATAGTTCTACCACTTGCAATTGCAAATAGCGAAATATCATAATTCTACTAGTTAGAGTGTTTCCATTTTATTTGGGGGAAACAATCCTATTTAATGTAAAAAACCACTTAAGGAACTTTATCCTATAAAATCCTTTTCGTTTCGAGAATATTATGGCAAGAACCTTTCTTCACTAGATAAACAACTTAGTTATAACGACCCTCATTTCCTCATCCATAAAAATAAGTGCAGAGACATGGTTTAAAATTTTGGCCGTTGGCTAATTGGGAATTCAAGGCTTTGCTCTGAATAACTGAGAACATGAGATTATACAAGGTCCCAACGAGTCCCAAGTGGATTTCAGGCATCGGATATCCGATGGGGCTTCCTGCGAAGTATTTAGTCATTTGGCATGTGCCGTTCTTGACGCCGGAAGTGGCGCCGATGATGAATCCAAGACCTAACTGAGGTTTTTCTTTAAAATCTTTTGAAGTCCTCGATTGATGAACTGCAATAGTCTTCTGGGTTTTCTTCTTCGCACTACATCGCTCGCCGTGTGGGACAGGGAAGCGGTAGCCCCAGAACAATGATTTTGAGAGCTACCGATACATCCAACGAGCAAGCGTTTCGTAGGCGATAAGCAGAAAGAAACAAATATGGCCGTTTTCCTGCTTCGCTAGAAGACCCAGTCGCTTGAGGACTCCACACGATTCTGACTATCAAAAGTTGATCCATAATGTTTTAGACACGTCACAACATTAGACGAACATATCTTCAATAATTTAATCATATAATCAGCATAATCAGGACTGAAGATTAATCCATTTCAAGACATATTTCTCTATTTTCTGTTTCATTTTATCAAAGAGAAGAAATGGGAGGGGTGGGAGTGCATCTGACAGAGAAAAACACTTCGCGGGGACGATCAAGAATACAAACTAGCAAAGCTCATCATCAGATGCATACGTGTTTTATCATTCGAGCAGGTATAGAAGTCCCTGCTGATGAATTATTGCAGCACAACTGTATACTTTTATGTACACATATCATGGAGTTCCTCTCCATCTTTTCCTCGGAAACTGATCAAATTCTACCCTTTCGAGCTACTACAAGCTCTCATATGCGTTTCGGCATCGCGCGTGTGAGACTAAAAACACCCAAAAAAAGAAGAGAAATCCTAATCAAAACCACAAAATTCAAGGAGAGAAACAGAGACTCTGGCTCTGTTTGGGGACACCATGCACGCCCCCCTTATCTCTCTCTCCCTCTCCCCCTCTCTCTCATCTCATCAAGAGCTTCCTCGCCTTCCTGGTTGGGGTTATCTTGATGACCAAGCCCGGGAAGACGTCGTCCGGGTCGTGGATATGCGGGTTCCGCTCGACGATGAACGGGTCGCCGCACTTGTCGCTGATGGTGTGGAGGGTCTCTCCATCGCCGACCACGTATATCTCGTCGCACGGCCGGTCCAAGAACTGGCTCCCCTTGAGGCTATACGATTGGCCGTCACCGCGATCGCCAGTTCCTATTCCATTGGCGTCGTTGCTCTCTCTGTTCGAGGCCACCAAGATTAGGGCTATGAGGAAGAGAGCACACAAGGACGAGGCGGCATCGGCTATTGCTATGGTGGCTCTGAGGGTGCTCTTGTTTGATGAAGAGGGAGAAGAAGGAGAAGGAGAAAAAGCCATAGCTGTGTAAGAAAGCACGGAAGGAGGGAGAGAGAGAGAGAATTGAGTTGGGGTTTTGGTATGAAAAAGAAGGAAAATATACTGTTTTTGCTTTGGGATTGTTAGCTTTTCGTTTAGATGGGATTTAGGGGAGGGGGCATGCCTATATATATACCAGTGTTTGATGACATTTGATGCTACGTGTTTTGATTTTTTTTCTATTTTTTCGTTCATGTTGGTTTGGGTGCGTGGGAGGAGTCGTCCACGGCGCCCGGCCGAATGCGTTGGGGGCGACGTTTACTTTGGCCACATCGTGTTTCGATTCAGAGGTGTTGTTGCTTTCGTGTTGACCGTGGAAGAGGGCTTGAGCTTAAATTTGTTCTTGTGGCTTTCACACATGGATGAATCAGCTTGCCGCGACCGAATTCGTGAGAAATGGGTCGTTTGAATGTTGTGCCAATGACGTTGGGGAGTTGAAAAACGGGGGAGTTCTATTCTTCGAAAATATTTAGGGTTAATGCTATACAAAATTTCAAATTATACCAATTACCACATAAATATCATAAAAATCATAATTTGTCCATTATGACGTAGATACACTATAAAAAATTATAAATTTATATTCACTTGATACATATATCTTCATAGAACTAAAATAGATGGTATATATGTTATATATATTTGAGTGTTTTAGTCACACAAAAGAAATTCGGTAATTTGATTTTTTTGTCATTGTATGCATGATTTAAGATTCTTTTATGTCCATATATTAAGACTAAATGTTGAAAAAAATCAAACTTTCGGTTACGAAACTTGAAATCTGCCTAGGAATTGATGAAGTGAATCTAGACATGGGGGTCGATTTGATTGGCGAGGAAGGCGGCTTCTCAAACCTCAAAAATTAAGTTAGTGGAAGAACTCGTCACCATCCTTTGGGGCATGGTTAGGTGAGCAACTTTTTAAGGACAACTTCCCAATTCCTCCGTCCAAAAAGTGGTATTTCGAGAAGAACTTAGACCATATCGTGGGGATCACATCATATGAATAATAATAATTTTTGTGGTTATTATATGGTAGCGTTGGTCTTCTTCCTTTGAGATGCTTCTTCTGAGTAAGCTTTTTCATAGCGAAGCTATTGTTGTGCTTTCACCACATCAAGTCATTGTTAGTTATCCTAAAAAACAAACCTTTATAATTATATCGTTCCACGTCTGATTGGCTTTCTTTTGGCAGTCCAAGCTATAACTTTTACTGATTATATATAATTCTATCAGCCAATCAACAAGCAGGATCAAACGTGAGTTTAGGGGGCCCGGATGAGGATCTTCGAAGGTAGTTTTTCTGTACCGTTTTATTTGACTTGGTATCAAAATTCTAAAGACCGTCGTGGCAAACGAATTGTAGTCAACTAAAGAGTTACAAAATCTTGCTTGACACGCCCTCTTGGGGGCAAATTAGAGGAACGCCTAAGTCAGTAAAGGGGTCTATCGATGAGGCCGGTCGTTCTATGGAGTTGTCCAAGCCAGCAAGGGAAAGAAAATCATCCTTCTTTCTTCCTTATAGACAGGTGGCTAACCGTCACACGACGATTCAAACAGGACCTGTAAATTTCCTAACTCGATCAAGCCAAGATCCCCGGGGGGACAGAGACCCAACTACCAACTATATCTAAACTAAATTACGTGTCCTCCCCATCTTTTACGGGCTACCCCTTGTTTGATTTCAACTCTCTCTCCTGTCGCTATTCAATCTTGTGCCGAGAAGATGAATAATGCGGATGAGGGGACCCGGTAGATCGAGCCCTTTCCGCTTCACTCGCTCCTTTGGGAGACTTGGACTTCGCCTTCTCCACGCGGTGCCCTGGGCAAAGTGGCCAATGAGGGACCATCTGATCGAGTCTTCCACTCGCCTTCTCTCGGTGGAGGTCGAAAAGGATATCACTTTCTCCGCCCGCGGCTTAAAAAGCGATCGATACGTCGCTTGCGACGGGTGCGGCCGGCGTGCGAGACCATAGTTTGGACAGCTTCATTGGACGTCGAGAGGCAGTGAAATATGAAAGTCAGACTGGTCGGACACGACAGGGGTTTTCGAGGGTTATCGTTGGAAATATTCATTAGGCCTTCTCTTGTGGGAGAGTTTAGACCAGGTCCAAGGGCATGGCATACGAACCGCACATGCTGTTGATTAGTACTTCAATCGGTTTCCATCTCAACACACTAGAAATGACACATTAGAATACCTTTATAAACATTCTTTTAATCGCATATGGTAAAGTGGGTGATCTCACATGTTTGTTGTTGGCCTCTCCTTCTACCCTAGTTAGAGAAATCAAATGGACGCACGATTTCCTATCTTGGTTACCATAGGTTTCGGCTTTTAGGTGTGGATTTATGCATCGAGGAATCTGCTGGGTTTGACATACTTGATCAGGGAAAGCTGAGTTATAGAAGTAGGCAATGATGTAGACACTGTGTGGCTCTAGGCAAAAGAGAGAATAGGGTTTCTTATTGAAGATGTGTCGTAATCATAATTTATCAGCACCAGCATGCTTGGAGTAGTTTATGTTAATTTTTGGTCATTAATCGTAGTGATGAAACTCTTCAAGTCCGTTGGCTTCTTGATTTCTTGTGGTGCATGGGATGTTGATAGGCTTTATTGTGAATTAATAATCACTTTTTGATTATAGTCCACTCGCAAGCCAGTCGAAGCTCTTCTCTATTGGGTTTCACTACTTAGTGATGAGAGGATAATATCACATGATTAGATTCATTATACGGGAAGATTACAAAGAGAAGCCGGCAGCCTAGAGTTGTGGCCTCTATTTAGCCTTAATCGCTGCTGTTAATAATTTAGGAATGTTGTCACGTGATATTCTCGAGAGGCATCTGAACAACTTTTTATAAGATAGAATACGTGTCTAGGTAAAATTTTATGACTACACTACAAATAAAATTATATTGCTCCTTTCAGGTTAGTTCTACATAATTATCGACATGACATATTAGGAAAGAAATGTAACTTAAGGGCGTATTTGTTTCGCAGAAAATAAATGACTTGGGAAATGTTTTGTTAAAGACGATCATTCGTATCGCTTCAAAAAACGAATGAAGAAAAAGATATTTTCATCATTTACAAAAATATTTAGATATAAACGGTTTTCGATAATGAAGACATTGCTCTTTGAGTAATTCTTTTAAGTGATACCAGTAATCATTCTTAGGAAAATATTTTTTAGATCATTCATTTTTCGCAAAACAAACGACACCTAAAAACTTTTTAAATCTCATAACCTTCTCAATTAATCTTTTAAAGGCATTTCTTTAGGTACGATTGATGACCTCCAAGGACCAAGCTATTACTAGTTACTAAGCTACCTTGTGGTCCCAGTAAATAAGAATTAAGAGTATAACCACACTTTACATCTCTAATTTTTGAAAGTTTCACCCTAGCTAGCTTCTTATTTCATATAATCAAACGATTGGACAATGCAGCATCTTCCTTTTTCGACATTTTTGTCTCGTTTCGTTGAAAAATGAACAAATTTGATTTCGTGCCCCACAGCTATTGAGCTAGACTGCTATGACTTATGAGAAGGGTTTCGCAAGTCAAACTTTGATAAGCCTTATTTGCCTATTTACCTACATATTTTTATCATTTCGACAACTTGTGCCATTGGAAGTAAGCGTATTTGCCGCCTTATAAATCGTTTTAAATGTTCATGCACTGTCACATTAGTTTTAGTCTCAAATCATAATATCTCGAACAAGGAATTTAGTGCTTTAACTTTAGAAACTAGCGAGAGCATGATACCATTAGTTTTCTCTCTAGTAAAGCGACAAAGCAACCACTCGATGTCACCGTCAATGTTAATGTTTCGCTCTGCTCTCGACTGGATCAACGTTTCTGAGGCCTTGGAAGTTGGTATGTATCAATCGGATGCTTGATCAAGTAATTGTCATCTTCCTCACATATCATTTTCAAGCTAATTACGCGTATAGTGAAATGAAGCAAAGATCAGCAGAAGCATATCTTGGGCCTAAAATTGCACTCCACGATAAGGGCCTTGGCCTTCTTTGACGAACATAGCCATGTTCAGATTTATTCAACTGTATCATCAGGAACGTACTAATAGCGTTGAATATGGCTCCTACAGGTTAAACATCACTTTGATGGCGTTCCCGCCACCGGCGCTGGTCTCAAAGGCTTGTTCGATCTCCTCCTGTGAGAACCCGAACCGGTGGGTTATCAGAGGCTTCACGTCGATCTTGCCGGTCTGTAAAAAATCGATGCAGAGAGGATACGTGTTTCTATACCGAAATATGCCGATCACATCAGTCTCCCTACGAAAGAGAAGAGATTCAGCAAGTAATGACATTCAAGAATTTCTGCACGAGCGAATGGATGCGAAGTAAAATGGAGTCATGCTTGCACGTGGACAAATCGCAGAGGCAGAGGGATGACGTTTGCATTAATCTCATTTGCATCATCCTCGAAACATCGAATCAAGCTATGCAATTACCTTGCTGCTGCAGGAGTAAGAGGAACTGTCATCTTGCTCAAGGCTAGTCCGATGAGGCACACTTTGCCGCCAGCACGAGTTGCATTCAAAGCTGTGGTCATTGTCTTGTCATAGCCAACACAATCGAAACTCACATCGATGTCGCAGCCCATTGCATTTTGGATGCGCACCACTTCTTCATCCACAAGCTGTAATGTTTCAAATTAAGTTACTCAAGATGAACTGGAAGAACTTGAAAACACGTTGAATACACAACAGAATGTTTTTTCACTTGAATAAAAACGAGGGCTTTCCCAACTAGGCCGTGCAGTGGGCCAGGTCTCTAGTATGGTCATGTTCTTTAGTTCACAGAAGTTTAAAGCTTGAAAATTATGCTTATCACCTGAACATCTGTTGAGACTTGAACCACCTCAGAGGCACCAAGCATTTTCGCAATCGATAATCTGCGCTCATCTACATCAGTGATGACGATTCTCGGAGCTCCAAAAGCATGGGCTGCTAATAAGGTAACAAGGCCTATTGGCCCTGACCCTATTATGAGTATGCTGGTCTCAGGATTGATATTTGCTCGGCGACAAGCATGAACACCAACACTGAGGGGTTCGCACATTGCTCCTTCCTCCAAGCTCACATTTTCCGGTAGCTTGTAACACAGATGTGCAGGATGCACCACCTACCCCAAACAATTAGACAGGCAAAAAGAAGAGTTTTCATTGACTATGTTCACTTTATGTCTTTTTTAGCAAGTCAAATTTGCTTTACCAACTCGAACAATCTGAAAAGTTCAAGGAACTTGGAATAGGGAGCTCTACAGCAGCCTAAACTGCATTTGAGTTCCCAGAATAGTAAAGAAACGTAAGGCCGTTTCACAAAACTTAAAGATTTGTTGCAGAGTAAGAGCAGTATTGGCAGCACTATCGTCTGGGCATATTTCTGGGCTATGTTGATGCAGCGTAAATATATCTCGAATGGGAATTAATAATCTATGCGCACTTTACCTGTCCTTTGATGCAAGAACACAATAACTCAGCAAGAAACATGTCTGATATATGAGGAAAGAAATGTTAAAACAATTATTATACATTTAGTAAAGCCAATTCATGTAAACCTCAATACTGATAAAGGCTTATATAGATTTCAATCGGTCAAGCAAGGGCAGTATTTGGCTATAAAAGCCCGAAAAACTCAAACATCTGCAAGCATACCTTATTGGCAAGCGAACCATTAGTTGGCGGAGATCCGAAGAATTTCATTTCTGGGCAAAGATTATAGCGGCCATCTTTGCAGTGACGGCATCTGCCACAACTGATTCCGGGCTCCAAGGCTACGCGGTCGCCAACAACCAGAGACTTCACCTCGGTCCCAACTTCTTCTATAATCCCAGCACACTCATGGCCTATTACCATAGGCTTCTTGACGATGAAGTTTGCACACCGCATTGTCTATAACGAGGATATACAGCAACAAGCAGGAATGAGGTCAAGGAAGGTATATTGCGGATGCAGCTCAATACCCGAAGAATACGGTCTGAGTAGAGTATTCCACCTTGAAGTGATGAACATCACTTCCGCAGATACCAAGAGCCTTTACCCGGACCTTAACATGGTGAGGACCTGAAATAGTATATAGAGCGTGAGCAGAACACAACAAAGCATAAACTCATTTCCGTCAGAGTTTGAACATTTGAATAGTATGGAAATCAGAAAGAATCTTGTTCAAAATAGCATAAGTAACCTAATTATCGGAAAGCTAAACTAAATTCATGCATTTGGTCAATTCAACGGCCTCAACTTTTAGGAGCTCATGCTTACATTCGGTGACAGCATAAATAGCCATTGTCATAAGAAAAGCTCAATTAGACACATTCTGTTTCTGTGGCAGATTCATAATCTACCATAAAAAGATTCTATTCACGCTTTCATCAACATCGTCTCATCGAAAAGGACTATAGATCTCGTTTGAAGGCACGAAGGGGAAATTATAATAGAGCATGAGCCGTGAGATCGCTCAATGGGAGTCCAAATTCAGCAAGAAGCATCATAGATAAAGCACTGCAAGAAAAATGCAGGACGATCACCACATAAAAGTCCCATAGAAAGAGGGGGTTCCTACCCAATTCGAGCAAAGCCAAAAATTTCTAATTCAGCACATTCCAAGACCTTAACTGGAAGTGGCTTGTGGGTTGGGGGTTGCTCCAGCTTCTTAATCATAGTCTGAATTGAGTTTAAGATTAAAGAGCAAACACGAGAGATGAGAACCAACCAAGAGGAGGGAGATGGTAGGGTTGAATTTTGAGGTTCTTGACACCGAGAAGCCAGGCTGCCATATTGGTCTCCTCCTCTGCATCTGCTTTGGCCTGTGTCTCCATGATGATCACCAACCTGAAAGAGAGAGAGAGAGATGATGATGATGATGATGCTAGAATGAAAAAAGGAGGCTTTGGAGTTCAGTGTTCATGGAAGTTGTATATTGCAGTCAGTTCAACTTCATCCTATCAGTCCTACGAGGACGAAGAGATCATCGGGATGAGAGGGATGACTCACCTCCTATGCAACACGACATGCGGGGTGCTTTTGTCTGTTTCCTCGCGGAAGCTAAAGAATGACATTTCCCTCTCCACACAGACCAGTCATAATAAAGAGATTATCTTGACTATTGAGAGATTACAGAAGCGGTCGGACCTTTAAAAAATTCGGAGCAAGCAAGCTCTTTCGAGTCCACTGAACGGTTTGATTTCTCGGTGTTAAATATGTTTTCTTCTACTGACTATTCGTTCACGTCTTTCTATTTTTTTTTTTTTTATAAGGTAAGATTTGTATTGACTTTTAACCAACATGTCTTTCTATTTTTTTTTTTTTGTAAAGATATCTCTTTCTATTTTCTAAACTTGAAAATTTAGAAAAAAGATGAAGTAGCAAAAACCATAAAAATTATATTTAATTCTTGCTTTCCCAGTATTGAGTTGGAGATTGATAATATTTTAAGAGATTAAAAACAAAATTTATGTTAAAATCACGCAAAGTAAAAGTACAAAAAGAGCAGATAAAGAAACGACTCTCTGTATAAATGAACTAAAACAATTTTTTTTTTTTTTTTTTTTATGCGCTTGTTCCTGTTGGATAATGCCCATGACTGGATTCTGAAGCCCGCAGAGGATGAATAGGAGCGAATCTACCAAATTTAGTAGTCCCGATTGAAATTTGTTACCCATTTCGGCTCGAACAGAGGAATAGGATCCTACTCTTGTTCGTCTCAGGCTCGCAAGGCTTTGACTCCAGTCGACATCTAGAAGAAAAGAGCGAGCGAGCTTTTCGAGTGCCTTGAGGGAGAGAGGAGTAGCAAATGGGCAAAGGAGGCAATGTCTCGCGAGAATGGCGAAGGAGAGAACATGGCTGCTTGGCTTGTTGGTCTCAACACCCTCAAGATTCAACCTTTCACTCTTCCTCCACTTGGTCATAAGCTCTTAAATCTCTTTTAATCCATGTGCGGCATTTTGGATTAATCTGTGGTTTATCCGGGCAAATAGGCCCCCATGATGTCAGAGTCAGGATGAAGGCCGTTGGCGTATGTGGGAGTGACGTCCACTATCTGAAGGTTGTGGTTTTATAACTGTACTCTGTCTTCTTTATTGCTTTCTTTTCCTTCCGTTAATGATAGTCTATTGGCTATGGCTCGGGTTGGCGACTTACTTTCGTGTGAATCGCACAAAATAAGCTGGTGAAGGGAAGAAAAAGGACTAGTTGGTACACTGATTTTCTTTTAAAGGGCTACTCAATGAGAGAGGACATTTTAGACACTGGTACATTAGTTAAAAAAAGAATGATTCATCCAACTCGGTTGAGGGATTCCTTTATATGCAGCACCATATGGACTGAAATGCAGTGAGGAAGATTTTTCTTCTTGGTTAGCAACTGTGATTCCATCTTTAGTAAAATCACTTCTCACAAGTTGCACTTGGCTAGTAAATAGATTTTTTCACACTTGCTCTCTTTTGATTGTTTCTTCGCCTCGCAGACACTAAGATGCGCACATTTCATGGTGAAAGAACCAATGGTGATCGGGCATGAGAGTGCAGGGATCATAGAAGAAGTGGGAGTGAAGTCAGGACATTAGTTTCGGGTGATTGAGTGGCACCAGAGCCTGGGATCAGCTGTCGGCATTGTGATCATTGTAAAGAAGGACGATACAATCTCTGTCCCGACATGGAGTACTTTGCCACTCCTGTACATGGTTCTCTTGCCAATCAGGTAAAAAAATAGAATACTGTTTCACCATCTGCTGTTTGACATATTCTCTGATAGTAACTGTCTTGTGTCATGACATAGCTATTGAGCAAGATTTTGTAAGATCATCTGGACATATAGCAAGTGGAGATTGATGAAAACTTCATTTGGACATCCTTTGGCATAACTGGGCATGATGCATGGAGCCACACAGTTACATGAAACTGGGTCCCATATACTGTTAAATTCGTGATATGCATCTAGATCCTGGGGCAGTGTTGAGAGTACCATTCTTTCTATTGACAGGTGGTGCATCCCGCAAACCTTTGTTTTAAGCTTGCAGACAATGTGAGCTTGGAGTAAGGGGCAATATGTGAGCCCTCGAGTGTTGGAGTTCATGCTTGTCGCCAAGCTAATGTCGGTCCAGAGACAAATGTTTTGGTAATGGGTGCAGGGCCTATAGGGCTTGTTACTATGTTAGCTGCCCATGCTTTTGGAGTACCCAGAATTGTCATTGTGGATGTCGACGACCACCGCTTATCAGTTGCAAAATATCTGGCTGCAGATGATATCGTGGAAGTTTCTACAGATATGAAGGTATGCTATGCCAAATTTGAAGTAAGCATCATTCTGTTGTTTTTCATTGAACTAACAAGCTGAAGCTAGTGATTGGGGTCTGCATGTTAGGGCCTTTTGCATAATTTGTGTTGATTATGACTTGTTACTGGTTGAGGTGCTCATCTGCCCATACGGTTCAGTCTGTCAAGTTGTTTGTGAAATAATTGGAGAATAATAATTAAGAAACTTGCCTCTCTTGTGCTATAATACAGCCTAGAAGCACGCCTCTGTAGTACTGTTTGTAAAGAATAAGTTGTGGAAGTTCTTCGACGTATCTATTTTCATTACCATTTTATGGTTTTGGTTTGCTTTTCCTCGTTGTTATCAGAGAATGGCATGACTGAATGGTTCGATCTAGCAGTCTGTAAGCCCTTATAAGCTCATATCTCAAATTTGAGAAAATGACATTCTCACTTGCTCTCGAGTTCATTGTCTTGAGTTTGCCCTTCTGCAGGATGTATCCGAGGTGGTAGCACTGATACAAAAACTAACGGCAACAGAGATTGACATTGAGCTTTGACTGTGCCAGTTTTAATAAAACTATGTCAACAGCATTGAATGCCACTTGACTGGCTGCAAAGTTTGCCTCGTGGGAATGGGTCATAACGAGATAATTGTCCCGCTAACTCCTGCCGCTGCAAGGTATATTTTTCCCTCCTGTATTCTTTTCCCCAGCTATGTCACAAATGTCACTGCAATGTGCTCTGCTAATGTTAGCCAAGGGCTGGCCAGATATGGGCCTGAGCTTTTTACTGCCTAACTATGCTTCGATGGATATATTTGTAACTGAGCAACTGTATACCCAAAGATAGTGTGTCAAAAAGGTGGCAGGTTAATCGTCGAGAGACAAGTGCTAACATTTGAAGACTAGCATGAGGAGTGTTCCACTGTTACATCTGAATATAAGGAAAGAACTCCGTATCTTTGCTCATTCGCACATACTTTGATGACCTGCAGGGAGGTCGATGTGATTGGCATATTCAGGTACAAGAACACATGGCCTCTCTGCCTCGAGTTTCTAAGAATTGGCAAGATAGATGTGAAGCGCCTCATAACCCAGAGATTTGGGTTCTCACAGAAGGAAGTTGAAGACGCCTTCAGGACCAGTACTTGTGGCTGCAACGCCATCAAGGTCATGCTTAATCTGTGAGAACAGAATCGTGGCAAGAAATTTCCATCACGCAGTGAAGTGCCTTGGCTGGTGACATGTAAATATTAGTAGACCACATGTTCAATTCCTTACAACGTGAACCCGAGAATAATTACTAGACTGTAAGGGCTCATCTGAATGCATGATGAAATAACGTGGCTAATCTTCAGCCTGTTCGTCCTGTTTTAGCATCTGTTGTGGTCAGAAAAACCCGGTGGTACTTCATGTATCGGTGGACTGAGCTAGTTAACTTTGCTATTCAAGCCAAAATATCATGCCAAAAACTCGTTCATCACACCCACATTGGCATTAGGGAGATCTCTTGAAAAGGTTTATTGTCGGAACGTGAAGCTACTAAAATCACGGTCCTGTCATGTTTTGCGAAGGTCTGCTTCGGTTGTCACCTTTTTCACCATTTCACTTCTCTGTTTTCTGTTATGTTGTCCTGATATCCTGAGGAAGTGCTCCAGTAAGGAGATGAGTAAGAGACTTTCTGAAGGTTTGTTTGGCACGTAAAAAACAGTGATTTTGAGAGAAGCTAGTGAATCTTAATACAGAGACGTTCATGTCAGAAAGGTAAAAACAAGGGAGACCTTTCCTGTTACACAGGCTAGCGGGGGAATTAAGAGTGTAGTCTCATCCTTTGCCATTAAAAGAAAATGATGCGTGTTTCGGAATGCAGGCTTTAGTCAAGGTCAAAGGCTCCATTTATTTTATAAAAAATACTTTTCAAAATAATATTTTCCCCATTTTTCAAAGTATAGTTCGCCTAATCGAATTAGTCGACGAAAAATGTTTTCCCAATTAAAAAAAATTATACTTGAATTTACAAAAATAATTTTCTTTTTAAAAAATTAGAAATCATTTTTCAAAATATGAATAGAAATCGGCACTTAGGTGCAAGAATCCCAATGCTTGTTCCTTTGCTCTTCGCAACAAACCGGGTCGAGTCCACCGAGGCCAAGATCGAGTCCAGAGAGGTCAGGCTTAGGGATGTGTAAAATAACCAGGAATTGATTGACCCGGATTGAACTAGTGATTTCCATGAGGATTGGTCCGGTTCCTAGTTTCAAATGTACACCTGCCCACCTAAACTAGACCGGTATATATATATATTGATGATGATTTCTACAACTTTGAAGAGAAATTAACCTTTCATTTTTTTGCCAATAAAGTATTGTTAATGTTTTCTATCAATTTCAAAGTCTCTTACAGTAAACTTGCTTCTTCAATGTCTTAATGATAACATTGATGATCTCTTCTTGTCGTCTAAATTGAGATTCATCTCCACTATTATCACTCGTCCTCTCTATTGAGCCTAGTTTTCTCTTTCTTGTTCTTCAATGCCTTTGCGCTAACATCCATGGCCTGAAACTTTAGCATAATCTCACGGTAAGGATTTCAATTTAATGGCCAGATTTGCCTACTACACTCCTACATAGATATAAGAGTCCCTTTTACATCATTTTTTTTAATGAGGATCATATGCTTAGTGTGGCATCCGTATGACACACATTAGAAACATATTAGAATCATGGAATCAATAGGTGGCTCTCGGTTCCCATTTTTCAAAATCGATCCCCAGTAAGCAATTCTCAATTCTAAGATGAGAACTACCTTATCCAAAACCGATCACCTTTAGTTGAGCTTACCTTCCATGGCCACTCACCCCCACTTCCATGCCTCTTCACTTCCCGCTGGAACTGTCACCCACAATAATAAATCCCTTTAGGCCTTTCTTTCAAACTTTCCCCCAAAAAATATAAAAAATAATATGTGATTTTGCATTCCAATAAGGAATTGGAATTTTTCCAATGATTCTCCCAATTAGAAGGGAGATGGATAAAATCTAAAGAAAATTAAAAAATCTAAAATAAAATTCATGCTAAAAGCAACATGAAGCAAAAGTACAAAAGAGCAAAAGAAAAAGGAAACTAATTTTCTTGATAATTGAAGTAAAACAATTGCTCAAGTAATTTTCATTTTATGGCAAATCGTCATTGGCCTTGCCATTGGTCAAGCAGAGTCAGGAACGACGTGGAAGTCTTACCCTTTTTGGTTTTTTCCTTGAGCTTCTTTTTCCGAGGTTGCTCTTTCCCGTGGGCTGGTTCCCACGACTGGATTCTGAAGCCAGCAGAGATCGGATCGAATCGGATGGAATCTGACAAAAACGGCGGACCCCACTTGAGATAATAACCATTTGTTCCATATTTCGACCAGAAGAGAGGATAAAAAACCCCTGTTCGTCCTGGATTCACAGGGCTTTGGACTTGACTATCAGAGGAAAGGAGTGAGCTTTTCGGGTGCCTCGAGCGACGAGAGAGAAGTAGCAAATGGGCAAAGGTGGCATGTCTCGCGAGGGTGGCGATGAAGAGAACCTGGCTGCTTGGCTCGTTGGTCTCAACACCCTCAAGATTCAACCTTTCACCCTCCCTCCACTTGGTCATATGAGCCCTCAATCTCCCTTTTTGATGTTCTTTTTTCTTTCCTTGGGAACTTCTGGTTTCAGTGTCGATGTTTTGCCTATTTGGGTTGTGAGAGCGTTAATGGTTATTTTTGTGTGCTTTGTGCATCCTTTTTGGTCGGTTTCTTGATGACTCGTGTGAGGGATTCTGGGTTAATCCGGTGCTTTTTATGTCAAATAGGCCCCTATGATGTCAGAGTCAGCATGAAGGCTGTTGGTATATGTGGGAGTGACGTTCACTATCTGAAGGTTATGGTTTTATAACTGTAATCCGTCTTCTTTATTGATTTCTCCTCCTTCTGTTAACGATAGTCTATTAGCTAAGGCTCGGGATGGCGACTTACTTTCATGTGGATTGCGCAAAATAAGCTGGGGAAGGGAAGAAAAAGGACTAGTTGGCACACTGATATGACTCTGATGAGTCACAGATTGGGGACTTGATTTTATAAAGGGCTATTCAATGAGAGAGGACATTTTAGATGCTGGTACATCAGTTAAAAAAAGAATGATTGATCAAACTCGGTTGAGGGATTCCTTTATATGTTGGGCCATATGGATTGTGAAATGTAGTGAGGAAGATATTTCTCTTTGGTTAGCAATACCTATGATTTCGTCTTTAGTAAAATCACATCTCACAAGTTGCACTTGGCTTATAAATAGATTTTTTTACACTTGCTCTCTTTTGATTGTTTTTTGACTTGCAGACCCTAAGATGCGCGCATTTCGTGGTGAAAGAGCCTATGGTGATTGGGCATGAGTGTGCAGGGATCATAGAAGAAGTGGGGAGTGAAGTCAAGACATTGGTTCCAGGTGATCGAGTGGCACTAGAGCCAGGGATCAGCTGTTGGCGTTGTGATCATTGTAAAGAAGGCCGATACAATCTCTGTCCTGACATGAAGTTCTTTGCCACTCCTCCTGTGCATGGTTCTCTCGCCAATCAGGTGAAAAATTATAATATTGTTTCACTATCTGCTGTTTGACATATTATCTGATAGTAACTGTTTTGTGTCATGCCATAGCTATTGATTGAGATTTTGTAAGTACATCTAAACATATCACAAATGAAGATTGATAAAAACTTCATTTAGACATCCTTTGGCATGACTTGGCATGATGCATGGAACCGCGCAGTTACTTGAAATTGGGTTGCATATATAGTTAAAAGGTGAGATGCATCTAGAAACTTGGGCAGTGTTGAGAGTACCTTCCTTTCTATTGACAGGTGGTGCATCCAGCAGACCTTTGTTTTAAGCTTCCAGACAATGTGAGCTTGGAGGAAGGGGCAATGTGTGAGCCCTTGAGTGTTGGAGTTCATGCTTGTCGCCGAGCTAATGTCGGTCCAGAGACAAATGTTTTGGTAATGGGTGCAGGGCCTATAGGGCTTGTTACTATGTTAGCTGCCCGTGCTTTTGGAGCACCCAGAATTGTCATTGTGGATGTTGATGACCACCGCTTATCAGTTGCAAAGGATCTGGGTGCAGATGATATTGTGAAAGTTTCTACAGATATGAAGGTATGCTAGACCAAATTAGAAGTAAGCATCATTTTGTTGTTTTTCATTGAACTAAGCTGTAGCCAGTGATTGTTTTGTGCATGTTAGGGCCTTTTGCATAATTTATGTTAATTATGACTTGTTACTGGTTGAGCCGCTCATCTGTCTATACTGTTCAGTCTGCCAAGTTGTTTGTGAAGAAATTGGAGAATCACAATCCGCAACTCTTGCCTCTCTTCCGCTATGATACAACCTAGAAGCATGCAGCTGTAGTAATGTTTGTGGAGAATAAGTTGAGATTCTTTGACAGTTCAATTTTCATTACCATTTCATGGTTTTGGTTTGCTTTTCCTCATTTTAATCAGAGAATGGCAAGATGGAATGGTTCAATCTAGCATTCTAAAAGTCCTATAAGTTCATATCTCATACTTGAGAAAATGAAGTTTCCGCTTGCTCTCGTGTTCATTGTCTTGAATTTGCCCTTCTGCAGGACATACCTGAAGAGGTGGTGCTGATACAAAAAGCAATGGCAACAGAGATTGACGTGAGCTTTGACTGTGCTGGTTTTAATAAAACTATGTCAACGGCATTGGATGCCACTCGATCTGGTGGCAAAGTTTGCCTCGTGGGAATGGGTCATAACGAGATGACTGTGCCGCTTACTCCTGCTGCTGCAAGGTATATTTTTCCCTCTTCTATGTTATAGATGCCACTGCAATCTGCTCCGCCAATGTTAGCCAAGGGCTGGCCAGATATGGACGTGAGCTTTATATTGCCTAGCTATACTACCACCGACGTGCTTGTTACCAATCAACTATAGATCCAAAGATAGTGTAGCAAAATAGCAGCAGTTTGGTCTTCGAATAACAAGTGCTAATTTTTAAAGACTAGCATAAGAAGTGTTCCACCATTGCATCTGGGTTTCAGGAGAGAATGAATTTGATATCTTTGCTCGTTCATGCATGCTTTGATGACCTCCAGAGAGGTTGATGTGGTTGGCATATTCCGATACAAGAACACATGGCCTCTCTGCATCGAGTTTCTAAGGAGCGGCAAGATAGATGTGAAGCCCCTCATAACCCACAGGTTTGGGTTCTCCCAGAAGGAAGTTGAAGATGCCTTTGAGACGAGTGCTCGTGGCGGCAATGCCATCAAGGTCATGTTCAATCTGTGAGGACAGAATTGCGCCATGAAATCAGAAATCACAAAGTGAAGTGTCTTGGTCGTGACAGGTAAAATAACTATAACGAATGACAGTAACATGTCAACAGGCATCCACATGTTCAATACCTAATAAGGAAGCCGAGAGTAATTATTAGACCATAAGGGCTTATCTAAATGCAAGATGAAATGGTGTGGCGGATCTTCAGCCTGTTCGGCCAGTGTTATCATCTGTTGTGATTGGAAAAACCTGGTGGTGCTTCATGTATCGGGGGACTATAGCTATTGAGCTTTGCTGTTCAATCTTAAATATCACATGGAAAAATGTTTATCTTTCTTCGGCCCATGAAGGTAGGAACGCGGAGCTACTGAAATCACGGTCCTGTCCTGTTTTGCTTAGGTTGTTGCCTTTTTTTTTCCTCATTTCCCTCTGTCATTTTAGCCTGACGAAGTGTCATAAAGGAGATGAGTGAGAGATTTGCTTAAGGTTCTTTGGCACGTAAGAAGCAGTATTTTGCGATTAGCCAGTTAGATGTTACCTGATGTTAATACATACAGGTAATATGTTAGAGGCAAAAGAAAAGGAGACGTTTTCTTTTATGCAAGGCTAAAGGGGGAATTAGGAGCAGAATTTCATACTTTACCATTAGAAGAGAATGATGGCTTTCTTCTGATCCGTCCCTACACGGAATGCATACTTTAGTCAAAGTCAAAGTTCTGTCCGGGAAGACCTGTCCAATTGAGGAAAATGCCGTCACAAAATGGAAGCTGACTAGAAAGGAAAAGGCAAGGAAAAAAGCTGTTCTTTGTTTCCCATGTAGGGTTTGAAAGGATTGTAGTTATGCTAGTTACAACCGAGAGATGCTTTTCACACGAGGGGAAATTATCAAGAAAGTTTTAAATTTATTTTAATTATAGCAATTTAGTCATAAACTCGGTCCTAAATTTGTGCAATTGTACTAATTTAGTTTATCCAACTAATTTTGACTAGTCGGCCCCGACGTGAATGCTAGTCAGTGCTAGCCATCTAACCGATGCTGACGTGACAACTTTTTAATATATTTTTTTTCCTTTTCCTTTTCATTTTTCTCTTCCTCTTTTGATAGTGGCCTGCAAGGCTTTGGCGAGGCAACTTCGCCTAGATTTGAGCAAGGCCAACCTCGCCATAGCCTTTTCAGACAAGAACAAAGGTTGCCTCACTTGCATAAGGCCTTGGCCTCCTTCGCTGGGGCTGAGCGAAGTTGCCTTGCTCATGGCCCCAAACCTCACCTAAATCAGGCAAGGTGAGCAAGGGTTGCAACCCTTGTTGGCGACTGGCAAGGGTTTTGTGGTCCTCACTAGTGTTTGGTGAGGCTCGTTGGCCACTATGGGGAAAAGAAGCCAAGGAAGAAGAGAAAAGAAAAAAAAAGATATAAAAAAATTGTCATGTTAATGTTGACTAGACAGTCAGCGTCCATGTTAGTGCTAACTAGTATTTAGCACTTTTTATTGATTTTGAACAGCAAAGTGACCACCGCCTGTGGTGGCCTAGCTAGATAAGAGCCTCCATGACATCTACCCAAGATTGAGGGGTTCAAATCCTGTAGGACGCACGGGATCTTAAATGCGACGTCGGGGTGGTGGGTTCTCCGCTAGCGTCGCCTCAAGGTTTACCGGCTATACGGATTCTCCGGGTATCAAAAAAAAAAAAAAAAAAAAAGAATACCTCAAGTGCCAAAACTTGGCATAATGGGACACTTAAGTGTCAAAACTTACGAAGTGAGCCCTTACGTGCCGTTTTTTTTTTAATGAAAAATGGGATATTTAAGTGCCATATCTAACGAACTTTGTCGAAAATCTTATGTGACAATTTTTTATTAATTTTTTTTGCTTACGTGATTCCCTCAGGAAGGCTAACTCATCCAAAATACACAAAAACGATGTCGTTTTGGTGTAATTCAAATTTCAATATAAAAAAAAAGTAAATATATAAAATGAAATTTTTTTTTTTTTAAAAAAAAAAAGAGGAAGAAGAGGAAGGTAGTCGGTGGTTGAGGGCTTAGCCGTTGCCGCCACCTCCCCATCACCGTCGGAAGGTGGGGGAGGGTCGGTTGGGGCCGTCGAGTCCTGACTAGGGGCTGGCAACCCTAGCCAACTAGTGTTGAGGGCTTTGTCGCTGCTGGTTGCCTTCCTCCTCCTCCTTCTCCTCCCTCTTCTTTTTTTTTTTTTTGTTTTGGTTTTTTTTTTTTTTAAATATTATTATTATATTATTTTAAATTTAATTTAATTAATTTATATATTAATTATTTACCATGTTAGCACCAATACACGTTAGCACCAAAACGATGTCATTTTGCACTAAACTCGTTGGAAAATCGCCATGTAAGTGTTTTGGCTGGATTTTATTGCCGTTAGCATTTAACTGATCCATTTTGCTCCTATTTTGGTGTTTAAGTGTCACTTTCCTTATTTTTGGCATTTAAATGTTCTTTTGTACTAAGTTTTGGCTCTCTTGGTGTTCTTGTGTCAATTTTGAACTAAAGTTAAAATCTAGACCCAAAAAAAAAGAAAAACTAAAGTTAAAACAGGAAATTGGGATGAATGAATCGTATATTTGGGATAAAATTCCATCAACAAACACATTGTTCTATGGAAGAAAAGTGAGTGACAACCTATGCCGTTGTTTGCCGTTGTTTTGCAACGCGTTTTTAGGAGATATAAATATTTTTTGGTGAACACTTTTCTGCAAACTTTTTATATCCAATCTGAAGAGCAACTCTCAAAATAAAAATTAAATTGAGAGAGAGAGAGAGAGAGAGAGAGAGAGAGAGATTGACTTGCTTAACGGCTGTGGATTAGGCCAAACAACTTAGGTGCTGAGCTGCCGCGACCCCAAGCCCTTGAGCTCTGCCAACGTGACCTTGAGGTTGCACAGCCTTGCCTCAGGCAGTCGGTGTCGGATTTGGCTCATTGCATGGTCAAATTTGGGCTTGCCGGCGACTGTCACATGAGGCAATCATATAATCAAAGTAAAACTGGTGGAGATAAAATTGGAATTTACGTAATTTAGTGAGGGAAATCCAAAGTAGCTTTTTGAATTAGTTTAAGGAATTTTAAAAATGCTTACTTTGGTCGAAAATCTCTGAAATTGTCTTGCCAAACGCCTCAAATTTGACATGAAAAACTTTAGAAGCTCAAATTTCCTTATTAAAATTGTGCCAAACGCAGCCTTACTCTTCGAGGGTAATATGGAAGTACCAATCCAAATTTATTATTGAACATTCAAATATAAGACTACAGTAGAAACCAGCATTTGGTGCTAATGTTATTCCACTGGTTTGATAGTTAAGTCCTATCTCTATGGCATCATCAGAGGGCGATGGAAATCCAATACTCATCCACACAAAAATGAGATTCCATTAGGTTGGATCTCATCTGTTCTTCTTTATAAATCTCTCCCCACCAAAAACAGTTACATTCAAAGGTCACAACAAACCCAAACACATTCTTAAAAAACAAGGCATGTGTTTGTGCTGGCTACAAAAGTAGGATTGAGATTGTCCATGTAGATGGAATCATTTGCAAGTGACTTTACTTATCATAATTTCACATGCATTGAAGCAGTCTTTCCATTCAACTTTTTATGTTCATTTTTCTTTTTAAGGGAGAGGCCTCAGCCTAATTTATTAATCTAAATTTTATGTTTGAGTGTGTTTGTCTTGAAAAAATTTTAAGATAAAAAGAAATACTTTTCATGAAAATCACGTTTTCAAAAATATTGTTTTCTTGGGGCATTCATTTTCAAATTGGGGCATTCATTTATCTTGTTTTAAGTATGAAAAAATTCCGTTGACTGTAAATAGCTTTTTTGTGAACCATTCATTTTCAACAGACTAAACATGTGTTTTCATCCAAAAAAAAAAAAAAAAAAACAAATTAAACATGTGAAAATCCGGAACATCAATTCGGAGAAAATTTCTTCACTCAAATAAACTTACCCTTAGTGTGAGTTTCTAATAAATTGAGTCATCCTATTGAGGGGATTCACAATCATCATTCAATATCAACAGAGTTAGTCTCTTGCAATACTCTAAAAGTCATAATCTTTGCTAATGCTTTGTGTAGGTTTCATATGATATGTTCTCCTTTTGAAAATTTTATGTTTATTAAGGCTGCTTGTCTACTCTTGCAACATTCATTTTCTAGGAAAATAGTATGTTTAGGGTTATATTAATAAGCATGAAGCTGTAAAAGGAATATCACTATTAATTTCCTGTTCCAACAGCGTTAATTTCACTACTTATTACTTTAAACATTACCATATACATGTGATATTTTATAACTATGTTAATGGTTTAAAAAATTTCTATTAACCTTGTTCTGATCATATTTTCTCATTATCGTGGGTCGACATTACTGCTGATTATCAATAAATTCTTGAGTTTCTCACTAAATACTCAACGTGCAGAGTCACTTTTAGTATAACATATGTTGGATTGGAAGACTGGGGTACTTTCATAAATACCAAATTACGAGCTGCCAAAATCAAAAAAGAAAAAATTTTTTTTTAATTTAATAAAAGTCATTTATAAATGCAAATTTTATATATTTTTAATATGACATATGTTGGATTGGGGCATCGTTGCAAAACCAAGAAAAAAATTACAACGGTTGACCAGCTTTGCTGAGAACACACTAAATCATAATCAAATTAAAGTAAACGCAATTAAAGAAAGAGTTCACATCCGAGGAGTGGGAGGCCCTTTCATTTTCAAAAAAAGCAGGGGAAAAAAACAGAGCACCCAAAAGCGCAGCAGCACAGCGAATCGCCATTGCCAGAGGAGCAGAACAGAGGAGAGAGAGAGAGAGAGAGAGAGAGGGGAGGTGGGGGAGAGCCCCGCAAGCATATCCAGAGAGACACAGGGAGAGAGAGAGAAGGGAGCTGAATCGGGCAGCTTCTCTTGCTCCAACGGCATCTTCTTCCTCTCTCTCTCTCTCTCTCTCTCTCTCTGCCTCTGCCTCTGTCTGTCTCGCTCGCTCGCAGTCTCTGCTCTCTTGCTCTCCATGTAAGCGCGATTCCTGGATGCGGAGTCGTCGTGCGTGCACTGGGAATTTTCAGCAGAGAGCATTTTCGCTTGCGGGTAACTTTTCTTTTGTGCGCGCGACTTGAAAGAACGTTTTTTTAGCCGATCGGCATTGATGATCAGTCGTCTGAGCGATTCAGCTGCGATTGAGGTCCGTTACTGGCTGTCTAGGGGGCATTAGGGTTCTCAAAGATGGAAGCTTTTTTGGTTGCTCTCGCTTTCAAACTCTCGAATTTTTGAAAATTTTGTCGTTTTGTCTTATCGCCCTCTATCTTATCTGCTGGAAGCAGGTTGCCCACTAGACCCAAAAAAAAAAAAAATTATTTTCCTTTTTTGGACCTTGAAATCAACAGCTTTGGAGTCGCTCACGTTGGTCAGAGTAGCTAGCTGTTGTTTGATATGAGTGGGTTTTATTAGTTTAATCCAACGAGAAGACGATGTGATAAAGTTTGTTGCTTTTTTTGGTCATGTTTCAGATCCAGATGATTCTCTTCGGGATTGAAGTCCATTCAAAGTTGCTTCTCGCCTCCCCAGGAAAATGATGTCGTGACCATCACGATAGGGGAGCCCTCGTCAGCTTCAGCAACTGTTCACACCAGAAGCTTCCTTTCGGATTTTGACCAACGGTATGCTTTTGGAGAATACAAGGATCTTTGACTTCAAAACTTGGCATTCTTAGTTGCTCCGAAAGGGTTCGAAACGTTTAAGGGCAGACATAAAAATCTAGAATAGCTTTGGATCCTACCCAAGAATCTGATAGTCACTGGGTAAGAATTTGTTATGGCTGTTGCCAAGAGCAACAGCGGCAGCGAATCATCAGTAAAGGCGTGCAACTACTATAAAGTTGCTGGCTTGAGGGAAACGATTTTGGGTGCGGAGCAGATCTCGAATTTGAAGGATAGATATGCACTTGGTGAGCAGTTGGGCTGGGGTCAATTCGGTGTGATCAGAGCATGTTCTCATAAGTCAACTGGGGAACTCCTCGCATGCAAATCGATTGCCAAAGAGAGACTGGTGACGTCTGATGATGTACGTAGTGTGAAGCTTGAGATCGAGATAATGACCAGGTTATCTGGGCATCCAAATGTAGTTGATTTGAAAGAGGTTTATGAGGAGGAATATTACGTTCACTTGGTTATGGAGCTTTGTGCGGGAGGGGAACTGTTTCACCAGTTAGAGGAACATGGCCGATTCTCTGAGGCTGAGGCTAGGGTTCTTTTCAGGCATCTTATGCAAGTGGTTTTGTATTGTCATGAGAAAGGGGTAGTCCATAGAGATTTGAAGCCGGAAAACATTCTATTGGCAACCAAAGCCTCATCTTCGCCCATTAAATTGGCTGATTTTGGACTTGCCACTTACATTAAGCCCGGTATGGTCTTAATTCTTGCTCTGTTAATAATATTCATTGCTACCTGTTCTTTCTCCTCCAAATAGTGAGTTTTATGATTCAGCATGTTTTGACAGGCCAGAGTCTGCACGGGACTGTTGGGAGTCCATTTTACATAGCTCCAGAGGTGTTATCTGGGGGTTATAACCAGAGTGCTGATATTTGGAGTACTGGGGTCATCCTTTATATTCTCCTCAGTGGGATGCCGCCATTTTGGGGGAAGACCAAATCAC
Source organism: Eucalyptus victrix (assembly GCA_016097545.1). Taxonomy (NCBI): domain Eukaryota; kingdom Viridiplantae; phylum Streptophyta; class Magnoliopsida; order Myrtales; family Myrtaceae; genus Eucalyptus; species Eucalyptus victrix. The sequence continues at coordinate 1,618,709 of CM027845.1, forward strand.
GTATATTTGATGCTGTTAGGATAGCTGATCTGCGATTCCCGTCCAGTCCTTGGGATGGCATATCTGCATCTGCAAAGGCTCTCATCAAGGGTATGCTCTGTGTTGACCCTTCTCAAAGGTTCACAGCTCAGGAGGTTCTAGGTAGGTCAATTTACATTGTTTCCGCTTAATGTAATTTAACACAAAGCTGCTAGTTTTATGAACCTATGTGTGTGTACATCTACCTCATGTGACTTTCAGTGAATGTTTGTGTGGCATCCCATACTTGACGGTGAGGCGAAAGCCAAATTTCAATTATTAGATGACATTAGTGTGATGCAGAGGCTGTTCCATGTTGTTCCTTATATTCTCTGGAAGGAGGTTATCTTTGCCTTTTCTTTTCTGAGAAAGAGTACAACAAAAAGTTTATCTTCTCTGCAATATCCACTATGCCAGTGCTTAAGGATCTGCCTAGGAAAATCTTGTATGTAATGCAATGTTGGATCCTGACTATCAAATCTAAAAAGATTGAAAGCATCTTGGTGGCTTGTATGGTATACTGGTAATAGACCAGAATGCTTCACTCAGCATTAACTTTGATGCGATTCTTAAATAAGCATTGTAGGTCCTTTTGGGTGCGTATTTCGTCTTCACTGGACATATTAATGATGCTTATGCAAGATAAGTAGTTGAGCATACTACTTTGATCTCTGACTTGATACCCATGGTGTACATATACCATGTATATGTCTTTATAAATGATTGTATCTTATGTGTATTTCCACCTCCTAATTGTGCATATTATTGTCCTTGTGAAGAACATGCCTGGATGGACGGCCATGGACCAAATGTTGAAGTCCTAAATCTATGGGAGCATAGGGTTTCTGAAGGATTTGATGATCATGGGGTGTCATTTTCTGCCACGCATATGCCTAGGGATCAAGATATCAGCTTTGGCAACAGAACACAAATTACATGTGAAGCTCAGTCGCCCACATTTACGTGCAGATCATCTTTTTCTTCCTTCTTTCCTGAACCATCAACACCATGCCTTGCTTCTGGTGGTTTTTCCTTCTGCAGCTGTGGTAGTTCTGGTGCCCTGGAGTTCTCATCTCCTATTCCCTCAATGCCAAGCTTTTCTTTCTTCAGTCCTGGTTCAATGAATGGACAAGAAAGTGCTCCATCAGGGTTGGCATTATATGCGTCTGCAGATGGAGGTACATGTTTCTTCATTTACTGTTGTTGACTACTTTAAATTCTTGTTAGGTGATACCATAGATTTGCGTATGTGCAGAGGCAAGGTCAGGTAAGCTGTTTACCTTGCCAAGTTCATCACCAGTCATTTTCAACCATCTGGTGGGAGAGGAGGAGCATAAGATAGCTGAAGTTAGGAGGGGCGGAGGAATGACTGAGCATAGAGTATGGGGCATTCATAGCAAGAGGAATAGAACGATTGGCCTTGGTGAGCAGGAGCAACTAGATCTTGTGGTGACTGAGTCAGTAATCCGGTGGTCGTCGTGCACATTGATTCCCACTTCTCTTAGATCTTCTCTTGTCTGCTGAAGAAATTGGACATGGCGCAATTTAATCTACCTATTGTATATGTGCTAATTCGACAGTGCTGTGACCTAGTTAGCGGAAAATATATGGGGAGAAGACAGAGCATTGTCCTCATTAGATGTACAAGTTGTAACTAGAGATGATTGATTGATGAGGAGTAGCCAAGGATTACACATTCTTGGGTGAGGGTCTTTTGAGTCTTGAGCGTTTGTAATGGTGGATCTTCTCAAGTTTTCTTTTCTCTTCTCGGTTTCTTTCTCAAGATCATTTTGAGTTCTTATCTGAGAAGCCAACGTTGGATTTTTGTGAGTTTGGAGCCAGCCCAGTTGCATATGGACAACATCCCTCGTTCAATTTTGATGGGCCTTCCCGGTCCAGGCGGCTAGGTCGAATGCGCCCAAAAACTTGTTTAGCTGTCGTTTGTCTCATGTCCTGGCACATGAATTTGGATTCACATGGAAAGTTACTCAAATCTGACCATCTTCTTGGACCAGTTCATCAACGGTCTTATCTTGTCAGAGCTCGAGCTTTGTTACATCAATCTCTGAAAATCTGCTTGCCTTGAGAGGTGAAGGATGGCAGTCCTTCCCTAGACCCCTTGTCTGCATCCTCATCCGGTGTACCAGGACGGGGCGGCCCACCTGCATTGGGTGGTTGGGGCAGGTTTTCCTGATCAATTAAGCTAATCAAGAAAGCGGACCACAACGGGACGATTGTTTGTGGGACTTCCATCCGGTTCCGAAGTGATTTTTAATTGAATTTTTGACCAATTCACTCCGAGTCTCTTATATTGTCACTATACTCCTTGATGCGCTCCGTGGGTTCGTATTCTAGTCAAATGGGCTAACTCTACATGCTCGTGAGTGATATGCATCAAGGCAAGATAAAAAAAGTGGCCAGGAAGGGTTCCAGCTCAGTTCATGTTAGCCTCACGTTCTGATTACCCAAGCTTTATCCCCATATATCGTATTGATTTCTCAAGGACAGAAATATATCTGTGCTTTTCATAGCTCCACATGGACCAATTCCACACAAATTCATCACCAGAAGGGACAAAAAGAAATGAAGAAAACCCTCTTCTTCTTCCCCTGCCTCTCCTGAACTCAATAACAGAGCACACGCCCAAATGGGTTGCAAGATCCATGCCTTGAACTCCCGAATCCTGTGCAAATTCCCAACGATAAAAGCAAGAGTCGCTCCAAAATCCATCTCCTTCATTTCTTGTTCTTCCTACGCTCAGAATGATGGAGAACTCGCTTCGACAGCCGCAGCCACTCAAGTCCCACTCTCCAGGCCTAATGCTTACAGAGTGGACTTCAAGACCCTCGGGGCGTGCAAGCTCGGCATCTCCAGATATCCTGATTTCGAGTACAATGCTCAAGGAGGTACCGGACGTGGGCAAGGTTCAGTGGCTTCGAACGGCGACCCAACCCGAGAAATATCGGTGTCCTTCGACCTCGACACGCTTTATATCCCGTCACTGACGAGCGCAACTACTAAATTCTTAGGATTGCCGTTGCCGCCTTTCCTGAAGATAGACATTGTTCCACAGCTGTTTGAAGGCAAGATTTGCGAAGAATCTGGCAAGGTAAAAATTCACAGTAAACTAGATAAATGATGATTATATCGAGGATTTCATCGGGTTCGAACTTCAATTTGCAATCTTGTACTCGCAGGTCGATCTTCAATTCAAGGCTAAGTTTTGTTTCTCGGTCGGAAGCCTTTACAGAGCCCCGCCGCTGATCGTGGAGACCGTGTTGACATCGGAGGAATCGAAGGGGACCGTGAGAGGCGGCCGAGGAGAGAGACTGGACGAGGAAGGGAATTGTAGATTGGTGGGAGTGGCAAGCGTTGATCCCATTGATGACTTCTTGATGAACTCCTTCCTAGGACTTCCTACCGAGTGCCTTGCCAACCTCAATGCTGTCCTATCTCTCTCTAGTTCATCATAGGGACATTTGCTTTTGTAAGGTCATACCATGTTCATTTGCTCTACAGACATTGGTGTTCATATCTATTGAGAGAAAGTATTAAATAGTTTGTACATTGAAGTAGTAAATTAATTATAAAGCCTATCAAAATATGAATTACCGCATCCAACGCAGCTTGTGGCTCTATTTATGATTTGAATCTTTGCTAAGTTGTCTTGATCCTACAATCCATCAATATCTTTCTTAATGGTAAGCTTTATATATCAACGGCGAGTGACTCACATCACATATCAGGAAGAAAGAATGAGAGGCAAAACTCACTCTAAATTGTCTCTATTGTCCTTTATTTAGCCATAATTAAGCATGTAATGCCAAGACAAGAATATGAAAATCACTCAGATCTTTTAATAAGTAGCAAGTCAAAAGAATAGGAGCTTAAATTGTCAAGTTATTCATGAATCGTTAATTCGAAAGACCACTTAACTCATGTTCCATTTAATAGTATCTTAAACTTAATAAAAGGGTTTGATAACTCTTTGAGCGAGTTTTTACATGTGTCATACTAAACCTATTTATCGATTTCGTGAAAGATAGGTCATCCACGATCGGGAAAAAAAAAAAAATTGACGTCACTTCAACCCTACTTCCTCTTTTTAATGTTCTACAGCCCTATTTGCAAAATGGGTTTTACAATAGTGTTTAATAGGGGCTAATCCATTATACTTTGGGGGAGGTCAAAGAAGAAGCCATGGTTATCAACATCTGAAGATCAGCTCCTCAGGAAAATTCTGCACTTCTCTGCTCTTCTCCATTCTCTCTCTCTCTCTCTCTCTCTCTCTCTCTCTCTCTTCAATCTGATCGTTTTCCCGATGGAAAACTGCTCGTGAGTTGACCATCAGATGGGTCCCTCTCGCGCGCTCCTGCTCTTCGCCGTGCTCTCCTCTCTCGTCGCCGCCCTCGACGCCAGCGCCGGCGACGCCGATCCGATTTACAGGTGGCTTTTCTTCTTCTCCGGCCAGTTGGGTTGTCTTCATTTCGCTCGATTGTTCTGCTCAGGATGGTTATGGATCTGCTGGATAATGGGGTCTGCTGATTGGTGATTCTTGGTCTCGTGGATGGTCTTGGATTTGTCCGGGGGGGGGGTGCGGGTTCGGTCTTCGTTTGAGAAGCTGGATTTTTTTGATAGAGTGCTGCTCGTCTATGTTTGAGTTTAGAGAGAAATGGGTTCTAGATCGATGCGTCTAACTAGGAAAGAAGACAGAAAAGTTGAAAGCTTTATTTTTGACTTCTGTGTTGTTAGCCATCTGGTGGTTTATGGAGGTTTAAGAGATGCAAGTCGAGGTGTGATATTTAGGAAGCCATGGATTTTGACACGTTGACGACTAGAAAGTTTCGCTAATTAGATGCAACAATTTGCCGATGGTATCCGTTCTTTTGGTTATTTATGTCTATTCTAAGTTTCTTATGCGCGTCTGTGTAAGCATTTCGTTATCTGCTTGTCCATGTGAGTGGCTTTCCCCTCCGTATTTGTTGTTAAGGGATGAGCAGGTTGTGTTTGTAAGTACATTGATTGATGTGCAAAGGTAGGGAGTCTGAGGACGTAGTTAAAAAGTTCAAAATGAAACGAGATACATCTTCACTCGCTTTGTATTTAGTTCCCCGTTGCTTGGCTTTTCCTTTGTTTCATGTCCTATTATCACTAGAATAAAGGTCCCATTTTGCTGAATGCAATTATTCCAGGAAGAGCTTACTGAACCTTTGCGTTGCTTCTGCTCTTCGCTTGTTTTCTTTTTAGAATTTGAAGTATATGCCCTTTTCCTGAAAGATTTTTTTTTTCTTTGAATGGCTGTGGATTTATTCTTGTAAGTTGGCCTATCAACTTGCTGGTTTGAAATAAGTTCAATCTGGAAGGTTGCTCTTTGATTGGAATACTTTCCACTTCATCATGGCTTGTCTTGATGTTTTGCCAGGTCTTGCGTAGAAAAGTGTGAAAGTTCTGGGTGTGTGGGAGACAAGTGCTTCCAACATTGTAAATTTTCTTCTGATGGGAAGCCTATTGATGGTCCTTGGTATTTGCAAGAACCACTTTACCTTAGATGGAAACACTGGGACTGCCAGAGTGATTGCCGGTATCAGTGTATGCTTGTGAGGGAAGAGGAGAGACAGAAACTTGGCCATAAACCTGTTAAATATCATGGGAAATGGCCGTTCAAGCGTGTCTATGGATTTCAGGTTTCCACGTTTAATTGCTTTCTAGTATTATCAAACAATGATGTGTGTATCTGATCATATTTGATAGCATATGCACTCAACATGCATCTAAACTGATTTGCTTCCATCATCAGGAACCTGTCTCTGTTGCTTTTTCTGCGCTTAATCTTGCAGTGCACTTTCATGGGTGGCTATCCTTTTTCATCCTTATGTACTACAAGTTACCCTTGAGACCAGATAAGAGAACTTACTATGAATATACGAGCTTGTGGCATGTCTATGGTCTCTTGTCCATGAATTCCTGGTTCTGGAGTTCTGTATTTCACAGTCGGTAAGCATTGCCAAATTTATGCTTTTCATTTTGGTCAAGTATTGTATCATCGAGTGCCACCTCTTGTATCATATTTTTGTCCCTGCGTTAATGAGTGGAAATTGGCTAATGGAGTTCCTGCATAGGATCGGAGGGCTAACTCTGTTGAGCTGTCATTCTTACATGGAAAATGTTTTAACACTTCCCATCATGGATCAGTTTGATTGAACATTATGCAGTGCTGTTTGGGAATTGATACCTTTTCCTGCATTGCAAATACAATGAAAGAACCACCAGTTTGTTACGTAATGTGACCACTAATTTGGCATTTCGTTTCTTTCTACCTGTCAATGTGGTAATTAATCATCGCGCAATACTTAAGAACTTTAAACATGGGAAACAGCCTTTGATTTCAAGAACTCTGCTTCCAATAGCCTCTCTAATTTGAATAGAAAAAGAGAGACACGAAGCAAGAGTGCATCTGAATAGGTGACCAGAATTATTAACAGATCAGAGAAACTGAACTGGCTAGATCAAATGCAAACCAGGAAATAGTTCCATCTTCATTCAGTTTGTATTTAGAGTCGAGTGTTCCATATTAAAGCTGACTTTGTGTATTGGGATCCAGTCCTGGAAATGGATCATAATAAGAATTTATGCTACTTCAGGCTAGCAGTTCGATTTGACTTATGTTTCTGTTTCTGTTGGCATTGACTTCTCACGTTGGTGGTAATAATGTCAAATCTGTTGCATCTCCCTTATAATTGGTTGTAAAATACCTATATTTACTTATATTGTTATGTTTCAGGCCCGCTTCTTGATGTTCTTTTTAATGTACTTCGCAGAGATGTGGACTTCACGGAAAAGCTGGATTATTCGTCTGCTGTTGCATTACTTGGGTTTTCTCTCATATTGGCAGTACTGCGAGCATTTAATGTGAGAGATGAGGCTGCTAGGGTCATGGTTGCAGCTCCTCTTATTGCATTTGTGACCACACATATCTTGTATCTCAACTTCTATAAGCTTGATTATGGTAAATACTTTCTAGTTTCTATATAGTCAGTTCTCATTCATGCACCCATTATTTCTACAGTTGTTAAGAATGCCCTTCAATATTGTGTTGGCACTCCTATGTGCTGTAAATCCATGTTGTTCCATGATGCCATGAATTTGAATGCTTGAGTGCCATGCTTTGATGCTCTTACTGTCAGATTTGTGCTACCCTTGATATATGTATATTAATGCCTAGTGCCACACTTTGATACTATGTCTACATGAATGTGTTGGAAATCAGTTTTTATCCTTGATATATGTACATTAATGCCTAGCGCAGTTTCAAGAAATTGCTTGACCTGGATTTATTGACATGACGTCGGGAGTACTATGATTTGCAATCTTCAGATGCTTATCTGTAGCTTTTGTGGGGGGATCGGTTTGCTTGCAAAAACTGTGGTCTTGTATATTTGATCTCCCAACCTGGATAAATGATAGTTGGTGGTCTTCAATGCGTTTGTCATGAAGTTAGTGGTCATCATTGGCTAACCGGTAGACAACTTGAGGTTGGTTTTGAATCAGTTTTATAATTGGTGACACCAACAATGTTGCTGAAAGTTACAAAATTAAAAAACAGATGGGTGCATCAATCAATCCTACTGATCTATTTAGTCACATAATGGATTGAATTCTTGTCTTGCTTGATATCGCAAGTCTGTTACCAGAAATGGTCTTAACGATCACTCTATTGCAGGTCTGAACATGAAAGTGTGTGTTGCAATGGGCATAGGTCAGCTTCTTTTATGGGCAGTATGGGCTGGTGTCACTTGGCATCCGTCGCGCTGGAAATTGTGGGTGGTGGTTGTGGGTGGAGCTGCAGCAATGCTGTTGGAGATCTATGACTTCCCACCTTACCTGGGATATGTAGATGCCCATGCGTTATGGCATGCCACTACCATTCCTCTGACATATTTGTGGTGGAGCTTTATTAGAGATGATGCTGACTTTATGACATCGACCCTGCTCAAGAAGAAGAAATAGGCACATGCTCAGAAAACATGGTTTATCAGAGTCATGACGGCAGATGTAGCTCCTCAGTTAAGTCTTCAAACGTTACAGTTCTTGCCAGCATTCTCTCTGTTTGCTTCTCGTTTGACGAGAAGTCGGTCTTTATGTGATGTGTGATATGCTTGTAATGGAACTGATCTTTATATTTTATTTCCCCCCACCAGAAGAAAACTAGCAGATGAGAATTTTGATCTGGGTAGCTTAAAATTCAACTGTAGATTTATTTTGGTTCTGTCATCGAGGATAAAAGATTCAGATTGTGCTTTCAAGGTTATGATCCGCATCTCATAAACCAGTTTTGATGCAACTTGCTTTTGGATGTGCTTGCACCTGTTCTGATGTCTGTTTAAGATTATTTGGAGCGGTGAAGGACTAAGATTGGATCATGAACATTCTCTTTGAATCGGTATCATTATGAGGAAATCACTGTTTATACTGAGAAAGGAAAATGCTTGATGTCCAGTGACTAGCCTTTAACCTTTTGGTGCATTTATCAGCTTCTGTCATTCTTGGAATCAAATTTCATGTCATGGGTAGTGATCGACATTAGAAAGTGGGATCGCAAAGACCTGTGTATGGGACACTGGACAAAGATGTCTAAGATACCTTTTAGCTTTTATCGACGCACGATTGGGTTTTGCGACACTTCACAAGGTTGCCTGTCAAAGATTTTCGAACGGGTTGTGCCGGACCATGGGGCTTGATCTCTGCCCCACTTTTGTAACTCGCTTATAAGCGGAGGAAAATTGTTATAAATTTACATTACCCACAACAGTTCCAAAAGATTTTATTTATTCAATGCAACACAATCTTTTGAGGACCAAAGATCTTTTTCGTCACCACTAAGAAATCAAGCTGCTATTCAAACTACCAAAGTGCCCCAAAAATGGAGCTGTCAAGCGAGTGGGTGGGGTAAAAAATGATTCTCATCAAATTGACATGTGTAGCCCGTATTAAGTCATTTTTACGCAAAATAATTTTAGTATGTACTTGATCTCATCCGGCCTCTAGTTCTTAGTAATTTCTCTTTAAATTGTTGCTTCTAAAAGACGGATGACCCTGTAGACCAGCTCATTGAGTCAGTTAGGGAGCTTGAGTTCTAGGTTGGGTCATGGGCTAGGATTTCACGCATCACATGAGCAACGTTAAAACATGGGTGAGCATTGTGCTGACAGATAATAACACTTATGTGGACGGTTCAGGCTAAGAATAGGTATATATGTTTTAATATACGACCTACATTCAACCTGACTCATTAACACTCAAATCAACTCAATTAACTTGTCTCGATTCTTTCACTAGAATCAACTGTAATGTGTTTATGTTAAGTTTTGTATGAATAAATTCAATGATAGGTTTTAGTCAATGAAATTGGTATTTGCTTTTTATTAAATAAAAAAATTATTTCTTAATTTTTTTTAACCTTTGTAAGACAAAGACGATTGATTTTCACCGTGATGTTGTCTTCTTCATAGGTTAATAAGAGTAGGTTTGCCGCGATGTTGTCTTCTTAAACAATGTTAAGCACACCACTTAAAATATTTTTAAGAAAGAAACTTAAAATAAGTCTATAAACCAATTTATTAAAGTATATTAGAAAAAATAGGGCATTAACATTGACAAAGTACATCAGAAAATCAGCCCCAGGTGGTGGTTGCTTGGGATGTGCAACCCCCAAGTGGAGTGTGGAGAAACCCGACGTATCGGGATGAACAGGCAAGATGATGAATAATGACGCGGATGTACAGTTGATTTGCATTTCCAAATTGCCGAAAGCTCAAAGCAGGTCTGGACCTGCATTGGGCTTTCAGCATTCAAAATGCTGACATTCGGCCTATGACGTTCCAAAAATACTTGCTAAATGCCTAATATTTTTTTCAAGGGTTTTGAGGGCCTAAAATCTCTTGAGAAAGCTTTTCCTGAGCCAAACGGGGCATAAGTCCACCATGATGTTGTCTTCTTCCTTTGTTTTCGGTCAAAATCGTCACTCGGCCTCCTTCTTTTCTTTTGGGACTCTTTAATTTTTAGTCTCACTCTTTTAACTGAAATGGGCCTAATTGAGACTCACTCTAACCCAAACTGAAGGGCGCTTTATTTTCTTAAGCCATTTATACCCAAAATAAAAAAAATTCAGGAAACCCATGTCACCTGGCCAATTAAAAATTAGTTAAAAAGCGGGTTTACAATTCAGGTTGCCACCTCTACCAATGAATTATCTTTATACTGTTCGACATTTGAGTGCTTACTTCAATTATTTAGCTCCTTTGTTTGGATTGAAAAACATCATGCCTCCTCTTTTCTTTTAGGTCGTCCTAGTTCACTCAAAATTAGGGAATATACCATAGAAAAAAAAATTAAATTATGTCCCATGTGACACCAATACTCCAAATTTTTATTTTTATTTTTCCATCACAAAATTAGTGATACCAATTGCCCAAACTTTTTTCTCAACCCAAAATTTGTACTATTGCGACAAAAATATGGGGATTAAAGTTTGGATGATTGGTGTCATTGTTAAGAGTTTGGAAAATATGATCACAAAAATCTTAAACTTATTGTACCGTTATCAATTTAGTTATAAATATTTTAATTGTGCTAATTCAATCTTAAATGTTTTGATGATTTATCAATATAATTATTCCGGACAATTTTGACTAGAAAATACTGACGTGGCCGTCAAGTTAGTGCTAGCTATTGTATGTGGCGTGGACGATGATAGACATTTTATAAAAAAAATTCTCTTTATTCATTTATTTTTATTTTTTTCTCTTTTATGTTTTTTCTTTTCTTTCCCCCATTGGCCAATCTTAGGCAATGGCCAAAGAGGGTCACTTGAGGCCGTCCTTTGCCTATGGTGGGTAAGGGTTGCTGGGCCCTTGCTGATTGTAATAAAAGAAAAAAAGAGAAGAAAATAATATACAAATAATTTTAAATATTAGAAATTCAAAAAAATTGCAAAAATTGTTTACATTAGCTTTGGCGGTGTCATGTATGACGGTCAGAGTTCAAGTTAGTAATTTCTTCTCAAAATTGGCCGGATGAACTATATTGGCAAACTATTAAAAGGGTTAATATCCTGAAAAATTTCAAACTGGTACACCCGTGACAAATTTACCCCAAACTATTTTTTTGACCACCAAAAACCTAAACTGGTATACCTTTGATAAATTTACTTCAAATTGGTAAACTTGTGACAAATTTACCCTCTGTTAATTTTCGTTAAATTTTATTATCAAATTATTAAGTTAAATGACTTATGACAGTTGATTGGTATACCAATTTGAGATTTTACGTTCCGTTTGTCACATTTTACAATTTTTATGATTTTTTTGTGGTATTAATCCAATTTAGCGGAGGATATATTTATCACAAATGTACTAGTTTAGGGTTTTTTTTTTTGCGGTCAAATAAATTAGTTTGGGATAAATTTGTCATAAATGTATCGATTTATGGTTTTTTATGGTCAGTCGAGGTAAATTTGTCACCAGTGTACCAGTCTAGGGTTTTTTATGGTCAAAAAAATAGTTTGGGGTAAATTTGTCATGGGTGTACCAGTTTAGGATTTTTCAGGGTATTAACCCTTATTAAAAAGTTAGTAATAAATTGGCCAAATTAAAAGATTGAGGACTATACAAGGGCAATAGGTCTAGAAATTTTTTTGGTAATTTTCCCATTGGACAATTTAATGCCCTTTTTTTACATTTTTTATGCCAAAATTAAAGAAGTATTAGTTCGGTAAAGTAAATATTAACAACGATGAGTGTGTATATTCTCATCAAAACCTCGTAATCTACAAAGGAGCAGTAGTATCTTCACTCTCTATATGACCAAATCTACCTATTTTCACAAAAAGACAAAATTGCCTTTATTCAATTGCAATTTGAAGTTTCGACCAAAAAAAATTGCACATTGAAGTGGTGACCCCAAAATTTATCTACTTTCCTTCCTTTTTTATTTTTTTTTTATCTCGATCCATTGTCTAGTTGCCATAATTAAGCATTTCACATGTTTTATCTTTTTTTATTGTGGCTATCCTATGTATATTGAGGCATTATGTTTTCTTTTTTATTTTTAGATATTACTTCCGAGAAATGAGTTTTGTGGAAAAGAGTAATTTCCATGAATAAGTAAATTATTTTTCAAGTAGAATCTAGAAAACTTTGACATAGAAATTTTTTTAACATAATCACATGTTTATAAACTTTTACTTTTGTTGTGCATTTTACTATCAAACCCTTTCTTATCTTGATGTTTTTTTGGTATTAATTTCTGTCAATGCAAAATGATGAGATTTCACTGGCATTTTTTTTTTAAATGTTATTCTTAGGCAATGTTTTGATTTAATTAAATTTCATCTTTCAAAATTTCACGTTAGAGAATGTAACCGTAAGTTTAGCTTTGAAAATCTTTAAAGAGCGTCTTTTTGTTTCATCATCTCATTAAACGTAGATGTATATGAAAGACAATTGATAAGAAAAATGTTTGATGTTGATATGTACAATAAAAGTGAAAGTTTATAAACAAATGATTGTGTTAAAAAACAGTCTATGTTAGAAGTTTTCTACATTCTACTTGACATCTAATCCACAAATCTGCTTAACAACGTAGAACATAATTCAATTTCTAAGAAATTTCTCTTTCCGACAAAAGTATTTCAATTGAAGTAAGATATAACAATATATAAGCATAAAGCCTCCTATAATATACATGAGATACCACCAATAAGGAAAATGTGAAATTCTTACTTATGGCAGCTAAATCCTACATAAAAATAGAAAAACTGAAAAAAGAAGGAAGGAAAATAAATTTGGGACACCACTTTTTACAATGCAATTGAATGATTGATGGCAATTTTGTCTTCTTAGCAAAATTGAGTGGATTTTGTTATGTAAGGAGTGAAAATAACATACATCCGAGATGTCCCTTCAATATCCTTGGTGTCACAAATGTCCACTCAATGCATCATATCTCTACTAAGATTTAATTCATCATATTTCTCAGGATTATATTGGTCACTGATGATTACGGCTCAGTGCATCTAATTTAACTTGTCTCATCAAATGATTAAAGTCCTCTCCGAATAATTTCCCATGCCTCCATCGTGAATTTCGAGAACAACACTAAGATCATCATGGCTAGTTGCACTAATTCCTGCCCAAATCACATCCCCTTTGGCCCAAGGTTGTATAGAATAAGTGTTTCACAGCAAAGTGGAGTTCCTGTTGTTTTTGCCTCACGTGTCGAAACCCTAGCTGCATTTACAGGGCGATTTTTTTTTTGTCATTTTTTATATTATTTTTGTTCTATAAGTTTTCAATGTCACCTTGGATGGCTTCACTGAAGTGCTTTAATTTGCTGTACACAAGGTGTGATCTGATTGGACCGTCTGGCAAGTGATGTGTGAATATGCTGCCCAGGAAACTAAATGTTTGGCATATTAATTGTCGAAGACATGTAAATGAAAATAAGTTTTCTCAACGTTTTGAATAGCGGAATGGAGTTGATCCGATAGGTGTGTTTGGAGAAAATCTTACCGCTGTAATTTTAGAACTATCATTCCTCATAAACCTGTCTCACCCAATGTTAAAAAACTGTTATAGATGTCTAACATGTGTTACGAAACACATAAATTACAACATGTGACAATATAGTTGTAGCATAATATAGCTATTATATTATTACAATTATGCCACACGAAATCTTGACTAACTATTTGCTCCATTATTTATTTATTTTTTCATTTTATGAGGAGAAATGGCCTTAAAAAAACCAGAAAAAAATTTAAGCATCCTTCAACCCTGCCATCCATTCGACGTGAAGAAATCATCACAGTTTTACAAAATAAAGAGGGGGAAAGTTAAAAAGAGTTATCGACACTTTCCCCCTTTCCTGGTGACATTTGATCTAATCATTGCAGTCATTAATATTTGATATCGCCAAGTGGATGTATTAAAAAATTGGCCTGTCATCGTGAGCAAATTCCGATTTAGCCTCCCAACTTGTGAATAGTTACACGACTTCGCTTTAGAATGATTGACATATGTTTCCCATTACGCCCCATGTCTTTGTCCTCGTCCTTAAATTGGTCAAAGATTCCACTCATTATGCCCGTTGTTGTTATTGTTTTTTTTTTTTTTTGATATAGAAAAACCCATCAAAATCTACCAATTATGCACATTATGATATATTTATCTTAAACTTATTACTTTGACATAAAAGAATATCAAATTATACCCACTATAACTCATTTATACTAAATTTTTTCTTGCAATATAAAAAATTCCAAATTTTTATTTATGTGACATATTTACTCTTTTAAAATTTTAAAAGATAATTTTTTAATTAAAATAATGTTTTTATTTAATTCAAGTTACGAGGGTGCTATGTCAATTTGGTTTGCCTTCTCATGTCCATGTGAGCAGTTTTTAACAATGCTTATTGACAAAATCTTGATAAAAGGTAAATACGTTACACGAGTACAAATTTTAGATTTTTGATGTCATAATTTTTTTTTAGAGTAAATATGCTACAGTGGGTACAGTTTGGATTTTTTTATGGTATTTTCTCTCTCTCTCTTTTTTTTTCCCTTCTCGCTAAAAGTATCAAAATTCCTTAAAAGGTTGATCCTAAAGCTCATTATTAGAAGATATTGCAGAATTTACGTGTTATTTTTTTGGCTTTAGTAGAAACTATGCAACTCGATAATTGCTTTGTTCTTCCTACTTTTAAGTTTTTACAGCATGAAGCCTATCAAATTTGGCAAACCCTACCCAATCTTTATTTTCTTCTTTTGAATCTCGAGTGATAACTGATGTATCCAAATGCACAAAATCATATTTCTAGAAAATTATTATTCCTCATTATGTAATTTGGCAGGTTTTTATTTTTTATTTAGATTGTTAAAATTTACATTATAAGGAAAATGATATTATAAGTACTATAACTTTTATACGACATTCACTTTGGTTTCAAAACTTTTCGTTGAATCGCTTAAATGACAAATTAGAGAAAAAACAATCATTTAAGTGCCTTCGACGATACATTTTGGCCAAAAGTTTTATATGGCTTATTTAGTAAAAAGTTTATTTATACATGGTTATTTATAATAAAAGAAATGAGTCCAACGTGGAAGATGACTAATCTCTCTATCCCTCTCTGTGGCAAAAAAGGCCCTGAGTTTCTTCTTTTTTCATCGTCTTGTCATCATCATCGTTCACTCATTCATTCTTTGAATTACAGAGAAAATTAACAACGCTGCACTCATCAGAGCAATGTCGATCCATTCATCGCGTTTGACTGTGCAAGAGCTTCTTTGAGCAACGCCAAAGCATCGAGCTTAGGCGCGAGACCATCCCCTTTGGTCGCAGTCACCACTTGCGTTTGCGCCCTCAGTTGTAAAAAAGTCTATTGCTCTTGATTTGACTCATCACCACCACCAACCGACAACCACCATAATTTGCTACTGAAAAGACAAGCGTAGAAATGTTGATTATACTAAAAATCGTATCTTTGGTCTCTTTTTCGTTTTTCTCTCCCGCAAACATATGCATTCCCCATACCCACAGAAGCTGAGCTTGGTCATGCCAATATTTATTAATCAAACGATACGAAAAGAAATGGCAAATAAAAATATAGCAAGGAAAATAGAAGCCAGAGATTGTATTTGCAAACAGAGAGGCATGAAAAAAAAAGGGCTTTCTCTATATTTCTAAATTTAATTAGTGAGGAAGAAAAAGAAGGGAATCTCAAACAAAAAACCATGCATTTCGGGATGTAGTTTATCCCCAATCGCCATCACAAGATTCAACTCTTCGACCCAAATTCCCTCGATCCCAATTTGGGCTTGAAGAGATGAAATTGTTTAATTTGTCCGAATTGGGATTTATATTTAGGAGAAAACATGTAGACAACGTCGCTTAGGGCTTTTAATGTTGACTATGCATGCTAATAAGCCACATCGGTTGAGGAAATTAATAAAATTTTGCTACGTTAGATTTTTGATATTTTGAAGTAAAGTTGACACTTCAACGATTGTTCTTTTGAATAAGTGGCACTTAGGGCCTGCATAGTAATGTTTCTGTTTTTGACAATTCCTGTTCTTTTGTTCTTCGGAACAAAAAAAGAACATAAATCCGTTTGGTAGAACTTTTGTTCCTGGGAGTAAAAAACAAAAAAATTATTTTTTTGTTCACGGGAACAGATTTAGAATAGAAACAAGAAATAAAAAAAAAAGTAGTTTCTTCTTCCCGGGAATAATTTCTAGAAATAAGCCAATTTTCTTTTCTTTTTTTCTTTTGTTTTTCTTGCTTATTGTAGCCTTGGGTGGCCGCTTGCCAATCGCTGGCCACCGTTGGTTGACCACTAGTTGTCGCTGTCTGTCGCCGACGTTGTCTGATCGTTGTCGCTACCAACCACAGCCCATCGGCCACCCTTGACCTCCGATTATTGCCATCGACCGCTGGCCGCCATTGCAGGACCGCCGGCCGCTGTCGTTGCTGCCCCCTGACCGCCGTTGCGGCTGCCTCCCGCTGTCGCTCATCGCCCGTTGCCCATTGCCCGTTGCTCATTGCCTGTCACTCGTTGGCCGTTGCCGCCGCTTGCAGGCGATCGTGCGGTGGTGGTCGGTGGCAACGGTCAGTGACCGGCAGTCCTGCGGTGGCAGGTAATGATGACGAGTGGCGGGTGGCAGCGATGGGCGACGGGTGGGGGCGGGTGGTGGTCGGTGGTCTATGAGCAAGAATAAAAAACAAATAAATACAAAAAATAAAAAATTGTATCAAACGCATTTCCATTCTTTTTCTAGTTTAAGAATAGTAATTTTGTGTAGTTATCAAACACCTTACTTTACTCAGAAATTGTTCCCCGAAGTAAAAATAAAAAAGAACTATGTCTCAAAAGAAATTGTTCCCCGGCCAAGAAGCGTTATCATATGCATCCTTAAAGTAATTTGTTGAAAAGTTTTGTCCTCATGGTGCGTGTTGCATGAAAATAATGACACTTTTAATGTCCTTCCCACAATTATATTATTAGAAACAATTGCTCTGAAGTCATTTGTATAATTACCTCTTATTATTTTGGTATCTCCTCTATTATGAGGGATTTACGAGAAATTATCATGATGACTAATTTAACTAGAGATCCAAACTTCCAAAACCTTATAAAAGAAGTGGTTATAAATGAAGATGAAGAAACGCAAAGTTGCTTGTTCTTATTTTTATTGTTAACCCTTCATTGGCAAAAGGGATTAGCGTAAGCCAAGCTACGACATAGTTATCATAAAAGTCTTAAATCTCAATTTAGTTATAAACTTTTTAATTGTGCCAATTGTTTTTTGAGCGTACAATTGTGTTGAAGATTTGCCAAATTTAGTTTTTAACCAATTATTGGGATATTTGGCTGGAATGGATAATTGACAAATGTGAAAATATTTATGACTAAATTGGAAATGAAGCAAAATGTTTAAGACTAAATTGACAAATCATCAAAATGTTTAGGACTAAATTAATATAGTTGAAATGTTTATGATTGAACTAACTTTTGTATAGTAGATTTAAGACTAATTGGATAATTTTTTTGAAAAGCTACTTATAGGTGCTTGCGGTGTAATGCATTAGAGGTGAGCATAGTTTCAAGATAAAATTGGGAATTTGACAACCGGATCGATGTGAATCGGTCTAGTTTCAGGCTATACGATATGTAAGGTAAATTTCAAGATTAAAAAATTAGGAAACCTATTCTGACGGGTAGGTTCAACGTTCCAAAGTATGCATAATAAGTTTTAGATTCCAAAAATTAAAGAATCTATCTTGTTCTGATGATAGATTTCAAGTTTTAGGTAGAAGAAGGAATATGAAATCACTCAATCTTATAATGCACTAACGGCACAGGTTTGCAAAAATCAAAGCACGTTTTACAAGTGACACATTTTTCAAATACGACGAATCGACACGATGTGATTGCTGAGGAAAAGAAAACCAGAAAGTCGTTTGGGACCAACCTTGGAAACTCACTTTGGAAACATGGATAGCGGTTATATTGATTCCGTGTATGGGACCCCAGTCGTTCATACTGAGTACTTACAAACCACGGCGTTTTATTACATAATATGCACCCAACTAGACAGAACCGGGTACGCATGACATTAACTCATCACAGCTCACAAACCAATCAGCTGTTGATAAATTCCGGCGACAAACCAGGAAGTCCATGCCACAGTGATATACTATTGGAATTGCCATTTATTCACACATCTGTTTTCTAAATTCCTTCCCACAACAACATAGCTTCCCTATTTCTGAAGTGACGCCGTGAATGACTTCATTCTTGTCACGGATCATTCCACAGGCTTTCTTCATTGAGATATTCCGGTGATTCCTGCGGTGTTGGCGGCCTCATGAGCATCCCCTCCGCCATGTCGGCCAACAGGTTCGGCATGTTCAAAATGGTGTCCTCGTCGATGAATTCTTGCCCCGAAGCTGCCACGCACTCGTTCGAGTCCATGTCAAGATCCCGCCTTGGAAGCCTTGAAGCTGCTGCCCTCGATGCGGCAGCGCGTATGTCGGTTGGCAATCTGGAAGGTGGAATGGGGTACGTGAGGGCCGAGCTAGGGAAGTTCAGGAGGGCACCAGGGCCTTTCAGGGCAAGGGCCGCAACGTCATAAGCAGCTGCGGCCATCTCAGCGGTCGGGTAAGTACCGAGCCAAATGCGCCTGCCTTGTCGTGGCTCTCGTATCTCAGACACCCATTTCCTACCGCGAGACCGAATTCCACGATACTCCGGGTGTCTCCTGGAGACCGGAGGATGATCAACAGCCGAGCCGGAAGTGCCTGGCGGTGGGGAGTGCTGATCCATGGTGACGGCGGTGGGAGAGGCGCGTGGAGTGTGGTGGTGTGGAAAGAGCGGACTCGAACGGGTGAGGTGGTGGAAGAAGTATTATAGAGTTTTTGCTTGGTTTAGCCAAGATTAGAAGGCTGATCCATCTATCTAAAACAACCACGAACACATGGAAAACATGATGAAGTTAAATCCTAGCAATATATAATATGATGTCGAGGACATCTGGCGTAAATAAATGAAAGGGTTTCTCCTTAGGAAAATGATGGTAAGATTTTGTGATGTTGGCTATAAGAACAAAAAAAATATCTATAAACTAAAGATGGGGGGAACGAGGGATGCGAAACGTGGCTAAATTGATATACATGCATATACAGTATGAAGGGACATTATTGTAAGTCAATTATGTTGGTTCGGTTAATGTGGATGTATTGCTGCTGTTCATGGATTAGCTGCTAAAGCCACAAGCATGCAGACGTACATACTTGAACTGAGACACAGCAGTAACCCAACGATAGATCTAATTAACTTGCATTCCAAGAATCCAGTTGATTTGCTCACCTAGAAAATAAAAATCTATGTCAGTGGAAAGTCGTTGATAATTTAAACCAACTTTCACGCACACCAAAAGCATATACCATCAGTCGAGTATGAACCTGATGGAAGAATTCATGCTTCTGTTGATTGAAAGACCTAATGCATTTCTCGTTTCGTTTCTTGGTTCCATCTCACATTCCTTTTATTCAGTTTGAATAATATTGGATTTGATTAGATTCGATTCGATTATATATGGTAGGGTAAGTGGATGTCCAGGTGAGTTGAGTTGGAGTAATCTAGCTTGGTACAAGAGGGCAAATAGATGCAGATTCCCATACAAGGGAAGAATCTGACTATTTTAGTTCACTTCGGGGGGCAAAATGTACAGAGATTTTAACTATGACATGAAGCTTCATTGTAGGGTCAGATAATTTGTAAGCTACGACTCGGATTAAGTGGTCTATGTGTCAGATTATTTTGCACGTACAAGTAATGTAGAGAGTCAAACATCAATCTGTTGGTGTCAAGTGCCTAGGAAGATAAAAAGTGAAATGATATGAAAGTAGAACTTGTTACGGTCCAGAATTAGAAACCACGGCTGGGCATTTACCTATGTTTACTTTCGGAGCCAAAAAGAAAGCCAAAGATCGGATTTTTGTGATTAGTCCTAGGATGTCGGCTGAATCATAACATCTTGTGACTGATTTTTTAGGTTTGATTGTTCCCAAGGAAGGGACGTCTGTTGAAAAGAATAGTGCATCTTTAGACTGGTTTGAAACTTTCCTGACATGACAAGATTCTAGAACTTGAATCTTTAGCTAGGTGACATATTTGCATGTCACTTCCTCAATTATGTGTAAACTAGTAGCTTTTACGTGCAGTGTATAAGTCAAAGTTTGTGAATGATTAATCTCATATTACATTATCCGAAACATTGTCTGTAGTGAGGGAAAACGTACTTAATCTATCTATGCAGTTCACCAAATTAATTAGTGGGGCATTCGCCCTAACATCTTAAAAACATAGAGAATTACCGCATACAATTAAGAATTCATCAACTATTTAAATGGTCTCTTAAACTTCTTAGGAAATATTTACCCGGTGAACCGATGCCGATTCAATTGGATTTCAAAGATCAATATTTGTGTAGCATCGAAAGACAAACGAGAAAAGCTGATCGTGGAGGTGAAAGCGGGCTTAACCTAAAAGCAAATTAGGTGAATTAGCACACAATTACAAGATTAACCTCTATGCAAGAAGTGCTTCACGTTTGAATGACACGAACATGATGCCATAATTTTCCTTTTTCCGTTATGAGGTTCATGAACAAAACTATCCTGCTACTAAATATTTTTATTATTAATTCGCACTTATTGTGGTAATTAAGTCCCAAAATCTCCGTCTCGTTTATATGAATTCTAAAACTTGCAACATAGATGCATTTTTAACTTCACATCTTAAAAGTATCCCCTTGAGAAATTCACACCTCGTCACTCGTCATTAAGCATATTCAAAGGCCCAATTAACTTCCCTTTTTTCCTTTTTTACTTTTCATTTTCTTCTCTCCTCATTTTTTGTCTTTCCTTGTTTCCTATTTTGCCTCCCTCAAAACACACTCTTCTCTCTCTCTCTCTCTCTCTCTCTCCCTCCCCCTCCTTCAGAATTCTTACTCGCCTTCAGAGCTTTATGGTCTATTACGGAAGACAAAAAAGCCATGGTCCTGATGGTTATACTTGTTTTTCCTTTTTCAAAAAAGCTTGGAGTGTGGTGGGACAGGACTCTGCCAAGGTTGTTCTAGATTTTGCCCCCTTCTTAGCTCCTTGGTTCCTTTACTGCAACAGCTATCACTCTTGTTGGGAATAATAGATCTCCGAAAACCGGATTCGACACTAGATCGAACTCCTAAAAGCAATGCGGAAGACAAGCCCGGGAAATTCACGTATCACCGATCCTAAAGCACACCACGGATTCGAGCGTACCTTGTTAGCCACAGATTAGACACCGACGCCGATAAAAGGAAGAAAATCTGGCCTTGTTTGATCCGATGACGCCTTGAAGGGAAGAAGAAACGTGCCTTTTGCCTTACTGTTTCTTCTTTTTCTTTTTGAGAGAGAGTGCGCGGGAGAAGGGAAGATGTATGTACGTTCTGATTGTCCAAAAATGTGTCTTCTCTCTCTCTCTCTCCTCCCTTTTATACGTCCGTCTATCCACGGGCCCTATTCCCGTGGGCCGGGCTTTTTTGGGCCCAACTTGGGTGGACAGGCCTTAAGCCCATCGCTAATAAAACCTTCATCTCCCACTAGCACATGGTGGGCCGAACAGGATTCTCTTTACCTCTCTTCAACATTCATACCGGTGAATAATCCGTGCGACTAGAATACTTTGAGAGCTCGTTGCTATACATCTGATAGGAATATATAGCAGCTCATAATGGGCGTCACACTCTGAGTAGATTCAGTATGCAGTACCCTAGATCGATCGATCACATTTATATCTCTCTTAATCTCTTTTAAACAATGATATATATATATATATATATATATATATATATATATATATATATATATATATATATATATATATATATATATATATATATATATATATTGCATTCACAACTATGATTATCCCAAAGACAGTCATAATTGGTCGACTAGTGAATACAAAAATACAATGTGATTCTCCAAAATCGATCTTCCTCTTTCCTTCAAACTCTCAATTTCAATTCAGCTTGCTTTCTAGAAATGTTCCATTAGATCGAATCAACTCATGACCATTGACAACATCCTAAGATAGCAAACACTAAATAGAAATCTTGAGAATAAATAAAAGTCATGAGGGCACTAAAATTGAGGAACTCTTTTCCTCAAGAGTCTCACACGTCATAAAAGTTGAGATCAAACTTTTTGCCACTCTTTTTGGTCGTCTCTTGTATACGTAGTATGAAATACGTATTACAGTATAAACTCCTTTCCCATGGAGCGTATGTCTACATTTTTCAATACCGTACATATGATAGTACAGACACACCCAATGTCTAACTTGAGTTCACATACCTACTCATTCACAAAATTCATCAGAACTCACATTGGCATCTTAGACAGATAAAGTAAAATATGTGGGGTATTTTACTTTCGGACATCGTAAGTATTATGTCATCATCTTAACACTTAGTTAAGGCGACATACGTATTTTAAGCTTGAGCTCTCAATTATCACATAGACAATAAGCTTAAAAACAGTCTCATCTCTATTTACCACAGAGTAAATAGAGGCTATTATCCGTGTGAGTGGGCTAATCTTATATCTGTCCGACATACTTTCTCAACTTAAAAATAATGCACTGAGCATTTAGATGCATAAAGATCAAACAAAGATTCATAGGCATTAATAATAAAACAATACTAGTTCATAAATGTGAACAACTCAGGGAAATTACAATCCAGTACATCAGACTCTACGCAATCCTAGAGATTTTACATGATCACAAAACACATCTCTAGGTATTGGCTTTGTCATAGGATCTGCTATCATTCTATGCGTAGATATGTACTGTAAGTTCACATCCTTTCGTGCAACCATATCTTTTACAAAGTTATACTTGGTATCTATATATTTGGTCTTGCTATGATACTTTGGATTTTTGGTGTATGCAATAGCTGCTTGGCTATCACAGTTAACTAATAATGGATTTGCAGCTTTCTCAATAACACCTAAATGATCTAAAAATCTCTTAAGCCAAACTCATTCTTGTACCGCTGCTGATAATGCCACGAACTCAGCTTCCATTGTGGATAAGGCTATACACGTTTGCTTCTTACTACTCCATGATATGGCGCCATTGTTTAGTAAGAAAGCAAATCCGGAGGTAGATTTTCTTTCATCTAAATCTCCTCCCCAATCAACATCTGAATAGCCTTCAAGTCGCAGATCCTTTCCTTGGTAATTCAACTTGTAATCAACAGTTCTCTTCAGATACCTCAGTATTCTCTTAACGGCCTTCCAATGTGCTGGACCTGGATTGGATTGGTATCTATTCACTATTCCAACTACAAAACATATATCGGGTCTTGTACACATCATAGCGTACATCAAGCTCCCAACAGCACTAGCATAAGGAACATGTTTTATTTGTTCCTTCTCTTGTGGAGTCCCTGGACACAGTCTATGGCTCAATCCTTCACCTTTTGCAATAGGAGTGTGTATGGGTTTACAATCTTGCATACGAAATCGTTCAAGAACCTTATTTATATATGTTTCTAGCGAAAGAGACAACGATCTCTTCGAACGCTCTCTTGAAATCTTAACTCCAAGAATGTATGTAGCCTCACCCATATCCTTCATCTCAAAGTTGGAGGACAACCAACTCTTAACAATATTAACAAACTCCATATTGCTTCCGGCAATCAGTATATCATCAACATATAATGATATGATCACAAATTGATCATTGGATCTTTTGATATATACACAATGATCCTCATCAATCATTGTAAAATCATATGCCATTATGGCATTATGAAAACGTATATACCATTATCTCGATGACTGCTTAAGGCCATATATCAACCTCAAAAGTTGACATACCTTTTCTTCTTGGCCTTTCACTATGAAGTTGTTCCATATATATTTCTTCATTTAATTCTCCATTGAGGAAAGCAGTCTTTACATATATTTGATGTAACTCAAGATCCAGACTAGCCACTATTGTCAGAATAATGCGAATCGAGGTAAATCTCACTACAGGAGAAAATGTATCTTCATAATCAATTCATTCCTATTGATTATACCCCTTCACCACAAGGCGAGCCTTATGCCTTTCTATCGAGCCATCGGCCTTTCACTTTATTTTGAGAACCCATTTGTTCCCAATAGCTTTGCGTCCTTTTGGAAGATCAACCGGTTCCCAGACTTGGTTTGATTTCATTGACTCCATTTCCTCTTCCATTGCATGAATCAATTTTTCCTTACTAGAGCAATTCAGAGCCTCATTAATATTTCTTGGCTCATCCTCATCTTGTGGAGCAACCATAAAAGTTTTCCCTTCAATGTCAAAACGTCGACGGAGAATACTTTGGCGACTTATTCGCCGTATGGGAGATTTTACACTTTGCACATCATTCCCCATTATGCTCCCACTTGGATGAACTCCACTAATATCATTATCTTGATCCAAGATTTTAAATAGGGAGTAATCTTCCCATATTTCGCCCTTCTTAGGAAATTCATCCTCTAAGAATGTGACATCCCGTGATTCAAATTCAGTTATACTCCCACCTTCCTACTCACCAATGAACACATACCCTTTCGAGTGTTTCGAGTATCTTATGAAAATACTCTTCTTTCCTCTGGGACCCAATTTCCCAAACTTGTGAGAGGACTCATGTGTATAGGCAGCACAACCCCATGGCTTAAGAAAACTTAAGTCCGGTTTTCTACTTGTCCATAACTCATATGGAGTGGAAGTAACTGATTTGGAAGGCACCCGGTTAAGTATATACGCAGCAGTTAACAACGCATCACTCCAAAAAGTGATAGGTAAGTTAGCATGCACCATCATTGACCTAACCATTTACAGTAGGGTTCTATTTCTTCTCTCCGCAACATCATTTTGTTGAGGAGTATACGGAATAGACAGCTGCCTTTCTATTCCTTTTTTATCACATAATTTTATGAACTCATTAGATAAATATTCTCGACCTCGATCGGATTTCAATGTTTTTATTTTCTTGTCTAATTGATTTTTACCAGGTTCATAAACCTTTTGAAACAACTTATTGCTTCAGACTTATGAGAAATCAAATAGATATATCCGAATCGAGTATAATCATCAATAAAGGTGATGAAACAAATAGCCTCATGC
Source organism: Eucalyptus victrix (assembly GCA_016097545.1). Taxonomy (NCBI): domain Eukaryota; kingdom Viridiplantae; phylum Streptophyta; class Magnoliopsida; order Myrtales; family Myrtaceae; genus Eucalyptus; species Eucalyptus victrix. The sequence goes on from CM027845.1 coordinate 1,643,993, forward strand.
CTTCTTCTCACATTCATTGGACCACAGACATAAGAATGAATTAAATACAGAGGAAATTCAGCTTTTTTACCTTTCCTAAATGGTTTCCTTGTCGTTTTCCCTTCTAGGCAATGCTTACATATGGGCAAATCGACTTTTTCAATGTTGCCCAACAAGCCCTCTTTGGCTAGTCTATTCATATGTTGTTGGCCAATGTGATCAAGTCTAGGATGCCACACATTCACATCTTTATCATATGTATTAGGAGACGTGAGAAGGGAATAACAAACATTTGTATTAACATAGTCAATATCTAATACAATGAAACCATCCAGAAAATAACCACAACCATAGTAGTTTGTATCCAAATACAAATCCACACCTCTATTATGGAAGTTCATATTAAAACCTAATTTAACCAACACTAAAATAGACACTAAATTCTGACGAATCTCCAGAGCATACAATACATCATGTAGGAATAAAGTGCGTCCACCACGCATGTTTAGTTGGCATGTGCCAATTCCTTTTACTTTAGCTCTGGAGTTATTTCCCACATAGACCCATTTAGTTCCAGTTGGTACTCGTCGAAATTCCACGAAGGATCCTCTATCCTTCGCTATATGGTCTGTCGCTTCTGAATCTACAGTCCACAAAGGATTAGACTCAATCAAGAATACAGAACTTGACACATAAGCAAAGTTCTCAAATGTACAAGAGGTGTTTACCTTTTTCAACTCACAACAATTGAGAGCATAGTGACCCTTCTTGTCACAATTGTAACACCTCACCCTTGACATTTTCTTCACTTGAGGACGTTTTCTTCTCTTGTGTTGGTTAACTCTTGATTTCTTGCAACAAGGACTTGATCCTTTACAATCCCACATATTGAACGAATTACTACGCTTGCGCTTAGAGCTCAAAGCCCTTTCTGAGCTAGAACCGGCATTGCAAATGTCTATTTTCGACTCAAATGCCGTTAGGCAGTCCTTTACTAGCTCAAGGTGGTGCACGGCATCCTCAAGATTGTTGACACCTAAAAATTAGACTTTATTTTATTATTATTTTGTTTTATTTGATTTTCGGATAATAAACCAAAAAAAGAAACAAAAAAGAAAAGAAAAAGCGGAAAGGCAACCCCCCTCCCCGCGTGGGCCTTCGACCCATCGTCACCTCAAGCCCAGCCCCCTCCGCGTTGTCTTCTTCCTCGCGCCACTGAGGAGCACGCGCGGGCAGGCGCGACGCCGGAGAAGCTTGAGCGGACGGCGATCATGTGTGGAGCAAAGGAGCAGTTGCCGTCGACGGGACGTGTCCAGAGGAGGCGATGATGGCGGATGGGACGGTGGGCCAACCGACGGGTCGAAGCCTCGCCAACCGGCCGCTTCTGTGCCTATAAATAGGCCCTCCATCCTCGACGAAGAAAAATAGACACACAGAGAGCGGAGGAAGAGGAAAGAGAGAGGCCGCCGAAGCTCGGGGTCCTTAAGAGACTTTGGGGAGTTCGAGTGCCGGTCGGCCGAGGTAGGGTGAGCTCAGAGGGGTCCCCGAGAGACTTCGGGGAGCTTGAAGGGTGAGCTTGAGAGAGAGAGAGAGAGAGAAGCTAGAAGGGGTTCGCGTGGGTCTCGCCGTCGTCGTCGCCGCCCCCGTCGCACTGTTGCCACGAATAGGTAGCGTAATGTCGCCGTCGCCATCGCCATCGCCATCTCCCTCTCTGTAGTCTAGTCATCGCTGCCGTCGCCGCTATGCCTCGGTCCTCTCCCTCCTTGGCGCCGCGATTCGGAAGCCCTAGGTTTCTCGATTTTCCGGGTCGTAACCCCGGGTTGTTGGGTCGGACCCAGATCGGGGACCGGGTAGGGATTCCGTAAATCCCGGGGGTGGCGGAGGTCGGGTTATGAATCGAAGCCGGGTCGACGTCGTTTTAATTAAAAAAAAGATGAAAAAATCCGAGTCAGGCCCACGTTGCGGGCCCGTCCTCGTTCGGGTCACCGGCCCGAGTTGGCCACAACCCGTGGATCCGACCCGGGTCGGTTTTTATTTTAAAATAATATTTTAATAATAAATAAATAGTTTATTTTCCAAAAAAGCAAAAAATATATTTTCTTTTCAAAATATATTAAAAAACATTTTAATTTCCAAAAAAACAAAAATATCCAAAAAATATTTTATTTTCCAAAAATATTAAATTTTTTTAATTTCCAGAAAATTGAAAAATAATAAAAAATGATAAAAATATTTTTATTTTCCAAAAAATAAAAAAAATAAAAAATATTCCATATTTTCAAAAAAAATGCCAAAAATAAAAAAAGGCCAAAAATTCATGAAAAAGCCAAAACAAATTTAGAAAAAGCCAAAAAGACTTGTATTTTCCCAAAAATACCAAAAAATCCCGAAAAATCCCTTTTGTGCCCAAAAAAATTAGAAAAAGACCTAGAAAATGTTTTTCCTCCCAAAAATGCATGGAACATCCCTCGAACGTCCAAAAAACCTCAGGGTTTAAACAAGATTAGGTACCGAAAGGGCATTAGTGATTAACTAGTGTAATCAAGTCCTTGATCCTAATTTCTCTGGTTACGCAGGAGTGAGTATTTCTCCCGATACTTCACTTGGGTTTCTAATCAACCCACCCCAAATCGATTAGTGGCGACTCCAATTTAAAATTTGATTTACAGGTTAAAAACTTGAACCATTAAGTCGTGAATTGGTGGACTTGGGAGAGTCTGGGCATAACTAATTTCAGCCGAGCCATTAGCCTCCTTAGGCGCTCGTACCCGACTGCGGGCGCCGAAAAAAAAAAGAGGTCGCGATAGCTTGGCGACTCTGCTGGGGACTTTGAGGACTTAGGCCATTTTTGTCTTGTTTAAATTCTTTACTGACTTATTATTTTTTCTTTATGCAGGTCAGTAGTTTAGAAATTTATTTTAATTTTGTTTAAAATAGATTATCTTGTGATTATAAACTGTTATGCATGCTTTAATGTTTTAGACACTACACATGGCACACACAACCCGGCCGCCGGACCTGGGCCGCCATAGGATTTTTAGGATGGTGTTAAGAAAGATACGACCTCGAACGCGAGACTGCGATGTAGAGGTTGCCTTTCTTTTCCCCGAATTTCTTAGCCGAGGTTAAGGGGGTATGCTGCTAACGCGAGACTGTGACGGGCGGATACCCTTTTAATTTCATCAAGCCTTCTGAGTTAGAAATCGAGCCACACATCTCATGTGCATGTCTTTGTGCTTGTCATTTTATTTAAAAGCAAAGTGATTTCTTTACTTTTACTCAGTCTTTTTATTTGGCCCATGGCAATTTAGGATAAGCTTTTCAAGTCCCAGTTTATATGCGATGGGAAAAGATGATATCTAGTTCATTCCTGCTCCCAAGGTGGAGCTCTTTAGATGGTGGGGTCAATTGGATCAATTTGCCTAAGAGCGAGTGAAGGCCAAACTCGGTCATCTCCTAGCGCTAATCCAAATCATTGTTCGTCCCAAAGTCATACAAGCCATGTCACATTTCTGGTGCCCGAGGACACTTACTTTTATGTTTGTTAGGTTTGAGCTAACCCCAACCCTGGAGGAATACATCATCATCACTGGAATGCCTCTTGAGAAAAAGCTTATCAGGCCATCAACAGGCATCATCCCATTGCGTGGGTTGGCGCGACTTTTAAGAACTGAAGTCCATATTATGACACAAATTCTTGAAAACAACCATAATACCTGCCCATTTGAATTTATGAATGGTTATTTTCAAAATCAGCCTATGACCCAAAAAAGCGAGATTTTCCTCCTGGCCTTTTTCGGACTCATCATTTTCCCTCATCAAAGAAATGCTATAAGTCCTAAGATGGCATGGATAGTTGATCAGATCTTGAGGGGGGAAATTATGTCAACATGATTTTAATTGAAACATTCTTGTCCTTTAATCGTTTTAAAGACAACACGGAGAAAATCATGTGGGTCTCTCCTGAAATTTTACAAGTCTAGTTCTTTTCTCACCTAAGCAAATTCCGAGACTTTATGCGATCGTCTGAAACAAATGCTTTCGAAAATCCATTACAAAAATTTATGGTTTTAGGACCATACATTCCCAATCAAAGCTGTTTAAATTGGATAAATTTCCTAAGAGACTCGGCTCCTGAGGCATTCCAATGGTGTGCTGGTTGGTTCCATGAAAAGAGGGCCTGCTTTGCTTACAAATGCGCCCGCCCAATTCCGTTGCTCAGCTGCACCGGCGTTGTTCCCTATTACCCATATCGGGTGGCATGACAATTTGAAGCCCTTCAAGAAATTCCACCACCTTCCAGGAGTAGAATTCCTCCAGTTCTTTTCAACACAAGCCGTGACTATGCGGTCGAAATTTCTATCGTTGAAGAAACTTGGGACAAGTGCCATCGCAAAAGGATCGTGGTACCTGAAGGGCTTGAGGGAGAAGAAAAAGCCCACCACGCCTCTGCGGCCTACATCCACAATCATCACATCCCGACAAGGTGGAAGCCATCGGTCCCTCGCTCAATCAGAGACAGCAGCTTGCACGAGCAAGCAGGGCTTATGCAGAGGATATGGGAATATGCCAGATACTCATCTCAGAGCCAGTCCAAGAAAGCAAGCAGCCTTTGCAAGAACAAGGCTCCCTATCGCATATAGATTAGCAGTGGTGTCTCCCTTAGTGTTAATATCATTAAAGTTTTGTCCCATTGTTTAGGGACTTTTGTTTAATATCTAACATTTCATTATGTCATTTCAATTTCAAGTTTTAGATGTTAGAAGTTTACGATCTATAAAATCCTCTTTTGATAAATAAAAAGTAGTTAGACCATTGCCATGGGTCAATCTCTGTTTACTTTTGTGCTCATTCATTATTTTCGCAACGACAGGTAATTATGAATCATCGGCCACCAATCGCCCGTGAATGGCCTCATGCAATAAGGGCTGATCAGAATGATGTACAAAATCGCCTCGCCAACATTGAAAGCGACGTAGGACAGATGTCCATTGTCCTTCGACAGCTCTCAAGACAAATGAAATCTACTCAGGCTGAGCCCAACTTTATAGTTGCCTCAAACACCGTCATGACGTCCGCAAATTTGCCAGAAAATAGCCAGTACCATAGACAGTTTGAAAGGATCATGAAAAAGTTAAACCAGCTGCAGGGGCAGAATCCCATGGACCTTTCCAATTATGTCGGCATTAAAATCCCTGAAGAGCTCAAAGCACCTGAATGCGAAAGGTATGTTGATACCTCCCGCCCAGAGACCTACTTGCAGGCCTACCTAGTCTAAAGGATGATTCAATTGTACTAATCGAACTTGACTGGCCCTGCCTTGCGATGGTATATTGTTAGAAAAATTAGTCCCCTTAAAGCTTGGAGGGAACTAATTCATGTTTTTCACCAAGAGTATAATATTGACATCACCTCTGACATCACCTTGCCCTACGAAGAGCCGATGATCGTGGAGCACGAGGAGCTATTAGTCGCTGAGATAGGAGAAAAGCATGTCAACGAAACCTTGCATGATAAATGGGCAGCTGAGCAACATCTTGTTATTGGAAAATTTCCCACTAGGAAAGGCAAGGAGCCTTTGTATGAGATCAAGGACACAGAGCCTGTTCAAGACCGAGGCACGATTGGACGACTCCCCAAGCTTACTCCAAGAGCTAGGGTCCAAAGAATACCAACCCCTATCAACCTAGAAAGTGAATAAGAGAGCGACACTCTAATATCTCTCACTTCCCTGGATAGGATCGAGCTGTCAAAACGAAGGGCCTTACTCAAAAGGTTTGGACCGGGAGGCAAGAAAAGAAAGCCTAAGCAGACCGATTCAGCATCTACCGACGAGCCACCGCACCAAAGCTTTGAGCACTCCCAAGAATACAGCTTTGAAGGCCACCATCCTCTAGAGTACAACCCTGAAGACTTCCCGGCTCCAGAATACAATCCCAAGGACTTCCAGTGTTATTTCGACAATGAAACTGACGATTCATCGTATAACTGTTTCCTACTCTCATTTGGGGATGAAGGCTCGTCAGAAGAGGAAGCATGTGTCTTTATCCGCTATGATCCTAATGAAGTACTAAGCTTGTCCTCTGACCATGAGGATAGCTTCAATACTTTATCCTCATTCGGAAATTTTGACCAAGAAGAAAGCAATGGGGTAATCTCGGTAGAATCCAACTTCCTTGAAACAGAAAAATTCACCACTACAACAGATATGCAGTGGGAAAACCATTGGCCTAACCAAGATACATTAAGCCCGTCTTCCGCTCATAGGATCATGACCCCTGGAGAGATGTGGATACCTGATCTCCGTAAGTATAATGACACAACTTGTCCCGTGGCTCATTTGCAATATCTCTATGTGGAAATGAGTTGGTACTATGGCCCGATGTCATTCACAACTCAGGCGTTCCAAGAAACTCTTACGGGGTCTGCATTGCAATGGTTCATCACAGCAAATATTTATCTCCTAAAGGATTGTAATGAGCTGACTTCCACATTTTTGCATCAGTACCAAAACCAGATCGGAACTGAATTGCCTTGTGAGAGTTTGGCTCACTTCACAAGAAGACCAATGGAGGATTTCCAAGCATACGCAGGGAGGTGGAGAGCTTTTATGATGCAAACCTGCCCTCAACTGGCTGAAGAGGAGTTAATGAAGCAGTTCATAGAAGCTTTGTCCTGCAAGCATCGCTGTTGGCTGCATGGGTTACACTTCCATAGCTTCAACGAGGTAGTCATAGCATGCGAATACTTCGAGTCTACTGAAGGCGAGGAATTCAAACACGCTTAGCTTCAAGACTAGCACTATCAAAGCGCTCCTTTACATAGGGGTTTTCATGAGTTTTACCTGTTTTTATAATTTCATGTTTCTTATTTTGTCTAGTATGCTACTGTTGTATTTTCCATTCCAAGTACCTTATTGTACAGTTATAATATTTTGAGAGCATGAGGCGGTACTCCAAACTAGCCCAGTGATGTTATCCAACCATAAAAAATATATCATCCAAATATTGAGGGCTGGGCTTCCTCATGCTTTTTCTCCCCCAAAGGCGTATTTTGAAAATAAAAAATATTTCATCACCCAAAAGCTTTTGTTAAAACAAGATGATAAATTTAACCATGTTTGTCTTTCTGACTCATTCACTTCATGTCTCAGAAGATCATTCCCATCCCCTTTGACTTAGTGTGACAGGGGGCATTTGAAGCAAGCGCATCAGGCGAACTCGCCAAATTCAAAGACACCTTGCCAAGAAAACAGGGGCAAATAGAAAGAATCATCCTATACCAAAAGAGGGTAAGTCTCATTCTTTGAATATGATTTGGAAATGATGTCCTCTCTCTTCTATTTACAGGATACAAAAGATGAAACGTAATAGGTACAGGCATAGAGTTGAGATCGAAGCATCCATGACATACCTCACTCCTGCCCAGCTCCATCTTGAGCCAAAGGACTATCTTGTTGCACGACACGCCCAAACAGTTAGATGTTACAGTTCCAGCTTTGACAAGCCAAGAAGTACAGAAAATGAATTTCTCCTCTCGAATTGGCTACTGTCAACAGGGAGAAAATCTAGTCAGTTGAGGCAGTCTCTAACCCCTTATCTCAAATTGTGACTTAGGGCCTAGAAATCTCACTTCGTACTCCAAACACATGTTCTTCCAAGGAGTAGTTGCCATCCCAAAGCTTGAGATTTTGATCTCAGATTCCATAGAAGCTTGAGGTACATGACTTTGCTCAATGCTGCTAATGATGCTATAGTTAAAGACAGAAGAAGAAATTCCATAGAAGGAAGGCGTTGAAGATGAATCAACGACCAACAATCATGCATACATGGTCACGAATGAGGAAGGCCAACTGAAGGAAACATTGAACTATGCCAAGATGGAAGGGCCATCATTGACATTCAAATATCTTTAGGAGCTAGCACATACAAACTCTGGAGAAGGGTAATTTTGTATCGTTTCCAATACTCTTGCTATCTAAACCCGCTTTTGACATATTTTCCCTATTTGACAAGAAGCATCACAACTCAAGAACCAAACTCAATGGTTAGATTTGACAAATCAAATACTAGCCAAGCTAGTATACAGAAATGACCTGCATCGAATTCACTTGACTTCGTGTAAAAGGACATGCCATTCATAAGCCAATTAAAGAGAATAATTGACCTGAGGAAGTGGAAGACATGAGACTTCATGTCCTCCTTTGTACTTCAAGTCCACTTAATCGTTTGCAAACCAGCGAAGGGTAAAGTTGTATCGCTTCCAATTTTTCGACTTTTCAAAGAGTTCATGACTAACACATTCTCTCTTGTCTATTGCAGGATCACCTGACTGTCAAAAGCAAGGATAACAAATCAATAAGAGACATGTCAGACTTTGATAAGCTCTTCCAAACAAAATGGCGCCCTGAGTAATCACCAAAGCAAATGACAGAAAATCTTCAGGCCTCAACTCACATTTGATTTTGGCCAGACTGATTGATCTACTTGTACATCTTCTCTTCTGCAGGGGCCAAAAAAGGCCCATCAAATCAATGATTAGATTCTCAATCCTTGGCTGATCATTCATGTGTCATATCCCTAACCAATAGGGACAACCATCAACCCCTTTTGTAAATAACTCTTTTAATGTTCAAGTTTCAACACATTTGTGAATACCGTTCCACCTAGGTAAGCACCCCTAAAGCTGTTAATAAGTTCTTCTTGAGTAAAAGGCCATTCATTTATTTTGAGACTAGAAACTCCATCATATCATACACTGCATGCATTTTTCTAGGTGAATTCTGCATGATGATTTTGTCTGTCTAAATCATTGATTACATTGAGAATTATTAGAATAGACAGCTGATTGAAGAATGCAAGATTGATTGAGCATGTTGGATGAGGCGCGTCAGAATGATGACAGGCAAGCCATATCCTACACACAATCCCCCATCTATACACTTGTGAGGTGAGTGCAGAAAATCCCATGACTACAGGGTAAAGAGTTCTCTCGCGAATAGTACGATGATTAAAGCAGTGAGAGGCACTCCATCGCTCACTTTGAGCCCCATACACTGACAAATACTCCCGATAAAGAACCACCCCACACTGGGGCAAGTCAAAAGCAAATCAACATCACAAGGTGAGAAAGGGGATAGAAATTTTTTTGCTCACACTTGCATCAATCTTTGAGTGTCTTTATTACATATGAACACTCGCGTTAATTTAAGTGCCCTAGAGTCGTGAAGAGCAATTCTTTATTTACGCACTTGTATCCATTGTACAACTCAATTGAGTCTGTAAATTCGCCCTCACATGGAGGCAAAGCAGAAGCCACTGTCGTTTGAGCAACATAATCAGAAGTGCCAACAAAAGATGAAGACTCCATAGTCTAGCAAAGGCATTTGCTTGAACTTGTCAAGATCAGTTCCTCAAGCAACAAGAACAAAAAACTAGGGCATAAAAAAAAAAGCAGTGTACCTGGTAAAAGCAAAGTTAATGCTCATGAATAAAAAATTGAGATGAGAAATAGGGGCATGAAAAAAGCAGTGTGCCTAGTAAAAGCAAGGCAGATGCCCTAAACAAAAACACAATCATTTGTATTCCCAAGAGAAATTGTTGTTGTGGTCCATAGAACCTTCATCGGACCGTGAGAAGAAAGACCGGTGACAAATGCCAAGGCAATCACCAGCTCTCACCCTTTTACACATGAGCCAAATCTACGTTGCATCCCATTGTAAAAGTCTCTTCAAACTAGGGGCACTTCAATTAACGTAAGATTTCATATGTCTATAAACCTCGTTCGAAGAGGTACGGGCAAGATTACTCTATCTCTTTTTGCAGGATTCTTGACTTGCAAACCCGGAGACGATCGTGCGGCACTCTGTTCATAAGCCTTGACCTTGATGGTCCCCTTTGATGAGCCGCTAACCAAGACTTCATTACAGTTTCAACAAAGACCTCTCACATTGGTAAAGTCGTACTGTTTGCGAGAATACTCGGACCCCTATTGACATGATGACAGTGAGATAGTGTGGTCCTTATAAATCCTGCATCAATGGTCAGGATAGCCTTTTCCATGAGAGTGAGTAAAAAGTCCTTTCAGACTGAAAGTCCCTCATTTGGCATGCTCAAGACATCTACATTGTAAATGAATGTTGTCTTTCAAAATCTTCCCCGATGGAAATCAAAAGATGCAAAACCGACAAAATTATCATGCATGAATCTCATTTGAACTCATAGCGTATACAATCATGTGTGCATATTGTGCAAATAGGATACTCTCAGATATCAGAGATATTGCCTGGTAAGCACATCCTAATCCCCATTTGTCTTAAAGTACCTACCACTGTCCAAGTACTCTCTTCTTGCACTCGACCTATTCAAGTCGTCCCTTGAGTTTGGGTGCTTGCAATTGTCTAAGTATCCCCTTGTCTTTAAGTACCCACCACTTGCCGAGTGCTCCCTCTTTTCCTGACACTCGACCTGTTCGAGTTGTCCCCATAGTATTGATACTTGTGACTGACCAAGTATCCGTTTATCATTGAATACCTGCTGCTGTCTCAGCATCCCATTGTCTTTGAATACCGACCATCGTTCGGATGCTCCCTTTTCTTGACACTCGACCTGTTCGAGTTGTCCTTAGAGTATTAATGCTTGTGATTGACCAAGTATCCATTTATTATTGAATACCTACTGTTGTTTAGGTATCCCCATATCGTCAAGTACCCATCGTTGTCTAGGTACTTCCTTTTCATGACACTCAACCTGCCTGAGTTGTCCCCGAATAATATAGCAGCTGTTCAAGCATTCCATTGCTTTACTTGGCACCACCGTCCAGGTATGTTTTCTAGCACTTGGGCCAGCCTGAGTGGTCCCAGATCATATCATTAAATACTTGTGTTCATCCAAGTATTCCAGTACTTTGTACACCTGTAGCTATCCAGGTGTCCCACCTCTTTAAGTGCCTGCAGCAATCTAAGTAAGCCTCATACCACAGTCAAGTTTATAATACCAGGAGGTGAGAGACCTTCATAAATATCCCAGGTACGTCATCGATATTCCCAATTACCAGGAGGTGAGAGACCTTCACGAATATGCGGGGCACGCCCTCGATATTCCCATTACCAGGAGGTGAGAGACCTTCATGAATATCCTAGGTACGTCCTCGATATTCCCAATTACCAGGAGGTGAGAGACCTTCACAAATATGCGGGGCACGCCCTCGACATTCCCAATTACCAGGAGGTGAGAGACCTTCACGAATATGCGAGGCACGCCCTCGATATTCCCAACTACCAGGAGGTGAGAGACCTTCACGAATATCCCAGGGGTATGTCCTCGATATTCCTAATTACAAGGAGGTGAAGACCTTGACGAATATGCGGGGCCCACCCTCGATATTCCCATTTACAGGAGGTGAGAGACCTTCACGAATATCTCAGGTACATCCTCGATATTCCCATTACCAGTCGGTGAAAGACCTTCATGAATATCCAAGGTACGTCCTCGATATTCCAACTACCAGGAGGTGAAGACCTTCACCAATATCCAAGGTATGTTCTCAATATTTTCAATTATCAAGTACCTCTTCGATACTTGTGAATGCCCAAGTATCCCTCAAGAATTCATACTTGTGATCATCCAAGTACCCTTTCAATGCCTATGGTCAGCCAAATACCCATTTTGACGCCTGTAAATGCCCACATACCCTTCAGGGTAGTACTTGTGAATATCCAGGTACTCTTTGATATGCTTGTGAATGTCCATGTATCTTCTAGAATTGATGCCCTGAGAAAGATCGGCGCATCCTCTCGAAAAAGGTCGGGTTCCCAACTGGTGTCTTTGATAGAAGTCAGATGCCTAACAAATCGATGCCCTGATAAAGATCGGTGCATCTCCCGAGAAAGGTCGGGTACCAATCGGTGTCCTTGATTGAGGTCAGGCACCCCAACAAGCAGATGCCCTGAGAAAGGTCGGCGCATCTCTTGTCACGGCGACCGAAGAATAGTTCGGGTTCGAGACAAACCACTGATTACTCTAACAGGCAACCGAAGAATGGTTCGGGTCCTAGAGGAGTAATCCTCAGTCAAGGCGACCGAAGAAAGGTTCGGGTCCTAGACAAATCATTGATTGTTTTAACAGGCGATCGAAGAATTCGGGTCCTGGAGAAGCAATTTCCCGTCACGGCAACCGAAGAATGGTTCGGGTCCGAGACAAACCACTGATTGCTCTAACAGGCGACCAAAGAATGGTTCGGGTCCTGGAGGAGTAATCCCCAGTCAAGGCGACCGAAGAAAGGTTCGGGTCCTAAACAAATCATTGATTGTTTTAACAGGCGACCGAAGAATGGTTTGGGTCTTGGAGAAGCAATTTCCCGTCACGGTGACCGAAGAATGGTTCGGGTCCGAGACAAACCACTAATTGCTCTAACAGGCGACTGAAGAATGGTTCGGGTCTTGGAGGAGTAATCCCTAGTCAAGGCGACCGAAGAAAGGTTCGGGTCCTAGACAAATCATTGATTGTTTTGACAGGTGACCGAAGAATGGTTCGGGTCCTGGAGAAGCGATTTCCTTTCACGGCGACCGAAGAATGGTTCAGGTCCGAGACAAACCATTGATTGCTCTAACAGGCGACCGAAGAATGGTTCGGGTCTTGGAGGAGTAATCCCCAGTCAAGGCGACCGAAGAAAGGTTCGGGTCCTAGACAAATCATTGATTGTTTTAACAGGCGACCGAAGAATGGTTTGGGTCCTGGAGAAGCAATTTCCTGTCACGGCGACCGAAGAATGGTTCGAGTCCTGGAGGAGCAATCTCCCGTCAAGGCGACTGAAGAAAGGTTCGGGTCCTAGACAAATTATTGATTATTTTAACAGGCGACCGAAGAATGGTTTGGGTCCTGGAGGAGCAATCTCTCGTCAAGGCGACCAAAGAAAGGTTCGGGTCCTAGACAAATCATTGATTGTTTTAATAGGCGACCGAAGAATGGTTCGGGTCCTGGAGAAGCAATTTCCCGTCACAGTGACCGAAGAATGGTTCGGGTCCAAGACAAACCACTGATTATTCCAACAGGCGACCGAAGAATGGTTCGGGTCCTGAAGGAGCAATCTCCCATCAAGGCGACCGAAGAAAGGTTTAGGTCCTAGACAAATCATTGATTGCTTTAACAGGCGACCAAAGAATGGTTCGAGCCCTGGAAAAACAACCTCCTCATATTGCCAGGTAAGATGACGCCTTGATACTTGCCAAACTCGGGGCTCACACCCTATCTCACTCACTCCCGGTAAGTAATTACAGGTATTTTCTTATCTGTCTTAGAATATGTTATGTTATATTGCTCTTTTTACATAGGATAATAAGTCCCAAATAAAATATAATCCGTTATGCATATATGACCAAATTTTAGGCATCATTTTGTCTTTGAATGCAACCTCTGCGAGCTCACCTTCAAAGAGGGGCAGCTGTTGACGCCTAAAATTAGACTTTCTTTTATTATTATTTTGTTTTATTTGATTTTCGGATAATAAACCAAAAAAAGAAACAAAAAAGAAAAGCAAAAGCGGAAAGGCAACCCCCCTCCCTGTGTGGGCCTTCGGCCCATCGTCACCTCAAGCTCGGCCCCCTCCGCGTCATCTTCTTCCTCGCGCCACTGAGGAGCACGCGCGGGCAGGCGCGACGTTGGAGAAGCTTGAGCGGACGGCGATCGTGTGCGGAGCAGAGGAGCAGTTGGCGTCGACGGGACGTGTCCAGAGGAGGTGATGATGGCGGATGGGATGGCGGGTCATCCGACGGGTCGAAGCCTCGCCGACCGGCCGCTTCCACGCCTATAAATAGGCCCTCCATCCTCGATGAAGAAAAACGGACACATAGAGAGCAGAGGAAGAGGAAAGAGAGAGGCCGCCGAAGCTCGGGGTCCCTGAGAGACTTCGGGAGCTCGAGTGCCGGTTGGCCGAGGTAGGGTGAGCTCAGAGGGGTCCTCGACAGACTTCGGGGAGCTCGAAGGGTGAGCCCGAGAGAGAGAGGGGAGAGAGAAGCCAGAGGGGGTTCGCGTGGGTCTCGTCGTCGTCGCCCCCCGTCGCGTTGTTGCCACGAACAGGTAGTGTAATGTCGCCGTCGCCATCGCCATCGCCATCTCCCTTCCGTAGTTTAGTCATCGCTGCCGTCGCTGCCGCCGCCGTCGTCGCCGCTACACCTCGGTCCTCTCCCTCCTCAGCGCCGCGGTTCGAAAGCCCTAGGTTTCCCGATTTTCCGGTTCGCAACCCCGGGTTGTCGGGTCGGACCCGGATCGGGGACTGGGTAGGGATTCCGTAAATCCCGGGGGCGGCGGAGGTCGGGTTACGAATTGGAGCGGGTCGGGTAGGTTTCGCGGGAGTCGGGTCTCGGAGCCGGGTTGTTGGGTCGGGCCGGGTTGTCGGGTCGGGCCGGGCGTCCTTAAATGCCCGGCCACGGCGTCGTTTTTAATAAAAAAAAAAAGATGAAAAAAATCCGAGTGTGGGCCCGTCCTTGTTCGGGTCGTCGGCCGGCGGACACAACCCGTGGATCCGACCCAGTCCGTTTTTATTTTAAAACAATATTTTAATAATAAATAAATAGTTTATTTTCCAAAAAAGCAAAAAATATATTTTCTTTTCAAAATATATTAAAAAACATTTTAATTTCCAAAAAAACAAAAATATCCAAAAAATATTTTATTTTCCAAAAATATTAAATTTTTTTAATTTCCAGAAAATCGAAAAATAATAAAAAATGATAAAAATATTTTTATTTTCCAAAAAAATAATAAAAAAATATTCCATATTTTCAAAAAAATGCAAAAACTAAAAAAAAGGCCAAAAATTCATGAAAAGCCAAAAAAAAAATTAGAAAAAGCCAAAAAGACTTGTATTTTCCCAAAAATACCAAAAAATCCCGAAAAATCCCTTTTGTGCCAAAAAAAATTAGAAAAAGACCTAGAAAATGTTTTCCTCCCAAAAATGCATGGAAAATCCCTCGAACGTCCAAAAAACCTCAGGGTTTAAACAAGATTGGGTACCAAAAGGGCATTAGTGATTAACTAGTGTAATCAAGTCCCCGATCCTAATTTCTCTGGTTGCGCGAGTGAGTATTTCTCCCGATACTTCACTTGGGTTTCTAATCAACCCACCCCAAATCGATTAGTGGCGACTCCAATTTAAAATTTGATTTACAGGTTAAAAACTTGAACCATTAAGTCGTGAATTGGTGGACTTGGGAGAGTCCGAGCATAACTAATTTCAGCCGAGCCATTAGCCTCCTTAGGCGCTCGTACTCGACTGCGGGTGCCAAAAAAAAAAGGAGGTCGTGATAAAGATCTTCCATAATATGGTCAAGAGCTTCTAGTGCTTCTTGCTTTTCCAGCACATATTGGATTTTCATGTGCCATATCTCATAGTTGTCACCATTGAGTTCTCACCTTTGTTCAGCTCGGCAACTATGCTCTTTGTGGCTGAAGCCATTGATCTGAACACATCATACAAATATGCACGAATTATTAATGCCTATCATTTATGCATCCCTATTTACATAGACCCATCATATTAATGAATAATTTCAAGTAAGGCTTCAGAATCAAAAGGTCACTATGTTTCCAATCATCCTCCAAAAATCCTAACTTAAAACTATCATTAATATGATTGTCATATGCAAAATCAATTCTATGAAGCTACAAAAACTTCTAAAACTACCCATAGCTAATTACCCACAGCAACCAGCAATAATAGAAAGCAACAGATAATTGACATACAATAAAACAATAATGCTTTCAACTATTACTAATAACATATCAGTTGCTACATTAACAACAATCAGGTAGTAAACATTACATTATGATGTCCACAAAGCACACTTAATTAAGTTTAGCCAATAAAACTAACACCAAGTCAGCACACGAATTGGGAAAGATCCTCTTTTGTTCAATTTCTTGATCTTTTCCCTTGTAACAATACAGTAATATTCACTTACAAAATCCATCACAATTTTCTTATATGAAGTAGCTCCGTTGACATCCCATATGTGATTCAACACATCTTGCCATTCAGGTGGAAGAGTGTTTATGAAAAATCGCACCATCTCTGACTGTGGCATAGGACAACCATTCCATATGACCTTTTGAATTTTCCCGTTGACTTCAAGGATGTGATCAATTAAGTCACCACTCTCCCATCGATGATCAGTCAGCTCAGCTATCAACTTAGACAGCCTTTCCTTTTGTTCATCGGTAATTGCGCAAATAAGTGTGCGCAACCTCAAGGGAGGCATTGTTCCTGCAACAAATGCAGAACAAATAAGGGATTACATATAATCCACATAGACTTAATTGAAAAAGAAACACATTCTTTTCCTCTTTTTTTTTTCCTTTCTTTTCTTTTTTTCGGGTCAACGGTCAATGGTTACCGGTCGCCGCACCGGTCGGACCGATCGGGCCGGTCGGACGAATCGACCGCACGTGCCGCGTGTGTGCGTGGGCTAGCGTGACGTGCCGTGCGCGTGCTAGGCGTCCGCAGGTCGGGTCAGGTCGGGTCGCCGGTTAGGTCGCCGGCCGGTGACCGCCTGGCCAACCGTCGTCGGTGCTGACGTCATCGATGACGTCATCCCGGTGTTACCGACTATTGAGTGACGTCATGCTGACGTTAGCACACGTCGGTCTGTCGACCGGCGCGTGCTGGTTTGCCGGCCAGTGGCACACACGTGCCGGTTCGCCAACTGGCGCGTGTGCCGCACGTGCTGGGCGCGCCAGCACTTCCGGGCGCGTCGTGCCCACACGCAGCGCCTTCTGGCCGCGCGTGTGGGCGCGTGCGGCGTCTCTCGGCGACGCACGACATGTTGCCGGACTTGTCTCGACGACCTCTTTCACCCAGTGCCTTCAAAAATTGATTTCGACTTACGAAAACTCAGAAAAAAAGACGAACAGCGCTTGGGTGTCGGGATTTCTCGCCCCGATCCGTACGGCCGAATTACTTTCGCGAAAAATCAATCAAAAAAATTAAACAGGTCGGGAAAATGTGAACTAGGGCTCTGATACCAATGTTGGGAATAACGGATCCCCGAAAACCGGATTCAACACTAAATCGAACCCCTAAAAGCAATGCGGAAGACAAGCCTGGGAAATTCACGTATCACCGATCCTAAAGCACACCACGGATTCGAGCGTACCTTGTTAGCCACAGATTAGACACCGACGCCGACAAGAGGAAGAGAATCTGGCCCTGTTCGATCCGATGATGCCTTGAAGGGAAGAAGAAACGTCCCTTTTGCCTTACTATTTCTTCTTTTTCTTTTTGAGAGAGAGTGCGCGGGAGAAGGGAAGACGTATGTACGTTCTAATTGTCCAAAAAGGTGTCTTCTCTCTCTCTCTCTCTCTCTCCTCCCTTTTATACGTCCCTCCATCCACGGGCCCTAATTCCCGTCGGCCGGGCTTTTTTGGGCCCAACTTGGGTGGACAGGCCTTAAGCCCATCGCTAATAAAACCTTCAACTTTGGTGCCCGAAGTTCCAAATCCTTCAAAGATGACTAAGTATAGACCCATTTGGTGCTGTAATGTGCTTTCTGAAGATACTTTCTCCAAAAGTAAAGGGGGTCGCTTCCCTCTTTTATCAGTCCGAGTCAGAGTGCACCCATTGAAGGAAGAAGAATAGCTGATAACATACTTCTTGCTCATGAACTTGTCCAACATAATCATGGGAAAACTACCTCAGCTAGGTGTTTTATTAAAGCTGATCTCATGAAAGCTTTTGGCTCTGTTCACTGAATTTAATCTGAATATATTGCATGCTGTTGACATCCCTCCTGTGTATGTGAGATGGCTGAGGCTTGCAATACTAATTCTAGATTTTCTTTTAACCTTAGTGGATCTCTTGATTTTTTTTTTTTTCCCGGGAAGAAGGGACTTAGACAAGGAGGTCCTTTATCTTAGTCAAGTATTGAGGCTCTTTTAATCAGTTTTACTGCATGTCACCCTCAAATTAAATCCCACGAAAACAGTGACTGGAGATGCACTTCTCAGCTTATCTGGATTCAAGCAGAGCACTCTTCCAGTTGAAAGGAGTCTAAGGACGTTTGTTGTTAAGAGATCAACGGGCTCTATTTCTAAGAAATCACATGAGTACATTGATTGATGTACAGAGGTAAGGAGTGTAAGGACGTAGTTAAAATGTCAAATGAATCAAGACACGTCTTCATTCTATTTTTACTTAGTTCCCCTTTAGTTTGGTTTTATTTTATTTTATTTCCAATCATTAGGAGAATAAATGTCCTCTTTTGCTGAATGCAGTTATTCTAGGATAAGCTGATTGAACCTTTGTGTTGCTTCTGCTTTTTTCTTGGTTTCTTTTTGGAATTCAAAGATAATAAGAAGTAGAAAAAAAGTCCTCTCCCTTAAAGATTTTTCTTTGTTTTTTTGAATGGCTGTAGAGTTCTTTTAAGTTCATTCCAAAAGCTTGCTCTTTGATCGGAATACTTTCCATTTCATCATGGTTAGTGTTGATGTTTTGCCAGGTCGTGTTGAAAAGTGTGAAAGTTCAGGTTGTATGGAAGACAAGTGCTTCCAACATTGTAGTTTTGCCGACATGTTCAGCAACTTCCGCGGTGATTTATTGCCCTCACTGGTGATATTTCTTAGACGATTACACGGCTTCTCAACGACCAGTAGCTTCTATCTACCAAAAGCAATTGTGCCGAAATCCCCAACGGTGGAGTCCTACATGTTGAGCTGCAACTCTTACAAGCCGCTCGTGATCCATTGCTAGACAACCGGTTGTCCTTGCCATCCTTGACCCTCGTGTGATCGTGTCACATCGAGCTGTCAGCTCCCCCACTCACAGTGTATAAGCTGTCAATGAGTCCTCCTTGGCTGTGAACCGTCGCACCATCGACACCCGCTAATGCGTCGTTGCCGCTCGCCGCCATTTGTTGCCGTTCACTGTCAAGGAACCGGTCGCGATTCCAATCCGATTGCGTTGCAAGAAAATTTGGAAATAAAATCCTCAAATTAGGTAAGGTCGCACATCTTTAGTATATTCGCAAATATTTTATTACCTTATTTGAGTAGTTCGATATATTTTGAAATTATATGATATACCCCATTGGATGTTAGAATATTTTGTTAGATATTTACTTAAAAATATTATTATATCCACAAAATCCTAAGATAACCCCAAGTTAGGAAACTTTCCTAATTTAACAACGTACCTACATGACCATTCGATCTCTAACCACGAGATATGATGCTTGGCTACGGAAAATCTTTCATGCTATCCATGACCATTTGGATACGATTGTTGATTTACTCGTTTGCAAGTTTGAACAGATAAGCCTTCTATCAATATCCATAACCACTTGGATACAATCGTAAGTTTATTTCATGTCCTTCTTGAGATAGATAATATAAGATTGTGGATTACATTATTTAATTAATAATCCATCCATTGTTTGGTTGCTTTCCTTAAAAGAAGAAAAAAAACTTTGAATTAGATTCGATTCTTGCTAGAATATTGCTTTTTTTCGGCTAGAATGCATGTTTAGATTATGTTATTTATTTGTTCCGAATTTTTAAATAAAAAATACAAAAAAATTGCTAGATTTCCTTAATTAAAACTGTAGGCAAAAGATTACTTTAAGTGTCATAACTTGGTAAAAGGGACACTTAAGTGCCAAAATCGGAGAGAAATTGATCACTTAAGTGCCACTTCGCCAAAATTTGGTAAAAATGCTAATGTGTCAATTTTCTGGCGAAGTGAGTGGCAAATGGCGTCATTTTGTATGCTTTGACGTAGTAAAAAAATCATATAAAAATTAATTAAATTAAAATTAAAAAATTTAAAAATTAAACAATTAATATTAAAAATTTTGAAAAAATTAAAAAAATTGAAAAAGAAAAGAAAAGGGGAGTTTTTAATTTTTTTGAAATTTTTTGAAAATTTTGGAAATTTTTATTTTTAAATGTTTTAAATAAATTTATTTTAAAATTAAATTAAATTAAATTTTATATTAATTTTTTTACCACATCAGCACCAAAACGATGCTATTTTGCACTTGCTTCACCGGAAAATTGACATGTTAGTGTTTTGACCGGATTTTAGCTGGAGTGGCACTTAAGTGATCATTTCTCTTTGATTTTGGCACTTAAGTATCACTTTCGTAAATTTTGACACTTAAGTGTCTCTTTATGCCAAGTTATGGCACTCCAGGGGTCCGCGTGTCTAAAATTGCATGTTTAATTATTAGGTAATTTTAATTTCAAATTTCACTTAAAAAAGGAAACATAAAAACTATCATACATGTGTCACCTTTTAGTCACTGGATGTTTAGGATCATTTAAACATGTGACATATTAGGATAGTTGCATTAATATTTGTTCGTCATTAGATTATGTCAAGTAAGTAACGTCGCATGACATATAGTTTGCATATTAGGTTGCACGTTGCATGTCATGTTAGCATAGATACATTTTTATACATCATTGCATTGCATTGCACTTAGATTATATTTCATTAAATTAGAAAAAATCCTAAAAGATTGAGTGGATTCGTGCTGATTAGGAATCATATCTAGAACTATTGATGTGAACTCTAAGTTAACATTGCGGATGTTTTCGTTATTATGAGGTAAGTTCTACAATTTATTTATCATTTTATTAGGTGTTAAATTGGTGGATTGTGCACTTGTATGATCATCTCACATATTAGGGAGTAATAAAATGAACTCAAATTGCTCAATAAATATTTTTTCACGAAAAGAATGATACTGAAAGAGTATTAAAGAAATATAATGTAATCAAGTCCCCGTACTTAAAATTTCTAGTTCATACGAGTAAAATAATTCTCTCGTTATTTTACTTATGTGTTTAATCAACTTACCCTAAACTAATTAGAGACGATTCTTAATTGAAAATCATTTTCATATTAATAACTTGAACTTAAGTCGTAAATTGGTATAATCTTGGAAGAGTGTGAACTAA
This sequence comes from Eucalyptus victrix, assembly GCA_016097545.1. NCBI lineage: Eukaryota > Viridiplantae > Streptophyta > Magnoliopsida > Myrtales > Myrtaceae > Eucalyptus > Eucalyptus victrix. The sequence continues at coordinate 1,664,923 of CM027845.1, forward strand.
GTTTAGACTTAGAAATCCATTAGCCAATTCTTAAGTGTTGCACTCGAGATTAGGTCGCGACAAGTATGCACATGCTCTTGGATCCTCCAAAACTACGAAAACACCGGAGATGTCCCTTCGATATGTTATGTTATCTCTAAGGATATCGTACATCATGTTCATGACTTGTCCCTCCCAAAGTGGAGTTCCCCACGGCAGATTCGATCCATCATGTCTCTAAGATTTATGCTCCATGGCTTAATGCATCTTATTTAGCATACTCGTCATACAATTATAGCCCTCCTCCCCATAATTTCCCACCCCTCCATCCCTCCTTTTGGAGAAGGAGAACCTGGAGTCATCATGACTTAATTGCATCGGTTCTTCGTCCAATCACATCGTTCGGGCCCAAGGTCAACAAGAACAATCGTTTCGTGATACAGTGGAGTTTCTATGTTGCATTCGCCTCTTGTGCGGGAACCCTGTCGATGTTTGATAGGGGGTTTTTTGGTCTGTCATTCTAACATGTGTCTACTTCCATTTTTGGTGGAGGAAGATGAAAGCCTTTCGCTTTCACACGAGTGGAATAAACATGTGGTTTCAATTGTACCATGAATGGCTTCAACTGAAGTGCTTTGATGGGTTTTGTCAATAAGCTGAGATTACATTGGACGTTTGTTAAGTGATGTGTGAATTGCTATAATGATTTAGAATTGCCATGTCTGGCACATTAATTGTTTAGGAATTAAATACAACTTCAATAGTGAAAATAAGTTGTTTTGACCGTTTTTGTATGGCCTTTATAAATTGGTAGCCACATGTATGGAATGGAGTTGTTCTATCGTTAGATGTGTTTGGGATAAATCTTAATGCTATAGTTATTAAACAATCTCGTATGAGGAAGTCATCTCGTCCAGTTATGAGGTGTTGTAAATTTAAGGGCTAAGTATTCCAAAAGTTCTAAAATTTATCATAAAAGTGCAATTACGTCCTAAAATTATTAAAAATTATAATCATGTCACAAAACTTGTTAAATTTGTGCAATCAAATCTTTTCGTTAACTCAAAAATGCTGAAGGAGTTAATAAAATGATTTGATTGAACTAATTTAATAATAAAATGATTTGATTGAACTAATTTAACAAATTTTATGACTTAATTACACTTTTCGAAATTTTTAAGATTTTCAATACACTTGATTTAAAACATGTATTGCCAAACAATCACGTTACGGCATTTGGCAATATAATCACGGCACAACATAGCTACGATATGGTTACAATTGTGCCAAATGAAGTCTTTACTAACTGTAGGCTCCATTATTTTATTTTATTTTAATTTTATGAGTAGAAATGGCAATTGCAAAAAGATATTTCAAGCATTCGTGAACCCCCCACCCAATTAACTAGAAGAAATCATCAAACTTTTACCAAAATAAAAGAGGGGGAAGAGTAGAACCAACTAGGCACTTTGTCTTGGTGATATTTGATCGTGTGCATTTGATGTTTGCCATCTCCAAGTGGATGTATTTGAAAGCCGACCTATCATAGGCAGATCACGTGAAACCCAAGAATTTTTTTTCAATGTGTTAATAGTTACACAATTCCACTTTAGAATGATGACATAATAATGTCCTTGGCCTTGCCCCTTTTTCTTCTTGAACCTTGGCCTTGCCCTTGAATGGTCAAAGATCCCTCTCATTATGCAAGCATTTGATTTTCTTTTTTCTAACTTTTTCTTTTTTATGATCATATAAAAAAAGTACGATCCTTCTTACTGTTCACGGAAGTTCTTCCTTCCAAAAATATGTACTTGGATTTAATTAATTTGCATACTTCTCAATGAGCTGATTAGGTATTGCCTAGCTCAATATTTGTGTAAACTAAGGGTGCGTTTGGTTAGACTTTTGGGAAAAGTCAGGCAAAAGAACGCTTCAAGTGCCATAACTTTGGCTAAAGGGACACTTAAGTGCCATAACTTACGAAAGGTACACTTAAGTGCCACATTCGAAGAAAAACGGATCACTTGAGTGCCACTCCGGCTAAAATCCGACCAAAACGCCAACGTGGCATTTTTCCGGCGAAGCGCGCCCAAAACGACATCGTTTTGCACGCTGACGTGGCCAAAACGGCGTCGTTTTGGGCTAACGTGATTAAAAAAAATTAAAAAATTAATTAAATTAATTTTAAAATTAATTAAATTAATTTAAAAATTAAATTTAGTTAAAATATTTAAAAATAATAATTTAAAAATTAAATTTAGTTAAAATATTTAAAAAATAATAATTTAAAAATTAAATTTAGTTAAAATATTTAAAAATAATAATTTAAAAATTAAATTTAGTTAAAATATTTAAAAATAATAATTTAAAAATTTTTAAAAATATAAAATTTTTAAAATTAAATTTAGTTGAAATATTAAAAAATAATAATTAAAAATTTAAAAAAAAAGGAAAGGGGGGAGCCGCCGCCGCCGCCCCGCCGTCGCCGAGAAGGGTCGGCGATGGCGAGGGGAGGGTCAGTCGAGCTCGCCGGGCCCTGGCCAGGGGTTGGCGACCACGGCCGACCGGCGGCGATGGTCGGCGGCCCTCGCTTGGCCAACCAAGGGCCACCGCCCGATGGGGCGACCCCCGGTGAGCGGTGGCCCTTGGCCCGGCCGGCGAGGGCCGCCAACCCTCGCTGGATCTAGGCGAGGGCCGCGAGTCGCGGCCGTGGTGAAGGCTCGCGGCCCTCGCCCGGCCGAGCCAAGGGCCGCCGCCCGCTGGGGTGACCCCCGTAGGCGGCGGCCCTTGGCCCGGCCGAGCGAGGGTCGCCAACCCTCGCCGAATCTGGGCGAGGGCTCGCCCCTCGCCGCCGGTCCGAGGTCGCCCGGCCCAGGCCGGGCCCGGCGACCCGGCCGACCCTCCCCATCGCCGGCCCTTCCCCGGCGGCTGGGAGTGGCGGGCGGCGCGGCGAGGGCTAATCCCTCGCCCGCCTCCCCCTTTCCTTTTTTTTTTGTAAATTTTTTTAATTATTAATTTTTTAATATTTCAACTAAATTTAATTTCAAAATTATTAATTTAAAATATTTTAACTAAATTTAATTTTAAAATTATTATTTTTTAATAAATTTAATGTAATTAATTATTTTATTTTATTTTTTTGCCACGTCGGCCAAAATAACGCCGTTTTGGCCACGTCAGCATGCAAAACGGCATTATTTTGAGCTTAGTTCGCCGGAAAAGTGCCACGTCGACATTTTGGCCGGATTTTCGCCGGATTGGCACTCAAATGATCCATTTGACTCCGATTTTGGCACTTAAGTGTACCTTTCGTAAGTTATGGCACTTAAGTGTCCCTTTGGCCAAAGTTAAGGCACTCCAGGGGTCCGCGCGTCGAAAAAGTCATTAAGAAAATGCAAAGGCCTTTAAGTCAAAGAGGTTTTTCAAAATGCAAATTGCGTTTGGTAAATTATAATCCAAAAGTGTATTGTGAAATATCATTGGGCAAAATAGTGTTTGGAGAAATTTACGTTTATAAAAGACTTTGTGATAAAAATAAAGTAAAAAAATAGTTGACTGGCGAAGGGTAGACGGCCGCCGCGACATCTCAAGTTGCAAGACCTTACGCGGCCGCTTGACACCACTGGCGAGGGCAGCTTGAGGTCGGGCGACCTCTAGCGATTGCCAACAAAGGCCGCTTGGTCGCGCGACCTTGGCGGCCCTTCATGGTGGTCGCAGCGTGGGTCGCTGGAGGTCACAACGTGGGTTGTCAGAGGTTGTAGCTACCGACCTCGCCGCAACCCAGGCAAGGTCGTGGGTCGCAGTGACCTCTAGCGACCTTCGTGATGAGGTCATGGGTCATTGGAGGTCGCGGCGATAGCTCATCGCAACCTAGGCGACCTCTGTGATTGCTACGACCCAAAACCCATATTTGGGTTGTGGCGAGATGGAGGAGGTCACATGTTGCGACCCAGGCGACCTCCGTGACCTAGATATGGGTCGCAGCGAGGTTGTGGATCGCCGGAGGTCACCACGACAGCTCGTCACGACCTGGGCGACCTCTGTAACTGTTGCACCTAGAACCCAGATCTGGGTTGCAACAAGGTGGTGGAGGTTGCATGCCGCGACCCAGGCGACCTTTGCGACCTAGATTTGGGTTGTGCGACTAGTCGGCGATGGTCGCCAGGGTGCCACAACCACGCCGACCTCTCTTTAGCTCGTCGTCAACCTATCGCAACCTCGTCGGCCTCTTTGATGAAGAAGAAGAAGAAGAAGAAGAAGAAGAAGAAGAAGAAGAAGATGAATAGTGCTCGGGGTTTTCCGAAAATATTGAAAGCCCAGGCTGCCTTGAGCTTTCAGCCTTTGGAAAGCTAACATCCCTTCAGGGTGGATTTCAAAAATGTTCCCGAACACCCAATATTTGAGCAAATGGGCTTTGGACCCCTAAAGATACTTGGGAAAGCTAGTCCCAAATGCAGCCTATGCCGATAACACTGCTAAAAATACATTGCAGAATTTGAATGTTCTTTTTTTTTTTTTTTTTTGCCCTGAAGAAGAAATAATGGAACCTATCTTTTAGAGCGTGAAGTTTGTCAAATTGAGCAAACCATGCCCGACCATCTTTTGCCTTATAGAAGAGTATCGGACGCTTTCTCAATTACATTGGCCAAAAAGCTATCAATTTTTTTTTTTTTTTGCCTAAGATGACCAAGAGTTTCTCTAAAAATTTACCATCAATCTTGATTTTCTTAGTTTCAATAATGTAGGAAGATGTACGATATCATGCTCCAAAAAATTATTTTTTTGAACTTTATGTAATTTGGTGGGTCTGTTTTATTTATTTAGAGCCGATATATCATCTGAAACAACTACTCTAAAATATCTCCGTAATTATCCGTTCTTATTTTGGTATTTTTCCCTCTTATAATGGGACTTATGAGGCATTATCCTGATCTGCTAGTGTAATTAGTTAAACTAGATGATCCAAACGTAGGAAAACCACAAAATCGAGTAGTTAAAAAAGAAGATGTAGTAGATCGAAGTTGCTTGTTCTTAGGTTTATTGTTAGGCCTGCGTTGCCAAACGTCGTACACCGCAATAATTCAAAGGTTTCTAAAAAAACAAAGCCCGTTTTACAAGTTCACACACATTAGTCAAAGACGGGGGAATCAATGCGATGTGATTGCCGAGAAAAGAAAACATCAGAAAGTCGTTGGAGCAAACTTAAGAAATCTTGCATCGGACACCTGGATGGCAAGAACCATTCAGCTGCTGATAAAATTCTGCGCTTTGAAACAGTGACAAACGAGGAATGTTCACATCACGTCGATGAAATGCTGTTGGCATATTTCCCAAAATTCACTCCACCACAGCAGTGCAGCTTTCATAGTTCTGGAGTGACTGCATGGATGACTTTGTTCTTATCATAGATAATTCCACAAGCCTTCTGCATCGGAGTACTCCTGTGATTCCTCTGGCCGCGGCGGGCTCGAGAGCATCCCCTCTGCCATGTTGGCTAACAGGTTTGGCATATTCAAAATGGTGTCCTCGTCGATGAATACTTGCCCCGAGGCCACCGTGCACTCGTTCGAGTTGATGCCAAGATCCCACCTTGGGTGCCTCGAAGCTGTTGCTCTTGATGCAGCGGTGCGTATGTTGGATGGTGACTTGGAAGGCGGAATAGGATACGCGATGACTAAGCTCGGGAAGTTCAGGAGGGCACCAGGGCCTTTCAGGACAAGGGCGGCGACATCATAGGCGACCGCAGCCATCTCCGGGGTGGGGTAAGTGCCGAGCCAAATGCGTGTGGCTTTACGTGGCTCTCGTATCTCGGACACCCATTTCTGTCCCCGAGACTGGATCCTGTGGTACTGAGGGTGTCTCCTGGAGACTGGCGGATGATGACTACGAGCAGGAGAGCCGGAAGTGCCGGCCAATGGGGAGTGCTGACCCTTGGTAATGGCTGCGGGGGAGGCGTGTGGGGAATGCTCCGGCATGGGAAGAGCACACTCGAGAGGGTGAGGTGGCAGAAAAAGAGTATTATGGGGTAGAAGTGTATGGTTGCTTTGGACAAGAGTAGAAGGCCGATCGCCTAGTTATCTACTATTGTTGGAATTCAAGTCGGCGGAAGACGACTTACCTGATTTCGATGCGCAAACAGCAATTAGTCCCGGAACGAACATTGAATTGTCGATGAATCACGAACAACACTTCCTCACGTTAGTTTGGATGCAATCACAAGGAAAACGCCCGATTTCCATAGCGCCTATTGTTCTTGTAAAGATGAAATGGAACGCCTCGATCTCTTTGATGGAAAATGGAGAGAAATTTTGGTGCTAATGATCTGCCAACCAACCCAATGGTTGTGTTCGGGAGATTTTTATACGTCTCTCTTCGTACCCCTCCATTTGTGTCTTTTGATCGTAGCATATCAAGTCCAAATGGTGCGGTCCAATCGCACCCCATCATGGATGTACCAGCTAAAGTACTACATCTCCCACTCGGACATGACGAGCTTGATAATGCTTTATCAATACTATAAGGCATTCAACATTCATCAACTTTACAAAACAATTCATACTGGCAAATAAGCCGTGCGATCAGTGAGTACACCTGCACTTGGGAGCTCAAATTATGCACCTATTAGGGACGACATAATGGCTACAATCCTGAAAAGAAATAAACAATGGATGTCTCACAGTGCCCCAGACATATTTTGTTACATCAATCCAAGTATACCTATCATTTAAAGGTTATACTTGATTATTCTAAAAAAACCATATATTTACAATTACATCCGCAATCACATAGTGCGATATACTTGGTCGACCAATAAATACATGTGATAGATGTAAAACAACAATAGTCTTCCTTCGCAATAATGTCTCTCTCAATTTTAGAACAACTGTTTTCCTAGATACGTTCCATAAGCCATATCCATTCATGATCGCCTGTAACATGCTAAAGTAGCAACATTGATCTTTCACTTCGAGAACATAGTTAGAAGTAATATAGGGCACAAAATTGAGGTAAAATACAAATTACCTTAAGGGCTCACACGATGAGTAAATATGGATAATTTTACTCATCTTCCCTTATTAGTCGTACAATGTACATGTAGTATGAATTACATGCTATAGTGGATTACTCTTTCTATAAGAGCGTATGTCATTTATCAAATATATCCACCATACAGATCTTAGCATAAATATAGTCACGTGCTTCTCACGTACTCATGTTTAGCTCGAGTGCTATATCAGCTCGCTTTCTATAGCGCCCAATTAAGTACTCACATCTAGCATCTTTCAAGCATATATGATTGTTGGACTATCATGTTTGGTCTTATTATAAACAAATCACAGACCTCATCTTAACTCCAATCAAGGCGACATATTTTATTGATATCGGCTTACCAAACTTGCTCTTCATGGTGCCTTTCAAGTATCTTAGGATCCTCTTTACTGTTTTTCAGTGAGCTTGACTAGGATTTGATTGATATCGGCTTACCAATCCTATGGCATGACATATGTCGGGTCGAGTACATATCATAGCATACATCAAACTTACGACTGCACTAGCGTAAGGAATAGTTTCCATCACTTTAATTTCTTCTGGAGTCTTAGGACACATCTCAATACTTAGGCCTTCAACTTGCATGATAGGGGTATCAATGGGATTACAATGCTGCATATTGAAACGCTCAAGAATTTTCATAATATAAGACTCTTGTAATAAAGTAATGAGTTTCCTTGATCGATCTCGTTCAATCTTAACTCCTAATATATAAGCAGCTTCTCCCATGTCCCTCATCTCAAAATTGGAGGACAACCATTCTTTTATGGTGATAACCAAAACCTTGTCATTTCCAGTCAACAAAATATCGTCCATATAAAGTGATAAAATTACAAATTTATCTTTGGACTGCTTGACATATACACAGTGATATTCTTCGATCATCGTGAAACCAAAAGTTATTATTGCTCGATGAAAACGAAGATACCACTGTTTAGATGATTGCTTAAGGCCATATATTGAGCGATGAAGTTTGTAAACTTTATGTTCTTGACCTTTAGCTATGAAACCTATTGGTTGTTTCATATAAATTTCCTCATCTAATTCTCCATTGAGAAATGCCGTCTTTACATCCATTTAATATAATTCAAGGTCTAAACGTGCAACGATGGTTAGAATAAGGCATATTGAGGGAAATCTTACAACTGGTGAAAAAGTTTTCTCATAGTCTATATCCTCTTATTGAGTATAATCTTTTGGTACAAAGCGAGCTTTATACTTTTCAATGGATCAATCCGCCCTACACTTAATCTTAAAGACCCATTTGTTTCAATGGCCTTACGATTGGGTGGTAGATCAACCAAGTCTCAGACATGGTTTGCCCTCATAGACTCCATCTTATTTTCCAAAACTTTTCTCCATTCTTCCTTATTAGAGGATGAGAGAGCCTCTTGAACAGTCTTAGGCTTGGCACCATCTTTTTGAGCAATCATAAATGCTTCCCCTTCAATCTCAAAACGACGATGAGGAGTACTTTTACGCAATTGAATTTCTCTTGAATTCAATTCATCATGCGATGCAACACTTCCACTTGGTCTTGTGTGTTGAGGTAAATCTTCATTTTCCTTTACAACATCAATGGGTGTGTTATCAAGATCTTCCATCTTATATAATTGGAAGTCCTTATCAATCTCACCTCTACTAGGAAAATCGTTCTCTAAGACGTGACATCTTGTGACTCCATTTCGCTCATACTTCCATCAGCTTGTTCACCTATGAACACGTACCCTTTGGAGTCTTCGGAATATCTTATAAAGATACATTTCTTCCCTATAGGATCTAATTTGCCATGTTTATGAGAAGAATCATGAACATAAGCTGCATATCCCCATGGACATAGACTACTCAAGTTTGGTTTCCTACTAGTCCATAATTCATAAGGGGTGTAAGTGATCGATTTTGAGGGTACTCGGTTAAGTATATAGGCAGCAGTCAAAAACCCATCTCTCCAATAGGAGATAGGTAAATTTACTCGCACCATCATAGACTTAACCATTTTCAATAGGGTTCTATTCCTTCTCTCAGCCACCCCATTTTGTTGTGGAGTACTAGGAATAGTCAATTGTCATATAATTCCCTTTTCATCACAAAGAGCCTTGAATTGCTCCGATAGATACTCACGTCCATAATCGGTTCTCAATTCCTTTATTGTTTTGTTCAACTGATTCTCTACCATCGCTATATATCATCTAAAGCATTTTAATGCTTCTGACTTATGGGAGATTAGAAAGACACAATCGAAACGTGTGAAGTTATCTATGAAAGTGATGAAATATGAGGTTCCATGTCTCGCTCTCACACTTAAAGGATCACAAATGTCAGAATGTATGAGATGCAATGGAAATTCAGCTCTAGTCCCTTTTCCGAATGATTTTCTAGTTGTTTTTCCTGCTAGACAATGTTCACATACGAATAGACTAACATTAGTGAGTGACCCTAAAATGCCTTCTCTAGCTAATCTTTGCATTCTTTGCAATCCAATGTGACCTAATCTAGCATGCCAAGTACTTGCATCAATCTCAACGTTATTAGAAGATGCAATTAAAGAAAAACAACCATAAACATTAACATTGTACTGATCATAGTCAATGTCTAACACCATAAAACTATTCGATACATGACTTGAATCATAATTAACCGTTCCATACAAAATGTCAACACAATCACAATAGAAGTTCAATACATAACCTAAGCTAAGAAGAATAATTATAGAGACCAAGTTTCGTCGAATATTTGGAGCATAAAGGACATCATGCAGGAATAGGTTTCGACCACCTCGTAAGATTAATTTACATGTGCCAATACCCTTTACTTTAACTCTTGAGTTATTCCCAACATATATCTATCTTCTTCCAAGTGGTATCCAACGATACTCTACAAATGTTTCTCGATCTCTAGCTACATGGTCTATTGCTCTTGAGTTTATAGTCCACATTGGATGAGATTCAGCAAGCATTACAGTACTAGAAACAAAAGCATTAGTCAAAGTAATGGAGTAATAAGGTACCTTTTTCGGCTCAGTGTATTCACAAGCAAAGTGACCCATCTTCCCACAATTGTGGCACTCCATCTTGGCCTTGTCCTTTTTCTCACCACGCTTCTCGCGTCGGAAGATCTTAGCCCTTTTAGGTACCTGATTAGTCATCTTCCCTTTGTTGTTAAATTGAGAATTCCTTTTGCGCTTGAAGCCCGAAACTTTGCGCGAACTCGATTCAGCAACATAAGCATGGGTAGAGGATCTCGCAGCCTCTAGGTGCTCATCCTCTAATTCCAAGTGACGCGCAATATCATCAAAAGTGATAATATTCTCATTATGCGTCATATTGATCTTCATATGCTCCAAATTGTCAGGAAGATATCTTATAACAGCCAGGACTTGCTATTCATCAGTAAGGGAGTGACCTGCCGATTTCAGCTCACGGATCATATTTGACATCTCTCGAAGATGCTGCCTTATCGTTACATTTGGGCGCTTTCGGAATGTGTCAAACTTGATGGTGAGTCTCTTTAGCTTAGTGGCAGATGTACCCCCAAACTTATCTTTCAAGGCAATCCATATAGCTTGAACTTTATCATAACTTTCAAACTCACACATGAGATCATTTTGCATACAGCTTGGTAACGTGATGCGAGCAATGCTATTTTTTTTCAAGCTTGATAAGCTTCCAGATCTCTTCTGTGTTGAGTTGAAGTTCCATGCTCAGGTTCATCCATAGTATGGTTGAGGGTTTTCAAAACCTCTTGTTCCTCAATGATGTATTGAACCTTTCGGTGCCAAATATCATAATTGTCACCGTTCAGCTTCTCACCCTTAATGAGGTCAGCCACAATGGTTTTAGATGCCGAAGCCATAATCAATTGCTATAACACATTGACATAATAAACGCAGAATCAATACTAGCACACTATACAAAATAACACACATATTTAATTTGCAGCAAAGACAAACTAAATTAATGGTAATTCAACAAAAGACACAAAAGCAAAAGTTCACAATGTTCCCAATCAACTTCTATGTACAATTGTTCAATTATCATAAATTAGTTTAATTTGCGCAAATTTTAAGTTCTAGGTGAGAACCCCTTTTAATTCTACCAACCTACGAACTCCCAATGTATGATAATTACATGGCCTTATGTAATTTCTACATTTTTCCTTAACACAAAAACATAGCATGATAATAACCAATGTATAAACAACAATTATGCTTCAACTATAATAAAAAATGCAATTCAACATGTAATGGATTTCCTACCATTGTTCTAATTTTCTAGCAACTAGAAAATTGTAAGTATATTAAAAAATATACATCATATCATTGAACCAAGCTTTACACAGCATATATAACATCATTTGCATATAAGCTAGCTATTGTATTTCTTAAATTACAAGAAAATACAAGCTACAAATGAATAAACTATGCATTAAACCCTAGAAAATATGTGTTTATTTCCTACGCATTTTCATATATTTATAAAATTTAAAAGTATAAAATAATTATACCACTGTGTAGATAACATTCATACAAACCAAATATCGTTGAACACGCTTCAATTGGAGCTCGCACGTGCCCCCACGCGCTGCCTGAAGTGCGCAGCACATGTGGCGCATGTGCCAACGAGCCAAATGGCTCGGTTCGACCGGTTCAACCAGTGATCGGTCCGATCGGTTTGACCGCTGGACCAATTGACCGGTCCGACCGTTGACCGATCAACGGTCAGGTCGGGTTGGGTCAACTGGGTTGGATCCCGGGTCGAGTCATGGGTTGAGTCGCCGGTCGGCCAACAATCACCGGCGGTGACGTCATCGATGACGTCATCCGGTGACTGACCATTGGATGACGTCATGGTGACGTCACCACACGTCGGTTCACTGGCTGGTGCGCATCGTGCACATGCTGGTTTGCCGACTGGCCGTGTGGCGCACATGCTGGCTTTGCCAGCACTTCAGGCGTGTGGTGCCCATGAGCAGCGGCTTTTGGCCGGGCGTGTGGGCGCGTCTAGCGTCTCCCGGTGGCACTCGACCCATCATCGGACTCGTCTCGATGTGCTCTTTCACCTTGTATATTCAAAAATTAATTTTTACCAAAAAATTATTTCGAAAAATGGTCAAAACCTCACGGATGCACGCGACCTTGAACCCGTTCTTTGCTCTGGTTTGATTTTGAGTTTTTCATATGGAAACTCCGACTATCAGAGATCCAAACATTGTAGATTTCATTATCTTGATCTCAATATCAAATTATAAATGAGAAAATTCAATGAAAAACAAGGCAGAAATGACGACCGGGCTCTGATACTAATGTTGGAATTCAAGTCGGCGGAAGACGATTTACTTGATTTCGATGCACAAACAGCAATTAGCCCTAGAATGAACATTGAATTGCCGATGAATCACGAATGACACTTCCTCACGTTAGTCTGGATGCAATCACAAGGAAAACACCCGATTTTCACAGCGTAAATGCCTATTGTTCTTGTAAAGATGAAATGGAACGCCTTATTCTCTTTGATCGAAAATGGAGAGAAATTTTGGTGCCAATGATCTGCTAACTGTTGGAGAAATCTTCCTAGAGTATTTTGAAGTTGACAAAACATTTCCATCAGTCTAGTCTGAAGACTTGCAGACTCTCTATTTAAAGTCTGAAGACCTCTAGACTACCGGACTCAAGACTCAAAGTCTATTCTCATTGACAGTTTCTAATCCGTCGAAGAAGGGCTATCCAGGACTGGATGTTTTGTTAAGGATTTGACCTTATCGACTGGATAAGATCTCGTGGTTGGATATGACATAACGGAATCCTTTAATTTGATCATGATTGATTCAGAGATTGAGGATCCGATGATTGGCAAAGTATACTTGGAACATTCTACTTATGGAAACCGAGATCTTGATTGTATGGGCGAGCAGGATTGATGGGCTATCGACATGTTTCTTAAATAGCTCGAATGATCTTCCTAATTGATTCTGTCCAACGGGAAGGTTGGAAGAATTCCTTTGGTAAGTGCCAACGGTTATGATGGCATAAAGGAGTATATAAAGAAGACGTTCCAAGTTGTTCGAGAGTGTGCGCGATAGAAGAATTCCAAAGTCTGAAGCTCTTTGTTCTTAGTCAATTCATTTACCGAGTAAAATCTTGTATGCAAAAGAGAGTCTATATTTTGAAAACCTTGAGGAAGTGTGGTGGAGTATCTACATTGTGGAATCAAGGGAGAGCCTTGCTGTAACATCTCTTTTGTTCATAGTGAAATCCAGCCGGTGGGCTGTCAGTGCAGAATAGTGGACGTATGCTTGGAATAAGCCGAACCACTATAAATTCTGTGTTCATTTTCTCTTCCCTACTCTCTGCTTTACTTTGATCATAATTCGTTTTGTTAACGAAAGGAGAACTTCCTTTCTATTGTTTGCTTAGTATTGCCCTCCTATCTCGAGAAATTATTTTTTACACCTATTCACCCCCTCTAGGTTCTTATACTAGCGATCTCAATTGGTATCAAAGCCTGTGTACTCACTTTGTTTGAAGTGTTTTACTTCAGAGTTAAAGATCCATGGCTAGTATGTTAGCTCCAGGGCTGGTAGAAGGGCAAAGCAATACCAGACCACCTTACTTTGATGGAAAGGAATATAACATATGGAAAAACAAGATGAAGGGATTCCTAAGATCAAAGGATCATCTGGAATGGGACGTTATAGACAAAGGAATTATTCCTAAAGCTGCATCTGTCTCAGAAAGAGGAAAAGAAATTGTTGAGTCTAGTGAAATGACTCAGGAAGAGATAACTAAGAGACAAGCTCTTGATGCAAAAGCAATTTATTCTTTATATTGTGCTCTGTCACCTACTAAATATAACAGAATATCTTCTTATGTTACAGTAAAAGAAGTTTAGGATATATTACATATCACCTATCAAGGAACCGATCGAGTAAAAGAAACCAGAATTAACATTCTCCTTGGTCAATACGAAGCTTTCAAAATGAAATCAGGAGAATCTATAACTGACATGTTTAGTCATTTTACATAAATCGTGAATGGTCTTGAAAATCAAGGCCAACCAATTTCTGATTCCGTGAAAGTAAACAAACTACTGCATGGACTCTCCAAGGATTGGAATCATATAAAGACCTCAATAAGGGAGACACAAAGAATTATGCCACTATCTGTTGATGAGTTGGTTGGGACTCCTCAGTCTTATGAAGTGGAATGAATCAATGAAGACGAAGATCCTAAAGGTAAGAAATTCATTGCATTAAAATCCAATGATGATTCTGATGTTACAGATTCTGAAGACGATATGGATGATGAGGAGCTTGCTCTCATGATAAGAAGATTCAGAAAGCTAAACAGAAAAGGAAGAAGATTCAATCAAAAGAAACAGAGTTTTCAAAAGCAACAGACTAAGTGTGTTGAGGATGATGAATTAAATAGAGATATAGTTTGCTTTGAATGTAAGAAAAAGGGACACATCAAACCCAACTGTCCTCTTCTGAGGAAGAAGAAAGGAAAAGCTGAAAAGTATTGAAATGCTCTTAAAGCAGAAACCTGGAGTGATACAGAATGTGAAGAAAGTGATGATGATTATGCCAATATATGTTTGATGGCACAATTGGATTCAGATTCAAACTCCGAGACAGACTTAGATTCAGACAGTGAATTTGAGGTGAGTACCTTCAAAATCCATATTAAAGTTTCTAAATACATTGATGAGTTGTGTTTTAGTCTTAAGACTTTTCTTAAAAAGATTTTCGAACTTAAAAAGGAAAACTCTGCACTGAAACAATAGGAAAATGTTTTGAAAGAAAAAGTGAAATGTTTAGACATGAATGTTTCTTTTCTTAAAGAAAGTGAAAATAATCTTTTAAAAGAAAATGTATTTTAAAAAATGACATATCAAATATTTCCAAAAGATTTTCAATAGGATCCGAGAAACTTGAGAAAATTCTTTCAGCACAAAGACCTTATTTCAATAAGTCTGGTTTGGGAATGACTGTGGAAACCATTCCTTTAATTGATTTTTCTAAAGTGAAGGAAACAATTAAGCAAAGACCCACAAGAGATGCTTGCAAAAATCATTTTAAAAAGATCTTTGTAAAACCAATAGGTCGCAATGCTCTTAGATGTTTAAAGTGCAATAGTGCAGATCATTTTGAAAAAGAATGTTCTATGGTTTGGAAACCTGTTAAGAAAGTATGGGCAAAAACCGCATATCATACTAACACCAATGGACCCAAGAAAATATGGGTACCAAAGAAAGTTTGAGTCTCTTTTTTAAATGCAGGTCACTATAAAAAAAAAAAAGAAGGTAAAATGGTATCTGGATAGTGGATGGTATCTAGATAGTGGATGCTCAAGACATATGACAGGAGATTCGAATTGCTTCATAAAGCTCGTTCAAGTAAATGGTGGAAAAGTCTCATTTGGAGGAAACAACAAATGAAGAATTGTGGGATTCGGAACTGTAAATATTGTAAATCTCACAATCAACAATGTTTCCTTAGTAGAAGAACTCAACTACAATCTGCTCAGTATTAGTCAGCTGTGCGATACCGGTTTCAAAATCAACTTTCAAGAGAGAATATGTTCAGGAACTAGTAAAGATTCTACTCAGTCATTTATGGGTCGGAGACATGGAAATATCTACCTCTTGGACGTGAAACCAGATGAATCACAATGTCTGATCCCAATTCAAGAAGAAGCGAACTTATGGCACAGAAAACTTGGGCACATCAATATGAAGCAAATAGCCAAAATTTCAGCAAAGAAGCTAGTTTGTGGTCTACCCAATCTGTCATACCAAAAGTCTGATCTATGTACGCTATATGTATTGGGAAAGTAGGCAAGAAATTCCTTTAAACCAATAAATCAAGTTTCCACTAATCGTGTATTGCAGCTTCTGCATATGGATCTCTTTGGACCAACCAGAACTCAGAGCATTGGAGGTAAGAAATATTGCCTAGTAATTGTGGATGACTACTCACGATTTACTTGGGTATATTTCCTGGCAAGTAAGTCTGAAACCTCTTCTTATTTTGAAAAGTTTGCTAAAAAGGTCCAAAATGAAAAATGGTATGTTATTTCAAGTATAAGAACAGATCATGGAGGTGAATTTGAAAATCAAGATTTTACAAAATTTTGTGATAAATCTGGTTTTCAGCACGTATTCTCCTCTCCATATACTCCAGAGTAAAACGAAGTTGTGGAAAGAAAGAATAGGTCGCTTCAAGAAATGGCTAGAACTCTTTTAATTGAAAGTAATATCTCTTCACGATTTTGGGCTGAAGCAGTTTTTACAACATGTTATATTATTAATAGAGTTTTCTAAGACTTATTCTGGAAAAAAACCCTATGAGTTATTCAAAGAAAAGAAGCCTATTGTTTCATATTTTCATATGTTTGGATGTAAATACTTTATATTGAAAAATGCAAATGATCAAGTTGGCAAGTTTGAAGAAAAATCAGACGAATGCATCTTCCTTGGATATTCTACCTTAAGCAAAGCCTATAGAGTCTATAACAAGAGACTCAATCTGTGGAGGAATCAATGAATATCAAATTCTAAGATTTTATGCAAAATGAATTTATTCAGACTCATCTCGAAGAATCTGAATCTGCTCTAGACTCTACAAAGTCTAAATGTCAAGAAGTAGCTCAGACTTTGAAAGACCAGCAACAAATAGTTATTGAAGATTCAAATGAAGGAAGTGATCATCAACCTGACAAATCAACCAGTAACTGGAAGTATAAGTCCAGTCATCCCAAAGATCTCATTATTGGCAACATTAATGAAGGAATTCGCACAAGATCCAAAAGGTGCGAAAAGTCTAGTGCTATAGCTCTTATTTCTGAAATAGAACCCAAAAGCATAGAAGAAGTTTTATCTTATGAAAGTTGGATTGAAGCCATGCAAGAAGAACTCAAGCGATTCAGTGTTAATGATGTCTAGGAGTTGACTTCTAAATTGAAAGGTAAATCTATTATTGGAGCTAAATGGGTTTTCAGGAACAAGATGGATGAGAAAGGAAAAGTCGTAAGAAACAAAGCAAGACTCGTGGCCAAGGGATATACGCAAGAAGAAGGGATAGACTATGATGAGACTTACGCACTAGTAGCAAGATTAGAAGCAATTAGATTATTACTTGCTTTTGCTTGTTATAAGAATTTCGGGTTATTCCAAATAGACGTTAAAAGTGCTTTCCTGAATGGATTTATCCAAGAGGAAGTCTATGTGGAAAAATCACATGGGTTTGAAGACCCAAAGAAACCCGACTTAGTATTCAGACTGAAAAATGCCTTATATGATTTAAAGCAAGCACATCGAGCTTGGTACGATAGGCTGAGTAAGTTTTTAATTCAAAACGGCTTTGTCAAAGGTAAAGTAGACACTACTCTGTTTATCAAAAGAGAAAGCAAAAGTGTTATGCTTGTTCAAATATATGTTGATGATATTATTTTCGAATCCTCTAATAAAAATCTGTGCAAGAAATTTTCTAAGTCCATGCAAGATGAATTTGAAATGAGCATGATGGGTGAACTAACCTTCTTTCTTGGACTTCAAGTGAAACAATTGAAGGAAGGAACTTTTATTCATCAAGAAAAATATGCTAATGATCTTGTCAAAAAGTTTGGACTGGAAAATTGCAAAAAGATTGATATACCAATGTCAAGTTCTTTGAAGATAGACAAAGATGAAGGAGGAAAGAAAGTTGACTAGAAGCTATATAGGAGTATCATTGGTTCACTTATTTATCTCACTGCTTCTAGACCTGACATTTTGTTTAGTGTTTGCATTTGTGCTAGATTTCAAGCAGATCCGAAAGAATCTCATCTAAGTGCTGCAAAGCGTATTATCAAATACAATGCATTATCTTCAAGCCTTGGTCTTTGGTATCCTAAAAAGGGAGACTTTATTCTTCTTGGATACTCAGACGCAGATCTAGCTAGTTGCAGAGTTGATAGAAAGAGCACCTCAGTACCTGTCAACTACTTGGAAGCAGGACAGTGTTTTGGTTTTCAAGGAAACAAAATACAGTAGCTCTTTCTACAGTAAAAGTAGAGTATGTAGCTCTTGGAAGTTGTTGTTCACAAATTCTGTGGATAAAACAACAGCTAAGAGACTTTGGAATTAAAGAATTATGCATAAAGATTAACTGTGACAACACAAGCGCAATCAATCTCACCAAAAATCCAATTCTTCACTCAAGAGCAAAGCATATAGAGATTCGACATCGCTTCATTAGAGATCATGTTCAAAATGGAGAAGTCTCGATTCAGTTTGTTGATTCAAAGAACCAACTAGCGGATATATTTACAAAGCCTTTGGAGAAAAATCAATTTGAAATCATCTGTTCCAGACTCAACATCTTGAGGTTTGAAGAAGTTAAAGCCTAGAGACTCTCAGACTTAGTCAATCAAGATCTTTCATTGTAAGTTATTTTATTTTCTCTTAGATTAAATCTTGAAAAGGTACGATCATCTGTCCATAATTGATTTTTGCTACTTTCAATTTCCGTGATTAATGCAATCTTTCTTTTTCGAAAATGGAGTTAATTTTTAAATGGCAGTTATTTAATTTTTTTTTTTGAAAAATGCAGTTATTTTTAAAAGGGCATCTTTTTACTTTCCATTACGACGTTTTGTATGCTTCTCTTCGATTGACCTATATACTGTCAGTTCCTCTTCGTTTAACTCCAAAAATCCTAAAAAGCATCGATCTTCCACTTCTGTCTTCTTCTCTTGTTTAATCTTCGAAAAGTTGTCATCTTTCTTGGGAAAGTCAAGTTTGGAATCTTTCAAAGATTGTGAAAGATGTCGTCTCAAAGGAAGTCTTCGAGGATCGTGAACAGGGGACCACACCAAATGCATGAGGGGCCTACGCACTTTGATCTCACCGAGGAAGAAGAGTCTCCTAGTCAACAGCAGAGCCCACAACATTCTCAACAGTGTCAATCTTCTCCATCTAGACAACATGATGTTGCTCGACGAGAAGAGGAAGAAATAATCGAAGATGCAGAACCCGTAAGAACTCTTAAGCCCTCTTTTACCTACAAGCTTTATCGTGCTTTGAAAAGAGGTGGAACTCCTTTGAACTACCTTGAGGAATTTCTAAAAGACTAAGTGTACAAAAATGAAACCTTTTTACGCACAATGGAACGGTTGGGAATTGCCCCTGCTGGGTCGGCATAAGAAGCAATGGTAAATATTCCGATCGATCCTCGTGTTGGAGGGTTGAATCAGATAGATGGGAATGATGACGACAAGTTTTACAGTTAGTTTCAACTGAGAATGGGTGTTGCGGCACAAATTCGGAGCAAAAGGACAGACTTGTTTCGATTGGAGGAACATAAGCATCTATACTCTAAGTTGTTGAAGCGTGGGGTCATAAACCCTAGAAGTGCGGATTATGATTTCCTTGACGCTGTGAACGTTAATTTGAGGGAAAAATTTAGTCTTCTTCAACTTGAACAGTTCTATTCTGACTCTACAGAAGCCTATGCTGAACTTTCTACATATTTCTATTCGAATCTCAGTTTCTTGGATGCGAATAGATTCTCTTTTAGTATTCGAGATCAGGACTATGTGGTGGATGTAGATATGTTGGCTGATGTGATTTAGGTTGAGAGAGGGAGATATCAACCTATCAATGTCTTTATTGCTCGTGCTACATTGGAACTTGTTAAAGATAGAAGGACAGAGGGAAAGGTTTCCTACTCAAGGATGAGTGCGTTTAACATTCTGCTTCACAAGATTGTGATTAATTGCCTCAGAGCAAAATCTACTTCAAAGACTGATGTTTCAAACTCAAAGGCAAAGCTGATGTATGCCATCAATGCTGGGAAAAGTTCTCTCTTCCTCACACTATTATGTTCCACATGTATAGAGCAGTGGTGAAGGATAAGGGTCAACTTCCTTATCCAACTCTTGTGACAAAGTTCTTCAAACATTTAAATGTTCAGCGTCCCCGAATTCTCTGTGTTCGATCTTGTGATCACATGGTAGTGGGACTGAAAATGGTATCTAAAATGCGTCTGAAGGAACTCAATAAGGCGTTGGAGAAATTCAAGGAGAAAACCCCTGTCAAAACTTATCAAATCTCTTTGGCAGCAAAAAAAAAAAAAAAAAAAAAAAGAGGAAGAAGCCCATGGTTGCTCCATCCAAGAAAAGAAGAGCTCTCATAGTTGAGGATGAAGAAAACGAGGATGACATCACCATTTCTACAATGGCATTAAAAAACCTGAGTCGTTCCGTTCCAAAATCAACGGAACGACAAGAGAAAGAAACAGAGGAGAGAGAAGCTGAAGAAAGAGATACAGAGGAGGAAAGAATTGAAGAAGAAGAAGAAGAGAAAAGAGGAGATCAAGAGGAAGGAGAGCATGAAGAACACTCTTCTCCACCTGAAGGCATGGAAACAGGGGGAGATCATGAAAAAAGAGGAATGTCCTCATATCCTGCTACCAGTGAAGGAGTCAGCCGCTCCCTAGTAGATCTAGAGGACATCTATGCCTCTCAATTTCCTGAGGAGAGACATGATGTTTCATCACCCAATTTACGTGACTATGCTGATTTGCCATCATTTGCCTTTACTCCATCCGATCGTGCAGAAGCTAGTACGCAGACTGATAATTCAGCAGATTTTCGCAGAATTCTTGATGTTCTCTTTGAGATGCGGGGTCAGATATATGCTCTGAGATGCGAAGTTCAAAATTTGCAGACTGCAGGTCAAGCTTCTTCAGTTTCTTTGAATGATCAAATCCAAGCCCTTGCTCTTCAGATTCAAGCAAATGCTAAGGGTGAAGAGGTGGCTCAACTGAAGGAAGAGTAGAAAAAGTTGGAAGGCATTGTCCAATCAATGGGAGATTTTCAGCTTGTTCGTGTTCCCAAGCATTCTTGATTCCATTCTCTTTACATCTCAACCTTTTTTATGATGACAAAAAGGGGGAGAGATGTGATTTGAACTTTGAACCTTACCTTAAAATTTTTGAACTTGAACTTTTGATTTGTTTTGATGTTTGACTTGACTTTTGTGTCTGGATGTGGACTGGATTTGGGATTTAGGTTTAACTGCTTATATTAAGTACTATCGATATCTTATGGATGGCTTTACTCATATGCAAGACTAACCTATTTTCTATGGTTGTAGATTCTAGTGTTATCATTAAGCCATTTATCTTTATGAGATATCCGTATTTGCTTGAGTAATGTTTTGCAGGTCAAAGTTATCCAAATCTGTAGGAAAGTTTTGTCACCATCAAAAAGGGGGAGATTGTTGGAGAAATCTTCCTTGAGTATTTTGAAGCTGATAAAATGTTTCCATCAGTTTAGTCTGAAGATTTGCAGACTCTCTATTTAAAGTCTGAAGACCTCTGGACTACCAGACTCAAGACTCAAAGTCTATTCTCATTGACAGTTTCTAATCCGTCGAAGAAGGGCTATCCAGGGCTGGATGTTTCGTTAAGGATTTGACCTTATCGACTGGAGAAGATCTCGTGGCTGGATATGACATAACAGAATCCTTTAATTTGATCATGATTGATTCAGAGATTGAGGATCCGATGATTGGCAAAGTATACTTTGAAGGTTCTATTTATGGAAACCGAGATCCTGATTGTATGGGCGACTAGGATTGATGGGCTATCAACATGTTTCTTAAATAGCTCGAATGATCTTCCTAATTGATTCTGTCTAACGAGAAGGTTGGAAAAATTCCTTTGGTAAGTGCCAACGGGTATAATGGCATAAAGGAGTATATAAGGAAGACGTTCCAAGTTGTTCGAGAGTGTGCACGATAGAAGAATTCCAAAGTCTGAAACTCTTTGTTCTTAGTCAATTCATTTACTGATTGAAATCTTTTACGCAAAAGAGAGTCTATATTTTGAAAAACATTGAGGAAGTGTGGTAGAGTATCTACACTGTGGAATCAAGGGAGAACCTTGCTATAACATCTCTTTTGTTCATAGTGAAATCCAGCCGGTGGGCTGTCAGTGCGGAAGAGTGGACGTAGGCTTGGAATAAGCCGAACCACTATAAATTCTGTGTTCATTTTCTCTTCCCTACTCTCTGCTTTACTTTGATCATAATTCGTTTTGTTAATGAAAAAAGAACTTCCTTTCTATTGTCTGCTTAGTATTGTCCTCCTATCTCGAGAAATTATTTTTCACACCTATTCACCCCCTCTAGGTGCTTATACTAGCGATCTCACCAACCAACCCAATGGTTGTGTTAGGGAGACTTTTATACGTCTCCCTTCATACCCCTCCATTTGTGTCTTTCTATCGTAGCATATCAAGTCCAAATGGTGCAGTCCAGTCGCACCCCATCATGGACATACTAGCTAAAGTACTACAAATACAAACACAAGCACATGGACATACATGAACGTGTTAAATACGAACGATATAAAATACGAACGCGTTGCTCTTTAGGCTTATGGTGGTAGGGTTCTACGATGTTAGCTACTACCAACAAGAAAAAATTAATAAATTCAAGATGGGGGCAAACGAAGGGATTAAATGCGGATGTATTACTTCTCACGGCGGCTAACGTATGTGGACTGAGAAAAATCAATTGAGTCGTCATTTTCTCTTTGTCCTTTCTGGTTCCCACCGCCCCCCCCCCCAAAAAAAAAATCTAGTACGTCCTAATTTACTATAAATCTTGATAGTCTAAACCAACTTTTATGCACATCAAAAGGCGTACCATCTGTATTACGTTGACCTAGCGTTTCACGTATGATTATATTATATTATCTCGAATCCTAGTGCCGAGTGATCGCATCAATTGAGGAGGAATCGAATGCAAAGATTTGATGCTTCTATTTACATGAAATCATATCAGATTATATTATATTATTGTAGATCCGCTGGCGAAGTGGATGTGGATACTCCAATTAAACCAAGTGTAAAAGTGTAGAGGAGTATACGTCAATCTGCCCCTAGTCAAATCTACCACATATTATTTAGGCCATGTTTGGTAAAAAGTGTTTATGTTCCCTGAAACCAAAAAAAAAAAAAAAATTGTTCTTTTGTTCCGTCAAACAAAAAAAGAATAGAAACGTGTTTAGTAAAAATTTTATTTCCGGAAACAAAAAATCTATTTTTTTTGTTCCCTGGAACAGAAACAAGAAATAGAAAAAAGTTGTTTCTTGTTTCCGGGAACAATTCCAAAAAACAAAATTTCTCTCTTTTCTCTTTTCTTCTTCTCTTTCTTTCCCTCTTTTTCTTTCTTCTTTTGGCCGGTGATCTTTGTTGACACCTATTTTTAGCAAATCTAGGAAAATAAGGAAAATAAAAATTGCATTTTTGGACAAATAAAAAGAAAAAAATGAAATTGGGGGAATTCGGGGAATTTTATGGCAAATTGAGAAGCAAAAAAAATTCTCGTGAGAAAGCTCGTGTGAAAAATTTTCGTCCATCTCAGTCAAAGAGAGAACCCTTTTTCTCTCCTTTCTCTAACAAGAAAAAGAAAAGTTAGCAGCAGAGAGAGAAGAAACAGAGGGGTACGTGCGATAGATAAAAAAAAGAAGAAGGGAAAAGACAAAAAAAAGAACAGTCCGTCTTCCTTGTGTGGGTGTCTGTGCATTTTTGCTGGCCTTCGTCCGCGAGCAGCGACGCCAGCCCCGTCGCTGGTGCTCATAGCCGAGCCTTCGTCGCACCTCTGTGCTTCCTCTTTGCGCTCACCACCGCAACCATCGACATCACCGGATCTACAGCCAACACCCCTCCGCGCCTAGACCCAAACCCCCTGCGATTCGGAGCCACCATCGTGCAACTGCCGTCGCCGCCTTAACCTTCCCGCGCCTGGACCCGTGCCGTTTGCGACCCGGAGCCGCCACAGCGAGACTACCGCGACGCCGCAGCCCCGACCCGCATAGCCGCCGCTCCGCGTCTCACTGATCCACCTCCGCTTGCACCGAATTACGATCACCCTCGCCTGCCACTGCAGATTGTGACCCC
Source organism: Eucalyptus victrix (assembly GCA_016097545.1). Lineage (NCBI taxonomy): Eukaryota > Viridiplantae > Streptophyta > Magnoliopsida > Myrtales > Myrtaceae > Eucalyptus > Eucalyptus victrix. The sequence goes on from CM027845.1 coordinate 1,688,899, forward strand.
AGCACCACCGGAGCCCATGCGTTGCACCGCCGTTGACGATCAGCAGTCCCGACGCTGCTTAGCCCTTGCCGAAGTCCCAGCGCCGCCAGCCGACCACCCGTCTTCTCCTGGCGTCAACCTCCCCTGTCTCTGTTACTCACCTTAGGTAGCTTTTTTTTTCTTGTTTACTTTTTACCTTTTACTTTTTTTATTTTTTTATTTTATAAGTTAGTTTATTTTATCCTGTTCATTTGTTATATCATTTTTTAGTTCATTTGGTAGCATTCTTAGTTTAGGTATTTAATTTGTAATGTTGGATGTTAATATTTGTGAATTTAGTATGCATTATCCGTAGGGATTTTGTCCGAAATTAATATAATTTTTAATTTGATCCAAGAGACATCGGATAATTTTTCTAATTATTTTTAATTTTTGGGCTTTTTGGTAGAATCTCGATTGTTAAATCATAATAATTATTTAATTTGGTCCGTAAGACTTCGGACTAGATTTTTTAATTATTTTGAGTTGTTGTGATGATTAGGGTTAGAGTAATTGTTAATTTAACCTGTGAGATAACAGGTTATTTTTTCAATTATTTTGATCATTTTTTAGTGATTATATTAATTGTTTAGACTTAACCCTAATTTAACAATTATTCAGCTTATAAAAAAACCAAAAAGAAACTAAAAAATCAAAAAATCAAAATATTCAAAAAATTTGCATGAGCATAGAGGACATTAGGGTTTAATATAATAGACATTTAGGTTTAGTAAATTAGAAATTTTTTAGGATTACGTTCTTATGATTGCATTTTTAGAAATAAGTTAGGGTTGGACCTAAATAAATTTTTTAGGGTTTTAGATAATGTTTGCACATTTGAATTATCTCATTTTTCAAAAAAAAAAAAAGTTTTCTAAGATAAGATAGGGTTTAAGTCAAATTAATCCCTAGAATAAATTAGAAAATTATCCCCTTTTTACATAGATTAATTAGGATCTTTATAAATTCTGAACTTCAATAAAAAAAAATCCAAAAATCTAGGTGCATGTTAATTAGTTAGCATAATATGATCATTTAATTAGAATTTGTTAGTAAAGCTAGGTCATAAGGTGCATAATAACTAGTTTGCATAATAGGTCCATTTAATTAGAATTTGCATATTAATAGAATTAAATCATTTAGTTAAGAAATGCATTTTCATAAAAGAATTCTAATTTTCAAGAAAACCCAAAAAAAATTGTTTGCTTCGTGTGGTGCAATTTATTGAATGTTTGAGCATCCGTGTGGTCTTTTGCATGATAATGATTTAGCTTAAAATAAATCCAAGCTGCCTGTGAAAATATTTTGAAAATTAAAAGAAATGGTACCGAAATGGCATTAGAAAATTCTAGTGTAACCAAGTCCCCGTACCCTTAGTCTCTGGTTCGTAGAAGTAAAATAAATCTCCTTTTATTTTACTTAGGTGTCTAGTCGACCTACCATAAACCGATTAGTGGCGACGCTTAGATAATAACCTCTTGCATGTTTAAAAATGTAGACTTAAGTCGCGATTTGGTATGGGCTTGGGAGAGCTTGAGCTAAGTGTAATAACTTAGCAGTCCATTAACCTAGTTTTAGGTGGTGCACCCAAAAATTGGGTCGCGACAGCTTGGCGACTCCGCTGGGGACTTGAGTTAGAACACTTAGTGGACTTAGGCCAATTTTTCTTTTTCTTTTAAAGTGTTTTTGTTTGGCAGTGAGGATCCCAGGTACGTCCCTAACATTCCTAAGGTGTTAAATGTTCTTGCAGATGGGAGGTATAAGGGGAGTAGAGTAGTCTATGCTAGCCTTTGTCTTGCAGGTTGGAGTGTGGGATTAATGATTTATTTTTCCATGATTAGAAGTGTTGTTTGCATTTAAAATTGTTGTGCTTGTTTATTGTTTTTAGCACTACACTATTGCACACACAACCTGTGGCCGGACCTGGGCTGCGATAGGATTTCTAGGATGGTGTTGAGAAGGATACTTCCTCCAAAGCGAGACTGCTATGTAGAGGTTGACCTTCTCTTCCCCGAAAGTCTTTTCATGGTGTCGAATGTATTTGTCCATATCCGCGAGACTGTGTGACTATTGGACATTCCATTCGACTGAGCCGGAGTTAGGGGGACTTGACACGTTAATGCAAGACTGCAATGGTCAGATCATCCTCTTAGCTCGACTTTGTTAAGCCATTTAGATAGAAATCGAGCCTCACACTTCATGCGTGTGTCTATGTGCTTGTCATTCCTTCTGGTGAAAGTAAGTTGTCTAAATTCTCACTTTGCAAATCACATACTTTGTTGCAATTCTCATCAGTCCATGCCAATGTTTCGTCCTTCATCTTGTCTTATATGCCTTAGGGAAAATCGTCGTACCATTCATTTCCACTTTTGGGGTTTTAAGATGATGTCATATGACATTGAAAGAAGAGGTCAAGGCATTCAGAACCCTATTGAAGCCCCTCGGAGCTCCCGTTCTACTGAATTAGGGCACCATGGAAGAGATGGGGGAAGTTCTGAAGGACGAAGACAAGAAAGGCGGAACTCGCCACCTAACCAAAGGCGAGGGAGGCAAAACCCACTACCCTCGAGCATTCCCGAGACATTCCCCGGTCCTCCAAGAATGATGCAGGATAAAGCGGAAGTGATAGACACTCTGGGACAACCTAGTGACAAGTTTGATTATCTGGTGAAGTATTCGGCCCCTCCCAGCTACTACATTGATCCTAGTGAGATAGTCCCAGATGGATGGGGTGGCATGGATGATCTGACACCCCTGAAGATGGAAAACCCTGATGATGAGCTGGAAGGAGTTGCAAGCTTATTTGACAACCTCATCATTGGAACCATTGATGAAGGAGCCCCTGAAGAGATGGGCCTTGGCCCACAAGAGTAACTCTTTTACTGCTTTTGCACATTCCCCTGCGTGGGATTTTTTATTATTTTCTGAGAGATGTTTTCAGTTTCCTTTTCTTTTAATTCTTGAGTGTTGCATTTTTCCATTCAATAAATGTAATTCATTTGATTTTATTCAATGAAATTACAATTTTATTTCCAATTTTGAGGACGTGATGGAGTATACCAAACTAGTCCGATGACGATATCCAACCATGAAAAAGAAAAATATCATCCACGGAGAAATCCTGAGGGCTGGACTTTCTCATGCTTCCTCCCAACAACTTTTTTGAAAACAAAAGCGTTTCACTGCTAAAAAAAAAAGGAACAAATTTTTTTTACAAAGCCTGTAGCAGATTAAACCTGTTTGTTTGTCTGACCCATTTGCTTCTTGTCTCAGTGCATAGTTTTATACTTTGTTATGACAAGGGACATCTGAAAATAGCGTATCAAGTTTCAACGATCATAAACTCGACTTGTGATTAATGGGCTTAGAGCGCACTTGCAGTTAAAAAAAAAAAAAACAGATTTGGGGCAAGTAAAAGAGGACCATCATTCCCTGGTGGAAGAGTTGACAAATTGGAGGGATGACAGGTTTTGGTAGTGACCCGACTGGGATAAAGTCTCAACCCGAGCCACAATGGATGTACAATTTGAATTTACTTTGCTATTGCATAGTATCGTACTGATGCACGTTCTCTTGTGCAAGGGCAAAAGTGGATTTTCAGTCTTGAATGATAAGAACAATCCAAAGACATCAACTGCTGAGGCAATTCCCATTGTAGAGGAATCCTTGAATGAATGCTTAAAACCATTTTGCAGTATAGAAAACTGTTTGAAGTTGACATGCTTAAAGCTGTTGAGTTTTTTTTTTTTTTAAAGAGGTTTTGCATGATGACTCTTACATGTTTTATCCACCAATTCCACTAAAGAACATCAAGATAGACTAATTTAATGAATGATATGGAATTGATTGAGCATACTAAATGAGACGAGTCGGGATGATGAAAGGCAAACCTTATCCTGTACACAGTCCCATATTCATACACTTGTGAGATGAGTGTAGGAAGGTTCATATCCATAAGGTAAAGAGTTCTCTCGCAAAAGGTACGGCAACCGAAATGATGAGAGGCAATTCATATCTCTATCCCAAACACAACAAGTGATCCGTTGCTTAACCCTTTTGGGCCCATACACTTATGGATATTCTTTTCAAATCACCCTTGTCAAGAATCACCCCACATCGGGGTAGCTAGGAGATAAAATGGCATCATGAGGTGAGGAAAATGAATTGAAATTTTCTTGCTCTCACTTGCATCAATCTTCAAGTCATGCTATTACATTGAATTCATGTGTTAATTTAAGTGCCTTAGGATGACGAAGAGCATTTCTTTCTCTATCCTATATACTTATATCCTTTGCATAGCCCACTTGAGCCTACAACTTCATTTCTTTTAAACCCAGTTGATGATCATCCCCCACACTAGGACAAGGCAAAAAGCAGATGAAGACTCTTGAAAAGTTCGAGTGTCATTCAAAGTGTAATTGCTTGACGCATGCATTATGCACAAGAATTGAATTCAAAATAGAATTAAGGGGCATGAAAAAATAGTGTGCCTAGTAAAAGCAAGGCCAATGCCTATGAAAAGGAAATAAAAAATGCATGAAAACTAGGGGCATGAAAAAGTGATGTGCCTAGTAGAAGTAATGCCAATGAAAATGAAAATAAAAGAGTCATGATAGGTGACTATTAGTTGCAAAAGGTTGTATCTCAATGGAGCAGTACTCAAAGAGTCAAGATCAATGGTGCATCCCTGGCAAAAGAGAAGACTAGCGACAATGCCTAGATGATCATCAGCTTTGACCCTTATACACATTTTTGAGCCTAATGATCCTTCCATTTCTCAACCCAATGAACCCAACCTATGTTATGTCCCTTACAAAGTCTCTTCAGATTTTGGCACTCGAATTAACGTATGAGTTCATATGTTTATAAGCATCGCTCGAAGAAGTGCGAGCAAGATTATTTCTTTGTCATTTTGCAGGGTTCTTGACTTGTAAACCCGGAGATGATTACAAGACTGTTCATTTAATAGCCTTGACTCAAAGAGTCCCTTTGTTAAGCCGTTGACCAAGCCCACATTATGGTCCCTATTAAAGACCTCTCAGATTGGTAAGATCGTACCACTTGCGAGAATACTCGAACCCACGTCGATATGACAAAATTGAGTGATTCGCATAAAATAGACATTTTAAATGAGAGTGAGTGAAAGTCCTTTCTAACCGAAAGTCTCTCATTTAGTATTCTTAAGAAATCCATGTCATGAGTGAAGATTGTCTTGAATGATAATTCTCTCCAGTGGAAATTTGGGTGACGCAAAATTCATTATGCATAAACCCCGATTGAGTTGATGAAAACCTCACCGAATTTTGAAATGTACATTCTAGAGTAGCTTAGATTGCTTATCTCTTTGATGAATGCATATCAGTTTTTGCTCTAAATCATGTCTGATAGGTAATTCAAGTTCCTTTCAGAATGTTTCATGATATTAGAATATGAGAAACCTCCACCATGAGGTGAAAGACTTCCACAGGATATCTAAATTCCAAAAGGCATATCCCGAAGAATTAGAGATATCACCAGGTAAGTATCTCTACCATACTTTAAAATACTTGTCATTGTGCAGGTATTCTCCCTCGAGTGCATCGACACTTGACTTGGTCAAGCTGTCCCTTTATATTGACCCGGTGTGCTTTCGTAGCCCAGAGTTCCTCTTTATTGACCTGGCGTGCTTTCGTAGCCCAGAGTCCCTTTATATTGACCTGGCGTGCTTTCGTAGCCCAGAGTCCATCTTTATCGACTCGGCGTGCTTTTGTAGCCCGATGTCCCTTTATGTTGACCTGGCGTGCTTTCGTAGCCCGGAGTCCCTCTTTATCGCGACTCGGCGTGCTTTTTGTAGCCCGATGTCCATTTATATTGACCTGGCGTGCTTTTGTAGCCTAGAGTCCTTTTTAATCGACACTCATGGAGTTGTCCCCCAAAGATTTTTCTCCAGATTCAATCTGATTAAGGCGACCGAAGAATGGTTCGGGTCCCGGGTCGGATGATTTCTATCGCAAGGTCCTAGAATGGTTCGGGTCCTAAAGCAAAACCTCGCCTAGGTGACCTTAGAATGGTATGGGTCCTAGACAACATTTATTGCTCTAACGAAATAGAATGGTACAAAAAGCAATTTCCCCATTCAGGCGACCGTAGAATGGTACGGGTCCTGAAAAATCAATTTTCCGTCAAGGCAACCGTAAAATGGTACGGGTCCTAGAAAGTGAATCCCCGTTTAGGCGACCGTAGAATGGTATGGGTCCTAGACAACCTCAGTCCAGGCGACCGTAGAATGGTACAGGTCTTGGAAAACATATCCTCGTTTAGGCAACCGTAGAATGGTACGGGTCCTAGACAACCTTAGTTCAGGCGATCGTACAATGGTACGGGTCCTAAAAAACAGATCCTCGTTTAGGCGACCGTAGAATGGTACAGGTCCTAGACAACCTCAGTTCAGGCGACCATAGAATGGTACGGGTCTTGGAAAATCATTTTTTCCTCAAGGTGACCGTAGAATAGTACGGGTCCTAGACACAACCAAACACTGTCATACTGGGCGACCGTAGAATGGTACGGGTCCTGGGAAAGCAGTCCTTTTGTGAAGTCATGTTACTATACTAGGCGACCGTAGAATGGTACGGGTCCTGGGAAAATAGTTTCTTTACGAAGCCATGTTACTATTTTGGGCGACCGTAGAATGGTACGGGTCTTGGACATGTAACACCAATCTATCTTGAGTTACTTTACCATCCCCTAAGGTAAGTAATTCCAGGTAAGTTCCTTTATCATTTGCATTAGCATTTCCGTGCATCATATAAATTTCATTTCAAAATGGGATTCATTTTCCCACCAAAAAAAAAAAATCACTTAGTACATCTGCATGATTAACATTTAGGTCTCAACTTGTCTTTGAAGGCAACCTCTACGAGCTAACCTTCAAAGAGGGGCAGCTGTTGACACCTATTTTTAGCAAATCTAGGAAAATAAGGAAAATAAAAATTGCATTTTTGGACAAATAAAAAGAAAAAAATGAAATTGGGGGAATTCGGGGAATTTTTCGGCAAATTGAGAAGCAAAAAAAATTCTCGTGAGAAAGCTCGTGTGAAAAATTTTCATCCATCTCAGTCAAAGAGAGAACCCTTTTTCTCTCCTTTCTCTAACAAGAAAAAGAAAAGTTAGCAGCAGAGAGAGAAGAAACAGAGGGGTACGTGCGATAGATAAAAAAAAAAAAAAAAAGAAGAAGGAAAAGACAAAAAAAAGAACAGTTCGTCTTCCTCGCGTGGGTGTCTGTGCATTTTTGCTGGCCTTCGTCCGCGAGCACCCACGCCAGCCCCGTTGCTGGTGCTCACAGCCGAGCCTCCGCCGCGCCTCCGTGCTTTCTCTTTGCGCTCACCACCGCAACCATCAACACCGCCGAATCTGCAGCCAGCACCCCTCTGCGCCTGGACCCAAACCCCCCTGCGATTCAGAGCCACCATCGTGCAACCGCCGTCGCCGCCTTAACCTTCCCGCGCCTGGACTTGTGCCGTTTGCGACCCGGAGCCGCCACAGCGAGACTACCGCGGCGCCGCAGCCCCGACCCGCATAGCTGCCGCTTCGCGTCTCACTGATCCACCTCCGCTCGCACCGGATCGCGATCACCCTCGTACGCCACCGCAGTTGCGACCCCAAAGCACCACCGGAGCTCGTGCGCCGCACCGCCATTGATGATCGCGATCCCCTGCGCTCCTCGGCCTTTTTTGCCGGAGTCCCGCGCGCCGCCGACCGACCGCCCATCTTCTCCTGGCGTCAACCTCCCCTGTCTCTGTTACTCACCTTAGGTAGCTTTTTTTTTTTTCTTGTTTACTTTTTACCTTTTACTTTTATTTTTTTATAAGTTAGTTTATTTTATCCTGTTCATTTGTTATATCATTTTTTAGTTCATTTGGTAGCATTCTTAGTTTAGGTATTTAATTTGTAATGTTGGATGTTAATATTTGTGAATTTAGTATGCATTATCCGTAGGGATTTTGTCCGAAATTAATATAATTATTAATTTGATCCGAGAGACATCGGATCATTTTTCTAATTATTTTTAATTTTTGGGCTTTTTGGTAGAATCTCGATTGTTAAATCATAATAATTATTTAATTTGGTCCGTAAGACTTCGGACTAGATTTTTTAATTATTTTGAGTTGTTGTGATGATTAGGGTTAGAATAATTGTTAATTTAACTTGTGAGATAACAGGTTATTTTTTCAATTATTTTGATCATTTTTTAGTGATTATATTAATTGTTTAGACTTAACCCTAATTTAACAATTATTCAGCTTATAAAAAAACCAAAAAGAAACTAAAAAAATCAAAAAATCAAAATATTCAAAAAATTTGCATGAGCATATAGGACATTAGGGTTTAATATAATAGACATTTAGGTTTAGTAAATTAGAAATTTTTTAGGATTACGTTCTTAGGATTGCATTTTTAGAAATAAGTTAGGGTTGGACCTAAATAAATTTTTTAGGGTTTTAGATAATGTTCGCACATTTGAATTATCTCATTTTTCAAAAAAAAGTTTTCTAAGATAAGATAGGGTTTAAGTCAAATTAATCCCTAGAATAAATTAGAAAATTATCCCTTTTTACATAGATTAATTAGGATCTTTATAAATTCTGAACTTCAATAAAAAAATCCAAAAATCTAGGTGCATGTTAATTAGTTAGCATAATATGATCATTTAATTAGAATTTGTTAGTAAAGCTAGGTCATAAGGTGCATAATAACTAATTTGCATAATAGGTCCATTTAATTAGAATTTGCATATTAATAGGATTAAATCATTTAGTTAAGAAATGCATTTTCATAAAAGAATTCTAATTTTCAAGAAAACCCAAAAAAAATTGTTTGCTTCGTGTGGTGCAATTTATTGAATGTTTGAGCATCCGTGTAGTCATTTGCATGATAATGATTTAGCTTAAAATAAATCCAAGCTGCCTGCGAAAATATTTTGAAAATTAAAAGAAATGGTACCGAAAGGGCATTAGAAAATTCTAGTGTAACCAAGTCCCTGTACCCTTAGTCTCTGGTTCGTAGAAGTAAAATAAATCTCCCTTTATTTTACTTAGGTGTCTAGTCGACCTACCATAAACCGATTAGTGGCGACTCTTAGATAATAACCTCTTGCATGTTTAAAAATTTAGACTTAAGTCGCGATTTAGTATGGGCTTGGGAGATCTTGAGCTAAGTGTAATAACTTAGCAGTCCATTAACCTAGTTTTAGGTGGTGCACCCGAAAATTAGGTCGTGACAATCTTGCCAGAGGGTTGTTGGCCCCTAGAGACGCTGCGTCACGGCCAAGCTCAGCCTTGCCAGTGATTGGGCGAGCTCGAGCTCACCTAGCCCAAGCGAGGCCAGGCCTCATCAACCGATGCGAGGCTCGACCTCATTAGTGGCCTGGTGAGGCTTGCTTGGCCACCGAGGCCACTGGGAGGCTTGGCCTCGCTGGTGGTCAAGTGAGGCCGAGCCTCGCCGGCCCTCGCCTTGGCCTGGCCAGGATCTGGCGAGCTTGCTGGACCTCGCCTAGCCTATCGCTGGTGGCTATCGACCGGCCACAAAGAGGAAGAAGGAGAGAAAAGAAAAAATAAGAAAAAAGATGAAAATATAATAAAAATATTAAAAAACTAAAAGAAACAACAAAATTATACAATTTTACCAAATGCATTTCTTTCCCGAGAGTAGAAATTTTGTGTAGTTATCAAACACGTTCTTATACTTAAAAATTGTTTTTGGGAATAGAAAAAAAAACTATTTCTATTTAAAAATTGTTCTCCGGAATAGAAACGTTACTAAACGTGTCCTTAACCTATGAATCAACCAAACTTACTTATATTCATTCCAACAACTTGGCGACATCACGTCAAGAAACTACGCTTCATGGACAAAGATGGGCCTTTTCACATAATGGACAGCAAAACCAAATAAGATAAACACTCGTTAGCAACATACACAAAGATTTCAGATTGTATAAACGAGGCGAGCTAAGCGGAAGTAATGTAGCTTCAACTCGAGCGAGTGGTCCAAACGCGAAATTAATTTGCACGTGGAAGTACGGTAGAGAGCCATACACGTCTTACTTCGAGCCGTAGTAATTATTGCAGCCCCAAGAATACGAGAGGTGAAAGTTGCGGCTGGGCATTCGCCCACCTTTTTCTGGGAGCTAAAAGAGAGCGTAAGATCAGAATTTCGTGATGCATGAGTCGCCGGATTCCTCGTGTCTAAAGAGGCGTGTCCTTCTGTTCTAAACCCGGCATGTCGGCAGACTGACAAAATCACTAGCCTAAATTTTAGGTCCGAATGCTCCCTAGGAAGGGCAAGTTTGTTGAATAGATAGCGCCGAACTTTAGTGCTCCTCGTCTGTCTATCTCCTACATGATTTAAAACGCTTGTTACACAAGAAGATTCTAAAGACTTGCCTCTTTAGGCACGTCACAGATTGCATGCCATTGGATATAGAGGACTACCGCACACGGTTTTGAATTAATCGAAATATGTTCAGATATCTTAAATTGCAGATTATGGAGTTTATATGTTCATATATATATATATATATATATATATGCATTTTCCTTTCATCTAATAATTAAATTTATTTTTGGGTTGGATTTTCTTGTTGGGCTTATCTTGTCCTTATTAGGGCCCAATTCATCTTCTTATATATATAGGGCAGAATGCTTTTGATTGAGAGAGAGATAGAGAGAGAGAGTTCGCTATAGCAGAGAAAAAAGAGGAGAAGATGCAATCCAGTTTCCATGGTTAGACTTTGTCGGAATTGGCTGAAATTTTATATGTTGTTCATGAGATCAAGATCCATAAGTTGATCAATTTTGTTCGTTAAATTTGTTCTCCAAATTGTCTCTCAATTTCTTAAGCAACATTAGATCGTTCTTGCTTCTTTGTGTTAATCCATGTTTGTGGTGATGATATACTGTTGTTTTGCTAATGTGAAGAGTTGGGTGATCAGAGATGAACTATTGGGTATCATGCTATATTTGGTGATCGGTAGAAGTTTTGAGAGGTATGTAGTTTTTTACGCATTAGGTTTTCCACGTAAATTTTCTGAGTGTTGTTTTTGCGTTGCTTCAATTATTTTAGCACTATATTTATTGCTTTGGGTTTGATATTGGTGGAATATTATGACTATTAGCTATTGGGATTAATTTGACATTAGTTAGTTGAGTTTATGGAAAAAAATTGATTGTGGACATGTTTTTTTTTTCTTTGGTCAAAATCTTGGACAAGTTTAAGCAGTGAATTGTTGCCCTTTCTTCCTACTGGCAAGGTATTATAGTCAGATTTCGCATTCATCCCACATGTTAAATTTCACGTATCATTATGTTCTTTGTGCTATGACTAGGCCCATCTTCTCAAGTTGGATTCAAGCTTGGAATGTCAAATCCGATGTGTCTAAGACCAAATCTAGCATCGTGCTGTTGTCCCTAATATTGTGACCTTGAGCTCAAGGAGAGAGAGAGAGTTGGACAAGGACCTCAATTGGGCGGATGGGGATTATTGTATGTATTTAGTATTTGTAAAAGTATAGATATGTAAGGGGTTATTGTGTATTGTGTGACATGGGAAATATGCTCTTTTTTTTTTTTTTTTTTTTTTTTTTTCTGTTTTGTATTTTTTCAAAATAGTATAACTTGGTCATGTTTTCCTTCATTCGTTAGTAGGAGGAAACTTCCTTCGACTAATCTTCCAATTGGTAAACAAACATAGACACTCGCATGCTTTTCTTTGATTAAGTTTGCTTGCAACAATGTCCATAACTTGTAACCATCAATTGGAGATGTGTTTTGAAGTATTTTTTTCATTAAATCAAGGTAAAATTCTAAATAAGGACTCAAAGTGTCTTCATTTTGTTAAATAAGGGCCGAAATAGACTTTATGTTAAATAAGGGCCTAAAGTGGCCATTGTTATTTCAAATAAGGATTTGATCTTACCGGCTACTAGTTGCCTAAATATTATGATTAATCAAAGGACGTTTTCATCCAGTACAATTTTAATTTTAAATTATTTTTTATTCTTTTACTTTCTCTCTCTCTCTCTCTCTTTTTTTTTTTCCTTTCTAGTAAGGGTTGGTGGATGTTGACAAAGGTCAATGAGGGCTATGCAACCTCACCACAACTGTAGGTAAAGGTGTTACAATGGGTCATTGGGTCAAGCATTATTTTCTAAAGCACCCATAATGGGTCTTAAATGGGTGCAGAGCTAACCCATTTAAGACCCATTTATCAATCCATTTACTTTCACCCAAAGCCAAAACCTCACAATCTCCCTCTTCTCTCTTTAACTTTACAATTTTTTTTTTTTTAAACTGAGATTATAATTAATTTTTATTTTTCTTACCAGGTTTTTTGGTGCTGTTGGTCGTAGCATAAACTTGGATAAGCTCTAGCTTCTTGTTACTTGTTAGTTCTGATCTGCACTTGGAAAATAAAGCTCAATTAGATGATCTTTATCTGGTTTCATGACAGGTGGTTAGACAGCCTTAGCACTATGTCTACTCTTGGCAATTTTCTCTTCAAAAATCTCCTCAGATGTCAACCGCCCATTCGGAGATGAGGTAGTGACCTAAAATTATGCTTTCAGCAATCGACTCCTCTAAACTCCTATGACATTCTCTCAACTTGCAATTGTTTTCTTGCCTGCAGTTCCGAGCTGCTCGGAAGGTATCCGAAGAAATCGGTGCTCAAATTGTTTTTGGGGATCGGCCAATTGAAATAATAGTATGTATGCTCGAACATCTGGTCTCATAATGTATGAAGAAAGCTTCTGATCATTCAGCTTCTCTTCATTTATGATGTTTTGTTGTTTAGCTTGAGAGAGCGTGGAGTAGTTTGAAATGGGATCAGAAAATAAGCCTGGTGGTCTCTGCTTTTCGTGGAATAGCATCCCAATCAGATGCATCAGGGAGTAATCTTCAGGTGCTCTATCCCTATCAGCTTTTGGTTGATTTGCATTGTATCATGAGAAATTAGCTATAATATTCTATGCAATAAAAAGTTGGTTATGGGACGTGTCATAACAATTTAGTCTTATAATTAGGACTCCTATGGTTGTTGGTTAGGTGAAAATATTGGCGTTCCGGATGTTTGAATTCTATTACTGTATATGCTTGAGTAATATGAACTATGTTAACATGCAGGAAGGAATTGGGGCAAAGGTAAGTCTCATTGTTTGTGATGGTGTGGCTAGGTCATCATTGGGTGTATTTTCTTTCTAATAGGGGTTTAGGGGGTGAACTTGTTGAGACAATGTCTCACCCCGTTGTGGGCTTACATTTTCAGGTCCGTAGTGGACGGAGTGGCCAGTTCGTTACGGTTGACCTTGTGGAGTTACAGAGGTGAAGTTGAAGGATTAGAGATCATGTTCGGCTTGTAGGATGGTCCCTTTTTATAAACTGGCCTTTTGTAGACCTTTGTTTGTAAACTCCGTTAGTTTATGTAAGTGTTTGGTTGTGATTGATTGCCTGCTTTTCTATCCTAAGTTAATTGTTGTTATGGGATTTGTTTTGCTTCCGCATGCATAATAAAATGAATGGATTGGTGACGTGTCCTGGGAACGTTGCACATTTGTATGACCATGGTGGGATTTTCGCTCGCTTGGGGTTCGGGGCGTGAAAAAATTGCACGTCGATTCCAAAAAAATAATATTCACAAACAATTCACCAAGCGGAATATAATAATAAAATAACAGAATTAGAAAAACAAACTATAAAATTTGTTAACGAAGTTCACCCTAACCTGGGCCACGTCTCCGTACAGAGGCACTCTGCAAATCCACTAGACTTCGAAAAAAGTTGGAATACAAAAATAATCTTCTCTCAAGATTAGGGCACAAAGAGATTGAGAACCCTCATAAAGGAAAAAACTCACTTTTTTCTTCTCTCTTTTTTCTTGCATCTTTATTTTATTTTTCAGCGTCTTGCCAGCTAGTGTCTTGCCATCGCTAATATAAAGGTGTATCTTTTAACCTAAAAGCAAATCTAATAGAAAAAAAAAAAAACAAAAAAGCCCCTTTACGTATTTGGCTTCATCTATAACACTTGCTGTCCTTGACCATCGTGTGATAGTGTCACACCAAGTTGTCAACTCCCCCACTCATGGTCTATAAGCAATCAATGAGTCCTCCTTGGCCGTGAATTGCCATGCCACCAACACCTGCTAACGCATTGCTACCACTTGCCACCATCCGTCTCTGTTCATCGTCGAGGAACAAGTCATGATTCCGATCCCACTGCGTTGTAAGCAAATTTGGAAATAAAATCCTCAAATTAGGTAAGGTGCACATCTCTAGTATATTTGCAAATATTTTAGTGCCCTATTCAAGTAGTTAGGTATATTATGAAATTTTATGATATAGAATATTTTGTTAGATATTTACTTAGATAATATAATATCCACAAAATCCTAAGATACCCCCAAGTTATGAAACATTCCTAATTTAACAATGTACCTGGATGACCATCCAATCCCTAATCACGAGATACGATGCTCATGGTATAGAAAATCTTCCATCCTACCCATGATCATTTGGATACGATCGTTGATTTATTCGTTTCCAACTTTGAGTAGATAAGCCTTCATGAATATCCATAACCACTTGGATACAATCGTCGGTTTATTTCATGTCCTTATTGAGATAGATAATATAAGATTTTAGATTACATTATTTAATTAAATATCTATCCATTGTTTGATTGCTTTCCTCAAAAGAAGAAAACCAAAAAAAAAAATCTTTGAATTAGATTCGATTCTTGCTAGAATATTGCTTGTTTTAGGCTAGATTGCATGTTTAGATTAGGTTATTTATTTGTTCCGATTTTTTAAATAAAAAATACAAAAAATTGCTTTAAGATGTTAGATTTCCTTAATTGAAATTGCATGTTTAATTATTAGGTAATTTTAATTTCGAATTTCACTTAAAAAAGAAAAAAAAAAAAAAATATCATACATGTGTCACCTAAAATTAGGTCAATCATCGGATGTTTAGGATCGTTTAAACGTGTGACATAGTTGCATTAATATTTGTTTGTCATTAGATTAGGTCAAGTAAGTAATGTCGCATGACATATAGTTTGCATATTAGGTTGCACGTTGCATTTCACATTAGCATAGATACATTTTTATACATCATTGCATTGCATTGCATTGCATTGCATGTAGATTATGTTTTATTAAATAAGAAAAATTAAATAAGAAAAAAATCATAAAAGATGGAGTGGCTGCGTGCTGATTATGAATCATATCTAGGATTATTGATGTGAATTCTAAGCTAATGTTGCAAATGCTTTTGTTGCTATAAGGTAAGTCCTGCAATTTATTTATAATTTTATTGGGTGTTAAATTGGTGGATTACCTACTCACATGATCACTTCATATGTTAGGGAGTAATAAAATGAACTCAAGCTGCCTAATAAACATTTCTTTTTTCATGAAAAGAACGGTATCGAAAGGGCATTTGAGAAATCTAATGTAATCAAGTCCCCGCAATCAAAATCTCTAGTTCGTATGAGTAAAATAATTCTCAAATTATTTTACTTAGGTATCTAATTGATACCCTAAATTGATTAATGGTGACTCCTAATTGAAAAATCATTTGCATGTTAAGAACTTGAACTTAAGTCGTGAATTGGTATGAATTTGGGGGAGCTCAAGTTAAGTTTAGACTTAGTAATCCATAAACCAACCCCTAGGTGATGCACCCGAAATTAGGTCACGACAAGCATGCACATGCTCTTGGATCCTCCAAAACCACAGAAACATTGGAGATGTCCCTTCAATATGTTATGTTATCTCTAAGGATTTCGTACATCATGTTCACGACTTGTCCCTCCCAAAGTGGAGTTCCCCATAACAGATTCGATCTATCATGTGCTTAATGCATCTTATTTAGCGTATCTTGTCATATAATTATAGCCCTCGTCCCCATAATTTCCCACCCCTCCATCCCTTCTTTTGGAGAACTAGAACTTGGGGTCATCATGACTTAGTTGCATCAATTCTTGGTCCAGTCTCATCGTTTGGGCCCATGGTCAACAAGAACAATCGTTTCATGGTATAGTGGACTTTCTATATTGCATTCGCCCCTCATGTCACGCCCCGAACCTCGAGCACGCCAACATCCCACCATGGTCATGCAAATGCGACATTCTCAGGTAGTGTCGCCGACCCCATTCATTTATTATTGCACAAATGAAACGTATTATAAAACCCTTGACAATGAAATACGGGATAGAAAAGTAGGAAGCAAAACCACAACATAACACTTTCATAATTCAATAAAATTACAAACAGAGGTCTACGGCCAAAAGTCTACAAAAGACCGGTTCTTAAAAATGAACTGTCCTACGACCTACAAGTTGGACACGTTCTCCAATCTTTATGACTTCACCTCTGCAACTCCTTAAGGCCAACCAAAGCTATCTAGCCGCTCCGTCCACTAGGGACCTGAAATTGTAATTCTCAAATCGGGATGAGATAACGTCTCAGCAAGTTCAACCCCCTAAACCCCTATTATAAAGAAAATATGCCCCGGGTGACCTAGCTACATCACACAGAAGACTTACCTCGTCTTAATTCATTCCTGCAGATTAGCACAATTTAAATCACACAATCTCAGGTAGTAATAATAATTCAAACAATTGGAACACCATCACTTTCATATAAATCACAATCGCACTTAGCACACACTCCAATTATTATTCACTGCCACACGAGGGTATAGCCTACTCGCAGTTTGGCTGTCTATTGACATTAATGCCAAGCATCGCCTCCCCCATGGAGCGTGGCTTCGTCATTACGTCGACGGCATTCCCGAAGGAGCATCGTCTCCCCCCTTGGAGCATGGCTTCATCACTACGTTGACGGCATTCCTGAAAGAGCATCGATCCAGTTGGCCCAGCCTCTACTGCGATCGGCATCCACCGCATGGGCATTCCATATAGGGGCAAGTCCGGCTCAACAGCCCAGGATGATTCATCTTAGTTATCACACAGCCAAAGCATACTTGGCCCTAGGACACTTTGCATTTCACTCAATACTTCCACTTAAAATAGTGATCCCGGCCATTTTTTTTCATATTAAAAATATTCCAGAAATTACTCACATGTGGGGACACGCTAATTTCGAATCAAAAAGCCAATATCTCACTTTTTCAAACCCCACTATTTAATATAATCATTAAAATCCAATTTTTGTATCAAAACCCGACACTTGAGATTTTATGAATAAAATCCCTATTTACTATAATCAACACTCAATTTGCCACATCCATTCATCAAATTCAAATTCTAAATGCACAGCAGCGATCATCACGAAATTCTGAGAAAATAAGGTTCCAAAATAATTTTCAGAATTTATTCAATAATTAAATTTATTCCAAAATTAATTAAATAATAATATCTATATCTTTCACGATCTACATTCAATTTATAATATCCAATCATCAATTTCAAAATCTGATTACACAACAACAGGTGATCGGCACGAAATTATGAGAATTTAGGGTCTCGACAAAATTTTCGAATTTAATAAATAATTAAATTTATTCCGAAAATAATTGAATAATAATATTTTAATAATTTCAAAAAATAATATACTATTAAATTTTTAATAATTTCGAGATATTTAAATAAATCAAAAGTAAATTCATTTATGTCAAATCAAAGCTTATTCTAAATAAACCTACTTACCCTTAATTAAGCACACTTTAAATTAAAACACCACCTTAATCTAATCTATTCTTAAATTACCTAAACTAACAACCTAATAATACTTAACATAAATTAAACCTCCCTAAGCATAATTAAGCCTTTAAGCAAGGTTTAGTGAGCTAAACTCACCAGATTAGCGAGCCGAGTGAACCAAAACGACGAGGACGATGTGAGGATCGACTTTCCTCAAGGCGGGCCGAGCATTCGGGGTCGGGAAGGCGGCAAAAATGGGCCAAACTCCGCTGCGATACCCACAAAACCAGCTACTGTTTGGGGCCGAGAAGGAGCGATTCTGGCGTTGGTTGGGCGGAGGAACGGGGCGGTAGCTCGACCGTGGCTTGGATGGGCGAGGTGGCGGCCAAGCGAGGCCTCACAATGGCTGGAGGTGGCTAAATTGCGGCCTGTGTTGGCCTGCAAAGTTGTCGGAGACGAGGGCGAGCAGGGATGATGGCGGCGAGAGGCGGAGACACGCGAGCGGTGTGGGGCAGACGCGTGGCGGCGGCGACGGTGACGATGGCGTGTGGGCGGCGACGGTGACGAGCGGCCGAGCGGACGGACGAGCTTGGCTGGTTCCACCGGTTGCCTCCTCTCCTCTCTCTCTCCTCTAAGTTCAAATGAAGAAGATGAAGTGGTGGGGGCCTTCACTTTTTAGGGATTAAATCCATCCCTACACTTGTCAAGGTCTCCATCAATTGGCCACCCATCATGACATCACCCCATGATGTCATCATCCACTAACTTATTTCCTCTACAACCTATTTCAATGGGTCCAAATCAATTTCCGCTGGGGTCCAATTCTTTGTACATCAAAGTCTTTAATTTCCAATCGATTCTCTTCCAACTGAGTCCAATTAAAGTTTGTAAAATTAATCTAATGTCACCACACTTCAATTCATATCTTCACTTCTCCATAGAACCAGCTTAAGTCCTAAAAAGTTGATTTAGTGCCGATCAACAAGAATTGTGCGATTTGGTGGAATCACCCGCACCTGATCACATGCCTCTGTCGAGTCGACCTATCTCTAATCTCTATTCAATTTTTAATTGTGCCGTAATGACCCTTACAGATTAGCTTGGTCGAAAGATCGCATCCTGGTCAAATTCTCGAGTCTGATGCATTAGAATTTATTAACGGTTTCACTTGATAGACTAGTTTTCACATGAGTGGCCGACTCAAGGAAAAAACTATATGCATGCCAACAAAATGCCTGTCTCAATTTATTGAAAATAAAAATTGGAAAATCGGGATATCACACCTTGTGTGGGAACCTTGTCGATGTTTGATAGGGGGTTCTTTTGTCTGGCATTCTAACATGTGTTTACTTCTGTTTTTCATGGAGGAAGATGAAAGCCTTTTGCTTTCACACGAGTGGAATAAACATGTGGTTTCAATTTTACCACGAATGGCTTCAACTAAAGTGTTTTGATGTGTTTTGGCAATAAGCTGAGATTGCATTGGACGTTTGGTAAGTGATGTGTGAATTGCTATAATGATTTAGTGTGGCACCCCTCAAACGGCCCTTGATCCGTTGGGGTTGCCACAGTGCACTTACCTTTTTCTTGTCCTGATAATATATCACTCTGATACCATAGAATTATAATAAGTCCATAAGTTCTGGGGGTTTATATCATTTAGATTGGTCAATGTGCAATTTATATGGTGGAAGCGTATCCAACAACTCCCTTCCCTATATTCAGAAAACAATGCACACCAACTAAACATTTTTTTATAAGTTAAAGCAGAACATTTTTATTTACATAACTAGATGGACATCATTCATCGGTACATCAAAATGCCATAGTCTTCTATACTCGGCTATACTTCAAAAGATAACCGACATCTTTAGCAACAGTTGTATACTTAAAGTCTATCGATTAATGTTGGCGTCCAAAAGTTCATTCCTCTGCTGTCCTCCTCCTTGCAGCCATATCCAACCACTCGGTCCATCTGCTGGTGGCAGTGGCAGCATAGGTATCTTGTCAGTCTAAAATGTTAGTTCCCAAACGGGGTGAGTACAACTACTCAGCAGTAAAAGATTCATCAAGCTATATCAAACAGTACCATCAATATCTAGACTCATGCATGATAGACAAAAATTAGGTAGTCGATGGATTAATATACATCAAAATCATGAAATCCTTTAATGTAATGGTGAATGCAATTTCAAAAGATTCAGATGCATCATGTCCAGTTACACCAGTCCTGATCATAGGGCCAAACTGTAATGACACGTTCCATTCCATGTCATACAATTTAGTCCCATAACCAGACCACACTCACACTTAATATAATCATCCATTTTATCATTCAAAATGTTATATCCCCCTAAAGGACCAACGTTTGCATCCTTATGGGATTCCGCACCCAACCCTGGCGTCGTGGAAGCCTCCGGGCATGTATTCAAAATACAATCGGGCATCCAAAGGGCATCGACTCATTCGAACCTCTGGGCATCTCGCACCCCACCTAGCATCACGAGGAACCTCCGGGCATGGATCATAATACAACTCCTCACCTTCCGGGCATGTATCATAATACAACCGGGCATCCAAAGGGCATCGACTCATTCGAATCTCTAGGCATCTCGCATCCCACCTAGCATCATGAGAAACCTCCGGGCATGCATCATAATACAACTCCTCACCCTCAAGGCATGTATCATAATACAACCGGGCATCCAAAGGGCATCGACTCATTTGAACCTCTAGGCATCCCGACACTCCCGGGAAAAACCTCTGGGCATGTATTCATAATACAACCAGGTATCCAAAGGGCATCAACTCATTTGAACCTCTAGGCATCCCGACACTCCCAGGGAAAAACCTCTAGGCATGTATTTATAATACAACCAGGCATCCAAAGGGCATTGACTCATTCAAACCTCTGGGCATCCCGACTCTCGGGGCATCGTTGACCTGAGGGTCCAACGGTAACAATTAACATCTTAATTTCCAAAAACACTTTTCAATGCAGAATATGCCAATGCCAATATCATCATATCACATAACAACCCAAGATGCATTCACTTTTGAAATCAGTTGAGCAAAGTTGGAGTAAAACAACTTAAAAACCAGAATGTGCAGTTTTAATGAAAATTTGAGAATAACCCCTAAATGAACTTAGAACATTATCAAATTTGGGTATGTTATAAAAAAGACCTAAAGGAAAATGTTTCATGAAGAACACTAAGTCAGATTCATTGTATATCGAGAGCAGTAATTTCGATATTCCTTACTAACACTCTATAATAGCTTCCAGATTTATAAGGAAATTCATTTTACTGACCAAAACTTGTCCATTTATTCTTAAATTTTGATATGTTATTTCTAAGGATGTTTCCTACAATTTTTATTAAGGGTTCAAAGTCTAATTCTGGCTAGATAATTACAGAAAATTCATGGAGTCGCTGAAGATCAAAATGTTCTCTACAAAACAGTATGCCAACCTAAAGAGAATTATTCCTACCCTTGAATCTCGGCATCCAATGCCCACAATTAAGTGTATACAAGTGTATTACACTACAACACACCCTCTTCACTTCCAAAAATCCACCATAGTTAGATCTTTAAATTCTTGTTCCAATTTAAAATTCGAAATCCACAATACACGCCCTGTTTTTACTTAGCTTCTAGATCTAGCTTCATCTTATATGTCAAAATCAGCATGCATCTCTCAATTTCACATTTTCTTACATCTACCAACTCCTCACTAGATAATAACAGCATGCAAAGACATAGGTTGATGAACTTCCACTTGCCTCAAATCTTCCTACTCGGTTACAAGCAAAGAAACAGGCTCGGTCTAGCGATGCAGCTCAACGGCAGAAGCTCAACCATGAGCATGGGCGGAGGGCGGTCTACCTTCTCTGCTCTCACACGCTCGGACCGCTCATTGCTTGCACTTCTCTCGCTCACAGCCCTCTCTCGACCACTCTCTCTATCTGCTCACAGCTCTGCTCGGTTTATCCTCCCTGTACTCCTCTATTCCGAATTTCCTTTTTGTTCCTTTGATTAATTGGTTAATTAATTTCTTGCATGCAGGATTTTAGGTGGCTGAAGCTGCAATGGACAGGTGGAGGAGGCGAGGATAGGTGGGTGGGAACGTGGCTTGCATTCGGTCTTCTCTCTCGCTCTCTGTTTTGCTCGACTGCTTGCTGTTTTCTGGTCACTAGTTTTGTTGAAAACCAGTCAACAATCGAGGAGGGTCTCGGTAGCAGAAAGGGGGTGAGGACGGGTGGAAGCAACGTGGCCATCGCTCGGTTCTCTTTCTCTCTTCGCTGACAAGGTCACGTGGCAGCTTATGGGCTTCCTTCGGTCAAGATTTCAGAACTCATTGACCCCATTTCAACGACAATTAAGGGAAGCTTGGGTTAATGGAGTCAGTAAATTACTTTTTTGTCTATTTTCTTTGGGGCCGTATGGTCCCTAAATACACGGCCTCAAATTTTCCAAAGATTGGTCCTTGAATTTCCATTCGTGTATAGAGCATTCTCGGTTCCATTGGTGATAGCATGCAGGGATGGGACTATGACTTACTCGACAATTGAATCACTTCTAACCGTGACCCATCGGTCCGATGGCGGTAACAAGGTAATGTTCGTATGTAATTCCAATGATATCATCCGATGATAATTCCATCACTTAGTTATCAGCCGTCGTATATTTGAAGGTCGACTAAATTCTCGGATGCCACATTTAGAATTGCCACGTCTAGCACATTAATTGTTTAGGAATTAAATACTACTTCAATAGCGAAAATAAGTTGTTTTGACCTTTTTTGTATGGCCTTTATAAATTGGTAGCCATATGTCGCGAAACCTCAGGTGAATCACTTAGGATTTGGCTAATGGATTACTAAGCCTAAATTTAGCTCGAGCTTTCCCAAATTCATACCAATTCATGACTTAGATTCAAGATCTTAACATGCAAATGATTTTTCAATTAGGAGTCGCCACTAATATATTTTTGGTGGGCGATTAGAAACCCAAGTAAAGTAACGGGAGATTTACTTTATTCTTGCGAACCAGAGATTGTGAGTTCGGAAGCTTGATTACGCTAGATTTCTCTAACGCCTTTTCGGTACCTTTCTCTTTTATTTCGATTTTTTTTTTGCGGGCAGCTTGAATTGATTTTAATTTACTTCCCTAACATGTGAGGTGATCATGCAGATACGCAAACCACCAATTTAATACCCAAATAAAAGCACTAAATAAATTATGGGACTTACCTCATAATAACGAAAGTATTTGCAATGTTAGATTAGAATTCACATCAACAGTTCTAGATATAATTTCTAATAAACACGTAATTACTCAATTCTTTTCAAGATTTTCTTTTATTTAAATGAAGCCCAGAAATTGCGTGCAATGCAATGCAATGACGTACAAAATTATTTTAACTAAAATGACATGCAACATGCAACCTAACATGCGAACTATATGTCATGCGACATTTATTAAATGACCTAATCTAGTGATAGGAAAAGATTAATGCAACTATTCTAACATTTACACATTTAGATGACATGCAATGGATGACCTAATTCTACATGACATATGCATGATAATTTTTATGTTTTCTTTTATTTTTAATTAAATTTCGAAATTAAAATTACTCAATAATTAAACATGCAATTTAAATTAATGATAGGAAAAACTAACAACCTAAATTAATGTTTTTTTTTTGGGATTTTTATTTCCAAAATTTCGAAATAAATAAATTTTTTATTCTAAACATGCAAAATATCCCTAAAACAAGCAATATTCTAACACGAACCTAATCTAACTCAAATATATTTTTTTGGGTTTTCTTTTGTGGAAACAAAATCAATTCAAAAAACACGACATCAAATCAAGCAAGATATGATTGATATCCATCTAGTAAATTGATGGATTGTATTTCGCGCATGAGATCAGATTTGCTAATTTTAACAAAAATTGTGAATTGTATCGAGCGTGAGATCGGATTCACGATTTTTCCGTGCGATTGTGAGTCATATTTTAAGCTTGAAATCGGACTGTCAATTGTATGCACATTGTGAAATTATGAAGATTTTCCAATTTAAGAGGCTACTCGAGATTACGGATAGGACTATATATCATGAACTTCGACCATGCGTATCAAGATATTTTAAATAAGGAAACGGAATATTCGAAAATCAAATTAGAAATTTTTTTTACCTAATTCGAATATTGGCTTTCAAATTTGAACTATGCGTAATCGGATTGGGATTGCAATCGGTTCCTCGACAGTGAACGGCAACAGTGGCAAGGCGGTGGTGAGCGGCAGTGATCTTGTTGTCGGGACACGAGCACACGTGGTTTAGTTTTGACGACTCAGCAAAAACCTGCAAATAAAAATCGAGATTATGTTGGTTTTTGATTGAGAGCTTGCTGGACCGCCACTATTGCATCGCTCGTGCGTTAATCCGGAATTGGGAATTCGCCAAAATATCTGAACGTTGGTCAAGGAGGTGGTCTTGCGCAGCAACAGGGACCCATAGAGATGTTGACTTTGCTAATGCAGGGGTGCTTGAAGCGTTGGACTATTATTTGGATGGAACTTTGTGGCATCAAACCTACTGAATAGGACAAACTGAACGTGAAGGCCGAACCCCAGTAAAAGGAGAAATTTCTTGGCTTTGTCAATGTCATTTTGAGTCATTCGCTGGCGCACAATTCAGGCCGCGAAGCAAAGAAAATCGATGGCACAATATGAACATCAAGTCATTGAGGCTGAGGTCGTTGATAAAGGTATCTATTGGTGGTTTGGTTATCTGGACAGCAGGGGCGGTGTCGTTGGTAGCTCGCGGTTTAGTCAGGTGAGCAGCAGTGGCGAAAGGCGATAGCTCGGGTACTAGACACGGCAGTGCGGACGACGATGGGGGTGGCAAGCAGCAACAATAGGGGACGTGGAGCTAGAGGCAGCGACTCAGCGTCGTCGGATCAGCAACTAATCATCGCGGATTACAGGCTACTTAAAGTAGCGTCACGAGCGGTGAGGCGCAATGGCAGGTGGCACAAGTCTCGCACAGCAGGGGAGTCTCACAACTTGGTCGAGAGAGGACCCCCTCCCTCCCTTCTCACGTGTGTCTTTCAATGCGTTCTCAATGTGGCCGTGTATGGAATTGTGTGGCCCCCCCTCCCGATCGAAAGAGAGCGCCCCTTTTATATGCAAAGGAAAGGAGCCCACCGAGGAAAGAAACAAAATCACATATTGCACGGTCAAGACACGATTTATTTTTCAATTTCCTTCTACCTTTGACCATGCAAAAAATTGTAACCCATCCGCATCCTCTTCTTTCCTTTATTTCTTTTCTTTCCTACAAACAAGAGAATCGGTCGCCGCACATTTACATTCACAGGATCAGAAAAAAATTCTTTCCATTGGATCATCCAACAACCCACTAATTGACCGAATATTGCCAAAAGTTCTTGATCGTATAGAATTTTCCCGATTCCGAATCTTGCAAACATGAGCTTGCAATATCTCATTCTTGTGCCTATCCTTATTGAGAATATATGAATAGGTTGCACGAATATATGAAAAATCCACCATCATATCATCAAAAATATTAAATCGCCATTCCTCATAAGTTAATTTTCGGTCATCAGAAAATAATGGGCTCGGGCTAATTCCCTCTCTTCATGGGCTTAACCCAACTCATCAAATTAAAGCTTAGAACCATCAATTCAAACCCATTTATCGCCAGTCCAATGCAATTATAAAAAAAAAAATGCTATGCAATTTAATTCTAGTTTTTTTTTAGGGGTTAAAAATTAATCTCGAATTTTCTATGCAATAAATGATTGGATCGCCAAAATTTAGGTGTCAACATCATATGTATGGAATGGAGTTGTTCTACCGTTAAATGTGTTTGGGATAAATATTAACACTATAGCTATTAAACAATCTCGCATGAGAAAACAGTCTTGCCCAGTTATGACGTCTTGTAAATTTAAGGAACAAGTGTACCGAAAGTTCTAAAATTTATTATAAAAATGCAATTGAATCATAAAATTTTCAAAAAATGCAATCATATCACAAAACTTGTCAAATTTGTGCAATCAAATCTTTCCATTAACTCCTTCACCATTTTTCCTTAGTCTCGATGGATGGAGTTAATAAAAGGATTTGATTGAACCAATTTAACAAATTTTATGATTTGATTGCACTTTTTAAAAGTTTTAGAATTTTCAATGCATTTATTTCTAAATTTAAAATATGTATTGCCAAACAAGCACGTTATGGCATTTGGCAATATAATCACAGCACAACATAGTTACGATATGGTTACAATTGTGCCAAACGAAGTCTTTACTAACTATAGGCTCCATTATCTTATTTTATTTTA
Source organism: Eucalyptus victrix (assembly GCA_016097545.1). NCBI lineage: Eukaryota > Viridiplantae > Streptophyta > Magnoliopsida > Myrtales > Myrtaceae > Eucalyptus > Eucalyptus victrix. Next base: position 1,714,999 of record CM027845.1, read on the forward strand.
TTTTTTAATTTTATTAGTAGAAATGGCAATTGCAATAAGATATTCCAAGCATCCTTGAACCCCACCACCCAATTAAGTAGAAGAAATCATCAAACTTTTACCAATATAAAAAGGGGGAAGAGTAGAACCAATTAGGCACTTTGTCTCTTTCTTGGTGACATTTGATCGTGTGCATTTGATGTTTGCTATCTCTAAGTGGATGTATTTGAAAGTCGGCCTATCATAGGCAGACCTCTTGAAACATCATATGTAGCTTGGCCAGGAGCCCGAGAATTTTTTTCAGTGTGTTAATAGTTACATAATTCCACTTTAGAATGGTGACATAATAATGTCCTTGGCCTTGCCCTTAAATGGTCAAAGATCCCTCTCATTATGCAAGCATTTGATTTTTTCTAACTTTGTCTTTTTTAGGATCAGATCAAAAAATTTCGATCCTTCTTGCCGTTCAGGGAAGTTCTTCCTTCCAAATATATGGTCCCAGATTTAATTAATTTACATACTCCTCAATGAGCTGATCAGGCATTGCCTTGCTCCATATTCGTGTAAACTAAGCCGATACCACTGCTAAAAATACATTGCAGAATTTGAATGTTCTTTTTTTTTTTTTCTGAAGAAGAATATATAATTGAACTCAATACTTGCTCTCGTCCACCCACCTTTTAGAGCGTGGAGTCCGTCAAATTGAGCAAACCATGTCCGACCATCTTTTGCCTTAGAGAAGAGTACCGGATGCTTTCTCAATTACATTGGCCAAAAACTATCATCTTTTTTGCCTAAGATGATCAAGAGTTTCTCTAAAAATTTGCCATCAATCTTGATTTTTTTAGTTTCAATAATGTAGCAAGATGTACAGTATCATGCTCTAGAAAATTATTATTCCGAACTTTATGTAATTTGATGGGTCTCTTTTTATCTATGTAGAGTGTTAAATTCTACCGATATATCATCTGACGTAACTACTCTTGAGTTATCCCGATAATTACCTCTTCCTATTTTAGTATTTCCCTCTTATAATGGGACTTATGAGGGATTATCCTGATCTGCTAGTTTAATTAGTTAAAACTAGATGATCCAAACGTAGGAAAACCACAAAAAAGAGTAGTTATAAAAGAAGATGTAGTAGATTGAAGTTGCTTGCTCTTAGCCCTGCGTTGCATTGCCAAACGTAGTACAACGCAATAATTCAAAGGTTTATAGAAAATAAAGCCCGTATTACAAGTTCACACACATTAGTGAAAGACGGGGAATCAATGCGATGTGATTGCTGAGAAAAGAAAACATCATAAAGTCGTTGGAACAAACTTTAAGAAATCTTGCATAGGACACATAAATGGAAAGAACCAATCAGCCGCTGCTAAAATTCCACGCTTTGAAAGAGCGACAAAACAGGAAAGTCCACGTCACGTCGACGAAATGCTATTGGACGTCTATTTCCCAAAATTAACTCCACCACAGCACTGTAGCTTTCCCAGTTCTGGAGTGACTGCATGAATGACTTTGTTCTTGTCATGGATAATTCCACAAGCCTTCTAAATTGGGGTACTCCTGTGATTCCTCCGGCCGGGGCAGGCTCAAGAGCATCCCCTCCGCCATGTTGGCTAACAGGTTCGACATATTCAAAATGGCATCCTCATCGATGAATTCTTGCCCCGAGGCCGCTGTGTGCCCGTTCGAGTCGATGCCGAGATCCCACCTCAGGAGCCTTGAAGCCGTTGCTGTTGATGCGGTAGTGCGTATGTCGGATGGCGACGTGGAAGGCGGAACAGGATATGTGAGGACCGAACTCGGGAAGTTCAGGAGGGCGCCAGGGCCTTTCAGGGCAAGGGCGGCGATGTCATAGGCGGCTGCAGCCATCTCCGGGGTGGGGTAAGTGCCAAGCCAAATGCGTGTGGCTTTACATGGCTCTTGTATCTCGGATGCCCATTTCCGTCCCCGAGACCGGATCCCTCGGTACCTAGGGTGTCTCCTGGAGACTGGCGGATGAAGACTACGAGCAGGTGAGCTGGAAGCGCCGGTCAGCGGGGAGTGCTGATCCATGGTAGTGGCTGCGGGGGATGCGCGTGGGAATGTTCCGGCGTGGGAAGAGCACACTCGAGAGGGTGAGGTGGCCGAGAAAGAGTATTATAGGGTAGAAGTGTATGGTTGGTTTAAACAAGAGTAGAAGGCTGATCGCCCAGTTATCTAATACAAACACAAGCACCTGGACATACATGAAGGTGTTAAATATGAACGATATATAATACGACCGCGTTGCTCCTCAGGCTTACGGTGGTAGGGTTCCACTACGATGTTAGCTCCTGCCAACAAGAAAAAAATAATAAATTCAAGATGGGGGCAAATGCGGATGTATTACTGCTCACGGCGGCTTACGTACTTGGACTGAGAAAAATCGAGTCGTCATTTTCTCGTTGTCCTTTTTTGGGTCCCCACCCCACTAATTTAGTACTTCCTAATTTATCATAAATCTTGATAATCTAAACCAACTTTTATGTGTGTACCATCTATATTACATCAACATAGTATTTCACATGTGATTATATTATGTTGTCTTGAATCCTAGCGCCACATGATCGCATCAATCGAGTAGGAATCGGATGTAAAGATTTCGTGCTTTTATTGTTGGAAAGACATAATGATTTTCGCATTTCGTATTCCTCGGTTCAATCTGTAATGTTTCTTTTATTTACATGAAATCATATCAGATTATATTATATTATTGTGAATCCGCTGGCGAAGAAAATGCGGATACTCCAATTAACCCAAGTGTAGAAGTGCAGAGTATATGTTCGGATGAAAATGTCAATTCGCTCCTAGTCAAATCTGCCACAGATTATTTAACCTCTTAATCAACGAACTCACTTATATTCAGTCCAACAACTTGGTGACATCGCGTCAAGAAACTACGCTTCATGGACAAAGATGGGCCTTTTCACATAATAGACAGCGAAACCAATGAACACTCGTTGGCAACATACTCAAAAGATTTCAGATTTTATCGACGACGCGAGCTAAGCGGAAGTAATCTAGCTTCGACTCGAGCGCGTGGTCCAAGCGCGAAATTAATTTCCACGTGGAAGTACGGTAGAGAGCCCTGAGAATTATTGCACGGGTCTTACTTTCAGAAGTAGTAATTATTGCAGCCCGAGAACACGAAAGGTGAAAGTTGTGGCTGGGCATTCGCCCATTTTTTTCTTGCAGCTGGCCATTCACCCGGCATGTCGGCGGACTTATAAAATCCCTAGTCTAAATTCTAGGTCCAAATGCTCCCTAGGAAGGGCAAGTTTGTTGAATCAATAGCGCCGGACTTTAGTGCTCCTCGTCTAGTCTATTAGGGGTGTGCAAAATACCCGAGAGCCGCTTGGACCGTTTAGAACCGGACGAGAACCGCCCGGAACCGGCGGTTCTTGAGGGAACCGGTCTGGTTCCCGGTTCCAATTTATGGGAACCGGTGGGTACGTGTTCGGTTCCCATTCCATGGGTGGATCCGCCCGCCCATCCGCCCATCCGGAACCTTTTTAATATTAAAAATAAATTACTAAAAGAAACCCTATATCTCATCTCACTCCCTTCGTCTTCGATTCTCTCTCTTTGTCTCTTCTTTGGTTCCTCCTAATCCTATCACCATTTCGATTCCTCCCCGAGCATTAATGCTGCCGCCGCTACTCCTCCACCACTGCTATCCGCCCCCTCATGGCGGCCACCACCTGCCACAATCGCTGCTCCTCCACCTCTGTTGTCCACCCCCTTGCTACTATTTACCCCCTCGCTCCGGGCCCCCTCTGCCAACAATCTGACACCATTGCAGCCCCTGCAGCCGCGGTGACCAACGTTAGCAGATCCCGAACCAGTCACTACACCTTTGTCGATGCCTACAACCACTTCCTCACCGTCGGTGCCTATGACTACTTCCTGTACTCTCTCTCTCTCTCTCTCTCTCTCTCTCTCTCTCTCTCTCTCTCTCTCTCCTAATTTCCTTGGTTCTATCTTGCGATAGCTCTAGCTATTCAGAACCTCAACCTGCTTCGGTGCACTCCATTCCAGGTCTATTCCGTGAAGGAATGACTTCTCGGGGACCGCTCTAAGTCAACTCCCAAGCAGTAATCTTCATCTGCGTTAAGTCTATTATTTCAAGAATATACATGTATGTAGACATCACTCGGCATAGCGCTCTGCATGTGTAGATTGTATTTGTAAATTCATTGCATTTACTTCTCCCGCTGTTCGTATCTCCACGTACTTAAATTTGGTTTTTCTTTCTTTGGCTTGCTTTGATGTCACGTAGTCGTTCTATGTTGAAAACTAAAATTGTTTCACATCAAGATTGGTTCCTTGGATCCACCCCGGAACCGAATCAGACCGGCGGTTCGGTTCTCGGGTGGATCCATGCAACAAACGGGTGGATCCCAATTTCAATTTTCGGAACTAGTCCTTAGTGAGCAGTTCCGGTTCTAGGTTGGGAACCGCCTACTCGAACCATGTACACCCCTACTGTCTATCTCCTACATGGTTTGAAATGCTTGTTGTCCAACAAGATTCTAAAGACTTGCCTCTTTACGCAGGTCATAGATTGCATGCCATTGGATATAGAGGACTACCACACGTAGTTATGAATTAATCGAAATATGTTCAAATATCTTAATGCAGATTATGGAGTTCATATGTTCACTCAAGCAAGGCCGTCCCATGCCCAACTTTCTCTGGGATCACTACTAGCCGGAAGGCCATTAGAGACGAAGAAAGAAGAATGAGAAAAGGGAAAAAAGAAAGAAAAAAGGAAAAAGAAAAAAAAGAAAGAAGAAAAGGAAAATTAAAAGATATAAATGGTGAAAATGCCTTGATTAGTCAGAAAGTCAGATCCTTATTTGAAATAAATAATGTCACTTAAGACTTTTATTTGAAACAAGATTCACTTGAGGCTCTTATTTGAGAAAATAATGACAATTTATATATTTATTTGAAAATTTTCCCAATATAACAAAATCCTTTTCCCACCAAACTCAATTAGGAAATGTACAACTTAAAAGCCTTCATATATACAACATCAAGATGTATAGGAATAAGAGGCACTGTGAAGTCTGAAAGGAGTGACCCTCTCTAGGATGAGGCATGAATCGATACAAATTCAATACAATGTCGGTTCAGAATATCCAACATTTTTTAGATTTGCCTTGCATACGTAGGCGACCTATGCGGATGATAAGAAGCCATGGAAGCACCCCAACCACGAGACTTCTCTCTCTCTCTCTCTCTCTCTCTCTCTCTCTCTCTCTCCATCCGTGGGGTGTGGAAGCAAATCCTTCCTAGCATCCATGGACACTGTCCTCAGATCAACCTTCCCTGTTTTCACGCCTCGCCCAGCTTTGCGCACACCCAAAACCGTCGGACCCTTCAGGGCCTCCGTTAGACCGCCACCGCTCGGTTTCGACTTCCGGAGCGAGGTTCTGGAGGAGTCCAAGGCCTCCATTGCCTTGTCGCACCCCAAGCTACTGGACTTGGCGGGCGACGCAACCCTCGTGCTAGTCCGGAAGGGGCAGTTCGGCCCGATCTCGACTTGGAGGTTGGAGTTCGTGGAGGCGGAGGAGATATGGCTGGTGGGCACCACCCACATCTCGCGGCAATCCGCCGATGATGTGGCGCGGGTTGTCAGGGCCGCGAGGCCCGACAACGTCATGGTCGAGCTCTGCAGGAGCAGGCATGTTTCCACCTCTTTTGTTGGCATTTTTCCTTTTTGTGCTGTTGCGTTGAATGTGATTATCGAGTTGGTTCAAGACTCATATAAATAATTTATTGCGAGTGTAGTGGAAGCATATAGGTCTTGATTTACTGTGTTTTTGTTTAACTTGGCATAGTTATACTATGAACATGAACATGCTTGATATAATTTCTTGACATGTTTCTTATGTGCGTAAGTTTCTTAGATGATAGAATGTAGTGTACAAATTCAACATTTTGTTTTGATTGTCTAGGAAATATTGGCAGGTTGTGGTTAGACCAGAAATCTTAATGAAAGCAGGAGTTGATTTACCAAGTATTGTGCAGCCACTTATAAATGAATTGAGCTAACATGACGAATTGGGGATTAAGTTAGAAATCTAAGTGGAGTGCAGATATAAGTCGCCCATAGTTGGTTAGATATGGGACATAATGAAAGTAACTGGTCGATTTTGCTAGCATGTTTGGCTATCATTCTATTAGCTAGGTTCACTCATATTGGAGGAAGTCCAATGAGTTGCAAGCCTAAAAAGGCGTGAGCCCATATGATAAGTTATATGGAGAAATAGAGTTTTTCATTATCTTTATAAAGTGATAGTCACAAAAGGAAATAGTAATAAGAGAAAAAGAGAAAGTAGAAAATCTAGGGGTTGGGACAATATATGATTTACATCAAGCTAACATTGGAGGTCGATTCATGGTCCGATTGAGCTGAAATTTTGTTAGCATTTTTGTGGCGCAATTTTCTTGAATTTGAACGGTTTGATTTTCATTTGAAGCTGTCTACATTAGGTTTTTCGTGGATTAATCAAAACCTGTGTTTTTGGTTAGATTTATCATTAATCTCTTGTGATATTCATGTGTATTACCAAGAATTATGTTCTTGAGGTGTTTGCTACCATGTGTTGGAGAAAACTTCATTATTTGTTTTGAAGCTGACAAAACGTTTCCATCAGTCTAGTCTGAAGACTTGCAGACTCTCTCATTAAAGTCTACAGACTCGTCAAAGTCTACAGACTGCTAGACTCAAGATTTAAAGTCTGCCCTCATTGATAGTTTCTAAACCGACAAAGAAAAGTATTATCCGTTGAAGAAGACTTATCCAGATGTGGGTATCTCTTTAAGGATTTGGTTCGTGCGGTTGAAGAAGACCTTATGGCTGGAGATAGCATCTCAAGATCTATTATTCGTTTTGAAATTAATTCAAGTAATTTGGATCTATTGATTAGTAAAGTATACTTAGAAGGTTCTACTTATGGAAACCTAGATCCTGATTGTATGGGCAAATAGGATTGGTGAGCTATTATCACATTCCTTAAGTAACTCGAGATTTCCCTAATTGATTCTGTCCAACGGGTAGATTGGAAGAACTCCTTTGGAATGTGCCAATAGTTATGAAGGCATTGAGGAGTATATAAGGAAAACGCTTTAGTTAGTCGAATGTGTGTGCGATAGATAAATTCCAAAGTTTGAAGCTCCTTGTTCTTTGCTGATTCAATTGTTAAGCATAAATTTGTACTCAAAAGAGAGTCTAGATATTTGTGAGGCCTTGTGGAACTGTAGCAGAGTCTCTACACTATGGAATCGATGAGTGAGATTGTAACAACTCTTTTAATTCATAGTGAAATCCAACCGGTGGGCTGTCAGTGTGGGAGAGTGGACGTAGGCTTGGTTTAAGCTGAACCATTATAAATCTTGTGTTCTTACTCTCTTCCTTGAACTCTTTTATTCTGTTCATAGTTCCATTCAACTACTAAAGTTTAATCCCGTTCAAAGTCTGCTGCTCTTCAGACACAGGTTAAAAGTAAAGGTTTTCACTGCATTTTGCAGAATTTGTTTTTACACCTATTCACTCCCTCTAGGTGTTAATACTAGCACTTTCAATTGGTATCAGAGTGAGTATACTCATTTAATTGAAGTGTTTTTACTTCAGAGTTAAAGATCCATGGCTAGTATGTTGGCTCCAAGTTTGGTTGAAGGGCAAAGCAACACCAGACCACCTTATTTTGATGGAAATGAATGTAACATATGGAAAAACAAGATGAAGGTATTCCCAAGATCGAAAGACCCTCTGGAATGTGATGTGGTAGAAAAATGAATCATTCCTAAAGCTACATCAGTCTTAGAGAGGGGAAAAGAAGTTACAGTGGCTAGCGAGATGACTTAAGAAGAGATAACCAAGAGACATGCTCTTGATGCAATAGCAATTTACTCCTTATATTGTGTATTATCTCCTACTGAATATAACAGAATATCTTCTTGTGAAATAGCCAAAAAGTCTGGGATAGGCTACACATTACCTATGAAGGAAATGATCGAGTGAAAGAAATCAGGATCAATATTCTGCTCGGTCAATATGAAGCCTTTAACATGAAGTTAGGAGAATCTATCACTGACATGTTTAGTCGTTTTACAGAAATCGTAAATGGTCTTGAGTATTAAGATCAGCCAATCTTAGGACCCATGAAAGTTAACAAACTATTGCATGGACTTTCCAAAGATTGGAATCACGTAAAGATCTCAATAAGAGAGACACAAAGGATCATGCCACTCTCTGTTGACAAATTGGATGGCACTCTTTGGTCCTATGAAGTGGAGCAAATCAATGAAGAAGAAGATCCCAAAGGTAAAAAGTCTAATTCTTTAAAATCTAATAATGATTCTGATGTTACAGATTATGAAGATGATATGGACGATGAAGAGCTTGCTCTCATGATAAGAAGGTTCAGAAAACTGAACAAAAAGGGAAGAAGATTCAATCGGAAGAAACAAAACTCTTAGAAGTTTCAAAATAAATCAATTGAGGATGATGAATCCAATAAATATGTGATTTGTTTTGAATGCAAGAAAAATGGACACATCAGACCCAATTGTCTTTTGCTGAAGAAAAAGAAAGGAAAAGCTGAGAAATACAGAAATGCACTTGAAGCATAAACGTAGAATGATACCGAATGCGAAGAGAGTGATGATGATTATGCTAATATGTGTTTAATGGCAAAATCATAATCAGAATCAGACTCAGACTTTGAGACGGATACAGACTTAGACTCTGACAGTGAAATCAAGGTAAGTAAAAATTCTTACTAAGTCTCGAAATATATTAATCGATGTAAGAGGATTTTTGAGCTAAAAAGGGAAAATTCTGCACTGAAGCAACAAGAAATTGTTTGGAAAGAAAAGGTCAAAAATTTAGATAAAATTTTTATTACTTTAAAAGAGAATACAAACTCTCTTTCAAAAGAAAATACACTTTTGAAAAATGATATTTCAAGTATTTCAAAAAGGTTTTTATATGATTTGAGAAATTGGAAAATATTCTTTTAACACAAAGACCTTACTTTAACAAATCAGGCTTGGGACTGACTTCTGAAACCATTCCTTTAATTGATTTTCCAAAAGTAAAGAAAAGAATTAAACAAAGACCTACAAAAGCCTTTTATAGAAATCATTTTTAAAAAGTCTTTGTAAAACCTATTAGCCGTAGTACTCTTAAATGTTCTAAGTACAACGGCTCATAATACTTTAAGAAAGAATGTCCTATGGTTTGGAGACCTGTAAAGAAGGATTGGACAAAGATCGTATATTGCACTAACTCCATCGGACCTAAGAAAATGTGGGTACCAAAGAAAGCTTGTGTTTCTTTTTTAAATACAGGTTACTATCAAGAAAAAGGTCAAATGGTACTTGATAGTGGATGTTCAAGACATATGACAGGAGATTCAACTTGTTTTATAAAGCTCATCCAAACAAATGGAGGAAAAGTTTCTTTTGGTGGAAATAGCAAATGAAGAATTGTCGGATGCGGACAGTAAATATTGAAAGTCTGACAATTAACAACGTTTCCTTAGTGGAATGACTCAATTACAACTTGCTAAGTATCAACCAATTGTGCGACACCGGATTCAAGATCAATTTTCAAGAAGGAATATGTTTAGGAACCAATAAAGACTTCTCTCAGACTTTCATGGGGAGAAGACATGGAAACATCTATCTTTTGGATATCAAACCAGAAAAATGTCAATGTTTAATCTCAATTCAAGAAGAAGCTAATCTCTGGCATCGAAAACTTGGCCATATCAATATGAAGCAAATTGCCAAGATATCTTTGAAGAATCTTGTTCGTGGACTACCCAACCTGACATACCAAAAATTTGAATTATGCACACCATGTATGTTAGGAAAACAGGTTAGAAGTTCTTTCAAACCAATAAATCAAGTTTCCACTAATCGTGTGATGCAGCTCTTGCATATGGATCTCTTTGAACCAACTAGAACTCAAAGCATTAGTGGAAAGAGATATTGCCTAGTAATAGTGGATAATTATTCACGATATACTTGGGTATACTTTCTGGCAAGTAAGTCTAAAACCCTTTCTTATTTTTTAAAGTTTGCTAAGAAAGTACATAATGAGAAAGGGTATGTTATTTCAAGCATTCGGACAGACCATGGACGTGAGTTTAAAAATCAAGACTTTGCTAAATTCTGTGATGAATATGGTTTTCAACATATGTTCTCCTCTCCATACACTCTCGAACAGAATGGAGTTGTGGAAAGGAAGAAGATCGTTGCAAGAAATGGTTATAACACTTTTAATTGAAAGCAACATTTCTTCTTATTTTTGGGCTGAAGCAGTTTCTACAGCATGTTATATCATTAACAGAGTTTTCTTAAGGTCGATTCTAGAGAAAACTCCCTATGAGTTGTTCAAAGGAAAGAAACCAATTGTTTCCTATTTTCATGTGTTTGGTTGCAAATATTTTGTATTGAAAAATGCAAATGATCGAATTGGTAAGTTTGAAGAAAAATCAGATGGATGACTCTTCCTTGGATATTCAACTTCAAGCAAAGCTTACAGAGTATACAACAAGAAGACTCAATCTGTGGAAGAATCGATGAATGTCAAATTTCAAGACCTTATACAAAATCAATCGATCTAGACTCAACCTGAAGAATTTGAACTGCTCCAGACTTTACAAAGTCTAATTTCCTAGAAGCGGCTCAAACTTCAGAAGGTCAACAATGAACGATTATTGAAGAATCAACTGAAGAAGAAGTTCAACTGTTTGTCAAACAAACTAGCAACTGGAAGCACAAGTCCAGTCATCCCAAAGAACTTATTATTGGTGACATTGATGAAGGGATTCGTATAAGATCCAAAAGGCATGAAGAATCTAGCAATGTGGCTCTTATTTCTTAAATAGAACCCAAAAGCATAGAAGAAGCTTTAACAAATAAAAGCTGGATTGAAGTTATGCAAGAAGAACTCAGGCAATTCAGTGTTAACGATGTTTGGAAATTAACTCCTAAACCGAAAGGTAAGTTGGTATTGGAGCTAAATGAGTTTTCAGGAACAAGATGGACGAAAAATGAAAAGTTACAAGGAACAAAGCAAGACTCGTGGCCAAAGGATATACGCAAGAAGAAGGGATAGACTATGATGAGACTTATGCAGCAGTAGCAAGGTTGGAAGCAATTAGATTATTACTCACTTTTGCTTCTTATAAGAATTTCAGGTTATTTCAAATGGACGTTAAAAGTGCATTCCTGAATGGATTTATCCAAGAGGAAAAGTTTATGTGTAACAACCTCCCGATTTTGAAGACCCAATAAAACCAGATTCTGTATTCAAATTGAAAAAATGCGCTATATGGTTTAAAGCAAGCATCTCGAGCTTGGTACGATAGGTTAAGTAAGTTTTTAATCCAAAATAGCTTTGTTAAAGGTAAAGTGGACACTACTCTATTTATTAAAAGAGAAACTAAAAAAATTTTGCTTATTCAAATCTATGTTGATGATATTATTTTTGGATCACCTAACGAAAATTTGTGCAAGAAATTCTCTAAGTCTATGCAGGATGAATTCGAGATGAGCATGATGGGTGAACTATCCTTCTTTCTCGGACTACAAGTGAACAATTGAAGGAAGGAATTTTCATTCACCAAGAAAAATATGCTAAAGAACTTGTTAAAAAGTTTGGTTTGGAGAATTGCAAAAAGACTGATATACCCATGTCAAGTTCTTTGAAGCTGAACAAAGATGAAAGATGAAAGAAAGTTGACCAAAAGCTATAGGAGTATCATTGGTTCACTTCTTTACCTTACTGCCTCTAGACCTAACATTTTGTTTAGTGTTTGCATTTGTGCTAGATTTCAATTAGATCCTAAAGAATCTCATTTAAGTGCTGCAAAATGCATAATCAAATACATTGCAACTAATTCAAATTTAGGTATGTGGTATCCCAAAGAAGAAGACGTTAATCTTCTTGGATATTCAGACGCAAATCTAGCAGGTTGCAGAGTTGATCAGAAGAGCACTTCAGGTACTTCTCAATTGCTTAGTAACAAGATAGTATCTTGGTTTTCAAGGAAACAAAGTACTGTAGCTCTTTCAACATCAGAAACAGAGTATATGGCTTTTGGAAATTGTTGTTCTCAAATCTTATGGATAAAACAACAACTAAGAGACTTTGGAATCGAAGACTCATGCACTAAGATCAAATGTGACAACACTAGTGTGATTAATCTCACTAAGAATCCAATTCTTCATTCAAGAGTAAAGTAATAGAGATTCAACATCATTTTATTAGAGACAATGTTCAAAATGAAGAAGTCTTGATTCAATTCATTGACTCAAAGAATCAGCTGGCGGACATATTTACAAAGCCACTGGAGAAAAGTCAATTTGAGTCTATTCGCACCAGACTAAACATCACATCTCTCATCCAGTAAAGTCTGATCGTGCTCAAGATTCAAAGGTAAAGTCTAAAAATATTCAGACTCAAAAAATCAAGAACTACGGCTATAAGTTATTTTCGTTCTAGCAATTTATTTTTCGAATAAAATCTCGAAAATGTACGATTGCTTATTAATCATCAATTGATTGACGTTATCTTTCCAAGTTTTTGAAATTGTAGTAATTATTCTTTTTCGAAAAGGAAGTTATCTTTTTTATGACAGTTATCTATTTTCAAAAAGGCAATAATTTTTTAAAAGTCAATTTCTATTTTTCCTTTTATGACGATCCATATAACTCGTTTCGATTGCTTTATATACTGTATTTCTTCTTCGTTTTTACTCAAAACCCTAGAATCACAGAACTTCACTTTCTTATTTTTTCTCTCTAGTTTAATCCTTCAAGTTTTTATCTTTCTTGCGAATCAAGTTGAAAAAATCTCTCAAAGACTACGATAATGTCTTCCCAAAGAAAGTCCTCAAGAATTGCAAGTAGGGGACCACAGCATATGCTTGAGGGTCTTACACATTTTGACCTAACCGAGGAAGAAGAATCTCTAAGGCAATAACATAGTCCACAACATTCTCAACCACGCCATTCTCTTCAGGCTAGACCACATAATGTTCAGCAACAACAAGCGGAGGAAGAAATTATTGAGGATGTCGAACTTGTGATCCAATGGTGGTGGGACTGAAGATGGTTTCAAAGATGCGTCTGAATGAGTTAAACAAGGCTTTAGAGAGATTTAAGGAGAAGACTCCTGTCAAGACTCGTCAAGACCCTGTGGCTGCAAAACGGAAAGGCAAGGAGCCCATGACAGCTCCATCTAAGAAAATGAGAACACTCATCTTGCAGGATGAAGAAGATGAGGAAGACATCACCATTTCCGCTCTTGCCTTAAAGAACTTACAGCATCTTGTTCCAGAGACAGAGGATAGTGAGAACCAAGACAAAGAGGAAACAGAGCAGAGGAATGAAGAGAGGGAATCGATGAGGAAAGAAGCAAAGGAAGGAAGAACTGTAGAAGAATAGCAAAAAGGAGAACAAGATCACCGTGTCATTGAAGAAGAAACAGAACATGAAGAGTACTTCTCTCCACCTAAAGGCACTGACACATGGGGAGTTGTTGATAAAAGAGATACTCCTTCATTTGCTTTTACTAGTGATGATGTCAGTCGTTCTACCGTCGATCCAAAAGATGTATATGCCTCTCAATTTCCTGAAGAAGGTAATGAGGCTTCTTCTTCAAGTCTGGATGTTCGTGCTGAAGTTCCATCATCTGCCAATACTCCACAAACTGATCATGCTGAAGCAAGCACTCAAATCGACAACTCAACAACCTTAAAAGATTGCTTGATGTTCTTATGGAGATCAAATGTCAGATTTATGCCTTGGGATGTGAATTTCAGGCCATGCAGAATGCTAATCAAGCCACTTTAGTTTCATTGCTCAATTAAGTTCAAACCTTTAATCTTCAAGTTCAAGCAACTGCCAAGGGTGAGGAAGTAGCACAACTGAAGGAGGATCTGAGAAAGCTAGAGGAGACTGTCAAGTCGATGGGAGATTTCCAGCTTGTTAGTGTTCCAAAACAATCTTAATTTTATCAAATTCTCTTTTTTCGTCTCTACCTTTTTAATGCTGACAAAAATGGGGAGAAGTTGGTGCAGATTTGACTTTTAGATTTGACTTTATTTTTGTTTGGTTGTGGCTGGTTTGGACTGTGTTTTGATCGTTTAATGCTTGTAGTATCTTAAGCATTGTTGGTATTCATGGTAAAGATAGTTATTTTTACAAGACTAACTCATTTCCTGTGGATGTAGATTCAATATTATCTTTATCATAATCCATTTATCTTTTATAAGATATCTTTGTTTGCTTGAGTATTGTTTTGCAAGTCAAAAGTATCCAAATCTGCAGGAAAGTTTTGTCACCATAAAAAAGGGAGAGATTGTCGGAGAAAACTTTCTTATTTATTTTGAAGTTGACAAAATGTTTCCATCAGTCTAGTTTGAAGGCTTGCAGACTCTCTCGTCAAAGGCTGAAGACTGCTAGGCTCAAGATTTAAAGTCTGCCCTTATTGACAGTTTCCAAACCGATGAAGAAAAGTATTATTTGTTGAAGAAGACTTATCCTGATGCGGGTATATCTTTAAAGATTTGGTTCATGCGGTTGAAGAAGATCTCACGGTTGGAGATAGCATCTCAAGATCTATTATTCGTTTTTGAAATTAATTTGAGTAATTTGGATCCGTTGATTGGCGAAGTATATTTGGAAGGTTCTACTTATGGAAACCTAAATCCTGATTATATGGGCGAGCATGATTGGTAGGCTATCATCATATTCTTTAAGTAACTCGAGATCTCCTAAATTGATTCTGTCCAACGAGTAGATTGGAAGAACTCCTTTGGAATGTGCCAACGGTTATGAAGGCATGGAGGAGTATATAAGGAAGATGCTCTAGTTATTCGAATGTGTACATGATAGATAAATTCCAAAGTCTGAAGTTCCTTATTCTTTACTGATTCAATTGTTGAGCGTAAATTTGTACTCAAAAGAGAGTTTAGATATTTGTGAGGCCTTATGCAAGTGTAGCAGAGTCTTTACACTATGAAATCAAAGATGTGAGACTGTAACAACTCTTTTGATTTATAGTGAAATCCAGTCGGTGGGCTGTTAGTACGGAAGAGTGGACGTAGGCTTGGTTTAAGTCGAACCAATATAAATCTTGTGTTCTTACTCTCTTCCCTGAACTCTTTATTCTGTTCATAGTTCCATTTAACTGCTAAAGTTTAATCTCGTTTAAAGTCTGCTACTCTTTAGACACAGGTTAAAAATAAAGATTTTCATTGCATCTTGCAGAATTTGTTTTAACACCTATTCACCCCCCTCTAGGTGTTAATACTAGCACTTTCACTATGTACCTCTAATATTTGCTAGAGAAGAACATTGTTCACCCAATTTTGTTGATAGTAAAGAATTTCGAGTGGACTCTGGTCCCGTGATTTTTTATCTCCGCACATCAAGGAGGTTTTCCACGTAAAAATCATCTTGTGTTCGCGTGCTTGGTATTTGTTTTACTCTACTATATCGATTCCTAATAGGTTTACACAAGAGGGGAAATTATTTTATTTCGCAGCGTTTATTCAATATTATTCGAATTATTACTGTTCTCTCATCAAAGTGGTATCAGAGCATATGGTTATTGCTTGATTATTCTGCCTTGTGTTAAACAATGAAAACAAATACAACTAGAATGGTTACACTAAATGGTTCGAATTATCATATTTGGAAAGGGAAGATGGAAGACATTTTATATGTGAAAGATTTTTATCTGCCCATGTCACGCCCCGAACCCCGAGCGCGCATATCCCACCATGGTCGATCAAATATGCGACATCCCAGGATATGTCACCGACCCATTCATTTTATTATGCATGCGGAAGCGAAACAAATCCCCTGACAATGAAATACTTGGGATAGAAAAGTAGGCAATCCATCACAATACAAAATACTCATTTATAAACATGAAGGGTTTAAATACAACATCAGATTGTCTACAAAATAGACCAACTCGACAAAAGGGGAATTATCCTAAAACCAACTAACAAGACACGTTCTCCAATCCTTATGACTTCACCTTTGCAACTCCTCAAGATGAACCAAAGCTATCTAGCCGCTTCATCCACCAGGGACCTGAAATTGTAATCCCCAAACCGGGATGAGACAATGTCTCAGCAAGTTCAACCCTCTAAACCCCTATTAGAAAGAAAATACGCCTCGGGTGGCCTAGCCACATCACACAAAGACTTACCTCGCATTAATCTTCATCTGCAGGTTAGCACAATTTATATAATTTAACAACGTGCAATTATGATAACCAAACAACTACGGCACAATCACATCATCAGAACAATTCAACCACTTGAATCGTCTCAGCGATCAATCGACTCGGCTAATTACATGTCATTATAGCAAATCAATCATTGCTCTCAATCACGGCCCTATAGGAAGGTTTAACGACTAGTGGCAATCACGGCCCCACTCGACAAAATTAGAATTAGTGGCATCACGGCTCCACTAGGCACAACCTTTAAAAGGTGGTAGATCCCGGCCCGATGGGCACGATCTCTAATATGTGGTAATTCACGGCCCGGTTGGGCGCGACCTTTATTAGGTGGCAATTCATGGCCCCACTGGGCACGACCTTTAATAGGTGGTTAATCACGGCCAATCTCCCATCAATTTTCACGCTTAGGATTTTATAAAGAATCCATATATATCGCAATCACACTTAATTTGCCACAACCAATCATCAAATTCAAATTCTAAATGCACAGCAGCGATCGGCATGAAATTCTGAGAATTTAGGGTCCCAAAATAATTTTTTGGAATTCATTAAAGAATTAAATTTATTCCGAAAATTAATTAAATAATGATATCCATATTTTTCACAGTCCACACTCAATTTATAATATACAATCGTCAATTTCAAAATCTGACTACACAGCAGCGATTAGCACGAAATTCTGAGCAAATAAGGTCCCGACATAATTTTCAAAAATATTAAATAATTAATTTTATTCTGAAATTTATTTAAATAATGATATTTTAATAATTTCGAATAAATATATAAATTATTAAATTATTTAATAATTTCGAAATACTTAAATAAATCAAAAAAAATTCCTTTAAGTCACATCAAAGCTTATATTAATATAAACATTCATTTAGCTTTAAATTAAACCAACTTTAAGTTAATCAAGCACATTAATATAATCTACACTTAAATAAATTAAACTAACCACCTAATAACACTTAACATAAACTAAACACACCTAAAGCATCATTAACCCTCTAATAAAAATTTAGTGAGCTAAACTCTGTTGGAGAAATCTTTCCAGAATATTTTGAAGCTGACAAAACATTTCTATCAGTCTAGTCTGGATATTTGAAGACCGACAGTTTAAAGTCTGAAGACTTTGTAATCTCAAGACTCAAGACTCAAGACTATTCTCACTGACAGTCTTTCTAATCCAGTGACGAAGGAAATCCAAAGCCGAAGTATATGGTTAAGGATTCGATCCTATCCTCACGGAGAAGATCCCTTGGTTGGATAATCATTTCGATTCTTTGATTCTTATCTAGATCGATTGAAGATCCGATGGTCGACGAAATATTCTTGGAATATTCTATTCTTGGAAACCAAGATCCCGATTGTATGGGCGAACGGGATTGATGGGCTATCATCGGGTTCCTTAAATAGCTCGGATAATCTTCTTCATTGATTCCGTCCAACGGGTAGATTGGAGGAATTCCTTTGGTAAGTGCCAACGGCTATGATGGCATAAAGGAGTATAAAAGGAAGATGTTCTAGTTGTTTTAAGAATGTGATCGATAGAAAAATTCCAGAGTCTGAAGAACCTTGATTATTAGTCGATACAGTTCGAGCGAAATTGTATACACAGAGAGTGTTTATACTTGGTGACACCTTGAGCGAGTGTGGTAGATCATCTACACCTAGAAATCAAGGAAGATCAACACTGTAACATCTCTTTGTTCATAGTGGAATCCAGCCAATTGGCTGTCGGTGCAGAAGAGTGGACGTAGGCTTGAATCAAGCCGAACCACTATAAACCGCGTGTTCAATTCTCTCTTTCCTTTACTCAGTCTTGCGATTGAATTTTTAACTGTTGCAAATCCTTTAACTGTCTAAGTATTGTGCAATCTTCAAGAAAATTTTTATATACCTATTCACCCCCTCTAGGTACTTGTGCTAGCTATATCAATTGGTATCAGAGCTCGTGTTCTTACTTTGTTTGAAGTGTTTTTACTTCACAGTAAAAGATCCATGGCTAGTATGCTAGCACCAGGGCTGGTGGAAGGGCAAAGCAATACCAGACCACCCTACTTTGATGGAAAGGATTACAACATCTGGAAAAACAAGATGAAAGCTTTTCTATGGTCAAAGGATCCTCTGGAATGGGACGTTGTGGAAAGAGGAATTACTCCTACTGCTGCATCAGTATCCGAAAGAGGGAAAGAAACTGTTGATACCAGCGGAATGTCTCAAGAAGAGATAAATAAGAGACAAGCACTTGATGCTAAAGCAATTTACTCTTTATATTGTGCTTTGTCACCAACTGAATATAACAGAATATCTTCTTGTGTTACAGCAAAAGAAGCCTGGGACAGATTACATATCACTTATGAAGGGACAGACCGAGTGAAGGAGACCAGAATTAACATTCTCCTTGGTCAATATGAAGCCTTCAAAATGAAATCGGGAGAATCTATAACGACATGTTTAGCCGTTTTACAGATATTGTCAATGGCCTTGAGAATCAAGGACAGAAAATTTCTGATCCTATGAAGGTGAACAAGCTACTGCGTGGACTCTCCAAGGATTGGAATCATATAAAGACTTCAATAAGAGAGACGCCAAGAATTATGCCATTATCTGTAGATGAGCTGATTGGAACTCTTCAGTCTTACGAAGTGGAACGAATTAATGAAGATGAAGATCCAAGAGGTAAGAAATCCATTGCATTAAAATCTAATGATGATTCGATGATACGATTCTCAAGAAGATCTGGACGATGAGGAGCTTGCTCTTATGATTAGAAGGTTCAGAAAGCTGAATAGAAAAGGAAGAAGGTTCAATTCTAAGAAACAAAGTTTTCAGAAACAGCAAACCAAGTTTGTTGATAATGAGGAACCAAACAAAGATGTAGTTTGCTTCGAATGTAAGAAAAAGGGACACATCAGACCCAATTGTCCTCTTCTGAAGAAGAAGAGAGGAAAAGCTGAAAAGTCTCGAAAAGCTCTCAAAGCCGAAACACGGAGCGATCGAGTGTGAAGAAAGTGATGAGGAATATGCCAATGCGTGTGTCAAGGCGCAATCGACTCGACTGGATCCGACTCGGACGGTGAATTTGAGGTAAGTGATTATAAAATCTCTGTCAAAGTCTCTAAATACATTGATGAACTATGTTTTAGTCTTAAGACTTCTCTCAAAAAGATTTCCGAACTTAAAAGGAAAACTCAGTTTTAAAACAAAAGGAAAATATTTTAGAAGAAAAAGTGAAAAGTTTAAACTTGAATATTTCTACTCTTAAAGAGAATGAAGATAAACTTTCAAAAGAAAATGCTTTCTTAAAAACGCCTTTTTAAATATTTCAAAGAAATTTTCAATAGGGTCTCGAAAAACTTGAGAAAGTTCTTTCGGTTCAAAGACCTTACTTCAATAAGTCTAGTTTAGGTATGACAGCAGAAACAATCCCTTTGATTGATTTTCCAAAAGTAAAAGAAAGAATTAAGAAACGACCGTCAAAAGAGGCTTACAAAAATCATTTCAAGAAAGTCTTTGTAAAGTCTGTAGGTCGAAATGCTCTAAGGTGTTCAAAGTGTGACAGTCAGGATCACTTTAAAAAAGAGTGTCCTATGGTTTGGAAGCCTGTTAAAAAGGCATGGCCTAATAATGCTCATTCTACTAACGCCAAAGGACCCAAGAAAATTTGGGTACCAAAGAAAGCTTGAGACTCTCTTTTGAATGCGAGTCTCTCAAAAGAAGGTAAAGTGGTATCTTGACAAAGTGGATGCTCAAGACACATGACGGGAGACTCAAATTGCTTCATAAAGCTTATTCAAGTAAATGGTGGAAAAGTTTCATTTGGAGGAAATAACAAAGGAAGCATTGTGGGATTTGGAACTGTGAAAATTGGAAATCTCACAATAAGCAATATCTCTCTAGTGGAAGGACTCAATTACAATCTTCTCAGCATTAGCCAATTGTGTGATATTGGTTTCAAGATCTCATTTCAAGAAGGCATATGTTCTGGAATTAGTAAAGATTCGACTCAGTCTTTCATGGGTCGAAGGCATGGAAATATCTACCTTCTTGATGTAAAACCAAATGAAGCACAATGCCTAATCTCAATTCAAGATGAAGCAGTCTTATGGCACAGAAAGCTTGGCCATGTCAATATGAAGCAATTAGCCAAAATCTCATCAAAGAAGCTTGTTCGAGATCTACCTAAATTGCCATACCAAAAGTCTGATTCATGCACTCCATGCATTCTGGGAAAGCAGGTAAGAAATTCATTTAAGCCAATAAATCATGTCTCTACTAATCATGTACTACAGTTGCTTCATATGGATCTCTACGGACCAACAAGAACCCAGAGCATTGGAGGTAAGAAGTATTGTCTAGTAATTGTAGACGATTACTCTCGCTTTACCTGGGTATATTTTCTTGCAAGTAAGTTAGAAACCTTTTCGTACTTTGAGAAGTTTGCTAAAAATGTTCAAAATGAAAAAGAATGTGCTATTTCAAGTATAAGAACAGATCATGGAAGTGAATTTGAAAATCAAGATTTTACAAAATTTTGTGATAAATCTGGTTTTAACCATGAGTTTTCCTCTCCATACACTCCAGAACAAAATGGAGTTGTGGAAAGAAAGAATAGATCTCTTCAAGAAATGGCTAGAACACTTTTAATTGAAAGTAAAATTTCTTCACGATTTTGGGCTGAAGCTGTTTCAACAGCATGCTATATCATAAATAGAGTCTTCCTAAGACTTATTCTAGAGAAAACCCCCTATGAATTGTTCAAAGGTAAGAAGCCTATTGTTTCATACTTTCATGTGTTTGGTTGTAAATGCTTTATTTTGAAAAATGCAAATGATCGAATTGGTAAGTTTGAAGAAAGATCAGATGAAGGCATCTTCCTTGGATATTCTACATCAAGCAAAGCCTACAGAGTCTATAACAAGAAAAGCAAGTCTGTGGAGGAATCAATGAATGTCAAATTCCAAGACTCAACGTAAGATGAATCCAGCCAGACTCAGTATGAAGAGTCTGAACCCACTCCAGACCTTCCAACGCTTTCAACTCAAGAAGCATCTCAGACTCTAGAAGTCCAACATCAAGATGCTCATGAAGATTCAAATAAAGAAAGAGATCATCAACCAGGCAAATCAACCAGTAACTGGAAGCATAAATCCAGTCATCCCAAAGATCTCATTATTGGCGAAATCAATGAAGGAATCCGCACTAGATCAAAAAGGCATGAAGAATCTAGTGCCGTGGCTCTCATTTCTGAAATTGAACCAAAAAGCATAGAAGAAGCTTTATCTGATGAAAGTTGGATCGAAGCTATGCAAGAAGAACTCGAGCAGTTCAACATCAATGATGTCTGGGAATTGACATATAAACCAAAAGGTAAAACTGTTATTGGAGCCAAATGGGTATTTAGGAACAAGATGAATGAAGAAGGAAAAGTCGTACGAAACAAAGCAAGACTCGTGGCCAAAGGATATACGCAAGAAGAAGGAATAGACTATGACGAGACTTACGCACCAGTAGCAAGGAAGTTTATGTGGAACAACCACCTGGGTTTGAAGATCCAAAGAAGCCAGATTCAGTCTTTAGACTGAAAAATGCCTTGTATGGTTTAAAGCAAGCACCTCGAGCTTGGTACGACAGACTAAGTAAGTTTTTATTACAGAATGGTTTTGTCAAAGGTAAAGTAGATACTACTTTATTTATGAAAAAGGAAAACAAAAGCTTTTTACTTGTTCAAATATATGTGGACGATATTATTTTTGGATCACCTAATGAAAGTCTATGCAAGAAATTTTCTAAGTCTATGCAGGATGAGTTTGAAATGAGTATGATGGGAGAGTTAACATTTTTTCTTGGACTCCAAGTGAAACAAATGAAGGAAGGAACTTTCATTCATCAAGAAAAGTATGCAAATGATCTTGTCAAAAGATTTGGATTGGAAAAGTGCAAAAAGACCGACATACCAATGTCATGTTCTCAGAAGATAGACAAGGATGAAGAAGGGAAGAAAGTAGATCAAAAGCTGTACAGGAGCATGATCGGTTCACTTCTTTATCTTACCGCTTCTAGACCTGATATTTTGTTGAGTGTTTGCATCTGTGCTAGGTTTCAATTAGATCCTAGAGAATCACATCTCAGTGCTATGAAACGTGTTATCAAATACGTTGCCTCATCTTCAAGCATCGGTCTTTGGTATCCAAAGAGGGGAGACTTTAATCTTCTAGGATACTCAGATGCAGATTTGGCCGGTTGCAGAGTCGATAGAAAGAGCACTTCTGGAACTTGTCAACTGCTTGGAAA
Organism: Eucalyptus victrix; assembly: GCA_016097545.1. Taxonomy (NCBI): domain Eukaryota; kingdom Viridiplantae; phylum Streptophyta; class Magnoliopsida; order Myrtales; family Myrtaceae; genus Eucalyptus; species Eucalyptus victrix. The sequence continues at coordinate 1,737,587 of CM027845.1, forward strand.
CAGGACAGTATCTTGGTTTTCAAGGAAACAAAGTACCGTGGCTCTCTCAATGACAGAAGCAGAGTATGTAGCTCTTGGAAGCTGCTGTTCGCAAATTCTATGGATAAAACAACAGCTACAAGACTTTGGCATTGAAGACTCATGCACAGAAATCAGATGTGACAACACCAAAAGCGATCAATCTCACCAAAAATCCATTCCTTCATTCAAGAGCAAAGCATATTGAGATTCGACATCACTTCATTAGAGATCATATTCAAAATAGAGAAATCTCGATTCAATTTATTGATTCAAAGAGTCAACTAGCAGATATATTCACAAAGCCTTTGGAGAAAAATCAATTCGACTTTATCCGTTCAAGACTCAACATTTTGAAGCTTGAAGAAGTTAAAGTCTAGAGACTCAACAACTCTCAGACTCTAATTCCTCAGACTCAGACATTCATGGCTATAGACTGTAAGTTGCTATTTTATCTAAAAGGTACGAATTTTCATTTAGTTATCTAAACTCAAAAAGGTACGATCTTTCGTTCGGTTATTTTATAATCCGTGTGAAATTCAAAAACTTGTCTTTTTTAAAAAGGATTAATTTTGGCAGTTATTGATTTTGAAAAAAAGTGTTCGTACACTTTCCTTGTGCCGATTGAACTTCCCTTTTCAAAACTGAGTTTTATATATATATACAGTTTTTCTTTACCCAATCTTCAAAACCCTAAAAGGCACTCTCCTCCCGATATTGTTTCTACTTCTTGTTCGTCGTCGAGAAAGTGGTCATTTTTCTTGGGAAAGCAAGTGAAGGAATCTTTCAAACGACAAAGAAAGATGTCTTCTTCGAGGAAATCATCAAGAATTGCAAGCAAGGGACCACAAAGAATGGAGAAGGGACCGACACACTTCGATCTCACTGAGGAAGAAGACTTATCAAGTCAGCGTCAAAGTCCGATTCGCTCTCATCCACGTCATTCAACACCTCCTGCCCCACAAGGTGCAAGTCAACATCTGGAAGAAGAGATAATCGAGGATGCCGACCCAGTAAGAGTCCAAAAACCTTCCTTTATCTATAAGCTTTATCGTGCGTTGAAAAGCATCGGTACTCCATTGAACTATATAGATGACTTCCTTAAGGACAAAGATTATAGGAATGAGTATTTTTTTCTGCGAAAAATGGAGGAATTGGGAGTTGCTCCGAAAGGAAAGGCAGATGAGGCACTTGCGAACATTCCAAGTGATCCTCGTATGCCAGGACAAAATCTAATTGAAGGAACGATGATGACAAAATGTTCCTTGAATTCCAACCGAGAGAATGGGAGTGGCGGCAAAGGTGAAAGGAAATCGGATGGATTTGTTCAAATCCAAGGATCGGAAAATGTGTATTTCAGGCTGTTGAAAAGAGGGGTGATAAACCCTAGAAGTGTCGATTTTGACTTCCTGGACGCCATCAACATGAACTTAAGAGAGAAGTTGAATTTGCTTCAACTTGAGAATTTTTGCTGTGACTCTACGGACGGGTATGCTCAACTGACCGCTTATTTCTATTCAAATCTTAGCTTTTTGGATGCGAATAGAATTTCATTCAGTGTACGAGACCAAGTCTATGTGGTAGATGTGAATATGTTGGCGGACATAGTTGGAGTTGAACGAGGACGTTATCTACCAATCAAAGTCTCACCTGCTCGTACTACTCTGGAACTTGTCAAAGATAGGGACACATAGAAGAAAATTACCTATTCCAAGATGAATGCCATCAACATTGTGCTTCATAAGATTGTGATCAACTGTCTCAGATCGAAGTCTACGTCAAAGACTTCCGTGTCTCTTTCTGAAGCAAAGTTGATGTACGCGATCAACTCAGGACGGAAGTTCTCTCTCCCGCACACTATTCTCTTTCACATGTACAGAGCAATGTCGAAAGACAAGGGACAATTGCCTTATCCTGGTCTGGTGACCAAGATCTTCAGGCACATGAATATTGAACCGCCACATGCACTTTGTGTTCGACCATGTGATAAGATGGTGGTAGGTTTGAAGATGTTAACGAAGATGCGTCTGCAAGAACTTTCCAAGGCAATGGAGAAATTCAGAGTGAAATCTCCAGTTCCGTCTGCTTCAAAGAGAAAAGGAAAGGAGGCCATTGGAGCCCCATCGAAAAAGAAGAAAAGAACTCTCATCTTAGAGGATGAAGATGAAGAGGATGAAGATCCCACTATCCATGCATTAACAAGAACCAGACGCTCTGTGCCTCAACCGACAGAACTTCAGAAGAAACAGAGAGAAGAAGAAGAGCAGAGAGAGAAGGAGAAAGAAGATGAAGAATAGATAGAAGGAGAGAAAGAAAAGTCTGCAGCTGAATCTGGAGAGAAGGGAAATCAAGAGCATGATCATCACTCTTCCCCTTTCGATGTCCTAGAAACAGGGGGAGTTGGCGAGCAAGAAAGGTCCACACCTCATGCTGCTGATAGTGAAGGTCTAAGACAATCTCCAGCAGACCCAGAAGAAGTTCAGGTTTCTCAATTGCCTAAAGAAGGACACGATACGTCGACTCCAAATCTGCAGGATTATACAGAAGCTCCATCGTCTGCATTTACTCCATCTGAGAAAGTTCATGCAAGTACACAGACGGACAACTCAGCAGATTTTCGTCGTATTCTTGATATTCTAATGGAAATGCGGGGACAAATATATGCTCTGGATTGTGAGGTTCAAACCATCAAGAATGCTGGACAAGCATCTTCGGTTACCCTGGAGGACAAAATGAAAGACCTCGCTCTGCAACTTCAAGCTAATGCCAAAGGAGAGGAGGTAGCTCAACTAAGGGAGGACTTGAAGAGGCTAGAAGGTGTAGTCCAGTCCATGGGACATTTCCAGATCGTGCGCATTCCCAAGCAGACATGACTCCTTTCTCACCCTTTTTAATGATGACAAAAAGGGGGATAACTAATTTGAACCATCACCTATCTTTAAAACTTTAACTTTAAATTTGTTTTTGCGGTTATGTTTATTTTTGAGTATGACTTGAGAACTTGGGTGTGAATTTAAATTTGACTGAATTGGCTGTGAATTCTGATATTTGACTGGTTGCATTTATATCAAGTATTGTTATATGGTATTACTCATGAAAGACTAACCAATTTTCTGTGGATGCAGTCTGGTTGTTTTATTAATCTTTATGAGTTAGCCATATTGCTTGAGAAATGTTTTTGCAGGTCAAAGTTGTTCAAATCTACAAGAAAGTTTTGTCACCATCAAAAAGGGGAGATTGTTGGAGAAATCTTTCCAAATATTTTGAAGCTGACAAAACATTTCTATCAGTCTAGTCTGGATATTTGAAGACCGACAGTTTAAAGTCTGAAGACTTTGTAATCTCAAGACTCAAGACTCAAGACTCAAGACTCAAGACTATTCTCACCGACGCTTTCTAATCCGTGTGACGAAGGAAATCCAAAGCCGAAGTATATGGTTGAGGATTCGATCCTATCCTCTGGAGAAGATCCCTTGGTTGGATAATCATTTCGGATTCTTTGATTCTTATCTAGATCGATTGAAGATCCGATGGTCGACGAAATATTCTTGGAATGTTCTATTCTTGGAAACCAAGATCCTGATTGTATGGGCGAACAGGATTGATGGGCTATCATCAGGTACCTTAAATAGCTCGGATGATCTTCTTGATTGATTCCGTCCAACGGGTAGATTGGAGGAATTCCTTTGGTAAGTGCCAACGGCTATGATGGCATAAAGGAGTATAAAAGGAAGATGTTCTAGTTGTTTTAAGAATGTGATCGATAGAAAAATTCCAGAGTCTGAAGAACCTTGATTATTAGTCGATACAGTTCGAGCGAAATTGTATACACAGAGAGTGTTTATACTTGGTGACACCTTGAGCGAGTGTGGTAGATCATCTACACCTAGAAATCAAGGAAGATCAACACTGTAACATCTCTTTATTCATAGTGGAATCCAGCCAATTGGCTGTCAGTGCAGAAGAGTGGACGTAGGCTTGAATCAAGCCGAAACACTATAAACCACGTGTTCAATTCTCTCTTTCCTTTACTCAGTCTTGCGATTGAATTTTTAACTGTTGCAAATCCTTTAACTGTCTAAGTATTGTGCAATCTTCAAGAAAATTTTTATATACCTATTCACCCCCCTCTAGGTACTCGTACTAGCTATATCAAACTCACCATATTAACGAGCCGAGCGGACCAAAACGATGAGGACGACGCGAGGATCGACTTTCCTCAAGGTGGGCCGAGCATCCGGGCTCGGGAAGATGCGGCAAAACAGGCCAAAACCGAGCTGGAATACCCATTTTTCCAGCTTCTGATTTGGGGCTGGGAAGGGCGGATCCGACGCTGGTTTGGGTCGGAATGGGCGGCGGCAGCACGTGCGGGTGAGGTGGTAGCTCCGGTGAGACTCCCGGCGACCCTAGCAACGGCGACAGCAGCTGGACGGAGGGGAACGGCGGCATGGGCTGGCGCGGGCTGGGCGAAGCGAGCGGAGCGGCGCGCGGGCTTCGCGCGGACAACGGCGGTAGCGGCGAGCTTCGGCGACGGGCGGGTACGGACAGCCGGTGACGAGTGGCTGGACGGCGAAGGACTGCTTCGGCTTCCCCTCTGCAAATTTTTTGGTCTTTCGCACAATGAAGATGGAGGAGAAACCAACGAAGGGAGAGAGGAAGGAGAGAGAATGAGAGGGACCACCTCCTTTCTTTTTTTTTTCTTTTTCTTTAATCCACAAAAATGGCCCACCATGACCTCATGCATGACATCACACTCCACTATCTCCCACAACCTTATTCCAATGAGTCCATTTTATTTTGCCGCCGAGGTCCAATTCTTGTACGTCCAATTTCTTCAATTCTCATCAATTCTCTTCTAATTGAGTCCAATTGAAGTCCATAAAATTAATCCAATGTCACCGCACTTCAATTCACATCTTCACTCGTTCGTAGAACCAACTTAAGTCCCAAAAGCGCGACCAAAGACGGGCCTATTAATTTCTCGAGCCAAATTAGCCATTCTCTTATTATTTTGTTGAAAAACTCAGCTTGCATGAAAAATCTTCCACAGATAAGTCAATGATCCTAAAATGATTTGTGACACACCCACACTCCCAATTTCTAAATTCGATCTCAATTCCAAGGTTAATTTCACTTTGGCACGATACTAGCGGCCTAACCTACCGAATAGCCTTTAGAAATTTTCATGCATTTGACCTGTGGTTGATCATCTCAAGCCACAATGTACATCTTTGAAACATTGGCGACTTTCAATTATTAGGGTAATCTCAAGGTTTTAAATATGAACACAGGGTACCCAATTGATAGAAAAGTCGGTCCAGTGCCGATCGACAAGAATTGTGCGATCTGGTGGAATCACCCACACCTGATCACATGCCTCTGTCAAGTCGACCTATCTCCGATCTCTAATTGATTTTTAATTGTGCCGTAATGACCCTTGCAGATTAGCTCGTTTGAAAGGTCGCTTCCTGGTCAAATTCTCGAGTCTGATGCATTAGAAACTCTTAACAGCTTCACCCGATAGACTAGTTTTCACATGAGTGGCCGACTCAAGGAAAAGAACTATATGCATGCCAACAAAATGCCCGTCTCAATTTATTGAAAATATAATTGGAAAATCGGGATGTCACAGCCCGTATTTGCCGAGGAGAAACCAAAGAATAAAACTGATGCTGAATGGTCTATATTTCATCGTCAAGTGTGTGGTTATATTAGGTAGTGGGTGGATGATAATGTTTTGAACCATATTTTTGAGGAAACACATGCACACAGTTTATGGGATAAGCTCAAATAGTTATATGCTCGAAAGACTGGGGATAATAAGTTATTTTTGATAAAATAGATTATGGCTCTGAGATATCAAGACGGTACTCATTTGACTGATCATTTAAATTCTTTTCAAGGAATTATAAATCAGTTGGCTACGATGGGAATCGAGTTTGATAATGAGATACAAGCACTATGGTTGCTTGGTACTTTGCCGGACTCTTGGGAGACGTTTCGAACATCTTTGTCTTATTCTGCCCCAAATGGTATGATTACCATGAATTTGGCCAAGAATAGTATTTTGAATAAAGAGATGAGAAAGAAGATACAAGGATCACCCTCTTCACATTCTGATGCCTTGATTGTCGAGAAAGAGGAAGAAGTGAGTCTCGAGGTCCGAGAAATAAAGATAAAAGTCGAGATAAAAGCAGGGGTAAGTATAATAAATTTGCTAATGTTGAGTGCCATTATTGTCATAAAAAATGACATATTCAGAGGTTTTTTCAATTAAAAAGGGAGAAACAAAAGGAGAAAGGTAAAGAGAAGAAAAGTGATAATGATAATGATGATAATCGTGTTACTATACTTAAAAAAGACTTTCTCATTATTTTTTATGGCGATGTGGTGAATTTTGTATCTCATGAGACCAATTGGGTAATTGATAGTGGTGCATCCCTTCATGCTACGTCTCGTAGGGATTTCTTTACATCAACAGGATAGGTGACTTCGGATCTGTAAAGATGGGAAACAATGGGCTAGCTCAAGCTGTAGGCATTGATGATGTGTGCCTAGAAATCAATAATGGCATAAGGTTAGTATTGAATAATGTTAAACATATACATGATATCCGCTTGAATTTGATTTCTACAGGCAAGTTGGATGATGAGGGGTATTGCAGCATCTTCAATAATGGTCAATGGAAGCTCATCAAAGATTCTCTTGTTGTGGTTAGAGCTAAAAAATATTCTTCGTTGTACATTATGCAAGCAAAGTTGTCCACATACAAAATTAATGCAGTAGACAGCGAAGATGCAACTATGGCATAAGAGGCTCAGTCACATCAGTGAGAAGGGTTTGTCAATATTGGCCAAGAAGAAACTCATTTCAGGATTAAAAAGTTCAACGCTAAAGAAGTGTGCTCAATATTTAGCAGGAAAACAAAATAGAGTTGCATTTAAAAGCTTCCCTCCTTCAAGAAAGTTAGGTATAATGGATTTAGTGCATTCTAATGTTTGCGGTTCTATGAAAACAAAATCATACTTTTGAGTTGGTGAAGTTACCTAAAGGTAAAAGAGCTTTGAAGAACAAGTGGGTATATAGGTTGAAGCAAGGTGAACATATTTCACAACCACGGTACAAAGCTAGATTGGTTATTAAGGGATTCGGTCAGAGAAAGGGTATTGATTTTGATGATATATTGTACCACCCTGAACCATTCGCAGGTCGTTAACAGTGCCGATGATTCATCTTTTAACATCTCTATCTATTGGCTAAATAAAGCCTTACCAGATTTCAGGCTTTTTTTTTTTTTTAAAAGCGGTCCCATGCGCAACTCATAGCGGAAGCAAAATTTACATCGTCATCTATCTCCCTTCTAACACATGATACAAATACACACCAGCTACACATCAGGATTTTATATACGAACATCGACACTTTATTTACATATTCTTTTAAGATGGGACTCCTCCTTTCTCGGGTCGATACAAAACAAGAAAAGCGAGGACTCGCCATGTCCCGCCTAAAATCTCAAAAAGAAACTATCAACCCTCTACATCAAGCGCACAAGCTCCCATCAAAGGTGTCCATTATCTACATCAAAAAGCTCGGCTCCTACTCGTCGCGCGTGAGTCTCACACCCAACCCAGTGCATCAGGTGGCGGCGGCGGCGGCAGCATCCCTCGCATGGCACCATCTCGACGGACGTGAACAGAAATGAACTCTTGTATGACAGGGCCCCCAGCCAAGCCGATATCATACATAACTAAGCATCGCACTCGGATAAACGTCAAACCGGGCACAGAGGGACAATCTAACTCCGTACACTCCACCTCAACATCAGACGGTAGACCGTAAAATACCCCACGCGAAACAGCAGGTAGCGGCATAGTGCTAATCTGAAATGTTATCCCCAAAAGGGGTGAGTACAACCACTCAGCAGATAGGAAAATCCAATAACAACTCAGTGCACCATGCATACCATCATACAATGCAGGCATTGCTTACCTTTTTGATGTCAAGCGTATTCATGCATCATCATAGCATATATATCATCATCATGGCATCTCATATATCATTATCATCACATCATCATTAACCATGCATCACCATGCATATCACATCATATCATCATTAGCCATGCATCACCATGCATATCACATCATCATTAGCCATGCATCACCATGCATATCACATCATATCATCATTAGCCATGCATCACCATGCATATCACATCATATCATCATTAGCCATGCATCACCATGCATATCACATCATCATTAGCCATGCATCACCATGCATATCACATCATAGATCAATTTCCACTTTTATTTATCAATTGATCCCCACATTATCTTTTCTCAAATCATCAAATTCACCATCATCACCATCCCTTCGGGCAGAAACCTCCGACAGGGATCCCAGTATCCCAGCCATCTCATGGCCACTGGGCTTCCGGCCCCCCACATTCCGGGCATCTCGCATCTCAACTAGCATCACGAGGCATTCCCTTCGGGCAGAAACCTCCGACAGGGCTTCCGGCCTTTACCCTTCTAACCGGGATCTCGCACCTAATCCCCGGCATCGCGAGTCACTCCCTTCGGGCAAAAACCTCCGACGGCTTCCGGCCCCCCACATTCCGGGCATCCCGAAACTCCCAGGGAATCTCTCGGAATTACGCCACCAGGCCACCGACAACATCCTCCACCACAACCTCATTCTCATCCACATTTTCCACTTTTATCATCCTTTTCATCTTGTTATTTCATGGCATATGATTTACATACATGCATCACAATTCATGATCATTCACACATCAATGCCATATGACAATATATCATAATTCATGATCATACATGCATCAATGTCATATAGCAATGCATCATAGTTCAATAGGACTCATGGCCAATAAAATAATCCCCCTTTTTATTTTATTATTTTATTATATTATTATTTTATTATATTATTATTATATTATTATTATATTATTATATTATTTATTTTCATAAATAAATATTATATTTAATATTTATGATTTTCCAAAAATCATAATCTTCAATCAATCCTTAAACAAACAATTAGAATCAGATTTCACATAAAATCCATGGCTAATTCGCATTTTACATAATTTCCCAAATTTCCACAAAACACTCACAACATTCGGATCACGGCCAGATTGCACAGTTTTCGAATTAATTCCATTAAAATACACATATGACCTCCGAAAATTCCCAAATTTTACAGGATAATAGCCAACACATTTTCGTGCATTTTTCATGAAGAACTCTTAGTCAAATTCTTTATAGATTAATTTATATAACTCCACGAAGCTTCTGGAACCTCTACCGTTTCGTCCAGAACGTACATCACCGAAAAACTTAGGTTTGACCCATCAAATCTCTTTCGTTTCTTCTGAAATTCGAGTATGTTATACATCAATGTGTCCTTTAAAATTTTCATGAAGGGATCTAGGTAAAATACCCAGATTTTAGTCACCATTTTAACCCATGAAGTCTCGGGTGTCTCGGTTCACTTCAACAGAACCATCCGTCTCAAAGATCTAGCCGATTCACCAAGTTATACTTGTTATTTTTGCCTCATTTTCGAGTATGTTGTAGCTTAGGGTGTTTCCTACAACTTTCAAGAAGACAACAAAGTGAGATCTCCAACAGAAATCGACATGCAACCAAGAAATCAACAAAAGGTCAGTAGGAAATTCGCAGATCTGAGGTCTCCGTATAACAAAGCTTTTGACCCCACATATCACCATGGTTTTCCATGAAATTCGAGTATGTCATACCTCAAGATATTATCTTCAACTTTCATGAAGACACCGAAGCCAAAATCACACTCCAAATACACATGCAAGCTCGAATAAGAAACTGTCTACCACAAACCGAACGGAAACAGCCACATAACATGAACACATGCAACCCTTACTTCGGTATTTCGCCCAAATCACCCCTCAAACCGAACATGCAACCATCAAACAACGTGCAAGAGAAGTAAAGGAACCCCCACTTGCCTCCAAGATGAACACACAGCAACACAAGGCGGCGTAGGACGGTCGGACGGCGGGCGAACGGCGAGACACGGCGGCGGGAACTCTCGGCTCCACCTCCTCTCTCTCGGTCTCTCCTCCGCTCAAGCTCTCTCTCGCACACTCTCTCGGCCAAAATGAAGAAAACGGCCACTCTCTCTCTTCCCTCTCTCTTTTTATATCCCCTCAATTGCAATGATTAATCCACCACACCTATGGCCAATACATGCTCTTCCTTTGGCCACTTGTAATTTCAATTTTTTTTTTTAATTGAATTTGGGTTAATGGGCTTGGGCTTAGGCCCAACCGGCCATTCCCCCTTGGGCTGGTCGAAAATCCCCTCTTGGGCCCAATGGGCCGACTAGCTTGGCCCACCAAGCTCTAGGCTAATGGGTCCAAGGCCCATTTCGAAAATAACCCTATTTTCTCCTCTTTTTTTTTGAATTCCTTTTAGTTAATATTTCTAAATTCAAATTTCATCTTGGCCAAAACCTTGGGATATTTTATTTATTGAAATTTAAATCATATGGCCAAGCATTAATCTATTAAATTTGAATTTCCACAATCACAAGCAAAATTCATCAAATTAAAGACAAATTAGCCAAAGCATAAGCCATAAAATTCTATCACCTAATTAAAGACATTTAACACACCTTAAGGCTCGGCTTTGAATTTCCGGGATGCCACATATATTTTCTTTGGTAGTGAAAATGTCTTCTATCCGTGTGGCACTAGGCTTGGCAACTACCCTAGATTTGGAAATTGAGCAAATTGATGTCAAAACAACCTTCTTACATGGTGACTTGGAGGAAGAGATATACATGGAACAGCCTAAGAGTTTTAAAGTGAAAGGGAAAGAGAATTATATGTGCAAATTGAAGAAAAATATCTATGGCCTAAAACAAGCACTGAGATAGTGGTACAAAAAGTTTGCATCAGTTATAATAGAACACGGCTATAAGAAGACTTCCTCAAATAACTATGTGTTTGTCCAAAAATTTTCTGATGATGACTTTATTATTCTCTTGCTTTATGTTGATAATATGTTAATTATTAGCAAGAATGCTTCAAGAATTGAATTATTGAAGAAATAATTGAACAAGTCTTTTGCCATGAAAGACTTGGGCTCGGCAAAGCAAATTCTTGGCATTAGAATTACTTGAGACAGATATGCTAAGAAGTTATTTTTGTCACAAAAGAAACATATCGAGAAGATACTTCAAAAATTTTACATGAACAAAGCTAAAGTGGTTAGTATTTCTCTTGCTGCCCATTTTAAGTTAAATATGAAGCAAAGTCCTACGATTGATAAAGAGAAGAAAGACATGGAAAGTGTTGCATATACCTTAGCTGTAGGAAGCTTAATATATACGATGGTATGTACACGCCCAAACTTGGCGCACGCAGTTGGCGTTGTTAGTCGCTATTTGTCAAATCCAAGCAAAGAGCACTGGAATACAGTCAAATGGATTATGAGGTATCTTCGGGGAACTTCAAATTTGAAACTCAGTTTTGGGGCCAAAAAACTTGAGTTAGTTGGATACATAGATTCCGGCGAACAACTCCCGTTCAAGCCCTTCAAGGACAGCCTTTTAGCAGAAAACCACTCAACCCTTTAGTTCAGAGCCTAGAGACACTCAGAGATGCTATGATGGAAACGTTTCTAACCTACCCAAGCTGCATTTCTTGGAGGATCCTACTAAGATGGAGAAGAAGAAGAATTTAGAAAGTCATAGAGAGATTTTCACAAAGCACTCACTTTACTTCGGGGGACTCTGCCCAACACAATACACCCTCCTTGCCTTATATAGACAATAAGAGGTCATAAAGACACAAACAAGGACCAGGCTCAAGGGTCCAGATACAAACAAAGGCACCAGAAACTTCCAGGAGGGAATTATTCGCACACTATAAACAGTGACCGTATTGTGAACAATACTTTTCCTAGCCTAGTGCTACAGTAAAAGTGAATAATAGCTTGCTACAGTGAAATTGTACGGGCTCAACGGTCTCATTCGTCACGAGCATTGTAGTCATAGTCGGAGTCATCCGAGCTGTATAGTGTTGCTAGGCAATGTTTATCATACTTTTGCTCAAGTGCTTCAAGGTCTTCTGGTGATAGAATCTGGTTGAGTTGGCGAGATGAGGATGCCGAGGCTTCTTCGTGAGCCTAGTGGGATGCTTCTTCTCCGGCCTAATTTGTGTTATCTCTTGTAATGTCGACAAGAATGCTTGGCTGAGGCCAATTGGATGGTTGTGCATAAAAAGACGTGTCCATGCTTTAAGGTAAGGACGAAGATCCTGGATCATAAGGATCTTGGGAAAAAGGACCTCCCCAACGTGCATAGGGGTCTTAAATAGATTGGACAATATCATTTGCACTTGTCATTTCATGATCTTGAGATGATGCAGCTTGTCTGCATTGCCTGAGTGCTTTCTTAGCTTCTAGTGCTAGGTCATAATGATCCCATGCAGTGGGTACATTGTAATTCCATGCATCTTTAGGAATTGTCTGTTCTCTTGGTACAAAATTCTCTGGAGTTCTTGGTATTGGTGTTCACAACATCTAACAAGTCCTGGATAAGATTTATGAATCCGAGCTTCTCTACTGTCTAAGTGAGGTTTATAGGATGTGGTTCCTATATCATGTGGAGTATTGATAATGTTGCCATTATTTCTAAAAAAATGCCATGGACGTCGGAAAAACAAGATGGTATGGACTTCAAGATTTGGTGTCATGGTTCTCAGTTCTTTTTCCAAGAGATGTTTCCGATGAGTAGGAGGATAGAACCCATTGAGAAAATCTAAGAGATTCTTATCACTTTATTTTTTGATGTTTCTTCCGAGTAAGAATATCCTGGTGAGGTTGGCAATAAATCTTATGGTTGGAATTTCAATAGCTATTAAGTACTTATTGGTTAAGTACCATAATAACGTCTTGAGTTGATTAGGGAAATTATCTTCCTTCTAGATAAGGGGATGGATAAATGGATAGTTTGAGTTTAACCCAACATGATAAAGAATCAAACCTTCATTGAATCTGAATAGGTCTGTGTGGCATTGCCACATGAGATTTCCAAGATTGCCGATGAGATTATCATGCTAGATATGTTGAATAATCTCCTTGGGGTATTTCCAATTTGGCAAATCTTTGATCTTCTCAATCTTGTATTTTACTCAATGATTGAGTATATGGAAAACAGGCCTTTTGATGTACATGTTGATTTCAGCTGGTGCTTTTGGTCTTAACAAGAAGTCGGCAAGCATATTCTTCTTTCCAGGAATATGTTTGGTTTCAAAAGAATATTTTGAAAACCATTCAGCCCATCGAAGCGGTTGAGAATTTGGAATCTGCTTCTGTTTAAACTTGGTCATCTGAGGGAATGATGCCATGTCTAATTCTACCAAGAAGTGATGGCCGATGAGATGAAATTCAAACTTTTTTATTCCATTTTTTACTGCTAGGATTTCTTTGAAAGTGGAATGGTAAAGTATTTCAGTTTGAGAAAACTTTCCACTTTTGTGAGCACAAAGGTGTCTCTTACCATTAATTTCTTCAAACAGGATGGCTGCCTAGTATTCATCACTGGCGTTAGTTTGAAGAATTCTTTTTCCTGTTGATGGTATCTGCAATGGTGGAAGTTTTACATAATCTCCTTATGCTTAGGCCCTGTTTGGTAACCATCCAAACAGTGCCTGATTCTGATTTTTTGTTCCCAGAATCAGTTTGGGAACAGAATCGCGTTTGGTAAATTTTTTGTCCAAAACTCGATTCTGGGAACAAATTTACTCCCGAGAATCGCTTTTAGACAAGAATTCAAAATCAGAAAAAATATGATTCTCCGTCCGAGAATCAAAAAAGAGAATCAAAAGTGCCGAATCAAAAAAATTATTTCTATATTTTATTTTTATTTCTTCCTAGTATGAAATATATATTTGTTGTATATAGAATACATATTTAATTTTACGTTATAATTTAGTATTTTTATTTATTACATATTGTAGGGATATTAGTATAGTTTATACTATGGTTTATTATTTACTATATAATAAAAATTGATTAGTTAATATTTTTATTACTTAGTATAAAAATATAATTAATCGCTGAATGGTTTATGAAAATTCAATATCAAATTTATTTTAATCTAAAAAGGTAATTAAAAAAGAATTGGAATAGAAATTTTATATAGTTACCAAACACGTTTCTATTCTTTTTCTATTCCAGAATCAGAAATTTTATTTGTTACCAAACGTGTTTTTTTACTCATAATTAGTTCCCGGGAACAGAATCAGAAATAATCATTTCTGGTCAAATTCAGTTCCCGGGAACAGAATCGTTACCAAACGCGCCCTTAGTAACTGCTTTAGTCTGAGGCTTTCCCCAAGGTGGAGGATTCTTCTTTAACATGGAATACAAAGGAATCAGGAGCTTTGCAATGATTGGGACAAAATCTCTAAGATAATTGATTATCCCAAGAAATTGGTGAACTTGTTTTGTAGTGAAGTTATCTTCAAGAAACTTCAATAATTCTTTAGCAATATGTGGCCCTGGGTAATATGTACCTTTGTTGAGGTGCATACCAAGAAATTCAATTTTTGTCTGAGCAATATTCATTTTCCTTTGAGAAAGCATAATACCATGCTTTTTCACGATTTCTGCGAACTGCTCAAGAAGTTGACAGTGTGACTGCTCGTCAGGACTGTAGAGCAAGATGTCGTCAATGTATACGGCTGCACTTGGTAAGATTGGTTGGAAAATACGACACATAGCCTTTTGGAAAAAGGATGGTGCTACCTTTAAGCCAAAAGGAAGAACTTTCCACTAGAAATGTTGGTTTAGGATACAGAATCTTGTCTTGGATATGTCTTCAGGATGAATGCCCAATTGCCAAAATCCGGCTTTGAGGTCGAATTTGGAATAGATGTGGGCCTTGGTTAAACCAGTAAAGAGGGAATTTCTAGAGGGTAAAGCAAATTTATCATCCTGGAGAAAAAGATTGAGAGGTTGATAGTTAATTACCAATCTCATTTTTCCTAAGTTCTGCTCAGCACGCTTATTGATATAAAAGGTTTCACAAGCCCATTGAGAATTGGAGATTTCAATAAGGCCTTGTTGTAATAGTTCTGAACATTCCCTTTGAGCTAAAGCCAAGTGTTCTAGCTTCATTCCCATATGACTCGCCTTTGTAGGATTGATGTCTTCATTCTTCTTGAATAGAAGGCGGACAAAAAACTCTGGATTTTCCCATAAAGGATGGGAACACTTTTGAGTGAATTCCGAACAAGATTCTAACAATTTTTGCATGATTGGATCTAATAGACTCATCCGGATGGAAAAGAGTCTCTAAATATTAACGAACTCAGAGAATTGATCTTTATATCTAAGACCTTTTCCAGGGATGATACGAAGCTGAGAGATTTAAGTCATGATGTCCCAACCAATGATTAAGTCCTTGTTGGGAAGGTTGGATCCAAAGATTTTTGTGGTTATGGAACACTGGGGGAAGAACTGAACAATAACAGGAGTGGTTCTGACATTTGTGGAGAATGTATCTCTTGAGGCAGAATTGAAATTGAATATAAGGAATCCAGAATTTTTCAGGAAGAACTTTGGTGTCCAGAATTGAACAACTTGCTCATGTATCGATGAGAGAAATAACAGTAATTGGTTTGGCAAACTTTGAATGAAGGATTTTTATAGGGAAATGGGGACAATGAGTGTGACTCAAAAATATGTCAAAGCTTGATTCTGAAGATGTGGGGGATATGTGAAAAATATTTTCAGACTCTAAATCTGACTCAGTTTCACTAGAAGTGGGATAACATGGAATGACACAAAGAGTTTGTTCAGATGGCTCTTCATCAACAGAGAATAGTGATTCGATATAATCATTTTCAAAAGAAATACATGTTTCATTCTCAATTTGATGTATCAAATGATGCTGACCTTTTCTAGCTTGGGGACAATTTTTGGCAAAATGCCCTTTCTGGTTGCAGATGAAGCAGCGGTTTAATTTTTTGTGGCATGTGCAATCCTTCCTCTTGCGTAGGTATCTCCATTTCTTCTTTCTTCAGAAATGCTTGTGGCCATGTTTGGATTTCTTTAACCAAAACTTCTTGAAGTGTTTCTTCTTTCGGGAAAACTTCCCACAAGTACCATCACAGTCTTGCTTGGAACATTTGATCTTTAACTTCTTGCAAGAACAAGCTGTCTTGAGTTCTTTGTCATCTGTGATGTAGGTACGAACCATCTGGCCCTTCAGGCATAATTCTTTAAGGCACAGATAGATTTCTTGCCGTATTTCTCCTAAAGGAATATCCTGTATTCTCCTCTGTCTTCCAAAGAAGGATCTTTCAACCATCTGGAATAGTTCTTTAGGATTGGAACTTAGAAAAACATGCTTTAGATTGGGATCGGCTCCAATCTGATAAAAAAGCTTTTAAGCATTCCACAATAATGTTTATCAAGATATTTCTTCTAGAGGGAGCAACTTTTTCTTTCAAAAATTATCTTCTTTTCATTTCTATGAGGTCAGTGGGTTTTCCCACAAAGAAATGATATAAGAGAGTGATGGCATGGCTAAAATGAGGTGACATTAGAAAATGAATCTGGTCTTTTTCTGACACTGATTTCCACCAAAGTTTGAGGCTTTCTGTAAACCTCGCGACAAAATTGTAAAGGACATCATTCATATCATGATTGGTGATGGACTGAGTATTCAACCAAGTAAGAAATTCTTCAAGCCTTTCTGGCCATTTGTGATAAGGAATATCATCGATGGTGAAGAACTGTTTTGATGTCATAGACACATTGTGTCCAAGATTGTTCTGGATAATCTCTGGCTCATAATAGTTTGATTCCATCTCATGATCTGGAGGATCAGCCATGAATATTGATGAAGTTATTGGAGCAATAGGGAAGGAATCAACAAGAATTGAGAAGGATGAAGAGGAGGAAAGGGATACTGAATCTAATTCAGTATCAGAAATGTTAGGAAAAGTTTGTTCAGCTAGGAGCAAAATCTGATCATCTGGAATGGCAGGATCAGGCTGTTGAATAATAGGGTCATGTTGTTTCTGAGTGCCCAAATCCTTTAGAAAAGATTCTAGTGGATTGGATAACATCATCTGATCTGGCCTTTCTTTTATAACGATTGAACTTGATTTTGTAGGCATTTTCTCTTTTCATTTATCATTTTGTAGATTTTTGAGACAGTTTCACATTTCTGCCATATCTGGTCCCTTTCTGAAAGAATCTTCCGGATGGCAACAAAAATAGATGGCTGGGGTGTTGGAGGCAAATACCCAGTTCTAACAGGAGTTGCAAATGGATCAAAGGTCTAAACCTTCCTTCTTCAAGGAGTTGGATTTGCCTCTTGAGTTTTTCTATCTCCGGCTTTGAGCTTTCAAGATGATGATACCCTAGATGTTGTCTTGATTCCAAGGCATTTAGCCTCTTTTGGAATTCAGAATTCATTTTCTTGGTGGTTTCATCATACTTTCGAAGATCTTGTTGCACATTCTCAATCTTGGAATCAATTGCTTTGAAGGCATTGTTTTGTGCTAATAGGGTCTCCAATTGCCAATTTAAAATAGCTTCAGCAGCAGGAGTTCTTCTTTGTCTTCCATGTTCATCCACATTAGTGGGGTCAGGTATCTTGGGAGTATGACTGTATCTGCCTTGTGGATCAATGAATTCCTCTGGAGCAGGAAATGAAAGTTTAGAACTTTCTATGGCAAGACGAGGAAAGTATGTTTCATGGAACATGGCTATAAAAGAAGTAGGTTGTGTTTCTACTGAAGCCTCAAGTGGGTAAGAATGCTTCTTACCCCATTTTAGGATTGGCTTATAAAATAGGGAGAGAGCTTGTTTTTTCTGAGGAGAAGATGGCGGGGGTGATTTTGGTGGCTCTGGTGGAACTTGGGGTGTAGTACTGAACTCAGGTGTTGGAGGTGGTGCATAAGAAACTATGAACTGGTATTTATCACACTCGCCAAGAGTATCAACGGATAAATCTCCGTCTAAGTACCTTTGGTACAAGATAGAAGATCCTACCAAGTTGGAGAAGAAGAGTAAAATACAAGATTGAGAAGATCATAGATTTGCCAAACTAGAAATATCCCCAGGAGATTATTCAATATATCCAGCATGATAATCTCACTGGCAATCTTGGAAATCTCATGTGGCAATGCCACATAGACTTGTTTCAATTCAAAGGAGGTTCGATTCTTTATCCTTTCGGGTTAAACTCAGACTATCCATTTATCCATCCCCTTATCTGGAAGGAAGATAATTTCCCTGATCAACTCAAGACGTTATTATGGTACTTAACCAATAAGTACTTAATAGCTATTGAAATTCCAACTAGAAGATTCATTACCAACCTCACCAGGATATTCTTACTCGGAAGAAACATCAAAAAAGAAAGTGATAAGAATCTCTTAGACTTTCTCAATTGGTTCTATCCTCCTACTCACTGGAAATATCTCTTGGAAAAAGAGCTGAGAACCATGACAAAAAATCCTGAAGTCCATACCATCTTGTTTTTCCGATGTCCATGGCATTTTTTCAGAAACAATGGCAACATTATCAATGCTCCACGGGATATAGGAACCACATCCTATAAACCTCACTTAAATAGTAGAGAAGCTCGGATTCACAAATCTTATCTAAGACCTGTTGGATGTTGTGAACACCAGTATCAAGAACTCTAGAGAATTTTGTGCCAAGAGAACAAGACAATTCTTGAAGATGCATGGAATTACAATTTATCAACTGCATGGGATCATTATGACCTAGCACCAGAAGCTAAAGAAGCACTCAAGCAATGCAGACAAGCTGCATCATCTCAAGATCATGAAATGACAAGTGCAAATGATATTATCCAATCTACTCAAAACCCCTATGCACGTTGGGAAGGTCCTCTTTCCCAAGATCCTTATGATCTAGGACCTTCGTCCTTATCTCAAAGCATGGACACGTCCTTTTATGCACAACCGTTCAATTGGCCTCAACCAAGCATTCCTACAGACACTACAAGAGATGACACAAATTGGGCTGAAGAAGAAGCATCCCACTAGGCTCACGAAGCAGCCTTCGCATCCTCATTTCGCTAGCTCAACCAAATTCTATCACTAGAAGACCTTGAAGATTAGCTTGGATGACTTCGACTATGATTACAATGCTCGTGACGGATGAGACCATTGAGTCCGTACAATTTCACTATAGCAAGCTACCGTTCACTTTTATTATAGCACTAGGTTAGGGAAAGTACTGTTCACAGTACGGTCACTGTTCATAGTGTGCGAATAATTCCCTCCCGGAAGTTTCTGGTGCCTTTGTTTATATCCGAACCCCTGAGCCTGGTCCTTGTTTGTGTCTTTGTGACCTCTTATTCTCTATGGCTTTCTAAATTCCTCTTCTTCTCCAGCTTAGTATGATCCTCCAAGAAATGCAACTTGGGTAGGTTAGAAACGTTTCCATCCTGGCATCTCTGAGTGTCTCTAGGCTCTGAACTAAATGGTTGAGTGGTTTTCTGCTAAAAAGCTATCCCTGAAGGGCTTAAACGAGAGTTGTTCGCCTACTGTGGGAAGGCATACCTACAGGAAATTTACTCTCCTTCCCTGGTTCTAAGTCTAGGTCCATTCATGGTATCAAAGCCATGGTTTCGTTTTTAATGTTATCCATTCCATGCGCTTGGTAGGTGAATCCAGTGCTGAGAAGATCTCTTCTCATCATATCTACAGAACCAGAAATTCTTGAAGCACCCGTTTCACTTGCTCCATCTCCATCATCCTCAACCCCCTCAGAATTCCGTGTCTCCAATGCTTCTAAGATAAATTATCTTTACAAAGTCTCTCTTAGTGATGAAACCAAGATTTCTGAAACCCAACTTCCTCTTATGAACCCCTACTCCGCTTTTGCTAAACCCACCTCATCATTCTCACCCATTCGCTCCATTCGCCAACTGATTCATCAAACCCCAAAGCAAGTGAAGGAGTACGTCCAGTCCTCCAAATTCGACCAACATCCTATTCCTGCTACTGAAAATGAGTACTTTGTTACTCTTCAAATCCCTCCAGAATTTCCTAGACAATGGGTTCAACAAGGATATTCTCATGTCCATTATGACGCTGTTTGTCTTGCTCTCACTTTCCATGGCCGTAAAGGTTTGCCAATTGTGACAAGAATTGCGTTGTTGGATATCAGGTTTTTACAATACCAGCATACTTGCATTGGTACTGTTCAAACTATTCTGAATGCTAGAACAGTCTTTGTAACTCTGTATCCAAACTTCAACATCGCTCTTTCAGACCCCCAGCTACTCTCTTTTCTAAAAGTCCAAGTCCAGCTCACTAGAGCCCCTCAAACTACTGACTCTGTAGCTGCAACATTACATTATCAGATGGTTTATCGAGTGCAGAACCATGCTCTTGATTTAAATTTCAACAATGGTAATGAAGATGCCTTGTTTATCTCTATGCAAAATGATCAGGCATCCTGCATCCATGTTCCCAGACAGATCTCGAAAGATACATTGGCCAAGCTCCTTCCAGGACTTGGATCACCAACTATGAAAAGCTACACCAGCATAACAAGCATTTCCAGTCTACGGACTCTGAATTCGTTCGAAAAAAAAAAAATGGAACTATTTCCATCAAATTTGGCAAGGAAAAAGAAGAAAGTCCTTCTATCTTCCAGACCCTCTTCATGATTGAACCATGCATTCCAGAATCAATTTTCCGAACCAGATCCAAAAAAGCTTGTTCGACACTTTAACAGTGATGGACATCCTTTTCATTACTAAAAAGACCAGTATGATCATTGTTTTTGAGATCTTTTTTTGCCAATGTTACTAATGTATAAACTCCCTTAACAAGGAAGATCCTTTTGCAAAACCTCCACCTCGACGAAAAAGTCTAAAAGACAAGGCATACCTGTAGGAAATTTACTCTCCTTCCCTGATTCTAAATCTATTTCTGGTTATTTGATTTCTTTTGCGGATGGAGCTATGTCATGGAAGTCAAAATTGCAGAAATGTGTTACACTTTCTACAACCAAAGCTGAATTTATTGCATCGACTGAAGCTAGTAAAGAGATGCTATGGATGAAGAAGTTCTTAGAAGAACTTGGGTTCAAGCAAAAGAGGTATGTGCTATTTTGTGATAATCAAAGCGCATTTTATCTAGGTAAGAGTTCATCTTTTCATTATAGATTGAAACATATTTATGTTATATATCACTGGATAAGAGATGTTCTTGATGAAAAGTTGTTGGAACTTGAAAAATCCATACATATCATAATGGCTCTGATATGATGACGAAAACTCTACCAAGAGAGAAGTTTGAACATTGCCAATTGATAGTAGGGATTGTGAATCTCTTCACATTGTCGTAAGGGGGAGATTTGTTAGGTGGGTTCACTCCTATGTGGAGGAAGTCCAATGAGTTATAAGCCCAAAAAGGGCTTGAACCCATATGATAAGTTATATGGAAAAATAGAGTTTCTCACTATCTTTATAAAGTGATAACCGCAAAAGGAAATAGTAACAAAAGAAAAAGAGAAAGCGGAAAATCTGGGGATTTGGGCAATATTTAATTTACATCAAGCTAGCATCGAAGGTCAATTCGTGGTCCAATTGAACTGAAATTTTGTCAACATGTTCGTGGCGCAATTTTCTCAAATCTAAATGGTTTGATTTTTGTTTGAAACTCCCTACATCATGTTTATCGTGGATTGATCAAAACCTACGTTTTTTGTCAGATTTATCCTTGATCTCTTGTGAAATTCATGTGTATTACCAATAATTATGTTCTTGAAGTGTTTGCTACTATGTACCTTTAGTATTTGCTAGAGAAGAAATTGTTCACCCATTTTTGTTGATAGTCAAGAATTTCGGGTGGACTTCGGTCTCGTGATTTTTGATCTCCTCACATCGAGGAGGTTTTCCACGTAAAAAATTGTCTTGTATTTGCGTGTTTGGTATTTATTTTACTCTACTATATTGATTCTTATTAGGTTTACACAAGAGGTGAGATTATTTTATTTCACCGCGTTGATTCGATATTGTTCGGATTGTTATTGTTCTCCCATCACATTGAAAGGTTGAAAATTTTGATCATTGACCGATGCTGCAAGAGTTTAGCATGCATGGTTTCCAATTTGTCCACCCAAATTGCACAGAGGGATTGGGCGTTTCGAAAATTAATATTGCAATAGTTCATGATGTCAAATCACGTTTACAGGTCAACAACGTGCTCCTTTCTTTTTGCATTTTGCTCTTCCACGTTGGGTATTCGAAAGGAGAGTAATTTTCCATATTTTAACTTGAGTTCTGACTGAAACTGGCACTTTGAGATCTCATAAGCACCAAAAAGTTTGATGTCCTATCCATATCTGAACTCCAGTTGTTGCAGAGCTTGTTTTCAGAGCTGGGATCATGTACGCATCTAGTGAAGGAGATCCTAGTCAACAATTACAGTCCAGCATGTTTTCCCTGAGTGGTACTGGGTTTTTTTGCTGCTGTTGGTCGTAGCATAAACTTGGGTAAGCTCTAGCTTCTTGTTACTTGTTAGTTATGATCTACACTTGGAAAATAAAGCTCAATTAGATGATCTTTATCTGGTTTCATGACAGGTGGTCAGACAGCCCTAGCATTACGTCTACTCTTGGCCATTTTCTCTTCAAAAATCTCCTCAGATGTCAACCGCCCATTCGGAGATGAGGTAGTGACCTGAAACTATGATTTCAGCAATCGACTCCTCTAAACTCCTATGACATTCTCTCAACTTGCAATTGTTTTCTTGCCTGCAGTTCCCAGCTGCTCGGAAGGTATCTGAAGAAATCGGCGCTCAAATTGTTTTGGGGGATCGGCCAATTGAAATAACAGTATGTATGCTCAAACATCTGGTTTCATAATGTATGAAGAAAGATTCTGATCATTCAGCTTCTCTTCGTCCTAATCATAAGATTTGGGACAGGATGATTAAGGTCCTGCGATAGTTGACTGACAGAAGAATTCATTCATGATGTTTCGTTGTTCAGCTTGAGAGAGCGTGGAGTAGTTTGAAATGGGATCAGAAAATAAGCCTGGTGGTCTCTGTTTTTCGTGGAATAGCATCCCAATCAGATGCATCGGGGAGTAATCTTCAGGTGCTCTATCCCTATCAGCTTTTGGTTGATTTGCATTGTATCATGAGAAATTAGCTGTAATATTCTATGCAATAAAACGTTGGTGTAAGATCAGAATCACTTCATGAGATTCTTCTGCATTGTTTCCTCGAACCTAAATTGGGAGTAAATTTTTCTGGTTGATGTTTTCTATGTGATACTCTGTCTCTGAAGTCCTCATCTAGGGCAGAAGCTGATATACGGAAAACCATTTCTTGCACAGAATCATCTAGCTGTGGGCAATTTTGTAAGTCTGAGTTGTCTACCAGACAAATGTGGAGCAACATGCTTCTTCACGAATCACATCATTCTTCCTTTTATGCTCATTCTTCACGATTCACATCCTCCCAGGATGATGATTGAGTTTCTAGAACATCCAACAGTAAACAACTAGTAGTTTCTAAAGCAAATTCCTGGTTTTGCTGCAGGAATCAAACACAGGGGATAGCACATTTGAGTTGTACAAGCAGCTTAGTTTTTCCTATCCAGCGCTTCTGTAGCCTCTCATACATGAACGAGACATGGTGAGTACACTATCTGTCAGCTGAACCGCTACCCTTCTCCATCATCTTTCAGCTTACGCGCAGCGGATCATGTATTACAGTTCACGTGTAAATAAAGGGAAGTGCAGAACTATTCTATTAGAGTCGTCATCGCAGGATTGCTTAAGTTGTGAGCAAGCTTACTCATCCAATGTTTGTAGTGCTTTCCATCCACCGTATATACGGCAGCAAAGCATTACTGATTAGACATTTGCATTTTTATCTGTTTGTGTTCATATATGAAGAAAAGTCTTACATATGTAGCTTTGCTCAATCAACGTTGTATTCGATCACAGTATCTCGCATGGTCTCTAAAGCGGAGCAAGGCCGTGAACAACTGTAAGAGGGTGGTGGGAGTGACTGGGAAGGGCCACATGAACGGGGTCGTGTATGCGCTTATCTCGGACCAAGGGAACTTGCGATTCCGTGATCTTGCAGGGAATAAGGCCGGGGGCAACAAAACCGACGGTTGGGTGGAAGATCTCACTAGGGGCTTGATTAGAGACACTCTGTTGGGGATTCTGCTATGGGCATTGTATGAATGGGTCAAAGGTGCAGTATAAAACTAGATCAAAGGATTAGATAATCGACCTCTTTAAATTGAAGACAATAGGTCAATATGTTTGGGAAAATTTTTTATTTTTACTTTTATTGTTTTGGAAGGTTTGTAATTTCCAATTACTTGTGCCTGTATATGTGGCTTCAAAAGGAAACAAGCAATAGTTGTTGGATCAGAGTCTCGTGAAAACTCAAGGGATATTTGTACACAAATGGTTTCTGAATTTCAGCCTAATGTACAATATCATTTTTTAATAATTATTTTATTAAATGTGGTTCATAAACTCTTGCTAAATGTAAAATGTTGTTCATGAACTTTTAATTTGTTTAATGTGATTCTTGAAATTTTATTAAAATGTCCAATTTAGTCCCCTAAATTATATGAAAATATTTAATATTGTCATTCCATTAATTTAAGTTAATGGAATTATGATGTTTACATGTAAATTAACCATGTAAGATATTCATCAAATTAGGATATAATAATTCATTTCGTTAGATAACATGGATAATTATTATCATTATATTCTAAGTCGGTCTATCTACATGCTGGTTTGAAATAAGTTCATTCCAAAAGCTTGCTCTTTGATTGGAATACTTCCCATTTCATCATGGCTAGTGTTGATGTTTTGCCAGGTCTTGTGTTGAAAAGTTTGAAAAGTTCAGGTTGTATGGAAGACAAGTGCTTCCAACATTGTAAATTTTCATTCGATGGGAAACCTACTGATGGTCCTAAACCTTTTGCCTTTGTGCCAATTTAGTCCTAAGCCTTTTTTTGGTGTTGATTTAGTCCTAAACATTTTTACATTGTATCAATTCAATCCATTTCAACCAATTTTGGTCGGATTTTGCTGACTGGACGTCGGCCGGCTGATGTAACCTAATCGGCATTAACATGGACAACTTTTAATAATATTTTAATTTTTTTTTGTCTTTTTCCTCCGGCCGGTTGTCGAGGCCCTATTATGGTACGTAACTAATAAGTACCTGATAGCCATTGAAATTCCAACCAGGAGGTTCATTGCTAACCTCACCAGGATATTTTTACTCGGAAGAAATGTTGAAAAAGAAAGTGATAAGAATCTCTTAGACTTTCTTAACTGGTTCTATTCTCCTACTTACTGGAAACAACTCTTGAAAAGAGAATTGAGAACCATGATACCAAATCCTGAAGTCCATACCATTCTGTTTTTCAGACGTCCATGGCATTTTTTCAGAAATAATGGCAATATTCTCGACGCCCCACTGGATATAGGAACCACATCCTATAAACCACATCCTGGCATCTCTAAGTGTCTCTAGGCTCTGAACTAAAGGGCTGAGTGGTTTTCTGCTAAAAGGCTGTCCCTGAAGGGCTTGAACGGGAGTTGTTCGCCCATTGTGGGATGCATACCTGCAGGGAATTTACTCTCCTTCCCTGGTTCTAAGTCTAGGTCCATTCATGATATTAGAGCCATGGTTTCATTTTTGATGTTATCCATTCCATGCGCTTGGTAGGTGAATCAAGTGCTGAGAAGATTTCTTCTCGTCATGTCTACAGAACCCGAAATCCTCGAAGCACCCGTTTCTCTTGCTCCTTCTTCTTCATCTTCAACCCCTCCAGAATTTCGTATTTCCAATGCTTCTAAGATAGATTATCTTTATGAAATCTCTCTTAGCGATGAAACTAAGATTTCTGAAACCCAACTTCCTCTCATGAATCCTTACTCCGCTTTTGCTAAACTAAACTCCTCATTCTCACCCATCTGCTCCATTCACCAGCTCATTCATCAAACCCCAAAGCAAGTAAAGGAGTACGTCCAGTCCTCTAAATTCGACCAGCATCCTATTCCTGCTAATGAAAAAGAGTACTTTGTTACTCTCCAGATTCCTCCAGAATTCCCCAGACAATGGGCTCAACAAGGATACACTCATGTCCATTATGGAGCTGTTCGTCTAGCTCTTACCTTTCATGGTCGTAAAGGTTTGCCAGTTGTGGCAAGAATTGCCTTGTTGGATACCAGGTTTTTACAATACCAGCATGCTTGCATCGGTACTGTTCAAACTACTTTGAACGCTGGAATAGTCTTTGTAACTTTGTATCCAAACTTCAACATCGCTCTTTCAGACCCCCAGCTACTCTCTTTTCTGAAAGTTCAAGTCCAACTTACTGGAGCCCCTCAAACTACTGACTCTATAGCTACAACACTACATTACCAAATGGTTTATCGAGTTCAGAACCATGCTCTTGACCTCAACTTCAACAATGGTAATGAAGATGCGTTGTTCATCTCTATGCAGAATGACCAAGCGTCCTGCATCCATGTTTCCAAACAGATCCCAAAGGATACGTTGGCCAAGCTCCTTCTAGAAACTTGGATCACCAACTACAAAAAGCTTCACCAGCATAACAAGCCTTTCCAGTCTACGGACTCAGAGTTTGTACGAAAAAAAGATGGAATTGTTTCCATCAAATTTGGCAAAGAAAAGGAAGAAAGTCCTTCTATCTTCCAAACCCTCTTCATGATTGAACCATGTGTTCCTAAATCAATTTCTGAGCCAGATCCAAAAAAGCTTGTTCAACACTTCAATGGTGATGGACATCATGTCCATTACTATAAAGACAATTATGGTCATTGTTTTTTGGATCCTTTTTGCCAATGTTCCTATTGTACAAATTCTCCTGACGAGGTAAATCCTCTTGCAAGACCTCCACCTCAACGAAAAAGGCCAAAGGATAAGGTGTACCAAAGGTACTTAAACGGAGATCCCTCCGTTGATACTCTTGGTTAGTGTGATAAATACCAGTTCATGGTTTCTTATGTACCACCTCCACCACCAAAGTTCAGTACTACATCCAAAGCCTCACCAAATCCACCAAAATCACCCCCACCATCTCATCCTAAAAAAAAAAGCTCTCTCTCCGTTTTATAAGCCAATTCTAAAATGGGCTAAAAAACATTCCTATCCACTTGAAGCCCCAACAGAAACACCACCCACTTCTTCCATTGCCATGTTTCATGATGCTGATTTTCCCCCTCTTGTCAAAGAAAATTCTAAACTATCATTTCCTGCTCCCGAGGAATTCATTGACCCACAAAACAGATATTGTCATGCTCCAAAAATAGCAACCCCCACTGATGTGGATGAACATGGGAGACAGAGAAAGACTCTTGCTGCTGAAACTGTTCTAAATTGGCAATCAGAGACTTTATTGGCACAAAACAATGCCTTTAAGGCAATTGATTCCAAAATTGGAAATGTGCAACAAGATCTCCGAAGGTATGATGAAAGTACCAAAAAGATACTTTCTGAGTTCTAGAAAAGGCTTCACGCCTTGGAATCAGGATAACATATTGGATATCATTATCTTGAGAGTCTAAAGCTAGAGATAGAAAAGCTCAAAAGGCAAATCCAACTTCTTGAAGAAGGAAGGTTCAGACCTTTCGATTCGTTGGCACCTTCTGTTAGAACCAGATATTTACCTCCACCACCACAGACGTCTATTTTTGCCACTATTCCAGAAGATCCCTACAAAAGAGAACCAAATATGGCAGAAATACGAAATCGCCTCAAGGCCATGCAGAAGGACAAAGGAAAAGAAAAAATGCCACCCACAGAATCAAGTTCGATTGTTATCAAAGAAAGGCCAGATCATATGATGTTATCTAATCCATTAGAATCTTTTCTAAAGGATTTGGGTACACAGGAACCTAATCTTGTTACCCAACAGCCTATCTTTCCATTCCAAAAAATAGTCCCTATTCCCAATTGAGCAAACTACTCCTAAGACTGAATTAGATTCAGTATCTCTTTCCTCCTCTTCATCTTTCTCAATTCCTACAGTTGATTCTCTCCCTATGGCACAGTAACTTCATAAATATTCATGGCTAATCCTCCAGATGATGAAATGGAATCAAACTATTCTGACCTAGAAAATGGTCAGACAAGCAATCCTACTCGGCATGTATCCATAGCATCAAAACAATTCTTCACCATTGATGATATTCTCTATCATAAATGGCCAAAAAGACTTGAAGACTTTCATACTTGGTTGAATACTCAATCCATCACCAACCATGATATGAATGATGTCCTTTACAACTTTGTTACGAGATTCACAGGAAGTCTCAAACTTTGGTGGCAATCAATTTCAGAATAAGACCAGATTCATTTTTTGATGTCACCTAATTTTGGCCATGCCATCACTCTCTTATATCATGTCTTTGTGGGAAAACCCACTGATCTCATAGAGATGAAAAGAAGAGAATTCTTCGAAAGAAAATGCTGCTCTCTCCAGAAGAAACATCTTGATAAGCATTATCGAGTGATGCTTCAACTTTTTTATCAGATTGGAGTAGATCCAAATCTGAAGCATGTTTTCCTTACATCCATCCCTAAAGAACTATCCCAGATCCCAGATGGTTGAAAGATCTTTCTTTGGAAAACAAAGGAGAGCACAAGATATTCCCTTGGGAGAAATATAGCAAGAAATCCATCTATGCCTAGAAGAATTATGCTTAAAGCGCCAGATGATTCGTACCTACATCACAGATGACAAGCACCTTGAATCAGCTTGTTCTCGACAGAAGCTAAAAATCAAATGCTCCGAGCAAGATTGTGATGGTACTTGTGGTAAGTTCTCTCGGAAAAAGAAACATTACAAGAAGGTTTGGATAAACAAATCCAAACATGGCTCGAAACATTTCCAGAAAAAGAAGAAATGGCAATACCTACGCAAAAGAAAGGATCGCACAGGCCACAAGAAATCAAATCGTTGCTACATCTGCAACCAGAAAGGACATTTTACCAAAAATTGTCCTCAAGCAAGAAAATATCAGAATCGTCTAATCCATCACATTGAGAAGGAAACAGGTATTTCTCTTGAAAATGATGATATTAAATCCTTATTCTCTGCTAACGAAGAACCTTCTGAACAAACTCTTTGTGTCATTCCCTTTTACCAAACTTCCAATGAGACTGAGTCAGACTCAGAGTCTAAAGATATTTTTCATCTATCATCATCATCCCCAAAACCAAACCTTGACATATTTTCAAGTCAAACTCACTGTCCCCATTTCCCTGTAAAAATCATCACCTCAAAGTTTGCCAAACCTATCACTGTCATTGCACTCATTGACATAGGAGCAAGTTGTTCAATATTGGACACCAAAGTTCTTCCTAAAGAATTATGGACTGTCGTGGTCGTGGCTAAATTTGCTTTCATGGGAATGGATTAAATAAAGACTTAGCACAGCTCCTCTTTCTCTCTTGATCCATGGAGGTTACAAGGGCTTACTTCTGATTACATCCGATATTTCAATTCTGCTTCAAGAGATACTTTCTCCATGAATGTCAGAACCACTCCAGTAACTGTCCAATTTTTTCTTTAGTGTTCCATAACCACAAAGATCTTTGGATTCAATCTCCCCAATAAAGATCTAATAATTTTGTGGGATATCATGACTCAAATTTCTTAGCTTCGCATCATTCCTGGAAAAGGTCTTAGATATAAAGATAAATTCTTTGAGTTCATCAATATTCAGAGACTCTTTTTCATCTAAATGAGTTTATTATATCCAATCATGCAAAAATTATTAGAATTTTGTTTGGAATCCCATTCGGAATTCGCTCAAAAGTGTTCCCATCCCTTATAGGAAAATCCAGAGTTCTTTGTTCGCATTCCTTTTAAAAAGAATGAAGATATAAATCCAACCAAGGCGAGTCATATGGGAATGAAGCCAAAACATATAGCTTTAGCTCAAAGGGAATGCTCAGAACTATTGCAACAAGGCCTTATTGAAATCTCCAATTCTCAATGGGCTTGTGAAGCCTTTTATATCAATAAGCGCACCGAGCAAAATAGGGAAAAATGAGACTGGTGATCAACTATCAACCTCTCAACTTTTTTCTCCAAGATGATAAATTCCCTTTACCATCCAGTGATTCTCTCTTTACTGGTCTGACCAAAGCCCAGATCTTTTTCAAATTCGACCTCAAAGCCAGATTTTGGCAATTGGGCATCCATCTTAAAGGTAGATCCAAAATAGGATTCTGTATCCCGAACCAGCACTTCCAGTGGAAAATTCTTCCTTTTGGCCTAAAGGTAGCACCATCCCTTTTCCAGAAGGCCATGTGTCGAATTTTCCAACCAATTTTGTCAAGTGCAGCCATATACATTGACGATATCATGCTCTACAGTCCTGATGAACAGTCACATTGTCAACTCCTTGAGTAGTTTGTAGAAATCGTGAAAAAGCATAGCATTATGCTTTCTCAAAGGAAAATGAATATTGCCCAGACAGAAATTGAATTTCTTGGTATGCACCTTAACAAAGGTATATATTATCTAGGGCCACATATTGCTCAAGAATTATTGAAGTTTCTTGAAGATAACTTCACAAAAAAGCAAGTCCAGCAATTTCTTGGGATAATCAATTATTTCAGGGATTTTGTCCCGAATATTGCAAAGCTCTTGATTCCTTTGCAATCTATGCTAAAAAAGAATCCCCTGCCTTGGGAAAAAACTCAGACTAAGCAGTCATTGAACTTAAGGAGATTATGCAGAATCTCCCACCATTGCAAATACCATCAACAGGCAAAAGAATTCTTTAGACTGACGCTAGTGATGAATACTGGGCAGCCATCCTCTTTGAAGAAATTGATGGTAAGAGACATCTTTGTGCTCACAAAAGTGGAAAGTTTTCTCAAGTTGAAATGCTCCTAGACTTAGAACCAGGGAATGAGAGTAAATTCCCTGCAAGTATGCATCCCACAGTGGGCGAACAACTCCCGTTCAAGCCCTTCAGGGACAGCCTTTTAGCAGAAAATCACTCAGCCCTTTAGTTCAGAGCCTAGAGACACTCAAAGATGCCAGGATGGAAACGTTTCTAACCTACCCAAGCTGCATTTCTTGGAGGATCCTCCCAGGCTGGAGAAGAAGAGGAATTTAGAAAGCCATGGAAGAGGTTTTTCACAATACACTCACTTTACTTCAAGGGACTCTACCTAAAACAATACATTCTCCTCGCCTTTTATAGGCGATAAGAGGTCACGAAGACACACACACAAGGACCAAGCTCATGGGTCCGGATACAAACAAAGGCACCGGAAATTTCCGGAGAAATTATTCGCACACTATGAATAGTAACTGTACTGTGAACAGTACCTTCCTTAGCCCAGTGCTACAGTAAAAGTGAACAGTGACTTGCTACAGTGAAAATGTACGGACTCAACGGTCTCGTCCGTCACAAGCATTGTAACTACAGACTGAGTCATCTTAACTATCTTCTAGGAGATGTGCTTCGTATTTTTGTTCAAGGGCTTCAAAGTCTTCAGGTGAAAGGATTTGATTCAGCCTTCTTGATGAGTGTCACGACCTCCTTTTTTCCGTCCGGGGAAAAGAAGAAAGGTTTAGGGGTATTTGCCTAAAGAAGCGGACCAATGGCCCTAAATTAGGCACGGGCTCTCCCAAGCCCATACCTCGCGCAACGTTGGATTTCATATTTCAATTATTAACAACCTAAATATTTCTAGGAGTCACCACTAGCCTATTGGGGTCGGCTAGAAACCAATCGAGACACGGGAGTGGTGTCTCAATTCCTACGCAACCAAAGATTTCTAGGAACGGGGACTTGTTTACGCCAATGTTTCTATTAACGCCCTTGCGGTACCACTAACTTGGAAAGTTATTTATATAAATGGTCACACATTCTTGATTACCAATTATAATCTTTATGAAACCACTAAGTGTCCATGCAAATGTTTTTGTAGTTTTTTTTTTTTTAATGTCTAGACTAATCCTAACATAATTTAGAAGAGAAATTTACACTCAAATTAATGAAAAGCGGCGCGTAAGTAAACATCCAAGAAATTGAAATGACTTAAAAATAAACGCGGAAAAGATAAACCTGATACAAGTTGAGCAAATAATATTACATGGCCTTGTTATCATGCCCCGGGACAGGACCCCCATGAGCAAAATGGGAATTCAAATATGCATGAAATTGCTTTAAGTAGTTTTAATCTACGCAAAATGGATTATTTACAAAAATGGTTATAAAATACCAAAATAGCATTAAATTAGGAAAATGACCTTTTAAAATTAGGAAAATTTCATATATGTCATTTATGTCCTAATTTCATGCTATCTAACATTTTTTTGATATTTTTGAAATTTTCATATTTTTCTCTTTTTTTTAATTATTTTAAAAGTAATAATAATAATAATTCCTTAAACCGATCTATGCTAACATGGACTAACACAGCACATGAATATCACAATAATCAAGCTCAAATCGACCGTTTCAAGATCGAAGCTTAGTTTGGGCATTTTGTCGAACGCTTGGTGTGCATTAAACTAGCCCCAATAGCCTCCTCGAGCCATGTTTGCGGCCTTCAATCTCAGCGCATGAGCAATATTATGTGGAACTAAAACATCAAGGTTAAACTACCACATGCAAGGAGTAAGATTAGATAGAAATCACAGCTTAAAG
Organism: Eucalyptus victrix; assembly: GCA_016097545.1. Classification (NCBI taxonomy): domain Eukaryota; kingdom Viridiplantae; phylum Streptophyta; class Magnoliopsida; order Myrtales; family Myrtaceae; genus Eucalyptus; species Eucalyptus victrix. The sequence continues at coordinate 1,770,374 of CM027845.1, forward strand.
CACACGAAAACCAAGCTAGAATCGTCATCAAATATGCGGGTTTGATCTGATTTTGCAAATCTGGGTTTGAACCCAGGTCAAGCAAACAGGTTGAATGCCCATATTCAAGCCCCGACACCCATCACATACGAGATCTAAGGGAAATATTACTTGATCCAAATGAAAGTAGGTAACATGAGCTTTTAAATGCAACAAACATCATAGAAAATGACCAACCGAACACATCAAAACAACCTCTCTAAGAAGCACACATGCAAAACTCTTGAAAATATTTCAAACACTTGGAAAAATTTCAGCCTCAGGAATCAGTTTTCCGGGCTGGTTTTCCTCTTGATTTTCATGAACAAAACATGCTCAAACTCGAAAATAAATACATCTAGGATGCTTACCTTGCTTCCTAGTTTCCTTTTCAAGTGGTTCTTAGCCGATGAAACCGACAAATTATCCTCGGGGGCCTGTGGAAGTTGGCTTCTTCAACTGGAAATGAGATCTGCAAAAAAACGAACTGACAACGAAGGTTTTCGTTGAGCTCTAACATTAAACTTCAAGACATATTTTGTTGGAAAACTTGGCACCACACCAAACTATATGTATTCTAGTTTGGGTTAAAAGTCAATATTTTCCTCATTCATCTCTCAACTTTCTCAAAAACACTGGCTTTCCTCACTCGTGACCAACCAGTCTCGACACTTAGAAAAATTTTCGGACTTTCTTGGCCCGACAAGAGGGCACTATTTCGGGGGGCTTTAGGAGGCCTTCCCGATCTCCATTTTGGGCGTGCGACCTATGGATGTAAAGATCTTTGAGTGAAGTTTCACTCTCTAGTTTAAGGTTTTGGCTAATTTTGGCTGCAAGTTTGAGAAAATCTCACTTTTCTCTCAGAAGGTTGATCTGGGATTTCTGGGTTTGCTTTTCTGGAGTTGCTTCTGAGGGCCTCTTTGGGGGACGATTCCGAGCTCTCTCCTCTCTCTCTCTCGTCTCTTCTCTCTCATCCCTTGAAAGACCTTGCTTCAGTGATCTTATCCCATGAATTAAGGAATTTTTTGTCGGTCTTTTGTCCACCTACCAAGCCTGCCAACTGAGCTGGTTCATCTACTCTTCTGACTTAAGCCAATTTTTTAACTTTTGCAGCTGTTGAGTGTGCGAACTTTGCTGCGATTTTCCCGTGCTTTCAGCGGCTTATCCCTGGCCAATTTTCGTCCACTTGCACTACTATATATGGTCTTTCATCACGTGCAAATATCGAGCTAAATGGGCGGCTGAGTGAAATATGGTGGGGCCACCAATATGCCTACTCAGCAGCTCCGAATTAAGACCTAACCGTGGGCTGGGTTTTGGTAGTTGGTTTGAATGCTTTAATCCATCAATTTGGCCGCGGTTTCTGATCAATTAGCAACCTCATGTATAGTATTTTAAGATCTCGACCAAATTTCGCAATTGCGCCCACCCAATTTTGCAAAAAAATCCCTCAAAGTTGGCCATTTTCTTATCCGAAAATACCCAATTCAATACAAATGTGGTCGTTTTGGCTCAATTTGATTGATTCTACTTGGCCCAAATTCAATTTCAACTTAATTGATGACCAAGATGATGATTTAAGGGCTCAGGCGCAAATTTTGCAAAATTTGCGAATTGGTCCCTCGACTTTTAGAAATTGCATTTTGGCCCCAACTTGTCATTTGAATTCCAATCTGACCTCCTAGGCTTGGCTAGTCACATTTAGATCGTTGGCCCCAACTTGCTCTCTCTTTTTTTTTCTTTTTTTTTTCGATTTCTTTTTTTCTTTTTTAAAAATTATTATTATTTTTTTATAGGAAAAACATCTTTCATTTAAAACACGATATTAAACACCTAGATAATCTATATGCCGGAATGAAATATTTTTGGGCAAAAATTAGGTGTCAACAATGAGGATGCTTGTTCATGAGCCTAATGTGATGCTTCTTCTTCTACCCATTGGCTGAGGCCAATTGGATGGCTGTGCATAAAAGGATGTGTCCATGTTTTGAAATAAGGACGAAGGTCCCTGTTCGTAGGGATTCTAGGACAGAGGACCTCCAAAGCGTCCATAGGGGTCTTGAGTAGACTGGACAATGTCATCTTCACTTGTCATTTCATGCTCTTGAGACGATGCAGCTTGTCTATATTGCCTAAGTGCTTCCTTAGCTTCTAGTGCTAGGTCATAATGATCCCACGTAGTGGGTACATTATTCAAAACATCTTCAGGAATGGTCTTGTTTTCATGGCATAAGATTCTCTGGAGTTCTTGGTACTCATGTTTACAAAATCTAACAGATCTTGGATAAGATTTGTGAATCTGAGCTTCTCAGCTGTTCAAGTGAGGTTTATAGGATATGGTTCCTATATCCAATGGGGCATCGAGAATATTGCCATTATTTCTGAAAAAATGCCATGGACGTCTGAAAAACAAAATGGTATGGACTTCGGATTTGGTGTCATGGTTCTCAGTTCTTTTTCCAAAAGTTGTTTCCAGTAAGTAGGAGAATAGAACCAGTTATGAAAGTCTAAGAGATTCTTATCACTTTCTTTTTCAACATTTCTTCCGAGTAAAAATATCTTGGTAAGGTTAGCAATGAACCTTCTGGTTGGAATTTCAATGGCTATCAGGTACTTATTTATTAGTTAAGTACCATAATAGCGTTTTGAGTTGATCAGGGAAATCATCTTCCTTCCAAATAAGAGGATGGATGAATGGATAATCTGAATTTAATCCAAAAGGATAAAGAATCGAACCTCCATTGAATTTGAATAGATCTGTGTGACATTGCCACATGAGGTTGTCCATGTTTTCAGCAAGACTATCATTCTGGATTTGTTGAATAATCTCCTGGGGATATTCCCAACTTGGCAAATCTTTGATTTTCTTAATCTTGTATTTCACACCATAATTGAGCATATGAAAAGCAGGCCTTTTGATATACATGTTGATCTCAGCTGGAGCTTTTGGTCTTGAAAGCAAATTAGCAAGCATATTCTTTTTTCCAGGAATGTGTTTGGTTTCAAAAGAGTATTTTAAGAACCATTCAGCCCATCAAAGCAGTTGAGCATTTGGAAACTGCTTCTATTTAAACTTGGTCATTTGAGGGAAAGATGCCATATCTAATTCTACCATGAAGTGATGGCTAATGAGATAAAACTCAAACTTTTTTATTCCATTTTTTACTGCCATGATTTCTTTAAAAGTAGAATGGTAATGCATTTCAGCTTGAGAAAACTTTCCACTTTTTTTTAGCACAAAGATGTCTCTTACCATCGATTTCTTCAAAGAGGATGGCTGCCCAGTATTCATCACTGGCATCAGTCTGAAGAATTCTTTTGCCTTTTGATGGTATTTGCAATGGTGAGAGATTCTGCATAATCTCCTTAAACTCAGCGACTGCTTTAGTCTGAGTTTTTCCACAAGGTAGGGGATTCTTTTTTAGCATAGATTGCAAAGGAATCAGGAGCTTTGCAATATTGGGAACAAATTCCCTGAGATAATTGATTATCCCAAGAAATTGCTAGACTTGCTTTGTTGTGAAGTTATCTTTAGGAAACTTCAATAATTCTTGAGCAATATGTGGCCCTGGATAATATGTACATTTGTTAAGGTGCATACCAAGAAGTTCAATTTCTGTCTGGGCAATATTCATTTTCCTTTGAGAAAGCATAATGCCATGCTTTTTCACGATTTCTGCAAACTGCTCAAGGAGTTGACAATGTGACTATTCATCAAGATTGTAGAGCAGGATATCGTCAATGTATACGGCTGCACTTGACAAAATTGGTTGGAAAATTCGACACATGGCCTTCTGGAAAAGGGATTGTGCTACCTTTAGGTCAAAAGGAAGAACTTTCCATTGGAAGTGCTAGTTCGAGATACAGAATTCTGTTTTGGATCTGTCTTCAGGATGGATGCCCAATTGCCAAAATCCGCCTTTGAGGTCGAATTTGGAATAGATCTGGGCTTTGGTCAGACCAGTAAAGAGAGAATCTCTAGATGGTAAAGGGAATTTATCATCTTAAAGAAAAAGGTTGAGAGGTTGATAGTTGATCACCAGTCTCATTTTTCCCTAATTTTGCTCGGCGCGCTTATTAACATAAAAGGCTTCACAAGCCCATTGAGAATTGGAGATTTCAGTAAGGCCTTGTTGCAATAGTTCTAAGCATTCCCTTTGAGCTAAAGCCAGATGTTCTGGCTTCATTCCCATATGATTCGCCTTGGTTGGATTTATATCTTCATTCTTTTTAAAAGGAAAGCGAACAAAGAACTCTGGATTTTCCCATAAGGGATGGGAACACTTTTGAGCGAATTCCAAATGGGATTCCGAACAAGATTCTAATAATTTTTGCTTGATTTGATCTAATAAACTTATCTGGATGGAAAAGAGTCTTTGAATATTGACGAACTCAGAGAATTGATCTTTATATCTAAGACCTTTTCCAAGAATAATGCAAAGCTGAAAGATTTGAGTCATGATATCCCACCCAATTATCAAATCTTTATTGGGGAGACTGGATCCAAAGATCTTTGTGGTTATGGAACATTGAGGAAAAAATTGGATAGTTACTAGAGTGATTCTGACATTCGTGGAGAAAGTATCTCCTGAAGCAGAATTGAAATATCGGATGTAAGGAGTCCAGAATTCTTTAGCAAGAACTTTGGTGTCCAATATTAAACAACTTGCTCCTATGTCAATGAGTGCAATGACAGTGATAAGTTTGGCAAACTTTGAGGTGATGATTTTTACAGGGAAATGGGGATAGTGAGTTTGATTTGAAAATATGTCAAGGTTTGGTTCCAAGGATGATGATGATATATGAAAAATATCTTCAAACTCTGAATCTGACTCAATCTCACTGGAAGTTTGATAAGAGGGAATGATACAAAGAGTTTGTTCAGAAGGTTCTTCGTCACCAGAGAATAAGGATTCAATATCATCATTTTCAAGAGAAATACTTGTTTCATTCTCAATGTGATGGATTAGACGATTCTGACCTTTTCTTGCTTGAGGACAATTTTTGGCAAAATGTCCTTTCTGGTTGCAGATGTAGCAGCGATTTGATTTCTTGTGGCCTGTGCGATCCTTTCTTTTTCGTAGGTATCGCCATTTCTTTTTTTTTTTTCCAGAAATATTTGGAGCCATGTTTGGATTTGTTTATCCAAACCTTCTTGTAATGTTTCTTTTTCCGAGAGAACTTACCACAAGTACCATCACAATCTTGCTCGAAGCATTTGATTTTTAACTTCTGTCGAGAACAAGCTGATTCAAGGCGCTTGTCATCTGTGATGTAGGTACGAACCATCTGGCGCTTTAAGCATAATTCTTCTAGGCATAGATGGATTTCTTACTGTATTTCTCCCAAGGGAATATCTTGTACTCTCCTTTGTTTTCCAAAGAAAGATCTTTCAACCATCTGGGATAGTTCTTTGGGGATGGAAGTAAGGAAAACATGCTTCAGATTTGGATCTGCTCCAATCTGATAAAAAAGCTGAAGCATCACTCAATAATGCTTATCAAGATGTTTCTTCTAGAGAGAGCAGCATTTTCTTTCAAAGAATTCTCTTCTTTTCATCTCTATGAGATCAGTGGGTTTTCCCACGAAGACATGATATAAGAGAGTGATGGCATGGCTGAAGTTGGGTGACATCAGAAAATGAATATGATCTTGTTCTAAAATTGATTGCCACCAAAGTTTGAGATTTCCTGTGAATCTCGTAACAAAGTTGTAAATGACATCATTCATATCATGGTTGGTGATGGACTGAGTATTCAACCAAGTATGAAAGTCTTCAAGTCTTTCTAACCATTTATGATAAGGAATATCATCAATGGTGAAGAATTGTTTTGATGCTATTGTGGCACCCCGAAACCCCCTTAGGTCACCACAAGCACCTAATGCTACACCTAATGAAACACTAGTTACATCTCCTAGAAGAAGCGTCGTAAATCATAGACTTTTAAAAAAAAAAAAAAACGGTCTTAGCACGACTCATTAACGGAAGCAAAATATAATATCGCCATCTCTCCCTCCATCAACCATGATACAATTGTACACCACTAAACATCATAAGAAAATATAAAGCCACGACACTTTATTTACATATTTTCCAAGATGGGTTTCCTTGGGTCGGTACATCAAAAGAAAGGCCAGGACGTGTAGCCACACTCGACCATAAACCCAAAAGAAACACTCGACCCACTACGTCTATCGTGCAAGATCCCCCATCAACTAGCGTCGGCTATCATCTAAAAAAGTTATAGCTCCTACTTCTCACGCACGGGCCCTTACACCCATCCCGGTGCATCAGGCGGTGGGGCGGCAACATCCCACGCATCACTCCGTCTCGACGAACATGGACGGATATGAACTCCTGAATGATAGGGCCCCCAGCTAGGCCCACGTCATACATCACTAAGGCATGAACTTGAATAAATGTCAATCCAGGAATGGTGGGACAGTCGATCTCCACACACTCAACCTCTACATCTGAAGGAAGGCCGTAAAATACGCCTCGTGTGACAGCAGGGTGCGGCATCCTACTAATCTGAAATGTTGGTCCCCAAAGGGGTGAGTACAACCACTCAGCAGGTAAATGACCAATAAACCACTCAATGCATCATGCCACACAATCATCACAATCATAACATCACATATCATTAAGGCATCCATGCACAACTTACCTTGGTATCATGCACATGTCATCATACCTCATGTACATACATCATCATATAGTCATTACCATCATACCATACACTTACCATCATCATGTCACATGTATCATCATCTTTACCATGCATCCATGCATATAACATCATCATCATATCGCATGTACCATCATCATTACCATGCATCCATGCATGTAACATCATCATCATATCGCATGTACCATCATCATTGCCATGCATCCATGCATGTAACATCATCATCATATCACATGTACCATCATCATTACCATGCATCCATGCATGTAACATCATCATCATATCATGCATATATCATCATGCATAATTCAATTTCAATTTCATTTTGGACCGCCACATTTCTCTTTCCCAAGACCAATGTTTGCATCCCACATGTATCCAAGATACAATCAGACATCCAGCTCCCCCATTCTCCAGGCATCTCGTACCCCAACTGGCATCATGAGGACCCTCCGGCATTCAGCCATTTAAGGCCACCGGGCAACCAGCCGTACCCTTCTAGCTAGGCATCTCGCACCCCAACTGGCATCACGAGGCATCCCTCGGCATAATACCTGCCGAGCTTCCGACTCCCCTACTCTCCAAGCATCTCGATACCTCTCGGTACTCCCGAGGATCCTCCGGTATCCGGCCATTCAAGGCCACCGGGCAACCAGCCATACCCTTCTAACTAGGCATCCCGACACTCCCGGCATCGTCGGCTCACACCTCCAACGGCCTTCTCATTTATCTCAATTCTCATCTACAATTATAGTTCAATTTTAACATGGCATGTGATGTGATGGAAATCAAGATCATATTCATCCTTAAATTCATACATGCATCTCAAATCATCCATAACAATATAATTCATGGAGTCCATACAATTTAATATAGTCCATTTTTCATGCCTTTTTGAAGTTTACAAAATTCCAGCTTGTAACATTTTAGAAAATATTTAAATTAAATATCCATATGATTCTCAAAAATCATGAAATCTAGACATGTGATAGACAAGTCAATAAAATAATAATTTCATGAAAAACACATGCCCAATAGAGTTCCACACAAGTAGATATAATTCACACAAATACAGCATGCAATTTCGGATAGAAACAAAATGTGCAGTTTTTGAAATAATTCAATTAAAATACCCGAATGACCTCCAAAAATTATGAAATTTTACCAGGTTATATTTAAGACACTAAAGTAGATTTTTCATGAAGACATATATGCCATATTCGTTCTAGATAATTTTCTATAGTCATCCGAAGCTTCTGATTCTAGAACCGAAACGTCTAGTGTAGTTATCTCCGAAATATCAAGTTTTCACCCACTTATTCTTCTTATTTTTCTCTGAAATTTGGATATTTTTTACTTCAAGAGGTCCCCTACAACTTTCATTAAGGGATCTAAGCCAAATTTCCAAATAATAGTCACCATATGGGTCCATGAAATCTCGGGTGTCCAGTACCGTGTTTCCAGATTTACCGTCTTCAAGAGTAAGTCGATTCGCTAGGCTACACTTGCTCATTTTACTTCAAATTTGAGTATGTTAGTCTTTAGGATGTTCTCTACAAGTTTCATGAATAAGTAGAAGAGAGATGCTTAGTAAAAATCGACATGCAACCCACAAAACTACCAAAAGGTCAGCAAAGCAGTTCCAGATCTAGTGTCTTTGTAGAAAGAGCTTTTTTCCCCTTAAATCTCAACCATTTTGTCCCAAATTTTAGTATGTTATAGTTTAAGATTTTGGCTACAACTTTCATGAAGGAATAAAAGTCAAAATCCAACTCGAAACATACATGCAAGCCTCCACAAGATTCTGGGTCGAGCGGTTTACACAAAATCAGCAAGCATTTTCAAGAACAAGTCACATTCTAACTTCAGTTTTGCCTACCCTAACATCCGAGATCTACCACCAACAAATCATACATGCAAGACACACATGCAAGAGTGGAAATTGATCCCAACTTGCCTCTAAGACCAAGCGGATGACAGCAAAAGGGACGGCACACTGGCGACGGACGGACGGACGGACGGCGTGCGGGTGGCGACAGGCGAGCTCCTCCTCCTCCTCGGTTCCTCTCTCTCGCACTCCCCCTCTCTCTCTCTCTCTCTCTCTCTCTCTCTCTCTCTCTCTCTCTCTTTGGCTTGGCCGAATGCCACTAACCGGCCACTCTCTCTCTCTCTCTTTTCCTCTTATTTCCCCAAAACTCCATCATTGGCAATGATTATTTGCCTCTCCACAAGCCAATGCATGCAATCCTCTTTTTGCCATTTGGCCAAGCTCATGCAAGATGGGCTTGGGCTTGGGCTTGGGCTTTGATTGGGCTTGGAAGAAGTGGGCCTGCCACTCCTCCCCCCCTTGGTCGACGGTCACACTTCCTTGGGCTTCAATGGGCCGGCCATTCGGCCCACCAAGAGTCCAAGCTATTGGGCCTAAGGCCCAACCTAAATAAAAATCAATTTTAATCTCCTTTTTAAATACTAATTAAATCTTATTAAACTATAGGGTAATATTAAATAACTAAACACTTAAAATTACAAATCCATAAATTCTAATTCACGATACATATGGCCAAAGATAAGTCATCCTCTTCCAAGATCTATCCATTTAAACTCGGCCATAGATTTCAATACGAGACACTAATTGGAGCACCCCTAATGGCTAGCAAAGAATTTCAGGATGCCACAGCTATGGACACTAGGGGTGAGCAGCGGTCTAGGGTCAACCCTGGACCAACCCTGGACCGGCCCAACCCTGCTGGTCCTGGTTCAGTTCTGAAGGAGATTGGGTCGGTCCTTGGTCCTGAAATTCCAGGACCAACACTGTGCGGGTTGGTCCTCGGTCCTAAGAGTTTTGGGTCGGTCCAACCCCTGGACCAACCCTATATATTATATTATATTATATTATACTATTTATAATTCTTTTTTTATATATTCAAACCTAAGTAAAATGTTTGTTATATTATATTATATTGAGATGTTCTATCAATAGCACTAATAGTAATTTTAATTTAAAACTTTTGTTGAGTATTAATTATGTGTCATTTGTTTTGTTTTCAGGTGTTTAGAAGTTCAAGTGAATTAACAAGATGTGAAGTTATATATTCATGGTTTATATTAAGTATTTTTAACTTTTTATGGTTTAATTGTATTTTACTAATGAATTTCAGCTGCACTTTACTTTTCAATTTGTGTCAAATAGTAGAAGCTTTTGAAGAGTACAGTAGTATTGCAATTGCTACGGTGATTTGCTACATGATCAAATGTAGAAAAACATTTTTGCATATGATTACAAGAACTTTCCATCTTGTTCCATATATCGATGAGTGGTTAATAGGTACGAAATTTTTATTATTGTGTTATCTTAAATTTGCTAAATATGTATTGGTATTTATAGTTTAGTTGCACAATGCCGCATTATCGATGGATGTGTAATTTGAATGTGTAGGTTTGCTTTTTTAGGGAGTATAAAAAATAAGACGAAAAAAGTTATCGATCGGTCCTGGGTTAACCCTGGAACCGAACCAAACCCATTAGGTCGGTCCGGTCCTTGGTCCCAGGCTCAATAAGGTTGGTCCTCGGTCCTAAAAATTGAGGACCGACACTGTACGGGTTGGTCCTAGGGTTAGGGGGTGGCCCGGACCAACCCGAACCATGCTCACCCCTAATGGACACATGCCGAGCAGGATTGCTTGTCTGACCATTTTCTGGGTCAGAATAGTTTGATTCAATTTCATCATCTGGAGGATCAACTATGAATATTGATGAAGTTACTAGTGTCATAGGGAGAGAATCAACTGTAGGAATCGAGAAAGATGAAGAGGAGGAAAGAGATACTAAATCTGATTCAATCTCAGGAGTAGTTTGCTCAACTGGGAACAGGGACTGTTTTTCTAGAATGGAAAGATCAGGCTGTTGGGTAACAGGATCTGGTTCCTATGTACCAAAATCCTTTAGAAAATATTCTAATGGATTAAATAACATCATCCGATCTGGCCTTTCTCTAATAACAATCGAACTTGATTTTGTGGGTGGCATTTTTTCTTTTCCTTTGTCCTTTTGCATGGCCTTGAGGCGATTTCGTATTTCTACCATATCTGGTTCTCTTCTGTAGGGATCTTCTGGAATAGTGACAAAAATAGACGTCTGTGGTGGTGGAGGTAAATATCCGGTTCTAATAGAATGTGCCAACGGATCGAAGGGTCTGAACCTTCCTTCTTCAAGAAGTTGGATTTGCCTTTTGAGAGGGCGATGCTGACCTCGCCAGCCACCTCGCCTCACTAGATCCGATGAGGGCCAGCCTCGCCAGCCCCTCGGCCATGGGTGAGGCTCGCCCTCACCGAATCTGGCGAGGCCGAGCCTCGCCGGCCATGGGCGAGGCTCGACCTCGCCAAGCGACCTTGCCCTCACCGGCCGTCACCTCTAGCCAATCGCCGGACCTCAGTGACCGGATAGAGGAAAAAGACAAAAATTAAAAATAAAATAAAATATTAAAATATTATTAAAAGTTGTCCACGTCAGCGTTGATCAGGCCACATCAACTGGCCGGTGTCCAGTCAGCAAAATCCGACCAAAATTGGCTAAAAATGACTAAATTGGCACAACGTAAAAAGGTTTAGGACTAAATCAGCACCAAAAAAATTTTAGAACTAAATTAACACAAAAGCAAAAGGTTTAGGACTTTTGTGGCACTTTTCCCTTTGAAAAGTTTGAAAAGTTCAGGTTGTACGGAAGACAAGTGCTTCCAACATTGTAAATTTTCATCCGATGGGAAATCTACTGATGGTCCTTGGAATGCAGGAACCACTTTACCTTACATGAAAACAATGGGACTGCGATTGTCGAAATGGGTGTAAGCTTGTGATAGAAGAGGAAAGAAACTCGGTGGCAAACCCATTAAATATCATGGCCGTTCAAGTGTGTATGGATTTCAGATTTCCACATTTATATTGATTTCTAGCATTATCAAGTCTATGATGCGTGTATCTGATCATATTTGATAGCATATATCCTCCACATGCATCTAAACTACTTTGCTTCCATCATCAGGAACCTGTCTCTGTCGCTTTTCTGTGATCAATCTTGCGGTGCATTTTTATGGGTGGCCATCCTTTTTCATCCTTCTGTACTACAAGTTACCCCTGAGACCAGAAAAGAGAAGCTACTATGATTATACAAGCTCACGGCATGTCTACAGAATCTTGTCCATGATTTCCGGCTTCTGGAGTGCTGTATCTCACAGTCGGTAAGCATTGCTGAACATATGCTTTTCATTTTGCTCAAATTTTGAATAATTGGGTGCCACCTTTTGTATCATGATTTTAGATCCTGCCTTACTGAGTAGAAAATTGGCTGATAAACTTCCTGTATAAAAAAAGAGACCTAACTCTGTTTAGTTCATTCTTACTTGGAAATGTTGTATGAATTATGAAAATTGTCTTCACACTAGCCATCATGCGTCAGTTACGTTAAACCGCCAGGTTATTACACAATGTGACCGCTAATTTGGTGGTTCAATTTTTTCTACATGTTGATGTGGCAACATCATCACCCATGCTTAAAAATGTCGATGGTCCCACCCCAAGGTCAAGATAGACATATCAGCTTACAACACACATCAAATGGATGCTTGGCTAGCAGATCTATTTGCGAGTAGAGCCAACTTACCTGATCTCGAGACCATCACATCCCTTCTTTGGCAGATCTGGAAAGCACGAAACCACTTCATCTTCTGACACCCACGCATAAAGCCCAAATAGATTGTGGATTTGGCGATCACAAATGTAGCGATTATCCATCAAACAATGCAGCTGGGGTCGGACACAGGGCACCCTTTGTTGAACCCCCATCATTTGTGGATCCCCCTGAAGCCTGGCACACTCAAAATCAACATCGATGGGGCTTTTCCTACAACTGGTCACATGGGAGCCATCGCGTGTGTTTACAAAAATCATGCAGGGATTCTGATCGATGGTTTCTCCAGTAGCGTACCAGCATCCTCCCCGCTGCAAATGGAGATTCAAGTCCTAAATCTCACTCTCCAATTTTTGCTGCAGAAAGGAATGGTAGACGCTCACCTACAGGTTGAATCCGACTGCCTTGTGATGGTAGAAACTATGGACGATCACCGGTTGCCGCCATGGGAATGTCAAGCCCTGTTCGCGGACAGCGCCTCGCTGATCCTCCGATTTCCCAATATGGGTATACGACATTGCAGACGTGAAGCCAACTCAATAGCCGATTGGGCCGCCAAGGCCCATGGCCATGGAACCCTGTCTCCAAACTGGGCCTATTCACCTCCTCAAATTCTCTTGGATATGCCATGTACTAAAACCTGTCTATGGTTGTAATATTTTCCCTACTTTGAATGAAATGCTACGTATTCTGACCAGAAAAAAAAAAAGAACATAGGGAACTGCCTTTGACCTAAACAACTTCCTTCCAATAGCCTCTTTGAAAAAAGGAGAAACGAAGCAAGACTATGAAGGGTGGGCAGGATTATCAACAGGTCAGAGAAACTTAACTGAATAGATCAAATGTAACCAGGAATTAGGCTCCATCTTCCTTCAGTTTGTATTCAGAGTTGAGTGTTTTATGTTAAAGCTGACTTTGAGTATCGGGATTCAATCCTGCAAATGCACCATAATAGGAATTCTATCCTACTCAAGGCTAGCGGTTCAATTTGACTCTTGTTTTGGTTCCCATTGTCAATCATTTCTCACGTTAGGGATAATAATCTCAATTCAGTTGCATCTCCCTAATAGTTGATTATAATGTACCCATATTTGCTTATACTGTTAGGTTACATCCTGCTTCTTCTTGATGTTCTTTTAATGTATGTACATCGACAGAGATGTGGACTTCACAGAAACGCTGGATTATTCATCTGCGGTTTCATTACTCAGGTTCTCTCATATTGGCAATACTGAGAGCATTTACGAGGCTGCCAGGGTCATGGTTACAACTCCTCTTATTGCATTTGTGACCACATATATCTTGTATCTCAACTTGTATAAGCTTAATCATGGTGTCTACTTTCTAGTTTTTATTTAGTAAGTTCTCATTCCAGCACCAGTTGATTCTACAGTTGTTGAGAATGCCCTTCAAGATTGTGTCAGCATGTTCCATGATACCTGTATTTGAATGCTTGGAAGCCAGGCTTTGATGTCCTTATTACCAGAGTTGTTCCACCCACAAGGGTTTTTTATCCTTGAAATATATACAGTAATGCCTTGTGCAGTTTCAAGAAATTGCTCGACCTGGGTTCATTGACATGAGGTCAGGAGTACTATGCGAGTCTCTGATATGCAATATTCAGAAGCTCATCTGGAACGTTTTTGGGGGACCGACTTGCTTGCAACTGTGTCCTTGTATATTTGATCCCCAGACCTGGATTAAAATTAGTCACGGGTCTTCACGAATTCTCTGTTTTTGTCACCGAAGTTAGTGGTCATCATTGGCTAAGTGGTAGACAACTCAAGATTAATTTTGAATCAGTTTATACAATCGGCAACGCCAACCATACGGAAAAGATGTATCAAAATAGTTGCTGCCACCTTCAAAATGAAAAAAAAAAAAAAATGCCTGAATCAAACATTCCTACTGATCTACTTGGTCAAATGATAGCTTGAATCCTTCTCTTGCTCGATATTGGGAGTCTGCTACCAGAAATGGTCTTAAAGATCACTCCATTGCAGTTCTGCACATGAAAGTGTGTGTTGCAATGGCCATAGCACAGATTCTTATATGGGCAGTATGGGCTGGTGCCACTCGGTAGCCTTCACGCTGGAAATTGTGGGTGTTGATCATGGGTGGAGCTGCATCAATGCTGTTGGAGATGCACGACTTGCCACCTTACCAGGGATATGTAGATGCTCATGCTCTATGGCATGCCACTACCATTCCTTCGACATTTCTATGGTGGAGATTCACTGGGGATGATGCCGACTTTAGGACAGCGACCCTCCTCAAGAAGAAGGAACATATAATTTCACAGAAAACATAGTTTAACAGACGATGAACTGTCATGACTCATGAGGGGCAGACATATTTCCTCCTCAGTTAAATGTTCAAGCATTGCAGTTCTCGCCAGCAATCCCTTTGCTTGCTTCTCTTTTGGCACCAACTTGTTCTTAATGCAAGATGTGATATCCTTGTAGTGGACCTGATCCTTTGTGTTCTATTTTCCCCCCATCAGAAGAAAACTTGCAGAAGAGAATTTTGATCTGGTAGCTTTAATTAGATTTCCGTTGTTTCCATCATTCAGGATACAACATTCAGATTGTACTTCCAAGGTTATAGTCCCCATCTCATAAACCAGTTTTGATGCGACTTGCTTCTTGAAGTGCTTGCATCCGTTCTGATGCTTGTTTAAGATTACTTGGAGCAGCAAAGAAGACATTTGAATTCGAAAAACATCTTCTCTCCTTAAAAGATCGCATTGCATTCAGATTGTGTCTAGATTCCTTTTACAGACGCAAGATCGCATCTAAGTTTTACTGACATTTTGCAGAGATGTCTGTCTAGATTTTCGCAAGTGGTGTGCTGGTCTCTGGGGCTTGATCTCTGCCGCTTGTTCTCGCAACTCACTTATAAGGAGAGGAAATTGTTATCAGTCGACATTGCCAGAACCAGTTCCACAAACTTTTTATTTATTGAATGCAATACAATCTTTCAAGGAGAAAAGACGTTTCTTCGTTGCCAGCAGGAAATCAAAGCCGATATGACAATACCGAAGCACCCTAAAAACCGACTTTATATTCTATGACATTTCAGTGTCTACTTAAATTGCAGAACTCCTTTTTATCTTGATTGAAAAACATCTGGGCCTCCTTTTCTTTTTTTTTTTCCTTTTTTTTTCTTTTTTTAATTGGGTCATCCTCGTTCAGTTGGAAAGATAAACAATAATTCAAAATATACGATAGGACGCAAGTCTTGCTCCAGACACAGCCCAAATAGCAACAAGTTTAGTCGTCTATCATTGAAAAAACAGAAACTATTTGGACGAACTCCGGCCTCCAAACTTGATATGCTTTTCTATCTTGCACCACCATGTTTCTTACGCCAGAATCAAGGCAGAATTATCGGTTGAGTAAAATGAAAGGAACAAGCAGAAATATTGTTGACACCTAAATTTTAATGACTCGATCATTTATTTATTACATAAAAAATTAGGGACTGAACTTTAGGCTATAAACAAAAATATTAATCATATTGCATTATGCATTAGACTAGTGACGGATGGATTTGAATTGATGATTTTGAACTTTAACCTGATGAGATTAAACTAAGTCCGTGGTGAGGAAAATTTTTGTCCAAGTCTATGGATGTTGAGATCAAGGCAAATTTGAAAAGAAAAAAAAGCAATATCTTAAAATCTTTCGGTCACATGGCAGAGAGGGAAACAATCGGCATAATCCTCATTTTATCTGTGCCTAGTGGGCTATTTGAACAAAAAATATAAAGAGAGGGTGACATATATGCGGCCACCGATTGCAAATGAAGAGGCCATCCATGTGCGCTTTGGTCATTAAAAGATTTACTCTAATATGAATATTGACTGAATATCTCTGCCAAATATAAAAGGAAATAAAATATGTCAAGATAATGCGAAGAAAAAAGAATATATAATTGAGACGCTTTAGTCAAAGGGTGTTGGCTAATTTTTTCTCGGAGCACATAAAATAGAGACACAGAGAGATTCACGTTCTGCCAGAAGAGAGAAAAGGGAAAATCATGAACTTCCTCTGGCAATTGCACGCGGTCTTCACATCATGGCTTTTCCTCATGCCATTGTGCACCTTTTGCCATCAAGCTCACTTATTCCGAAGACCCAGCCCTCACGACCAACGAAGCACCAGCACTCACCAATTTCCCAACGTGTCAGAGATTGTCCTCGTCATGTCATTGCTTTAGCCCCACCCGAATCATTCTTGCTGCAGGTTTTCTCAAGTCAAATTGCAGTCCAATCTCGACGCTGCCTTCAACGTTTGTTCAGCAACTTCCGCGGTGATTTATTGCCATCACAGGCGAAATTTCTTAGACGATTACACGGCTTTTCAACAACCAATAGTTTCCAACTACCAAAAGCAATTGTGCCGAAATCACTAACCATGGAGTCCTACGTGCTGAGCTGCTGAGCTGCAACTCTTACAAGCCGCTCGTGATCCATTGGGAGACAACTTATTATTCTTGCTGTTACGAAATCACACATCAATTCCAAAAAAATAACGTCAGAAAATATGTGAACAAAGTTCACCCAAATTTGGACTATGTCTCCGCGCAAAAGCACTCTACGAATCCACTAAATTTCGAAAAAAGTTGAAATACAATGATGATCTTCTCTTAAGATCAGGACACAAAGAAATTAAGAACCCTCATAAAGAAAAAAAAAACTCACTTTTTTTTTCTCTTTTTCTTGCCTCGCACTCACTTTTTTTTCTTCTCTTTTTCTTGCCTCGCTATTTTCTTTTTCAACGTTTTGATAGCCGGTGTCTTACCATCGCTAATATAAATGTGTCACTTTTAACCTAAAAGCAAATTTAATAAAAAAGACAAAAAAAAAACCCTAAAAGAATTTGGCTTCATCTATAACAATCTCCCACTTGAAGACAAATATACTCAAGCATCAAGCAACTTTTTTTTTTTTTTGTAAAAGATAAGAAATATATTAAATTTTGAACTAAGAGGCTATACAACAGTACAACTAAGTACCTCGGAACCAAAAAGCTTACACTCAGAAGACAAGGTAGTCAAAAGAGTAGAAGGGTACCCGGGGTAAAGCCGCAGAACAAGGAAAGAAAGAACCGCAGCAAAGAAAAAGGCTAAGACAACAGCCACAGCAGAGGAGATAAGGGCCAAACAAGGCTGCCCGCACACGAGACAAAGAAACAAGGGAGAAACAAAAAACAGCAAGACAGCAAAACACCAAGGTGGAGCCACCGATTGCTGAGGAGAAGCTGGACGCCGCATCACAAGAGAGGGCAACACCCGCATCAAAGCAGCAAGTGGGCCATCATCTTGAAAGCACCGGAGACAAACAACAAAGAAGCAACGAGCAGAATAGGACCAACCAAGAAAGGAGAACCTCAAAGGGAGAAAAGGACAAGGAAAGGGGTGTCCAAGAACTTAGGTTGAAAAGGATCCATAATAAACAATCAACCAGGAGCATAAAAGAGGCACCAACCAACGAGAGGATAGTAGATTAATCAAAGATCGAAGGGTGGATACCCCAACTAAGCTGAAGTCTTCTATTATGGGTCGTATCCGGGACCTTGGAAAAGGTAATGGCTCTATCCTTGACAACTTTGCGAAGATATTCCTTTAAGGCCGGGAGGAATAAGGTTTGACCGCGGAAGATGATATTGTTCCTTTCTTTCCATATAAGGTAGCACAAGGTGTCAAAACCAAACCGAGCCACCGTTTGATGGAAGCTTGTATTGTATAGGTACTCGATAACCCAAGCTAAGTTATTCCTCCACGATAAATTTCACTAGGGCAGGTTACAATTATTCACCCAGAAAGCACCAAGGCTACCCGTGATAGGGCAACCAAAGAACAAGTGGTCCACCGAATCGAGCCTAGAAAAGCATAATGCACAGGAGAAGTCCTGAATTCTCATATACGCAAGCAACACAACCTGGGTCGGCAAACAATTGCAAGTGATCAACCACAAATGTGATTGATAATGGGTACTTGAAAAAAACTAGTACTTGAAAAACTTGTGTTTCTGCGATACTTCTCATTAATCAATATGAAGCAGAAAATATGCTTCTCTTTGTCTACTACTTTAGTCAACATGTCGGCTGGATTTTTTGAGCCATCAATCTTCTGTAACTTTAACTCATTATCTTTCAATGCTGATCTAATAAAGTGATAACGCTTCTTGATATGTTTAGTCCTTAAGTGATAAGTTGCATTCTTTGCTAAGTGCACTGCACTTTGACTATCACTCCATAGTATACTGGCTTATTGTTTTCGATGTAGCTCTTCCATGTAATCTTGTAATCATATGAATTCCTTGGAGGCTTTTGTAATTGCCACATATTCTACCTCTGTCGTCAATAAAACCACTACTTTTTGTAGTTGAAATACCCAACTCACTACTGTACCTTTAACTGTAAAAACATATCCGGTGGTACTCTTACCACTGTCTTGATCACTCGAATGATTTTCATCTACATAACCCTACAATTCTAAAGATATACCACCATAATAAAGTAGTTAGTTGAAAGTACCTACTAGATATCTCAATATTCATTTCACTGCATTCCAATGCTTTCTGCTTGGGTTTTGCATATATCGACTCACAACTCCCACTACCTGTACAATGTCTGTCTCGTGCTCACCATGGCATATATCAAACTTCCCACTGCTGATGCATATAGAACTACCGACATCTCATCTTTCAAAGCGTGAGTGTTCAAACAAATACCCTTGGAAAGTTTGAAGTAACTCGCTAAAGAAGTTGCAACCAGTTTTGTCTTGTCCATGTTAAATCTCTTAAACACCTTCTTCACATAGTCTTCCTATGATAGCCATAATTTCTTATTTTTCCTATCCTTGATGATTTTCATGCCTAAAATATTCTTGGCCTCTCCTAAGTCTTTTATAACAAACTATGATGATAACATTTTCATTACTTCTACAATTCTTTTCATTTTGAAACTAGCCACCAGCATGTTATCCACATATAAAGAGAGATACATAATGTCACCATCATCATATTTGCAAAAATAAATACAATGATCAGACTCACAATATACAAATCATTTTTCTTTTATGAAACTATCAAATTTTAGGTACCATTGTCGCGAAACTTTTCAAGCCATAAAAGCTTTTCTTCAAGAAACATACCATGTGCTCCTTACTTTTGACTTCAAAACCCTTAAGTTGTGTCATGTATAGTTATTCATCTAAGTCATCGTGTAAAAACGTTGTTTTTATGTCTAATTACTCAAGATAAGATCTTCCATTGCAACTATACTAAACAGAACTTTAATTAATATCATTTTCACTACGAGTGAAAATATCTTGGAGTGGTTGATCCCTTCTTTTGAGAAAAACCATCGACTACAAGTCTGGCCTTGTATCTAATACTACCATCCGCTTCATTCTTAATCATGTACACCCATTTGTTTAACAAAGCTTTTTTACATGTGGGCAACTTGGTCAACTCCCAAGTTTTGTTCTAAAATGATGAGTTCATCTCGTATTTTATAGCACACTCTCACTACAAGTGAGACATGTCTTTCTTTGCCTCACCGTAAGTTTCGGTTCTCCTGAATCTATATATAGGACATGGCTCAAAATAATATTAGCCGATGGATCAAAAATTACATTTGGCTTTCTCACATGTATAGACCTCCTCAAGATAGGTACTTTAGGATCGTTAGTTTGCTTCGAGTCACTGCGTTCCTCTTGAACTACCTCCTCACTGATAATAGGCTCATCTTGAACCTTTATTTCAAGTGCACTTTGATCTATTGGAAACATCTTCATGGGCATTGTGTCTAATTCAACATATTCTGGTTCTACTACCTTCTCATGCTTTATTTGATGATCATTTTACATATTTTCTTCATGGAATACCACATTCCGACTGCAGATGACTTTGTTATTCTCATAATCCCAAAGCCTATAGCCATACTTGTCACCACCGTATCCAATAAAAACGTATTTTTTGGGACTTAACATCAAGTTTTTTCCTATCCTCCCTGGCAATCAAAGCAAATGCAATACAACCAAATACCTTTATATGTGAATAATTAATCTTTTTACTTAACCATCGTTCTTGTGGTATTTCTCAATTCAACGCATTAGATAGACTTCTATTGATAAGATAAACAGCTACATCAACTGTGGCAGCCCATAAATCCTCACGCATCTCACACGTTCTAAAATAGCCATGTTCATCCTTTTAGCTACATCATTCTATTGAAGAATTCTAGGAATAGTTTTTAACTCGTGTATGTCTTCTTGACTCAAATATTCTGTAAATTCGTTACTTGTGTATTTACCACCATTATCAGACTTCAAAACTTTAATCTGATAACCTGTCTCATTTTCTACCATGGTTTTCCACATTCTGAACATCCCTAATACTTCTAATTTTTCTCTAAGAGCATAGACCCAAGTCTTCCTTGTCGCATCATTAATGAAAGTGACAAAATATCTCTTACCACCATAAAAGACTTCTTGAGCAGGTCCCCATACATCAATATGAACAAACTCTAGCTTCTGGATTTTATTTTGTCACCCACGCAATTGAAAACTAATAACCTTCTATTTTCCATAAATGCAACTCTCACAAGAATTTAATTCAACTTTTTGCAAACTCGAAAGTAATTTCTTCAAGTGTAACTATTTTATACCCTTTTAACCAATATATCCCAAACGATAATGCCAAAGAGTAGAAAAATTACCCGTAACCATTATAGTTGCAACCATATCACTGATATTGTCTCTTTGGATAAGGTAAATTGTACCCGTACGCTTTCCCTTTACTACTACTCTTGCCTCTGAGATTATCTTCCACTCTCTGCATCCAAAGATTATTACCAAATTTTCTTGATCAAGTTTACTAGTTGAAATCATTTCTTTTTTTTTAATTCCGGAATATGCCTAGTTTCATACAAAACTATACGTCATCCACCTAAGATGTTCAAAGTCACAGTTCACTTCCCAACAATAGCACCCACGTGGCCATTTCCCACAACCACTTGTCCTAAATCTCTACTGGCATAATCATCAAATATGTCTTTTTGCGAGATGCAATGAAAAGAAACACTGGAATCAATAAACCATTTATTTGTCGTCAAGTCAAACCATGCAGACAAACACAAATTATCTAACAAAGATTCATCGCTAACCACATTAGTTTCTTAATTCTCATCTCGCTACTTCTTTTTATAGGCTTCACATTAAAACCTCTGGTGTCCAGTTTGGTAACAAAACCAATAGTCATCTTTTGCAACCTGTCTCTTACCCCAATTGTGATCTACCATGTCCACTGAATTTTCTTCGACTTTTACCTTTTATGGTTCTCCACTGTGAGTGCCGTTAAAGATGTAGATGCCGAAAAATTATCTCCACTTGAGACTTTCCTTCGCATCTCTTCATCCATGATACTACTCACAACATCATCAATAGTTAAATGATCATTCATGGCACTCAAAATTCCCTACATTGCGGTATTGTAGCTTTCTGGAAGAGAACATAAAAATAATAAAGCTTGAAGCTTCATATCTAAATTTATGCTTACGGATTCCAATTAACCCATAACCTGATTTGATGTAGACGGCTTCTCATAAATATTCATTAGAATATCCATGGCTTCTTTTGTAGTTTTTGCTTATGCAATGTGATACCTCGTCTTTTTCTTCAACCTTAGACGAATCGCACTTCATGCTTTTTGATCAAGAATTTTCCATCCGGCTTCTGTGGTCAGATCCACTTCCGCCATCTCGGATTTCCAACCCTCAAGTGGTGCATAGAGATCTTTGATAAAGATTATTCTCGATTTGTAGTTTCCACCATCTGAAATCCTGCCCATCGAACTTATTGATTTTGCTTTTATCTTCTGCCATACTGTTTGCTTTCAATCGAATGTCACCGAAAAACCCTCGATATTCTCGATTAGCCAACACATGCTTCGATACCAATTGTTACGAAATCGCACGTTGATTTCAAAAAAATAATGCTCACAAACAATTCACCAAGCAAAATATAATAATAAAATGACAGAATCAGAAGAACACATCAGAAAATTTGTTAACGAAGTTCACCCAAACCTAGGCTACGTCTTCGTGCAGAGGCACTCCATGAATCCACTAAACTTCGAAAAAGTTGGAATACAATGATGATCTTCTCTCAAGATCAGGGCACAAAGAGATTGAAAACCCCCATAAAGGAAAAAACTCACTTTTTTCTTCTATCTTTTTCTTGCCTCTCTATTTTCTTTTTCAGCGTCTTGACGGCTAGCATTTTGACAGGTAGCGTCTTCCCATCGCTAATATAAAAGGTGTAGCTTTTAACCTAAAAGCAAATCTAATAGAAAAGACAAAAAAAAAAAAAAAACCCCTAAAAGTATTTGGCTTCATCTATAACACTTGCTGTCCTTGACCATCGTGTGATTGTGTCACATCGAGCCATCAACTCCCCCACTCACGGTGTATAAGCAATCAATGAGTCCTCCTTGGCCGTGAATCGCCGCGCCACAAACACCCGCTAACGTGTTGCTGCTGCTCGCCACCATTCGTCGATGTTCACCGTCGAGGAACAGGTCACAATTCTGATCCCACTGTGTTGCAAGAAAATTTGGAAATAAAATCCTCAAATTAGGTAAGGTGCACATCTCTAGTATATTTGCAAATATTTTACTGCCTTATTTGAGTAGTTAGATATATTTTGAAATTTTATGATATAGAATATTTTGTTAGATATTTACTTAGATAATATAGTATCCACAAAATCCTAAGATACCCCCAAGTTAGGAAACTTTCCTAATTCAACAACGTACCTGGACGACCATCCGATCTCTAATCATGAGATACGATGCTCGGGTACAAAAAATCTTCCATCCTACCCATGATCATTTGGATATGATTGTTGATTTATTCGTTTCCAACTTTGAACAAATAAGCCTTCATCAATATCCATAACCACTTGGATACAATCGTCAGTTTATTTCGTGTCCTTATTGAGATGGATAATATAAGATTTTAGATTACATTATTTAATTAAATATCTATCCACTGTTTGATTGCTTTCCTCAAAAAAAGAAAACCCAAAAAAAAAAAGTATCTTTGAATTAGATTCGATCCTTGCTAGAATATTGCTTGTTTTAGGCTAGATTGCATGTTTAGATTATGTTATTTAGTTGTTCCAAATTTTTTAAATAAAAATTACAAAAAAAATTGCTTTAAGATGTTAGATTTCCTTAGTTGAAATTGCATGTTTAATTATTAGGTAATTTTAATTTCAAATTTCACTTAAAAAGGAAGAAAATAATAAAAAATATCATACACGTGTCACCTAAAATTAGGTCAATCATTGGATGTTTAGGATCATTTAAACGTGTGACATATTAGGATAGTTGCATTAATATTTGTCCATCATTAGATTAGGTCAAGTAAGTAACGTCGCATGACATATAGTTTGCATATTAGGTTGCACGTTGCATTTCACGTTAGCATAGATACATTTTTATACATCATTGCATTGCACGTAGATTAGGTTTCATTAAATAAGAAAAAATCCTAAAAGATTGAGTGGCTGCATGCTGATTATAAATCATATCTAGGACTATTAATGTGAATTCTAAGCTAATGTTGCAGATGCTTTCATTGTTACAAAGTAAGTCCTGTAATTTATTTATTATTTTATTGGATGTTAAATTGGTGGATTACTCATTCACATAATCACATCATATGTTAGGGAATAATAAAATGAACTCAAGCTGCCTAATAAACATCTCTAGTTTGTAGAAGTAAAATAATTCTCCCCTTATTTTACTCAGGTATCTAATCGATACCCTAAACTAATTAATGATGACTCCTTGAAAAATCATTTGCATGTTAAGAACTTGAACTTAAGTCACGAATTGATATGAGTTTGGAAGAGTCCAAGTTAAATTTAAGCTTAATAATCCATTAACCAACCCCTAGGTGGTGCACCCAAAATTAGGTTGCGACAAGCATGCACATGCTCTTGGATCCTCCAAAACCATGGAAACACCGGAGGTGTCTTTTCAATATGTTATGTTATCTCTAAGGATTTCGTACATCATGTTCACGACTTGCCCCTCCCAAAGTGGAGTTCCCCACGGCAGATTCAATTTATCATGTCTCTAAGATTCATGCTCCACCGCTTAATGCATCTTATTTAGCATATCTTGTCATATAATTATAGCCCTTCTCCCCATAATTTCCCACTCCACCATCCCTCCTTTTGGAGAATCAGAACTTGGGGTCATCATGACTTAGTTTCATCAATTCTTGGTCCAGTGACTCCAGTCACATCATTCGGGCCCACGATCAACAAGAACGATCGTTTCATGGTACAATGGACTTTCTATGTTGCATTCACCCCTCGTGTGAGAACCCTATCAATGTTTGATGAAGGGTTCTTTTGTCTGGCATTCTAACATGTGTTTACTTCTGTTTTTCGTGGAGGAAGATGAAAGCCTTTCACTTTCACACGAGTGGAATAAACATGTGGTTTCAATTTTACCACAAATGGCTTCAACTGAAGTGTTTTGATGTGTTTTGACAATAAGCTAAGATTGCATTAGACATCTAGTAAGTGATGTGTGAATTGCTATAATGATTTAGAATTGTCATGTCTGGCACATTAATTGTTTAGGAATTAAATACTACTTCAATAGCGAAAATAAGTTGTTTCGACATTTTTTGTATGGCCTTTATAAATTGGTAGTCATATGTCGCGACCTAACCTCAAGTGAATTACTTAGGGTTTGGTTAATGGACTACTAAACCTAAACTTAGTTCGGGCTCTTCCAAACTCATACCAATTCAAGACTTAGATTCAAAATCTTAACATGCAAATGATTTTTCAATTAGGAATTGCCACTAATTTATTTTTGATGAGTCAATTAAAAACCCAAGTAAAGTAATGGGAGATTTACTTTACTCCTGCGAACCAGAGATTGTGAGTTTAGGGACTTAATCATGTTAGATTTCTCTAACACCCTTTCGGTACTTTTCTCTTTTATTTCGAAAAAAAAAAATATTTTGCAAGCAACTTAAATTGATTTTAATTTACTTCCCTAACATGTAAGATGATAATGCAGTTGCGCAAACCACCAATTTAACACCAAAATAAAGCACTAAATAAATTATGGGACTTACCTCATAATAACGACAGCATTTGCAATGTTAGAGTATAATTCATATCAACAGTCCTAGATATGATTTCTAATAAACATGCAATCACTCAATTTTTTTCAATATTTTCTTTTATTTAAATGAAGCCTAGAAATTACGTGCAATGCAATGCAATGATGTACAAAATTATTTTAACTAAAATGACATGCAACATGCAACCTTAACATGCGAACTATATGTCACGTGACATTTATTGAATGACCTAATCTAGTGATAGGAAAAGATTAATGCAACTATTGTAACATTTACACATTTAGATGACGTGCAATGGATGACCTAATTCTACATGAATTGTGCATGATAATTTTTATGCTTTCTTTTATTTTTAATTAAATTTCGAAATTAAAATTACTCAATAATTAAACATGCAATTTAAATTAATGAAAGGAAAAACTAACATCCTAAATTAATTTTTTTGGGATTTTTATTTCAAAAATTCGAAATAAATAAATTTCATATTCTAAACATGCAAAGTAACCCTAAAACAAGCAATATTCTAACATGAACCTAATCTAAATTTGTAACATCTCGGGCCCCACGGCTTTAAAACGCGTCACACAATTAAAGGAACCCAAGCCTTATAAAGGCTCCCAGGAACCCCTCCCTAAGTGATGTGGGACAAGAGGGAAAGGAATCCCTTCCCCTTCCCTTGCGCGCGTCCGAGGACCGGAGGCGCGGACGCACCGCCATCCCTCCTCCCCGCGCACCGCCGCTCGAGTTGTCACACTCTCCCCCCCTTGGGAGCACAGCGTCCTCGCTATGGCCCCACACGCTGTCAGGAGTCGGCTCTAATACCATTTGTAACATCCCGAGCCCCACTGTGTGATATTGTCCGCTTTGGACACTGAGTCCTCACGGTTTTAAAACGCGTCACACTATTAAAGGGACCCAAGCCTTATAAAGGCTCCCAGGAACCCCTCCCTAAGCGATGTGGGACAAGAGGGAGAGGAATCCCTTCCTCTTCCCTTGCGCACGTCCGAGGACCGGAGGCGCGGACACACCGCCATCCCTCTCCCCGCTCACCGCTGCTCGGGTCGTCACACTCTCCCCCCTTGGGAGCACAGCGTCCTCGCTGTGGCCCCACACGCTGTCGGGAGTCGGCTCTAATACCATTTGTAACATCCCGGGCCCCACTGTGTGATATTGTCCGCTTCGGACACTAAGTCCTCACGGCTTTAAAACGCGTCACACAATTAAAGGGACCCAAGCCTTATAAAGGCTCCCAGGAACCCCTCCCTAAGCGATGTGGGACAAGAGGGAGAGGAATCCCTTCCCCTTCCCTTGCGCGCATCTGAGGACCGGAGGCGCGGATGCACCGCCATCCCTCCTCAAGCAATATTCTAACATGAACCTAATCTAACTCAAATATATATTTTTGGGTTTTCTTTTGCATAAACAAAATCAATTAAAACAACATGACATCAAATCAGGCAAGGTATGATTGATATCCATCTAATGAATTGATGGATCGTATCTCATGTATGAGATCGAATTTGCCAATTTTAACAAAAATCGCGAATCGTATCTCAAGCGTGAAATCGGATTGGTAATTTTTCTATACAATTGCGAATCATATTTCAAGCTTGAAATTGGACTATCAATCGTATGCACGTTGTGAAATTAGGAAGATTTCCCAATTTAAGAGGCTACTCGAGATTACGGATAGGACTATATATCAAGAACTTTGATCATGTGCATCGAGATATTTTAAATAAGGAAACGGAATATTTCAAAATCAAATTAGACTAAATTTTTACCTAATCCAAATATTGACTTTCAAATTTGAACTATGCGCAATCGGATCAGGATTGCAATCGGTTCCTCAATAGTGAACGGCAACAGTGGCAAGGCGGTGGTGAGTGGCAGTGATCTCGTCGTTGGGACAAGAGCACACGTGGTTTAGTTGTGATGACTCAGCAAAAACCTGCAAATAAAAATCGAGATTATGTTGGTTTTTGATTGAGAGCTTGCTGGGCCGCCACTATTGCATCGCTCGTGCGTTAATCCGGAATTGGGAATTCGCCAAAATATATGAACGTTGGTCAAGGAGATGGTCTTGCGCAGCAACAGGGACCCATAGAGATGTTGACTTTGCTAATGCAAGGGTGCTTGAAGCGTTGGACTATTATTTGGATGGAACTTTGTGGCATCAAACCCACTGAATAGGACAAACTGAACGTGAAGGCCAAACCCTAGGGAAAGGAGAAATTTCTTGGCTTTCTTAATGTCCTTTTGAGTTGTGCGGCCCCGATGATGTGGTGTTCGCTGGCGCACAATTCAGCCCGTGAAGCGAAGAAAATTGATGGCACAATCTGAACATCAAGTAATTGAGGTTGAGGTCGTTGATAAAGGTATCTGTTGGTGGTCTGGTTCGTCTGGACAGCAGAGGCGATGTCGTTGGTAGCTCGGGGTTCAGTCGAGTGAGCAGCAGTGGTGAAAGGCGATAGCTCGGGTACTAGACACGGCAGTACGGTCGACGATGGGGTGGTGAGCAGCAACAATAGGGGACGTGGAGCTAGAGGCAGCGGCTCAGCGTCGTCGGATCAACAACTAATCATCGCGGATTGCAGGCTGCTTAGAGTAGTGTCATGGGCGGTGAGCCACAATGGCAGAGGCGCAATGGCAGGTGGCACAAGTCTCGTGCGGCAGGGGAGTCTCACGACTTGGTTGAGAGAGGACCCCCTCCCTCCCTTCTCACGCGTGTCTTTCAATGCGTTCTCAATGTGGCCGTGTACGGAATTGTGTGGCCCCCCTCCCGATCGAAAGAGAGCGCCCCTTTTATATGCAAAGGAAAGGAGCCCACCAAGGAAAGAAACAAAATCACATATTGCATGGTCAAGACACGATTTCTTTTTCAATTTCCTTCTACCTTTGACCATGCAAAAATTGTAAACCGCATCCTTTTCTTTCCTTTATTTCTTTTCTTTCCTACAAACAAGAGAATCGGTTGCCGCACGTTTACATTCACAGGATCAGCAAAAAATTCTTTTCCATTGGATCATCCAACAACCCAAAAATTGACCAAATATTGCCAAAAGTTCTTGATCGATAGAATTTTCCCGATTCCAATTTTACAAACATGAGCTTGCAATATCTCCTTCTTGTGCCTGTCTTTATTGAGAATATATGAATAGATTGCACAAATATACAAAAAATCCACCATCATATCATCAAAAATATTAAATCGTCATTCCTCATAAGTTAATTTTCGGTCATTAGAAAATAACGGGCTCAGGCTAATTCTCTCTCTTCATGGGCTTAGCCCAACCTATCAAATTAAACCTTAGAACTATCAATTCAAACTCATCCGTCACCAAATCAATGCAATAAAAAAAATGCTACGCAATTTAATTCTAGGTTTTTTTTAGGGGTTAAAAATTAATCTCAAATTTTCTATGCAATAAATAATTGGATCACCAAAATTTAGGTGTCAACATCATATGTATGAAATAGAGTTGTTCTACCGTTAAATGTGTTTGGGATAAATCTTAACACTATAGCTATTAAACAATCTCATATGAGAAAACAGTCTTGCCCAGTTATGAGGTGTTGTAAATTTAAGGAATAAGTGTACGAAAGTTCTAAATTTATCATAAAAATGCAATTAAGTTCTAAAACTTTCAAAAAAATGCAATAATATCACAAAACTTGTTTTGTGCAATCAAATCTTTCCATTAACTCCTTCACCATTTTCTCTTAGTCTAGATATTTGGAGTTAATAAAAGGATTTGATTGAACCAATTTAACAAATTTTATGATTTGATTGTACTTTTTAAAAGTTTTAGAATTTTCAATGCACTTATTTCTAAATTTAGAATATGTATTGCCAAACAAGCACCTTATGACATTTGGCAATATAATCACAACACAACATTGTTACGATATGGTTACAATTGTGCCAAACGAAATCTTTACTAACTATAGGCTCCATTATTTTATTTTATTTTATTTTTAATTTTATTAGTAGAAATGGCAATTGCAATAAGAAATTCCAAGCATCCTTGAACCCCACCACCCAATTAACTAGAAGAAATCATCAAACTTTTACCAATATAAAAAGGGGGAAGAGTAGAACCAATTAGGCACTTTGTCTCTTTCTTGGTGACATTTGATCGTGCGCATTTGATGTTTGCTATTTCTAAGTGGATGTATTTGAAAGTCGGCCTATCATAGGCAGACCACGTGAAACATCATATGTAGCTTGGCCTGAGCCCAAGAATTTTTTTCAATGTGTTAATAATTACATAATTCCACTTTAGAATGGTGACATAATCATGTCCTTGGCCTTGCCCTTAAATGGTCAAAGATCCCTCTTATTACGCAAGCATTTGATTTTTTCTAACTTTTTCTTTTTTAGGATCAGATCAAAAAATTTCGATCCTTCTTGCTGTTCACGGAAGTTCTTCCTTCCAAATATATGGTCCCGGATTTAATTAATTTGCATACTCCTCAATGAGCTGATCAGGCATTGCCTAGCTCCATATTCATGTAAACTAAGCCGATAACAATGCTAAAAATACATTGTGGAATTTGAATGTTTTTTTTTTTTTTTGAAGAAGAAGAAGAAGAAGAAGAAATAATTGAACTCAATACTTGCTCTCGTCCACCCACCTTTTAGAGCATGGAGTCCGTCAAATTGAGCAAACCATGTCCGACCATCTTTTGCCTTAAAGAAGAGTACCGGATGCTTTCTCAACTACATTGGCCAAAAACTATCATCTTTTTTGCCTAAGATGATCAAGAGTTTCTCTAAAAAATTACCATCAATCTTGATTTTCTTAGTTTCATTAATGTAGCAAGATGTACAGTATCATGCTCCAGAAAATTATTATTCCGAACTTTATGTAATTTGATGGGTCTTTTTTTTTATCTATTTAGAGTGTTAAATTCTACCGATATATCATCTAAAATAACTACTCTTGAGTTATCCCGATAATTACCTCTTCCTATTTTGGTATTTTCCCTCTTATAATGGGTCTTATGAGGGATTATCCGATCTGCTAGTTTAATTAGTTAAACTAGATGATCTAAATCTAGGAAAACCACAAAAAAGAGTAGTTATAAAAGAAGAGGTAGTAGATTGAAGTTGCTTGCTCTTAGGTTTATTGGTAGTTGTCGCAACCTAAATTTCGAGTGCATCACCTAAAATTAGGCTAATAGAGTACTAAGTTTAACTTAGTTCGAACTTTTCTAAGCCCATATCAATTTGCGACTTTTTAACAAGAGTCGTGACTAATTTATCTTTTGTGGGTTGATTAGAAACCCGTAACGAGAGATTCACTTTACTCTTACGAACCAGAGATTGTGAGTTCGGAAACTTGATTACGCTAGATTTCTCTAACACTCTTTCAAGTACCTTTCTTTTTTATTTAAAAAAAAAATTGCAAGCAGCTTGAATTAATTTTAAATTTATTTCCCTAACATGTGAAGTAACCATATGAATGCGCAAATCATGAATTTAAGACCCAGATAAAAAGTAATGAATAAATTACAAAACTAACGGCAACGAAAGCATTTGCATTATTAGATCGGAATTCACATCAACAACCTTAATTTAATTTTCCTTTTTTGTTTTTTCCTTTTTTCCTCCCCAAGCAAGGCTTGTGCTCCTGTGGTGGTTGGTCACCGTCGGTTGCCGGTCACGGTCATCGGATCTCCGACGCGAGGGCTCCGGCGGCAAGTGGAGCAGCGTGCAGGGACGCTGGTCGAAGCAGCACGGACGCGAGCGTCGCTCGAAGGAAGGCGGACCGGCGACACAAGCGCGGGTCGCGGTTCAGGCGAGACAGGGGAAGCGTTCGGGCAGCAGGGACCAGCGGAGCGGGGGCGTGGCGGCTCCTGGCGCTGCAGGTCAGCGTGAACAGAGGGGGCTCAGGATCTGCGGTGCTGCGGGCAGAGACGCAGAGGTCGCCGGGTTGCGGGCGGAGGTAGGCTCGAATCTGCCGGCGTCGGAAACCCGAGCGGTGAGATCGGGACAACAGCAGTCGTCAAGCGGAGGCTGGAAGGCACCAAGGAGAGGCTGAGGCATGCAAGTGCAAGCGGGAGTGGCGACGGCGAACGGGTTGCAGGTCAGGCGGAGCAGGAGCAGCGCCGGAAACGTACGTCGCAGCAGCAAGGGACAACTCATGGAAAAGGCGTAGCAAGACAGAGTGGCTGAACGACCCGTACGTCGTGGAGGGGTGCTCGG
Source organism: Eucalyptus victrix (assembly GCA_016097545.1). Classification (NCBI taxonomy): domain Eukaryota; kingdom Viridiplantae; phylum Streptophyta; class Magnoliopsida; order Myrtales; family Myrtaceae; genus Eucalyptus; species Eucalyptus victrix. The sequence continues at coordinate 1,802,158 of CM027845.1, forward strand.
AGTGACGGTGGCCGACGGTAGTGACGGCGGGCTTCGTGTGGCGAGGGAGGCTCACGGGTGCTGCAAGTCGCGAGGGAACGAGCGGCGACTGCGGTGGTTCGGCGTAGGATCGAGTGCTGCGGCACGGAGGTGATTGACAGCAGCAGCAGGGGAAGCTCTGGAGAAGACGAACAGTAGCTATTTTCCTTCTTCTTTGTTTTTTTTTCTCTCTCTCTCACCTGTCTCTCACATCTTCTCTCTCTACTTTCTGCACCTCTTTTGACTTCGAAGCCAGCGAAGGAAAACCTAGAAGAATTTTTCTCCCACTTTCCCTCACTTTTGGACCTTTTTGTGTTCTATTCCTCGGACGAAGAGAAGGCCCCTAAAGATTTTTTTTTTTTTCCCAAGAGAAGAGAAGCCCCGCCTCCCCCCCTCAATCGACCTCCCTACATTTTTTTTTTTTTTTTTTTTTGGTGACTCAGAGAACTTTTGTGCACCGCTTCGTGGCGAACTAAACCCACCACAGATCTAGCCATAGGTAAATCGCACGTTTTGCAACCCCGAGGTTCAAACTCCTCCCCTGGCGGATGGGTACTAAGTCCTAGTCCACCAAGGCCATCGTGGGCGGTGGTCTCCCTACATCCTTTTATAGGCAAAACAAATGCAATCTTTTATTGAATATTTCATCTCATGAAAATTGCCTATAACCTTCCGATTTGGAGGCCATCGTGGGCGGTGGTCTCCCTACATCCTTTTGTAGGCAAAACAAATGCAATCTTTTATTGAATATTCATCTCATGAAAATTGCCTATAACCTTCCGATCACAAAATCCTTTTATTTTCCTCTTCTTCTAAAAATTCTTCACTGATTTTATCGCATATTACTAAAGATAAGATAGTAATGTGATTTTCTCAAATTCAAAAAACCCACCGTAATATCATATTAAATCTCTATTTAGATAATTTTTTGTCATTTAAAAAGAATGGGCCTCGGCCAATTTGCTCGCTTCGTGGACTTAATCCGGTCTACTAAGTTAAAGCTCAGAACCATTAATTCGAACCCATCCGCCACCTATCCAATAGATAAATGCAAATACACCTAAATTTATATACTATGCAATTAATATTTTTTTAGGATAAAATTAATTCCTAATTTACTATGCAATAGATAAATGACTGGATCGTCAAAATTTAGGTACCGTAATAACTCCGGGTTACGTTGCCAAGTACCACACGTAGTACCACGCAATAATTCAAAGGTTTTCTAGAAAACAAAGCCCGTTTTACAAGTTCACACCCATTAGTGAAAGACGGGGAATCAATGCAATGTGTGAGAAAAAGAAAACATCAGTAAGTAGTTGGAACAAACTTTAAGAAATCTTGCATCGGACACATAAATGGAAAGAACCAATTAACTGCTGATAAAATTCCACGCTTTGAAAGAGCGACAAACTAGGAAAGTACACGTCACGTAGATGAAATGCTATTGGCATATTTCCCAAAATTCACTTCACCACAGCAGTGCAGCTTTCCTAGTTCTGGAGTAACTGCATGGATGACTTTGTTCTTGTCATAGATAGTTCCACAAGCCTTCTGCATCGGAGTACTCCTGTGATTCCTCCGGCCGTGGCGGGCTCAAGAGCATCCCCTCTGCCATGTCGGCTAACAGGTTTGGCATATTCAAAATGGCGTCCTCGTCGATGAATTCTTGCCCCGAGGCTGCCGTGTGCTCGTTCGAGTCAACGCCGAGATCCCACCTCACGAGCCTCGAAGCTGCTGCTCTCGATGCGGTAGCGCGTATGTCGGATGGCGACGTGGAAGGTGGAATAGGATACGTGAGGACCGAACTCGGGAAGTTCAGGAGGGCGTCAGGGCCTTTCAGAGCAAGGGCGGCAACGTCATAGGCGGCCGCAGCCATCTCCGAGGTGGGGTAAGTGCCAAGCCAAATGTGTGTGGCTTTACACGGCTCTCGTATCTCGGACACCCATTTCCGTCCTCGAGACCGGATCCCGCGGTACTCAAGATGTCTCCTGGAGACCGGCGGATGACAAGCAGGCGACCTGGAAGCATCGGCCAGCGGGGAGTGCTGATCCATGGTAGTGGCTGCGGGGGAGGCACGTGGGGAATATTCCGGCATGGGGAGAGCGCATTCGAGAGGGTGAGGTGGTGGAAAAAGAGTATTATAGTGTACAAGTGTTTGGTTGGTTTGGTCATAGAGTAGAAGGCTGATCACCCATTTATCTAATACAAACACAAGCACATGGACGTACATGAAGGCGTTAAATACGAACGATATATGATATGAACGAGTTGCTCCTTAGGCTTAGGGTGGCATGTACGATGTTAGCTACTGACAACAAGATAACATTATTAAAATTTTTAAGATGGGGGTGAATGAGGGGACTTGGAGGGGCCTAATCAAAAGGCGTACAATTTGTATTATGTCGACCTCTTATTTCATGTGTGATTATACTATGTTGTCTTGAATCGTCAAGTGATCACATCAATCAAGTAGGAATCGGATGTAAAGATTTCATGCTTCTATTGTTGGAAAGACATAATGATTTCCTCATATTGTATTGCTCGGTTCAATCTCTAATGTTTCTTTTATTTACATGAAATCATATCAGATTATATTATATTATTGTAGATTCGATGGCGAAATGGATGTGGATACTCCAATTAACCGAAGTGTAGAAGTGCAGAGGAATATATGCTCGGATGAAAATGTCAATCTGCCCCTAGTCAAATCTTTCACAAATTATTTAACCTCTGAATCAACCAAACTTTACTTATATTAATTCCAACAACTTGGCGACATCACATCAAGAAACTACGCTTCATGGACAAAGATGGGCCTTTTCACATAATAGATAGCGAAACCAAATAAGATAAACACTCGTTAGCAACATACTCAAAGATTTTCAGATTGTATGAACGACGTGAGCTCGCGGAAGTAATCCAACCTTCGATTCGAGCGAGCGGTCCAAACGCGAAATTAATTTGTGCGTGGAAGTACGGTAGAGAGCCATACACATCGTACTTCGAGCCGTAGTAATTATTGCAGCCCGAGAATACGAGAGGTGGAAGTTGCGGCTGGGCATTCACCCATCATTTTCTGGGAGTCAAAAGAGAGCGTGAGATCAGAATTTGGTGATGCATGAGTAGCCGGATTCCTCGAGCCTAAAGAGACGTGTCCTTTTTGAGGCCCCTAGGTAATGAAGACAAGGGAGGAAAGAACCTCTCTTGGGCCGAACCTAGCAGGGAGATAACCGTAAAATCCCGGCAAGGAAAAGCCGGAAAAAACCCCTTCCAGGCAAAATCCTGGCCTAGAAGTATACATAAGAACCAGGTAAGGGCTGGCACTCCCTTTAATCGAGGCCCCTAGGTAATGAAGACAAGAGAGGAAAGAACCTCTCTTGGGTCGAACCTAGCAGGGAGATAACCGTAAAATCCCGGCAAGGAAAAGCCGGAAAAACCCCTTCCAGGCAAAATCCTAGCCTCCTGGAAGTATACATAAGAACCGGTATAGGGCTGGCACTCCCTTTAATCGAGGCCCCTAGGTAATGAAGACAAAGGAGGAAAGAACCTCTCTTGGGCCGAACCTAGCAGGGAGATAACCGTAAAATCCCGGCAAGGAAAAGCCGGAAAAAACCCCTTCCAGACAAAATCCTAGCCTGGAAGTATACATAAGAACTAGGTAAGGGCTGGCACTCCCTTTAATCGAGGCCCCTAGGTAATGAAGACAAGGGAGGAAAGAACCTCTCTTGGGCCGAACCTAGCAGGGAGATAACCGTAAAATCCCGGCAAGGAAAAGCCGGAAAAAACCCCTTCCAGGCAAAATCCTGGCCTGGAAGTATACATAAGAACCAGGTATAGGGCTGGCACTCCCTTTAATCGAGGCCCCTAGGTAATGAAGACAAAGGAGGAAAGAACCTCTCTTGAGCCAAACCTAGCAGGGAGATAACCGTAAAATCCCGGCAAGGAAAAGCCGGAAAAAACCCCTTCCAGGCAAAATCTTGGCCTGGAAGTATACATAAGAACCAGGTGTAGGGCTGGCACTCCCTTTAATCGAGGCCCCTAGATAATGAAGACAAGGGAGGAAAGAACTTCTCTTGGGCCGAACCTAGCAGGGAGATAACTGTAAAATCCCGGCAAGGAAAAGCCGGAAAAAACCCCTTCTAGGCAAAATCCTGGAAGTATACATAAGAACCATGTATAAGGCTGGCACTCCCTTTAATCGAGGCCCCTAGGTAATGAAGACAAGGGAGGAAAGAACCTCTCTTGGGCCGAACCTAGCAAGGAGATAACCATAAAATCCCGGCAAGGAAAAGCCGGAAAAAACCCCTTCCAGGCAAAATCCTGGCCTGGAAGTATACATAAGAACCAGGTATGGGCTGGCACTCCCTTTAATCGAAGCCCCTAAGTAATAAAGACAAAGGAGGAAAGAACCTCTCTTGGGCCGAACCTAGCAAGGAGATAACCGTAAAATCCCGACAAGGAAAAGCCGGAAAAAACCCCTTCCAGGCAAAATCCTAGCCTGGAAGTATACATAAGAACCAGGTATAGGGCTGGCACTCCCTTTAATCGAGGCCCCTAGGTAATGAAGACAAAGGAGGAAAGAACCTCTCTTGGGCCAAACCTAGCAGGGAGATAACCGTAAAATCCCGGCAAGGAAAAGCCGGAAAAAACTCCTTCCAGGCAAAATCCTAGCCTGGAAGTATACATAAGAACCAGGTGTAGGGCTGGCACTCCCTTTAATCGAGGCCCCTAGATAATGAAGACAAGGGAGGAAAGAACCTCTCTTGGGCCGAACCTAGCAGGGAGATAACTGTAAAATCCCGGCAAGGAAAAGCCGGAAAAAACCCCTTCTAGGCAAAATCCTGGAAGTATACATAAGAACCAGGTATAGGGCTGGCACTCCCTTTAATCGAGGCCCCTAGGTAATGAAGACAAGGGAGGAAAGAACCTCTCTTGGGCCGAACCTAGCAAGGAGATAACCGTAAAATCCCGGCAAGGAAAAGCCGGAAAAAACCCCTTCCAGGCAAAATCTTGGCCTGGAAGTATACATAAGAACCAGGTATGGGCTGGCACTCCCTTTAATCGAGGCCCCTAGGTAATGAAGACAAAGGAGGAAAGAACCTCTCTTGGGCCGAACCTAGCAGGGAGATAATCGTAAAATCCCGGCAAGGAAAAGCCGGAAAAAACCCCTTCCAGGCAAAATCCTGGCCTGGAAGTATACATAAGAACCAGGTACAAAAGGGCTGGCACTCCCTTTAATCGAGGCCCCTAGGTAATGAAGACAAGGGAGGAAAGAACCTCTCTTGGGCCGAACCTAGCAGGGAGATAACCGTAAAATCCCGGCAAGGAAAAGTCGGAAAAAACCCCTTCCAGGCAAAAATCTGGCCTGGAAGTATACATAAGAACCAGGTATAGGACCTGAGCAGGTCCTTAAAAGGCTCAAGGGGAAAAACACCCGACTGGAGGGGTTCCTCCATGGGAAAATAACCCAACAGGAGGGAGAACCTCCCCGGGGTGAGAGTCCCCACTCGGGTGCCCCGTATGCCGTCAACAGCCGTGCCCCCCCTTGGTATTCCTTGTAGGAACCCATGTTGGCGGGGAGGAGCAGTCGGGGTAGATTATTTTTTCTTCTCTCCACGGGAATACGGGGCACCCGAGTGGGGACTCTCACCCCGGGAGGTTCTCCCTCCTGTTGGGTTATTTTCCCATGGAGGAACCCCTCCAGTCGGGCCCTTGAGCCTTTTTAAGGACCTGCTCAGGTCAAAAGAGAGCGTGAGATCAGAATTTGGTGATGCATGAGTCGCCGGATTCCTCGAGCCTAAAGAGACGTGTCCTTTTGATCTAAACCCGGCACTGTCGGCAGACTGATAAGTCAGTAGTCTAGGTTTTAGCTCCGAATGCTCCCTAGGAAGGGCTAGTTCATTGAATAGATAGCGCCGAACTTTAGTGCTCCTGGTCCTGTCTATCTCCTATATGGTTTTAAACGCTTTTACACAACAAAATTCTTAAAACTCGCCTCTTTAGGCACGTCCCTGATTGCATGTCATAATGGTCTACCACACACGGTTTTGAATTAATCTAAATATGTTCAAATATATATATATATATTATTGACACAAAAATTTTAACGATTCAATCATTGATTTATTACATAAAAATTAGAAATTAATTTTAATTTCTAAAAAAATTATATAGTATATAATTTTAGGCGCATCTTATTCGATAATAAATTACGATTTGGTAAATTCAATAAATTTTTTATATATTCAAATAATATATATCGAGAGGTATATTTTGCAGAAAATTGAAGAGTTTTGATGAAATATTTTAGATAGGATATATATTTGGTGTTAATTTTCAAATAATATGTATTTTTGACATAATAAAGGAAACATCAAATCTTTCAATTATTGATGTGCATAAACAAATGAAAGAAAATAAAATAAAATCGTGAAGATTACATTTTGACCGCACGCGAGATGCAATCGAAAAGAAGAAGGAAATTTTTTCGTTGCATATAAAAGGGGGTTAGCCCGCATGAATGAAAGGAGGAGAATTCAAAAAGTAATCCGTGACAAAAAAATTTAAGGAAGAATTCGTGCAAGAGAGAAAAAAGTGAGAAAAGAAGAGAGGAAAAGGAGCCTCCATCTCTTTCGTACGAAGTCAAGGACAGAAAATAGGGGGCAGAAAGTACAGCAGAGAAGTGACGCGAGAGAGTGGGACAGGTGAGAGAGAAAAAAAAAACCAAAAAAAAAAGAAAACGAAAAAAAGCAAACGAAAAAAAGCAAACGGGTCGTCTTCTTCGCGCGGGCATCCTCGCCCCCTGCCGGCCTCCGTCCGCGAGCACCCACGCCGGCCCCGTCGCCGACGCTCGCAGCCGCGCCTCCGCCGCGCCGGCCGCCGCTGGTCCTGTGCCGCCCGCGTCCTGCAGCCAGCCCCGTCGCCGACGCCTGCTGGTCCGCCCATCGTCCTCGCTCGCCGCCGTGTCCGCCGTCGCCTCTGCTGCCTTCGTCGCACCACAGCAGCGCCACCTTCCTCCCGAGCGCCAACGACGCTGTCCGCTCGCCTCCGTCGCTGCAGACGCCCCCCTTACCCGAGCGCCGCTCGCCTCTACTGCTGCCGACCGACCCCTCTGCTCCAGCCAGCCAAGCGACCAATAGGACCTGCTGCCCAGACGACACCAAGCCAGGACCTCGACCTTTGCTCCGCCAGATGCCGCGAGCTCACCACTGCACGTCCGCGCTCCCCAGCCTGCACCTCTGCCCGAGCGCCGCCCGTCAACCTTGCAGCGCCTCTGCCCCGCGTCGCCGCGCCTCACCCGCGACCTCCTGCTCGCCAGCCACCGCCGCTGCAACCGAGCAACACCTCCGCCCGCCGGTCGTAGCGCCTCCTCCCGTCCTCTGCTGGTCGCTTTGCCGCCCTCCGCCCGCCACCAGCGACGTCTGCACCTCCCCAGCCACGTACACAAGCAGAATCGCGCCACCGTCCCCCACCGCGGCGCAAATCGTGGGTCGCAAATCCCGCGCGCCGGTCCTGGATTTTTTTTTTTTTTGAGTCAAGGTAGTATTATTTTATTATTGCTCAAATTGAAACATGAAATGTCGTTGTTTATTTTATGAATATTTGAGGCGTTATCTATAGGATTTTGCCCAAAAATTACTGTAATTATTAATTTGATTCATAAGACGTCAGATTATTTTTTAATTATATTGATTTTTGGGACATTTTGATAGTGTTTTGATTATCAAATTATTATAATTATTAATTTGATTTATAAGACTTCAAATCAAAATTTTAATTATTTTGAATTTTATCATGTGTTGCGATATTTATGGTTAAAATAATCGTTAACAATGGATTATTTTTTTGATTGTTTTAATGCTTTATTTGATGAATATTTTGATTGGTTTAGATATAATGTTTATTTGATAATTGCTTGACTTAGAAAACATTAAAAATATATATTTTCGTAAATTAAGATTGAATTTTTAGATTGCACGTTTAAATAATTTTTGGAATAGATTAGGATTTGATCTAATTTTTTTTTTTATATAGATAAGGTCTTAGATAATGTTTGCACATTTTAACAATCTCTTTTTAAAAAATAGTTTTCTTAGATAGAATATGGTTTGAGTCAAATTAACCCCTAAAGCATATTAGAAAATTATTCATTTTAGATGATTTAATTATTTTTTATTACAAATTTTAATTAAAAAATACAAAAATATTATGCGCATATCAATTAGTTTGCATGTTAGGTTCATTTAATTATAAATAATTTGTTAGTAAAACTAGGTCATGTAGCTAAAGTGCGTGTTTTATAATAGAGTTCTAACTTTGAGATAAAAGAAAACCTAAAAAAATTGCTTGCTTTGTGTGTTTAATTATTTTGATGCAATTTATTTGATTTAGTGAGCGTTTAACAATGACTGAGCACGAATAGTACCGAAAGGGCATTAGAGAAGTCTAATGTAATCAAATTTCTGTACTCAAAATCTCTAGTTCGTATGATGAAAATAATTTGTCCATTATTTTATTTAAGTGTTTTATCGGTCTACACTAAATTGATTAGTAATGACTATTAGATAAAATTTATTAAAAAAAACTTGAACTTAAATCGCGAATTAATATGAGTTTGGGAGGGCTCAAGCTAAGTTTAAGATTTAGTAGTTTATTAGTCTAAACATTAGGTGATCCAACCCGCTTTGGGAGGCCATGATATATATATATATACACGATTTCCTTCCATTTAATAAGTAAATTTATTTCTGGGTTGGATTTTCTTGTTGGGCTCATCTTGTCTTTATTAGGGCCCAACTCATCATCTTATATATTTAGGGCAGAATGCCTTTGACTGAGAGAGGGAGAGAGTTCGCTATAGCAGAGAAAAGAGAGGAGACAATGCAATCTAGTTTCGACGGTTAGACTTTGTCGGAATTGGATGAAATTTATATGTTGTTCATGAGATCAAGATCCACAAGCTGATCAATTTTGTTCATTAAATTTGTTCTCCAAATTGTCTCTCAATATCTTTAGCTATTGAGATTAATTTGATATTAGTTGATTGAGTTTTTGGATAAAAATTGATTGTGGACATGTTCTTTTTTTTTTGTCAAAATATTGGACAAACTTAAGTAGTAAATTGTTGCCCTTTCTTCCTGCGAGCAAGGTATTATAGTCAGATTTCGCCCCAATTTACTTGGCATGTGCATCCATCCTATTTGTTAAATTTCATGTATCATTATGTTCCTTTGTGCTATGGCTAGGCCCATCTTCTCAATTTGGATTCAAGCTTGGAATGTCAAATCCGATGTGTCTAAGACCAAATCTAGCATCGTGCTGTTGCCACTAGTGTGACCTTGAGCTCAAGGAGAGAGATAAAGTTGAACGAGGACCTCAATTGGGCAGGCGGGGATTCTTGTATGTATTTAGTATTTGTAAAACTATAGATATGTAAGCGGTCATTGTGGGACATGGGAAATATGTTTTTTTCTTTTTGGTATTTTTTCAAAATAGTATAACATGGTCATGTTTCCCTTCATTCGCTAGTAGGAGGAAACTTTCTTCGACTAATCTTCCAATTGACAAACAAACATAGACACTCCCATGCTTTTCTTCGATTAAGTTCGCTTGCAACGATGTCATTATGTGACCACCAATTGGAGATGTGTTTTGAAGTATTTTTTTTTTATTAAATCAAGGGTGGCCTCACCCCAACTACAAGCGAGGCCACCCATGCCAAATCCAACGAGAGTCGGGCTTGCCTATGGTTAGCAAGTGCAGCTTCACCAAGGGTGAGGCTCACCTCACTCAAGCAAGGCTGTCCCATGCCTAGCCCTCTCTAAGATTACTAATAGTCAAACGGCCACTGGAGAAGAAGATTGAAGAACGAGAAAAAGGAAAAAAAAAAAAAAAAGAATAAAAAGAAAATCAAAAAAGATAAATGGCGAAAATACTTTTAATTAGTCGGAAAGTTAACTCTTATTTGAAACAACGATACCATTATAGATCTTTATTTAAAATAAGATTTATTTGAAGCTTTTATTTGAGAAAATGATGACACTTTATGTATTTATTTAAAATTTTCCATAACATAACAAAATCCTCTTCCCACCAAACTCAATTAGGACATGGACAGTTTAAATACCTTCATATACACAACATCAAGATGTATAGGAATAAGAGGTACTAAGAAGTGTGAAAGGAGTGGCCCTCTCTAGGATGAGCTCTATCGATACGAATACAGTAACATGTGGTTTCAGAATATCCAGCATTTTTCTGATTTGCCTTGCATACGTAGGCGACCTATGCGGATGATAAGAAGCCACGGAAGCACCACAACCACGAGGCTTCTCTCTCTCTCTCTCTCTCTCTCTCTCTCTCTCCATCCGTGGGGTGTGGAAGCAAATCCTTCCTAGCATCCATGGATACCATCCTCGGATCAACCTTCCCTGTTTTCACGCCTCGCCCAGCTCTGCACACTCCCAGAACCGTCGGACCCTTCAGGGCCTCCGTCAGACCGCCGCCGCCCGGTTTCGACTTCCGGCAAGAGGTTCTGGAGGAGTCCAGGGCCTCCATCGCCTCGTCGCACCCCGAGCTGCTGGACTTGGCGGGCGACGCGACCCTCGTGCTGGTCCGGAAGGGGCAGTTCGGCCCGGTCCCGGCTTGGAGGTCGGAATTCGTGGAGCCGGAGGAGATATGGCTGGTGGGCACCACCCACATCTCGCGGCGGTCCGCCGACGACGTGGCGCGGGTCGTCAGGGCCGTGAGGCCCGACAACGTCGTGGTCGAGCTCTGCAGGAGCAGGCACGTTTCCACCTCTTTTGTTGGCATTCTTCCTTTTTGTGCTGTCGCGTTGAATGTGATTACCGAGCTGGTTCAGTACTCATATTAATAATTTATTGCGAGTGGAGTGGAAGCACGCAGGAGTTGATTCACTGCGTTTTTGTTTAACCCAGAATAGTTATACTTTGAACATGCTTGATATATATTCTTGACATGTTTCTTAGATGCGTAAGCTTCTTAGATGATAGAAGGCAGTGTACATATTCAACATTTTGTTTTGATTGTCTAGGAAATATTGGCAGGCTGGGGTTAGACCAGAAATCCTGATGAAAGCAGGAGTTGATTTACCAAGTATCGTGCAGCCACTTATAAATGAATCGAGCTAATGAGACGAATTGGGGATTAAGTTGGAAATCTTAGTCGAGTGCAGATATAAGTCGCCCATAGTTGGTTAGATATGGGACATAATGAAAGTAACTGGTCGATTTTGCTGGCATGTTTGGCTATCATTGAAAGGTTGAAAATTTTGATCATTGACTGATGCTGCAAGAGCTTAGCATGCATGGTTTCCAATTTGTCGCCCCAAATTGCACTGAGGCATTGGGCGTTTCGAAAATTAATACTCTCATGATGGTCAACAACGTGCTCCTTTCTTTTTGCATTTTGCTCTTCCATGTTGGGTATTCGAAAGGAGAGTAATTTTCCATATTTTAACATCTGAGTTCTGACTGAAACTGGCACTTCGAGATCTCATAAGCACCAACAAGTTTGATGTCCTATCTATATCTGAACTCCAGTCGTTGCAGAGCTTGTTTTCAGAGCTGGGATTATGTACACATCTAGTGAAGGAGATCCTAGTCAACAATTACAGTCCAGCATGTTTTCCCTGAGTGGTACCGGGTTTTTTGGTGCTGTTGGTCGTAGCATAAACTTGGGTAAGCTCTAGCTTCTTGTTACTTGTTAGTTCTGATCTGCACTTGGAAAATAAAGCTCAATTAGATTATCTTTATCTGGTTTCATGACAGGTGGTCAGACAGCCCTAGCATTACGTCTACTCTTGGCAATTTTCTCTTCAAAAATCTCCTCAGATGTCAACCGCCCATTCGGAGATGAGGTAGTGACCTGAAATTATGATTTCAGCAATCGACTCCTCTAAACTCCTATGACATTCTCTCAACTTGCAATTGTTTTCTTGCCTGCAGTTCCGAGCTGCTCGGAAGGTATCTGAAGAAATCGGTGCTCAAATTGTTTTGGGGGATCGGCCAATTGAAATAACAGTATGTATGCTCGAACATCTGATCTCATAATGTATGAAGAAAGCTTCTGAACATTCGGCTTCTCTTCGTCCTAATCATTAGATTTGGGACAGGATGATTAAGGTCCTGCGATAGTTGACTGACAGAAGAATTCATTTATGATGTTTCGTTGTTCAGCTTGAGAGAGCGTGGAGTAGTTTGAAGTGGGATCAGAAAATAAGCCTGGTGGTCTCTGTTTTTCGTGGAATAGCATCCCAGTCAGATGCATCAGGGAGTAATCTTCAGGTGCTCTATCCCTATCAGCTTTTGGTTGATTTGCATTGTATCATGAGAAATTAGCTGTAATATTCTATGCAATAAAACATTGGTGTAAGATCAGAATCACTTCATGAGATTCTTCCGCATTATTTCCTCGAACCTAAATTGGGAGTAAATTTTTCTGGTTGATGTTTTCTATGTGATACTCTGTCTCTGAAGTCCTCATCTAGGGCAGAAGCTTATATATACGGAAAACCATTTCTTGCACAGAATCATCTAGCTGTGGGCAATTTTGTAAGTCTGATTTGTCTACCAGATAAATGTGGAGCAACATGCTTCTTCACGAATCACATCATTCTTCCTTTTATGCTCATTCTTCACGATTCACATCCTCCCAGGATGATGATTGAGTTTCTAGAACATCCAACAGTAAACAACTAGTAGTTTCTGAAGCAAATTCCTGGTTTTGCTGCAGGAATCAAACACTGGGGATAGCACATTTGAGTTGTACAAGCAACTTAGTTTTTCTTATCCAGCGCTTCTGCAGCCTCTCATACATGAACGAGACACGGTGAGTACACTATGTGTCAGCTGAACTGCTACCCTTCTCCAACATCTTTCAGCTTACGCACAGCAAATCATGTATTACAGTTCACGTGTAGATAAAGGGAAGTGCAGAACTATTTTATTAGAGTCATCATCGCAGGATTGCTTAAGTTGTGAGCAAGATTACTCATCCAATGTTTGTAGTGCTTTCCGTCCACCACATATACGGCAGCAAAGCATTACTAATTAGACATTTGCCTTTTTATCCGTTTGTGTTCATATATGGAGAAAATTCTTACATATGTAGCTCTGCTCAATCAACGTTGTATGCGATCACAGTATCTCGCATGGTCCCTAAAGCGGAGCAAGGCCGTGAACAACTGCAAGAGGGTGGTGGGAGTGATCGGGAAGGGCCACATGAACGGGGTCGTGTATGCTCTTATATCGGACCAAGGGAACTTGCGATTCCGTGATGTTGCAGGGAATAAGGCCGGGGGCAACAAAACCGGCAGTTGGGTGGAAGATCTCACGAGGAGCTTGATTAGAGACACTCTGTTGGGGATTCTGCTATGGGCATTGTATGAATGGGTCAAAAGTGCAGTATAAAACTAGATCAAAGGATTAGATAATCGACCTCTTTAAATTGAAGACAATAGGTCAATATGTTTGGGAACTTTTTTTTTTTTGGAAGTTTTGTAATTTCCAATTATTTGTACCTGTATATGTGGCTTCAAAAGGAAACAAGCAATAGTTGTTGGATCAGAGTCTCGTGAAAACTCAAGGGATATTTACACAAATAGTTTCTGAATTTCAACCTAAAGTGCAAGATCATTCTTGAATGTTTATTTTATTGAATGTGGTTCGTAAACTCTTGCTAAATATAAAATGTTGTTCATGAACTTTTAATTTGTTCAATGTGATTTTTGAAATTTTGTTTAAATGTACAATTTAGTCCCCTAGATTATATGAAAATATTTAATGTTGTCCTTCCATTAATTTTAGTTAATGGAATTATGATGTTTACATGTAAATTATCCATGTAAGATATTCATTTCAAATTAGGATATAATAATTCATTTCAATAAATAACATGGATAATTATTATCATTATATTCTAAGTTGGATTGAATATCTTACTTGAATAATTTATGTATGACGTTTATTTTTATTTTTTTGGGGATATGTATGACGTTTATTCACCAATCAAATGTACTGGATTGGAAGCCAAATGAACATATATTGCTAACTTAAATTAAAAGAATGACAACATTACTTTTTTTTATAAATATAGTTTAGGGATTAAATTGAATATATATTAGACATTTAGATTGGGCTAAATATGAGGGACCAAATTGAACAAAATTGAAAGTTCATGGATAACATTACACATTTTGTCAAAATTATTGCTTAAAATACTGTGGAGAAAGCAACTTATTTGTAATCTAAAGGGCACAACCGTTGGGATTCAATTACCCGAAGAGAAATTGGTTGCATTCTTAATGGACAAATTTTTTTGTGGAAAGTATAAAAAAAAATAATAAACCTCTTGTATCAATACTAATTCAATTTTAAATCTTTTAATTAGATTAATTTAGTTCTAAATATTTTCATAATTTATCATTTGAGTCCATTTGATCAATTTTGGTTGTAAATCACAATGTGAACAATTTTTGCAATTTTAATTTTTTATTTAAAATTATTTGTTTATTTTTTCTTTGTTGTAGTTGGCGATAGCTATTGCTAGGTGAAGACTTGCAACCTCTTGCCGGCCACTAGCAAAGGTCACTGCCCTCACTAGCCATGGTCTATGTAGCCAAGGCAGGCCCTCCTTGTCACCATCAAGAGTGGCCATGTTTGGATAGGACAAGGGTCGCCTCACCCAAAGTGAGGGCGGCCTCATCCAAGTAGGGTGACGACCCTCGCCTTAGCAAGGCTGTTCCTCGCTTGTGGTTGGCGAGGGTTAGTCCTCTCCGAGCATCATTAGTGGCTAGCCATGGTGTAAAGCAAAAAAAGGAAAAAAATTTCAAAAAATTATTAAAATATTATTACAAATGTCAATGTTAGTACTAGTCATGTCACTTATAATTGTCAGCATTATTGTCAATGATTTCAAGCTAATTAGCTAAATAAACTTAATTAATTGACAAAATATGAAAATGTTTAAGACTAAATCGATTCAATCAAAATTTTTACTTTTGCAATATTTTTGAATTTATTTTTTTGTACTTTTCCCCAAAATAGTTATGATGGAGTGAATTCATTAATTAACACGGGCACTATATATGGGTCAACGATAGAAGATCTCTAGTTAAATTAAATGAACGTAATTATGGCATGTAGTAAATCCAAATTTAATACCAATTTTGCTTTCTTCCTCCTAATAGGGTCAACTCTTTCTTTATGCTTTCTTTATGCCCGTGCACGGTATGTTTACCAAGGGTTTGTATGGTAACGTTTATGTTTCTCCCAATTTCTATTCTTTTGTTCCCCGAAACAAAAAAAAAATAGAAATTTGTTTGGTAAAAATTTTCTTTTCAAGAACAATTTTTCTATTTTTTATTCTTAGGAACGGATCTGGAACAGAAATAAGAAACAAAAAAAAAAGGTAACTTCTTGTTCCCGGGAATAATTTTTAGAAATAAGCCAATTTTTATTTTTATTTTTCTTTTGTTCCTCTCTCTTGCCACGGCCCCCTCCAATCGCTCGGAGCCACCGTTGGTCGTCGCCAGCCACCGTTGATCAGACCATCACCCACGCCCAGACCGCCGCACGACCGCCGGTGGTCGTGCGACGACGACGACCAGACCAACGCGCGGTTGACAATCCGTGAGCTAGAATAAAAAACAAATAAATACAAAAAATACAAAATCTTATATAGTTACTAAACACATTTCTATTCTTTTTCTATTTCAAGAATATAAGTTTTGTGTAGTTACCAAACACCTTATTTTACTTAGAAATTGTTCCCCATAATAAAAATAGAAAAGAACTATTTCTGAAAAGAAACTGTTCTCTAATTAAAAAGCGTTACCATATGTACCCCAAGTGGCAACCTCAAGTTAGTCCAGGCCTCACCCCCTCAATGCACGCGAACCTTTTTTTTTCGTTGATTTTATCGTAGTGAGTCTCAATACATGTTAAATAATAAATAAGGAAATTTTATTTCGACAGAATTTTGTTTCAAAGAATTGCTCTAAAAATACTTATTAAGTAATAAATTAATCAGACTTTACAAATGTTCATGCACCATCTATTGTTGTGTTATGTGTAATCCAAGAAATTTTGAAAGAGAGAACATTTTGCACTCTCTCTTATTGTATTTTCCCCTTATACTCTCACTATTATTGGCAAAGTTCCTGTTAGTTATCAATCGAGCAAAAATAATCGAAGCAATATGTTTGATGTATATTATTCAGTTGTCGATTCGTCAATACCCTAAATCTTCTGAAAAAATGTTTTTCCCACTATAAATATGAGTTAGGATTAGAGAACTCATATGATGATTACTTGGATTTCAATTAGGCCCACACTATTGGTAAAGAGGTGTCTTTTTTTTTTTTTTTGATACAAGTGCATGTAATTATCATGTGACTCATGTCATGTGAAATTTTGCTGGTCTTGTCTAAGCAATATAGTAGCGCTTTTGAGAACTTTTTCTCCAATAACTATCGGCTGAATATAAATTCAAATTTTGTTTATTAAAAGATTTAAGGCTACGGAACTAATTATGATGAGTGATTTTCTTTTAGACCCTTTGCATAGGTAGAAGTATTATTAGAAGTGGAATGCACCAGCTAGACCTCAAATTTGATAAAAATCATTTTAGATATATAATAATGTCAATAAATTTATATCTTAGACTACAATTTGGTAGAAAAGAATTTAGAAAAAATATAGCTACCACATTATATTTCTTAATATAAGTTAGGCATTACAAAGAAAACACATAACATGAATGTAATGTGATGAAGTAAGTTTGGGGAACAAAAATTCAATGCTGCGAGTAGTTGATAGAACAATCAAATGAGGGAGTCCCAAAATTTGAAGACCTTCATGCTAAACTTTACCATAATGTTCAAAGGTTTAATTATTTCTTGAAGCTTAACCTGCAAAAATTGGAATATGGTTTATTGAGCATTTCTTAGCAATCACCATATGATGGGTACCGTTATAAAGATTTGCAATCCCAAAAGTTCCCAGTTTGCTAATGAATCCATGGATTAAAAAAAAAAAAAATCCATCATCTTTACAGAAATTTAAAATGATTTCAAACATTTCGGCAATTTGTATTTTATCAAAATTAAATCATACCACGTTTAGTAAAATAAGTAATTCTAGCAAACTTATAGTGATTAATCCTGTCATTATATCCAAATCCTACATGCATAGCGTACATGTCAACAAATTGATGATCCAAGGACGAACTCAAAACTGTCTTATACTTTCTAGTGATAAATTCTTTGGAATATTATCAACATGGGCATCAACAACAACATAGATCAACTTATTGCACAAACCCACAAGACGATAATTGCTTGTAGGGTTAATGATTTTCGAACTTTGATTTCTGACTAAGAAGCCGGTTTAAGAGATTTTATTTGAATATAAAGAGCTTATTTGATGGCGAGGAAAGTATCAATCCATTAAAATGATATATTAATATGTGCCGAGTGGAGTGCTTCAAGTGTATCGCCCCAAAGTCACTGTTTTGGAATTTCAAGAGGGGTTTTACCGGTAATCTCTTGAAAATGACGAGGACTATCTTGCGAGGGAGGCACCTCATCATTAATGGAGTAAGGTTAATTAAGGCAAAAAAGCTTCGAAACCGAGGTTGATTCCAATTGGATGAAGAGTAAGTCTTATGAGAGTTGAATGCTTTAAACTCCCAAAAGAGAGTGCTGACACCTTCTTGAAAAAAATGCAATTTCTGGAGGCTTCTCTAGGAAATAGTGCACGAGCTATGTACCTTTGGATACTAGACTTGAAGACACTCGTTGCGATAAAAATTTTGGAATTTTTTGAGTTCGTTTAGGCCTTCAACCAAGCAGGAGAAAGTGAATCAAAATTACCGAGACCTTGATTGGTCCGGAGGTGGATTTGATAAGTCTATGAGCTCCAGCACATCTAAAGATCAAAATTACCGACGTTGGACCTAAGATTCTAATCTTACATGTGTACAATTACTAAATGTAAAAGAGACCTAATGAAATAAATAAATAAATAAAAATAAATGCAAGATGATGGAATGACAACGTTTTTGATTAAGGGTTGAATTACCTCGTTATTGGCGATTTCGATCCCTAATCTCCAGGAAATCCATTAGGAGCCTTTATGAAATGAATCGTAGGCGTGTAATAAATCATAATGCCTCTGTTCTCTATCTGCATAAAGAATTGAGTGAGAAAACGGGATGCAGGGTTAGTGAAGTGACCTCTTTTTTTTTTTTGGTCAAGGATCGAATTTAAATTCCCGAAAATTTTTCTGGAAGTGTATAATGGATCTACAAACAAAGATTTGTGTGTCAACACACTCGAGGAAGAAGCTCATTAACCCTAATGTAGCCTATAGGTGTTGATTGCTGGATCACCAACCATTGATCTGAGAAATTTGAATAGAGAGAAGCAGGAGTATGATATACTTTTCACTTATGATATACTTTTCACTAACTAGCATCATCGAGTAAAAATGCTAAAAATATGCATTGTAACTAAATAGAAAATAGAACTTAATTCGTGGAAAGGGAAAACTACCAAAACAGTTCTCAACCTATTACAATTTTTTTTTTTAATTTAGTTATAAATATTTTTTTTTGTCAATTCAATACTAAACTTTTATAATTGTGCCAATCTAGTATTAAACTTTTTATAATTTTCAATTCAATCCATTTGGCCAAATTTAACCGGATGATGTTGACGCAGATGCTAGCCAACATTGATGTCACAATTTTTTAATATTATTTTATTTTATTTTCTCTCTTCTTCTTCTTATGGTTGATCACCATTGGCCAAAGGCTATGACCGGCAAAGTTTCACCCATGATGGCGAGGTCTAGCTAGTGGCCTATGAGGTCAACCTCGCTAGCTATAGCCGCTAGCTAGTCCTGCGATGGGCTAGAGTAAGAAGAAAGAAAGAAAAATAAAAAGAAAAATTAACAAAAATCTGAAAAAAATATATTATTTTAAAAATTTTAAAAATTACCACATCAGTATTTGTTGGATGCCCACCACCAGTTGGCATACATGTTAGCGCCACCCGACCAAATTTAGTTGGACTGAATTAGCCAAAAAAAGGTTTATGATTGAATTGGAAAAATTATAATTAAGTTTAGCACATTTTGGTTGAATTGATTGAATTGATATAATTACAAAAGTTAAGCAATGAATTAGCTAAAAAAAAGGTTTATGATTGAATTTACATAATTATAAAAAGTTTAGGACTGAATTTTTGTGCATATCATGCGTAAAGCAATGTTTAACGAAAGCAATTGAAATTCTTCGACTGCCGTGGACCAAATATGGAGAGTATTAACTATGCACTTTACTTGAAAAGCGGCAGATGGAATTTAATGAATAAACTTTGACTTCTGGTTCACCCAAGCCTCTTCCATAAACATTACCATAGTATAATGTCCTAACAACATCCTACTCATTACTCCGTTCATTGAGCCCAATACCATAGGACCACATGGACATCCTCCATATCGAGAAACCGACATCATTCTCACCAAGTGGCAAGGCATTTCAAGAATTTAATTACAGCGTGTCTGAATCAGTTCAAATAAGTTTTCTCGTTTTGTTCCCTGAATGCATATCTCCAAAATCCATGCCAGATGATGGAATGGTGGACCTGATGGGGGTGAGATAAAATTGTGTTGGTATGGTCACAACTTCTGCTACAATGCCTTGGTTTCAATCTTCCAATGTTTTACAAGCTTGTAAGCCTTCCCCGTTAGCTACGGGAGGAATACTAGTTATTCGGGGGATAAAACGACATGGAAGCTCCATGCAATTCAAATAGGTGATTCATTAAGGCATTTTTGCGGTTTTGGCTTGCAAATACATCGTACTTAATCGATTGACACATGAAAGCTCTAATGAAACTTATCGTTATTAGCATTTACAATCAGCCAAAGATGAAGGGGTGGATTTATTATCGGGATAAATGTATTGGAAGTTATAAAACTTATCACAAATGTGCAATTAATAGAAAACTTGATTGAATCAATTTAATAAATTTTAGGACTTAATTGCACTTTTTGAAAATTTTAAAACACAATTACATTTTCATGACAAGTTTTAGAATTGAATTGCATTTTTTTAGAGATTTAGGACTTAATTACTTTCATGATATATTTTAAGATTTTTGATGCATTTATCCATTTATTGTCTGAGGAAGTGATTAGAGAACTTAGTAAGTGTCGTTGAAAAGGGCTTAATACGGTAAGAACTATCATCCTCAAGGGTTTCATGCTTATAGGAACAAGGAAGGAGTAAATCTTCAATACAATGTTTTAATTTACGAGAATTATTTTCTCAAATAGTAGAGACTCGGCTTTTAACTTTCTATATGGAAGTCTAATAACTATATATGACAATTACTACAACTAGAAATGGGTCAATCTGCTTGTCTAGATGGCCCTTGAAGAAAGCATGAAATGTGATTCTTGCCACTAATGGAAGTGAACCAAAGCAAAATGTCTATTTTATGTTGAGAGCGCATAATAATAATAGAAGCCTTGATACCTTTTGCCTGGGGAGATCTCTAAGAGGGAGCACAACTTCGAGCCCGTTAACATATTTAATTAGGCCAACATTCATTCAAAAGCTTAAGCCAATAAGTTATAGGCTAATTATGATATATTAATTGATTTATATCACATCAATTATCCGATATGAGATTTATCTAACACAACTCACTCACACATATATCCTAATAATCTCCTCCTCACATGTGAGCTTCCTTAGTTTTGGTATCCTTTTGCATCAACTTATCTAAAGTTGAATCCTTATAGGCCAGCAACCATGGGCTCTAATACCATTTGTTGGGAGCATGTAGCAAAAACTAATACCTTTTGCCTAGGGAGATCTCAAAGATGAAGTCCAAATTCGAGCTTGTAAATATATCTAGTTGGACCCACATTTACTCAAAAACTAAAACCAATGAGTTATGGGTTAATTAGGATATATTAATTACTCTACAGTACATTGATTCTCCGATGTGAAATTTCTTTAACATAATTCACTCACACTTATATCCTAACACTTCAAGTGTTACATTAACAATCAAAGAAGAAATGAACGATGTCAGCAACCTCAACGCATAAACATCTCAAACAGATGAATAGACAAGGTAATAGAAGTACCATGGTTTTTATTCTTCTTTAACGATATGGTATGAACATCATCTTCTTGCCTACTATAATAAAGCAACTACTAATGTTAGCAAGAACTTTCTACCACATCACTATATCATATATCCAAAATTTCCAAAAGAGTTGGGTCAGTCCCACACTTGGATTCCACGAAATCAGCTCATGTTGGTACGCCTTGTCGGGACCTACCCTCGGGGGGAGGGAACAGGTTTAGGGGTATTACCTAAAGGACAGGCCTAAAGCCCAATGATTAGGCGCAAGCTCTCCCAAGCCCATACCCCGCGTGACGTTGGGATATTTTTCATGAATTTTGCACAAAAGGAGTCGCCACTAGCCTATTGGGGTCGGCTAGAAACCAAGTGAGGCATGGGAGCATGCCTTACTTCCTACGTAACCAGAGAATCTAGGTTCGGGGACTTGATTACACTAATTAACCAATTAGTGCCCTTTCGGAACCTAATCTTGTTCATTTTAACAAAATGATTTTTGGCAGGCAGTTTGAATTGATTTTATACCTATCCGCTAACATGCGAGGTGATCATGCAGGTGCGCAATCATTAAAGTAATAATCATAGCTAACAAGGTCCTAATTGCAGTAAAATTAAACACGTGCAATTAAACATAATTAGATACGCAAATAAAACATGCTATATAATTAATAAACGAGCAAATAAATGCCTAATTACACTAAAAATGCAATACATAACAATTTTCTAACCAAATCCTACATTTTTTTATTTTTGAAATTTTTAATCTTTTTTTAACAAAAATAATTTTTTTTATTTTTAAATTTAATTTTTTTATTAAGAAAAAGGTCGAATTTTTTTTAATGCTTTCTGAGTTTTTTTTTTGAATTTTCGGAAATTTTTTTTGAAATTTTTTGAATTTTTATCATTTTTTCGAAATTTTTGATTTTTATAATTAATTTTTTGAATTTTTTTAAATTTTTATTATATATTTAATATTTAATATTATTATACTTCAATAAAATGGGTTCGGACCGGGTAAACCCGATCCGACCCGCGGACCCAACCCGAATCCGGATCCAACACTTTTAGATTTTTTTTTAAAAAATCAAATATTATAAAATAAAATAAAATAGAATAAAATAAAATAAATCATTTCGGTTGTCTTTTCTCACCGCACACTCTCCTCCTGCGATTCCTCCTTCCCAAGACCAACTTTTCCTTTCTTTTTAATATTTTGTTTTACCCTTTTTTTTTTTTACTTTTTCCATACTTTTCTTTTTCTTTTCTTTTTTTTGTTTATGTTTTTTTTCCTTTGGGTCTTCTTCTCCTTCGTGCTTGTCCCTCGCACGCCCTCAACCCTCCTGAAGATTGCCTTCTCCTCCCTCGCGACATTCCTCACCAAAATTTGTTCCTTTACCAAAACTAATTCGAACAACAACAATAACCAAAGCACTTAACATCCTTTCTAGCACCAAACCACCCCAACCGTCGCAAATCAACGCCGGCCATCTAACTCCGAGAGTCGATACACCATTTTCGGATGCAAACACCCCAAGCTCTAACGCACATGATTACTTCACGGAAATTGCATGAAATTGCGATGAAAACATAAGAGACAGACATGGTCCAACGTATATATAAACAAGCGCAAATTAGACCGGGTTTGAACGCAAGTTTTTTTTTGGTTCTCTTTGGGATATTCTGTCAAACGTTGGGCGTACAGCAACTAAAAAATAAACTTACGGGCTCACTCGAGGCTCGAATCTGAGTAAAGATCGACACAATATGCACAAGCAACACTCAAAATCCGCTAAGGGACGTATATCACACTCGAACAGATGCGAACACAGCAAATATTTTCAGCCACAACGTACTCACAGACTCAAGTCTCTTTCAAGCATTTCATCAACCGGTTAGCATACAAAACAGAAAAGAAGGATCTTCGGACTGGTATAAACTCAAGCACAAGCTTGGACGTCTATCAACATACACTAAGACATCTATGAGCTTTCATGGAGGATCGGTGAAGCCAAAGCTCGCGTGAACAGGTAGGCCGCGAGCTCCGGCCCGAGACCTCGAAGTGAAACGGGAAGCCTACCCGGTTCGGATGGCGAGCAAAGGGCGTACTTCAGGCGACGGCAAAACGCTCTCTCCTTGGTCCTCTATCCCTCTCTCCTGCTCACTCTTTCGTCTTCCTTTTTTTTTTTTCAAAGGCCCTCCCCCCGTCTTTTTAAATCTGCCGTAGGTTGCTCCCTTTTGGCATCCCTCTAGAGCGGTTCCGGATTGCCAGCGAAGCCAGCTGCCTTTTCCTTCCATCTCCATCTCAAGACTGTCGTTAATCAGCCTCCTCTCCCTGCCCGTGTATGTGCCTGCAGCTATTTCGGTTCTTGGGGGCGAGTTGATGGTATTTTCGGCTAAGATGGCAGCAAGTTCTTTTGGGTTTTGACAACCGCAGGCATCGCCATGTTGCAGTCGTGTGTCATCGCTTCCATTTTTCTGAAATCGCAGTTGTTGATCCTCTGCATATCCTTCTTCGGCTTCCTCTTGTTCTGTCTTCTGTTCTGTTTCTTTCTTTTTTGCAGGTCTTCGAAGACCGACACAGAGGGAAGAAGACCCTCGCTCGTGGGCTGAAGGGAAAAAGGGAGGTTGGGTTGTTGTTGTTGTTTCTTTCTTTTCTTTTTTACTTTTTGATTATTATATTTTTTTTTGTAAAAATAGGTGTCAACACGCCTATATAAGAAGCACTCCTTCACCGAGATATAAGATGTGCAACATGGTCCATAAAACCCGAGCACACCTTATTCCATTATAGCTCCCACAAAACACACATTGTTCAATTAACCTTTTAGTTCCATCACTAACTAGCGGCACTAGCAAGCTCTTCAGCACTGCCAAATGGACACGGTCATTCGTGAGCCCAACGAACAGTCTTGTGGAAGTACCATGTCATCGAAAACCTCATCCCCTATCCCAAACGTGATTATCGATCCATGCAACTAGCAATGGTCTTCATTGACATTGATCGAGATCCAACATAATTATTTGTTGAAAGAGACCATCTAGCCGTTGCACAACTCGCGCCCAACATCTTATTTGACCTTCCACCACAAATTTTTACAAAGGCCGTAAACATCGACTTCATTTTCCAATCCACCCAAATATTGCTGATTTTTATCAGGAAAATAACTAATCCTAACAAACAATAATCGCCAACTGAGAGTTCACTATTAAAGTGGAGTTTTTATTTGTTTTTGTTTGATAGGCAATATTAAGTTGATCGTTCACTGAAGCTTCGAAGTTGAAATTTGAGGTGAATCGGATTTGTTTTATCATTTGGTTCTAGCTAATGCATTGATTAGTAAAGTTGACTTTGTGACAAGTATATTTAATGTAATAACAATTAATGACATGAGGCTTTTGTTTTCCAAATTAAAAGAGGTACAAGATATAAATATCCTAACATTCAAAAGTACACAAGTTTGTCATCTTATCACACCTATCAAATAAATAAATAAATAATTAGAATTCGCTACTTGTGGTTATGACGTACAATTTGCTCTTACTCATGTTATTACTCAAATACCAAGGAGACGGCAATATTTTTAGGATTTATATCATGAAAAACTTTAAACTTGTACACTTATGACAAATTTACTTCGAACTAATTTTTTAATTATAAAAAGTCTTGAACTAGTATATTTGTGATAAATTCACTCCGAATTAATTTTTTAACCACTAAAAGCTCTAAATTTTTACATTTGTTTCATCAATGGATCTGTCTAAACTGGTACATTTTTCGCACATGTATCAGTTTAGGATTTTTGGAGATCAAAAAATTAGTTTGAAAAAAATTTATCACATATGACCAGTTTTGGGCTTTTATGGTATTAATCTATATTTTTATAAAGCAAGGACACGGGCATAGAAGCTCAATTATTTGAAGAGAAAGCGATTAGTTACATTTTTAGGCTATTGTTTCATGGAAAATGTGACAATTTTGAAAAATATAAAATAACAATATTTTCTGGTACTTTGCTAAGATCTAAAAATGAACTACAAAATGTTTTTACATTGTTTGTAAGGAAATCGGATTTTTGTAAATAGACATTTACTATTCAATCGTCAATGACTTGTTTATGAATAGGCAAGGAACCTAGCATGGGCACAGAAGTCTTAAGCCCGAATCCCTAAGTCTTGGGCACAAGCAAAGGCATTGGTCTTGGGTGCACCGAAACCAAGCCTAAGAATTCGATGCTTGTGCTCAACTCCTTGATGCCCAACTTGGGCCTACAAAGCTCAGAGCTAGGTCCAAGGGCACCCAACCCATGCTCAGCTCCGCTCTCAAGTCCTCGGCCCAACCTTGATGGATTTAAGAGTGAAGGCCGAGGTCTCAGGTAGGGGTGAGCAGCGGTCTAGGGTTGATCCTGGACCGACCCTGGACCGGCCCAACCCTGCCGGTCCTCGATCCTGAAATTCCAGGACCAACACTGTGTGGGTTGGTCCTCGGTCCTAAGAGTTTTGGGTCGGTCCAACCCCTGGACCAACCCTATATATTATATTACATTATATATAATTCTTTTATATATTCAAATCTAAGTAAAATGTCTATTATATTATATTATATTGAAATATTCTATCAATAACACTAATATTATATTGTTGAGTATTAATTATGTGTCGTTTGTTTTGTTTTCAGGTGTTTAGAAGTTCAAGTGAATTAACAAGATGTGAAGTTATATATTCATGATTTATATTAAGTATTTTGAACTTTTTATAGTTTAATTGCATTTTACTAATAAATTTCAGCTGCACTTTGCTTTTCAATTTATGTCAAATGGTAGAAGTTTTTGAAAAGTAGAGTAGTATTGTAGTTGCTACGATGATTTGCTAGTCAAGTGGTGTGAAGCTCATTTTTTGGTTGAGTGGATTCTATATGATCAAATGCAGAAAAACTCTTTTGCTTATGATGTTATGAATATTAAAGATAGATGATTACAAGAACTTTCCATTTTGTCCCATATCTTGATGAGCAGTTAGCAAGTATGAAATTTCTATTGTGTCATCTTAAATTTGCTAAATATGTATTGGTATTTATAATTTAGTTGCACAATGCCGCGTTGTTAATGGATGTGTAATTTGAATTTGTATGTTTGCTTTTTTAGGGAGTATAAAAAATAAGACAAAAATTTTCACCAAAAAAAAAAATAATAAGACAAAAAAAATTATCGTTCGGTCCCGGGTTGACCCTGGAACCGGACCGACCCAATTATCGTTCGGTCCCGGGTTGACCCTGGAACCGGACCGAACCCATTGGGTCGGTCCGGTCCTTGGTCCCAGGCTCAATAGGGTCGGTCCTCGGTCCTAAAAATTGAGGACCGACACTGTACGGGTTGGTCCTAGGGTTAGGGGGTGGCCCGGACCAACCCGGACCATGCTCACCCCTAGTCTCAGGCGTGGCCCGAGGTGCCGACATAGCTTTAGGCATCAGGGTCTTTTGCTTGACCTTGATGCAATTAACCCTGTTGCCAAAACAAGTGTTGGCATTGTTATGCCTAAGTGCAAAGTTTTTTTTATTTAGGCATCAATAACTAGTCATATTTTTTAGATATGTCAAAAATCATTTTCCTGAATTTAAATTTTGGTAGAAAAAAATTTTTCGTTGATTTAGGAAAATATTTTCATTGACTCATTTTTAAAATAATTTAAATGCCAAAAAATGAGAAAAATATTTTCTAAGACAAAACAATGTTTATATGCCAATTTTTTTTTATGGAGTGAATTCATAAACTAACAAAGTTCACTATGATGAAATTAATAGTCGGTGAACGATAGAAGATCTTCAATTAAATGCACATAAACGTAATTATGACATTCAATAAATCCATATTTGCCACAAATTTTGCTTTATTCCTCGTTTCAGGGTCAACTCTTTCTTCATGCCCATGCATGGCCGCATGCTTACCATTTGGCAGCCCCAAATTAGTCCAGGCTTTTTCCAGCTTTTTCTCTTTTTTGGATTTTATTGAAGCGAGTCTCTGGGCGTGTTAAATAATTAAACAATGAAATTTTGGAAATTTTCGAAAGGATTTTTTTAAAAAAAAAAATAATTGTAAGAGCACTAGTTAAGTAATCAATTAATTAAATTTACAATTTTAAGGTGCTGCCTTTTACTGTGTAATCCGAGTAATTTTGAAAGAGAGGGCATTTTGCAGTCTCTCTTATTTGACTTTTGCATAGCATTCTTGCTATTATTGTCAAAGTCCCCGTTACCAATTTGCACTCTCTTATACATGTCTCATGTCATGTGAAATTTCAATGACTATAACTAATATTTGGTGTGTCTTGTACAAGCAATGTAATAATGAGAACTTTTTCTCCAAACACGATTGGCTAAGTAAAAATTCACATTTCGTTTATTAGAAGCTTAAGCCTATGAAATTTGAAATGATGAGTGGTTTTTTTTTAGAACTTTTGCATTGGTCGAACTATTATTTATAGTGGAAGGTACTAGATAAACGTCGAATTTGATCAAAATCATCGTGGATAATGTCAAAAAAATGTTATATCTTGACATAAAAGCTTGGTAAAAAAGAATTTAGAAAAAGTGAGGGTATGCGTTATATTTCATATATAAGTCAGAAATTACTTAGAAAATATAGAACGTGAATGTAAATGTAATGAAGTAAGTTTGGGGAATAAAAATACTATATCGCGAGTTATAAATGGAATAATAAAAAGAGGAAGTCCCAGAATTCGAAAAGCTATGCACAAAACTTTACTATAATCCAAAGAGTTAATTTCTCGAAGCTTAACCCGCTGAAACCGGGATACCGTAGATTGAGCATTCCTTTAACGACCGCCATGTCATAGGAGCCGTTACAAAGATTCCCAATCCTAAAAGTTCCCAGTTTGCTAATAAATCTATGCAAAAAAGATGTATCCATCGTCTAAGCCTGAAATTGGAATGATTTCAACTATTTCAGCAACCCGTATCTACCGACAATTAAATCCCACCACATGTATCTAAAAATATGTTGTTCCTAGGTGCTGATATCTAAAATGGATATAGATACTTGGGCAGGAGAATCAAAATGAGACATATCTGCTTCATGAAGAATGCCATGTAAAGAACTCCTTAAGCTCGTTTGCATTAAATGCTGAATATATTCTGGATTTTTTTACATTACAGGCCTGAGGAATTTAACAAACATGCATGCCATTTTTCTTCTTGGTGAGTTTAATCCTCTCTCTCTCTCTCTCTCTCTCTCTCTCTCTCTCTCTCTCTCTCTCTCTCTCTCTCTCTCATTCTCACTAGATGATAAAGGGTATCCTATCCTTTGATTAGACCAATCCCCACTAATCCATCCACAAAACACCCACAGACTCATTGAAACGGGCACCATAAAAGAAGGCTCTCGTGACCAATGTATCGCCTTCCTTCGCTACACTCCATATAAAAAGAGCCATCTAGTTCTCTATACCCTTGCAGAGCTGGTTTTTTCTTTCACATTACTGGCTTGAGACAGATACAGGAGACCAATCCTCAATGACGCAAACCTCAACCATGAATTTTAGCATCTTACTCGTCGATGATTGCTCTGCTACGCTCGCCATCGTTACTGCGATTCTTAGAGGGTGGAACTATCAAGGTGAAATGACCAACGAACGTTGCTTTTTAGTCATGTGTTGAGATCGTGTTGAATGTTGTTTGATTTCAAATGGGTGACTCATGATCAGGCCACCTTTACCTCCTTCGTTTCGGCTGAAGCAAGAGAGACGATTTCCATTTTTATTTGACCAAGCAAGATCTCTCTTTTTCTTTTTCTTTGTTTTTTGAGGGGAAAAGAAAAACTTTTGTGTTTGGGAGAAATGACAAACGTGTGTCTTTCTTTTCCACACTAGAAAAAATCTGACACCCTTGGAATTTGAGTCTATTTTAGCGTCCGATGGATATTTTTTGGGTAAAAAATTGCTTTTGCTTACATCTAAAATTTTTGAGTGTTTTAAAAATTTACACACAAGCTTTTATGCATTATTTTCTGATTTTTTATCCCAAAATAGTTATAAAATGTGAGAATTTTAGATTGTCGATCAAGATTTCCATGTCTTCAAGATTGATTAGTTGAATGGATCAATTGATCGAAGTTTTCATGCAGTCTGCATCAACATTTGTTATAAAAAAAAAAAAGTCACCCCTTCATGATATGATCACAAAGCCGAATTTTTAGAATTATCGCGCATGTTCTTTATGCATTATTTGCTTAAATCTATCTCTAAAAAAAAAAAAAAATTAGAATTGTAGATCCTTGATCAAGATACAGACTTTTCGTGCTTTGGTATTGATCTAGCTGAATGAAGTACATTAATCGAAGATTTCATGATGCGTCGAAAAGTTGTTTTTTATTAAAAAATAAATATCGCTAAAATAAATATTTAATTATTTACCTTCCCTCGACAAGAGCACTAGTCACATACATACATATAGAAAAAGGGTACTTTAAAGGAGAAAACAAGGCTTCAACCTCGGGGGCATTGATTTTTCTAAGGATTGCCCTGTCTAATGATGGCTCTGCAATGTTATGGATTTCAGTTGTGACCTCCAAACACCCTCTGCATGCTTTATCCATTCTTCAAGCAAGAAAATGTTCCTTTGACCTTGTCATGACTGATTATCACATGCCCGACATGAATGGTCTCGAGCTACAAAGGCATATCCGAGAAGAATTCAAACTGCCGGTGATCAGTGAGTCCAAAATTCTCGAACTTCAGTCAATTTGATTTCTATAGTTTATAAACTTACAGCGCAGTATTTGTTTTAGAAGTGCTTGAGTGAACTCTAAAAGATTATCCTTTCAATCCATTTTCTTCATACAGTCATGTCAGGTGACGATCGACAAACGATTATACTAGAGAGTTTAGAGGGAGGAGCTGCCTTCTACATTGTGAAACCGTTGAGGCCAGATGATCTGAAAAATGTTTGGCAATATTGCATTGCGAGAAAAAAGGGGAAAGCAGTTCTCAATGAGGAAGAAGCTGCGAGCGACTCAACTAGTGCACCAGTGTGTGAGAGAATCATACATGAAGATGTCAATATTCCCGTGCAACCCTTGAATTTGGAAAAGGAAGGCTCTTCACAGGAGCCAAATGGGAAGAAAAGGAGCAGGGAAGAGGAAGATGAAAATGATGAAGGGATCGATTACTCCTTGATCCCTCCAAGAAAAACAAAGGTGGTTTGGACAACTGGGCTGCACGATCTGTTTTTGCATGCCATCAACTACATAGGACTTGACAGTAAGAAAACCTCCGAACTTGCCTTGCCCCATTTGAGAGCTGCCAGTCTACATATCTCTTGAGGTTGTATTAACTATTTTCTGAATGTTGTCTTCTGATATTGCAGAAGCTGTTCCCAAAAGGATTCTTGAGTTCATGAACGTCCCTGGATTGACTAGAGAGAACATAGCCAGCCATTTGCAGGTTCGCACTGGTCTAACTGTTTCATTTTCTTTTATTTTCTTTTCCTTATGAGTAGATATATCCTTCGAGGTTGATTGGAGCACGAATTATGAATCATTTGGGCTGGAATATTGTATACATTACCATTTCTGTGCAGCGGTTTAGGGTTTTAAAAATAAATAGCTTGAGATGCGATATTTATGCATGATTAGCTAGTTTGACATGAACTAAAGTATGAGTATAGCTTTTCACTGCAAGTTATGAACCGAGAGAAGAGGTATGTACGTACTCCCCATACTAGCTTCTTTATGTATTCACTGATTTTTATTTTTATTTTTCAAGTAAAGAGTATGGATCCACTCCTTCTGTCGTACGAGTTAAACTATTAATAATCAACGATCAATTCTGTTCTCCACTTGTTCGCTGGCTCTTAGAACCTTCCATGAAACACGTGCATGTATGCGTAGGTTCATGTGATGATGCACGAATTTTCATCTCTGAAAAAGTGACCAGGGACATAGAGTGTTAATAAGGTCCATTTCAATTTGTCTTGAAGAGGAAAAATTGAACCAACAGTACATTGATAGTTACTAAAAATGAAAAATTCGAATCCATTACTGCTTGAACACTATTTGCCGCATGTGTACAAAGTATGAATGCGTAATTCTAATGGTCTATATCTTATTTCTTTCCTTGTTTGTCAAGTATTCACAATCTACAACTTTGGACATATAAGTACCAAATCTAAATAAAATAGTTTCCAATCTTGCTTTCAAGAATATTTAGTGGTCGATAATATATACATGAACTAGATTTGACCATCTGCTCTGGATAGGAAATTCATAAATATCAATTATTGTATGAGAAAAATTTTAAACTCTTAGATAATTATTGACTAATTTTCTTCAGAAGCTTTACAATATATGGAGAGAAGAGGGTTTGGAAGGCTTTCAGACTAGCACTTTCTTTCCCCATTGTTGCATAGGGGGATTATACATAATATGATAATTATCTAAGAGTTTAGAATTTTTCTCATACGATAATTGATATTAATAAATTTCCTCCAGAGCATATAGTGATATCCAGTTCATATATATATAGTCTGCTTTGGAAATCTCATAAAATGTTTGGAATATACAAGGAAACGCGATAAGGAATGAAAATAAACAGGATGAGTTTTAGTACGTACTTATAGTATTACCATACAATGTCCTTCAAATTTTTTTTAAGGTTATTTCCAGGACAAATATGGAACTTCACACCTGACAGACTTCCATATGAATGAGTTCTTCAGTAGCTCTTATCTTTATTGCCTTTAGTTCACCAGAAAATTTCTGTTTACTTTCCTTTTGTTCCCTGTCATCCATGGGAGCTACCTGCGCATGAATGCAAGAGAAGTAGGTACAATCATAAATGTACATATGCACATATATATCCATTACCAATTCCTTCTGCTAATCATCAGCTTTTTTTTTTTTTTAAATGTAAGCATCATTTATAAGATGACAAAAAGGAGCTTAGGGGCATTCCCCAGCATTACATAGATAACTAAGAACGTGAAAAAATGGAGTGAAGGAGTCTCCATCTAGTTCACATTTACATTTATATCTCAGCTGCGTGTTATTTTTTTCTCATATTCAAGGCCTCTTAATTGTTGAAAAGAATTCTCACGGTACTTCTGTTATCTGACAAAACTTGCAGAAGTATCGCATATTCCTGAAGAAAGTTGCAGTTGTAGACAATGTCGCACCACCAAGAGCAAGGGACCTTCATAGAGAAGCCCCAAGTTCAAGCCCGACATTACACCCGCGTTCATCGGCCAGGAATGATGTCCAGCAACAAATGCCTCCTAACAGTTTTCCAAACAGGCATCCCCAGCCACTCCTTCCTGAAATAAGGCCCCGTGTGAGTACCCAGGTACTAAATGACCACAACTACAGTGCTGCACTGGTACGATTTTCTCCTCAAGATGCTTCAGGTGTTGGCCTTTCCATCTTTACGGATCCAGTGATTGGTAGTTCCAGCGTCTACAACAACCCTTATCGAACAAATGCTTCGAGTTTGCAAGTGATTCGGCCCAACACTGGAGGTCTTTCCATCCCAAATGATCCAATGTTCGCTAACTCCAGTGTCAATAACAATCCTTATCGAACCTATGCCTCAAATGTGCAAGCGATCTTGCCCAACACCGGAGGACCAAGGAACTCACAAATTCCATCTTTAGGCCCTACAAATGTCACATCAGACCTTACAAATCCGAGGCAAGTGCACCCTCCACAGAATCATTCTTCAAGTTCAGGAATTTTCATGCCTAGCTTGAGCAACTTTGCTCATTACCCTTCTGTCAATTCAAACCCCACCAATACCAATTTCTGGGGCACTCAAATGACTGGAGGTGCTGGAAATATGCTTGATAGTAATAAGGGGTTCATATCCCCATTGGCTATGATAATTTTGTGAATTCCTCATCAAATTTTAGGGAAGGAAGCTCAACAGGGCCTTACATTGTTCAAGAAGAGCAAGAACCTCCCTTTGGATTTAACATCAGTGAGCCATTGCCTCCGCTTGGTTTCCCTGCTGCTAATGAGTCAGAGAGTCCTCTCTTTTCACCGGCACCTATAACACAACCAACTGTTGCAATGATTGAGCCAAGAAATGCTCATGAACAGGATGTGATGGCAAATGCTCCCTTAGTTGCGAATAGTCTGGATCAGCAAAATCATGGAGATGGTGATCTTTTTGACCTCGTTTTCAACCAACTGGATAACAAGGTACGAAGAATTGCTTATTGCATTCTTTTCATTGGTTAAGCTCAGTTTGCCTCCCCGTGTACTACTATTTGTATGAAACATTCTGATTATGGAATTTTTGAGCAACATATCAACTTGGCATCCTAACAGGGTCAGGAAGGATTACCACATCAGGGAGTCATTAGTTCCTCACCTGGTACCGACATGAATGGTCCCAGCAACGAACTTGAGATGTTTGAAATTTCTGATTTGGATCATCAACTCGAGGATTTCGCTTTCTGGTTTGAACAGGGCCCTGGCCAGGCATGTTTGAGCACCATTTCTTCTTTGAAATTTACAGTTTTTATTTAAAAATTAAATTTCTTCAAGTGTAATAGGTTTCAACTGCTGAGCAATCACCTTGTTTTATGTTTTCCTTGCTGCCATCGGATATGAAATTCGATTCAGAACAATAAACAGCTAGTTAATGCAGCTTCTTGCCTGTTTATGTTTATGACCATCAGCCTTTTCTTCAAGTAATCATTGGTCAGTAATCTTTTTTTCTTTTTCTTTTTTTCCATTTTTAAGGATATTCAGCTCAACGGCCACGGCAACGAGGCCCCAGAAAACAGGCTACCTCTACCCTCCAATGAAAGCTCCAATCTGGTGAGTCAATCTTCATGAACACAGGGACATATGCTTATGTCTATTTGTCTAAAACTGAATACTCACCTCTCTTAATATGTGGTGTGTGCATGCATATTCAGCAACAAGGGAACAATGAGAACCGCGCTATACCTCTCCTGGAGCCAACTACTTCAACGAATGATCTGTTTGCTGATGAGGAATCCTATCCTAATGTACAACCTTTTCTTCTGCATATATATACAAGCATATACTGTTGAATTTGATATCTCTTTTGAGCTTGTCGGTGAGATTAACATAAGGTCTTGGTTGGTTGCAGATATGGGATGAGGATTTCGTGGATGCCTTGCTTACTGGTAGCCCCTTTCTCTAAAAGAATGAAGAGATCCAAGTTCAGATCTCCATACATATGGCTATGGACTTGCTTCTTTCTATTTCTGTCGTTTGAATTGGGACAATCCTGTTATTTCTGACATTAGAATGACCTGGTTTTGTATTTGGAGATTATGTACATGTTTGGTGTTGGACCTCTTTTCGTTTCTTGCAAGAAGATAGTTGAAAAAGCATATTTTGCAGCTCCGTGTGAGTTGGAAGAGTTCAGTTTGATCCTGAGCTCCATTCTAATTTTACTTTGCTATTAGATGCTGTTTAGTGCAGCTGGAGTAGTTCTATGGCTGTGTCGTGGTTATACCGTGCCGTGTTATATCAAAGCACGTGTTTGGCAACGCATCTTTTACAGGTACTGTGGCTATGAACAACTAATGCATTTGGCAAAAGTTGTGTGGCAATTTATGCGATTATCTAAATGGAGGTAGAATACCTATAACTTTTTTTAGAGCTATTACCTACGTTTATGTATGTATTATTAGAACTTTCGCAATATATCATTTTCGCCAGGCAATAATGATGATGGTAACATCAATGATAATGCCGTCTTTGTTATTTTTATTATTTTTATTATCATAAATATTTGTAAAGTTAACATCATGAGGAATTTTGTTCTTATAAAGTAATTTTCCAAAATTTAAAGGTTACAACACTTCAAAACTACTAGAGCTTTGGTTCAAGGCTCGAACAGGCAGAATCGACAAGGCTCAAATTTTAAGTTTTCTGGGTCTTATACTTCAAAAGGTGAAATCAATGTTTCTAGGGTCGGTCCAAGGATGTGATCAGTGCTCTATTTTATCCTGAAACTTGCACATGCATAATTTCAGATTAACGATTTTACCAACCTTCGATTATTCGGTTTATCGCCTACATGACAAATTGGACTCATTTGTGTTTTCTCCCAAAGAAAAATATAAATCAACATAATTTAAATTGCATTATTTG